>CM042838.1:91669156-92373805 GCA_023653725.1 Bungarus multicinctus | reverse complement strand
GGGGGAGGGGGGGTTGCGGTGGTTATTAAGGAAGATCTGTGCCCGAGGGAAGCCACTGTGTCTCAGACGACCGGGTGTGAGCTCCTTTTCGTGAAGTTTGGTCCCAGGGTTAGGTGGGCCTGCTGGTCGCATACCTGGCTCCCTGCTATGCGGCAGCGGCCCTGCTTGAGCTCCTTGAGGTTATAGCTGGCGTGGCAGTTGAGACCCCCAGGCTTATGGTCATGGGGGATTTCAACTTGCCTTCTGCCGGCGGGTGCCTCGGGGGTTGCTCAAGAGTTCGTGGCTTCCATGACGGCCTTGGGCCTGACCCAGTTAATTCGGGACCCTACTCACGTGGGAGGTCACACCTTGGATTTGGTTTTTGTCTCTGATCAGTGGCAGAGTGATCTGGGTATAGGGGATATAGTATAGAACCCTGTCATGGACGGATCACTCGCCTGAAGCTCGACTTCCGTTCCGCACCCCCTGACCGCAGGGAGGCGGGACCAGTAAAATGGTACCGCCCCAGGCGCCTGATGGACCCTGATAGGTTCCTGACGGAGCTTGGGCCATTCCCCGAAGCTCGTACACACGACTCGGTTGAGGGCTTGGGTGCCACTGGGATAGGGTGGCTGCTGGGGCCTCGACCGAGTCGTGCCCTTGCGGCCTCTGACCCGGTGCCGATCCCATGTGGCTCCTTGGTTTTCTGAGGAGCTAAGGGAGATGAAGCGCCGGAAAAGACGCCTAGAGAGTATTGGAGGGCTAGCCGCTCCGGGTCTGACCGAACACTATTACGATCTTATATTAAGACGTATTTAGTGGCGATAAGGATGGCGAGGAGGTCTTACTCTCCACCCTTATTGCGTCCGCGGAAAACCGCCCAGCCGCCCTGTTTAGGGTGACCCGCTCCCTCCTTGAGGTGGGAGCGCGGGAGGACCCCTTGCAGGGGCGGGCTGAGGAGGTTTCTAGGTTCTGCAGGACAAATCGCTCAGATCCGGACGAGCTGGACTCCGATTGGGCATCTGGGCGGGGGGGTGGGGGTGGATATCGGTGAGGTCAATGGGTTGAGTTCGACCCTGTTACTTTGGAGGACGTGGACAGGATACTGGGGGGGCTTAATGCCCACCTGTTTGTTGGACCCGTGTCCCTCCTGGCTGGTTTTGGCCACTCGGGAGGTGACACGAGGCTGGTTCCAGGGCATTATAAACGCTTCCTTGAGAGAGGGGCTGCTGCCTGCTGCCTTGAAAGAGGCGGTGGTGCGGCCTCCTCAAGAAACCGTCCCTGGACCCAGCATTGTTATCTAATTATCGTCCTGTCTCCAACCTTCGTTTTGTTGCGAAGGTTGTTGAGAGTGTGGTGGCACGTCAGCTCCCGCAGTACCTGGATGAAGCGAGTTATCTTGACCCCTCCAATCGGGTTTCAGGCCCGGGCACAGCACGGAGACGGCGTTGGTCGCGTTGGTTGATGATCTCTGGAGGGCTCGGGACAGGGGTTGTTCCTCTGTCCTGGTCCTGTTAGATCTCTCAGCGGCTTTTGATACTGTCGACCACAGTATCTTATTGCGGCGGTTGGAGGGGTTGGGAGTGGGGGGCACCGTGTTGCGGTGGTTCACCTCCTTCCTCTCCGACCGTTCGCAATTCGTGTTGACAGGGGGCAGAGTCGGCCCCGAGCCCCTACTGTGTGGGGTGCCTCAGGGGTCGGTGCTCTCGCCCCTGCTGTTCAACATTTATGTGAAGCCGCTGGGTGAGATCATCCGTGGCTTCGGGTGGAGTTCCATCAGTACGCTGATGATACTCAGCTGTACATCTCCACCCCGGGCCACCCAACGAAGCCGTCGAAGTGATGTCCGGTGCCTGGAGGCCGTGCGGAGTTGGATGGGTCGTAACAGGCTTCGTCTCAACCCGACCAAACGAGTGGCTGTGGGTTTCCTGCGCCAGATACAGCCAGCTGGTTCCTTCGCTGGCCTTGGGGGATGAGGTTTTTGACCCCCGTGGACAGGCGCGCGCCAATCTGGGCATCCTCCTGGATGTACGGCTTGTTACTTAGGAAGGAGCCCATTGCAGCCGTCGCCCAGGGGGCTTTTTATCAGATTCGTCTGATCCACCAGTTGCTGGCCCTTTCTGGATCTGGGTGCACTTCGCACAGTCCTTCCGCCCTCGTTACTACCCGCCTGGATTATTGCCACGCTCTCTCATGGGGCTCCCCTTGAAGAGTCTCCGGAGGTTTGCAGTTGGTCCAGAATGCAGCCGCGAGGGGATTGTGGGTGCCCCCTCGGAGCTCCCACGTTACACCGCTTCTCCGCAGCTGCACTGGATTCCTGTGGCCTACCGGATTCGATTCAAGGTGGTACTGATGGTATTTAAAGTGCTCCATGGCTCGGGACCTGGGTACTTACGGGACCGCCTACTGCCATCGTCAACCTCCCGCCGCCAGTACGCTCCCACAGGGTTGCCTACTTGGGGTACCGCCACCTGGCCGTTGCTGACTGACGGCCCGAGAGTTCGGGCTTTCTCTGTGGGAGCTCCCTCCCTATGGAATGATCTCCCCCCGGAGATACGAGCCATGACGGATATCCTGACCTTCCGCGCGCAGTGGCAAGCCCTATTTTTAGACAGGCTGGCCTGGCCCAGTAACTGTGTTTGGTTTTAATTCAATTTTAATTGGGGTTTTATTAGAGTTTTTAATTTTTACTTGAATCCCTTAGATGGGGACACAGCCAGGACCAAATTGTTTAATGTATTTTTAATTGTATTTATATATATTATTGTGTGTTTTAGTAGGCTGTACACCGCCCCTGAGTCCCTTTTTGGGAGAGGGAGCGGTATAAAAGTTTAATTAATAAAAATAAATAATAAGTATCAGATATTTCAAAAAAGCATGAAATAGTAGTGATGGCAAATGTAATTAACACAACATTTATTGGGAAAAAAACTTTGCCAGGCAAGAACCTTGGCATTCTCAACTATCTTGCTGACAATTTTCTCCTTCAAGAAGTAGCAGAAGGCAAGCTATTCTTAATATAAGACAAATAAGAAAGACTGAGTTAATAAACTGGAAGAGTAAGAACTTTGGAGGAAAGTGTCCATGTAGGATGAAGTTCAAGAAAACTAGAGTGCAATCAAATGTCTTGGATTTGAAGGAAGCAGAGCAATTCATTAGGATTCTTTTGCAGGAAAAAATAAAGACCAAGCTGAATGGATGGATACAAAGATAATATGAAAGAATATGAAAAGAAAAAAAATCAAACAAAGAAAAAAGTCGAAGACCAGAATAAGCATCTAATGCATCATGGTGACAATATAAAACAACATCATACACATATGAAATGGAAAACAAAACAACACCAAGGAAAGGAACACAGATAGACTGAAATCCAGTATGAGCTGAGGCTGGCAAAGGATACAAACAACAACTATGTTGCTATGGCCAAAATAAAGAAAGAGAAACAAATCACTATACCAGGTGCTCAGTGAAGATGGCAAACAACCAAATAGCAAAGAAAAACACGACCATCTAACTGCCTCACTTTTCTCTGAGAAAAAGGTATGCATTCCCTTCGGCCAATGAAGAAGAACAGTATGAAGAAACAAATTGAGTTTTGATGCCAATAGAGACACAGGCAACAAAAGTCTACATTGTCAAGGCCTGATATATTTCATTCTAGGGTATTAAAGGAACTTGATCATGATCTATCTTGAAAGTTTCTGGAGAATGAGTAAAATAACAAGTGCCTATCTTCAACACAAATGAAAAGAACCTGAGACTATAGACTTAGCAGACAAACATCGATATATAGGAAGATTCTATAGTAAATCATAAAGCCACAAAGTAGTATTGTGAAAACATATTTTGACAACATGGATTTATCAAGAACAGATCTTGCTATATCAATTTTATCTTCTCGTTTTCTGTTAATACCTCTTATCCTATTGCATCGTGGGGACTGCAAATAATAATATGTCTTGTCTTTTACTAAAGAATCTTGACATTCTGATTAGCAGTAGACAAGTAGACATATTTAATACAACCATAGAAGTGTTTGATAACACTAGTACCTTAGGAGACAGAAAGAAAGGACAAATCAGTCTTTGGTATGCCAAAAATAAAAATAAAAAGGCTGAAAACCCATAATGAAAAGTAACAGATATAATACAATGTTCTTCATTCTATAACCTAAAAACAGTAGGCACGGAACTGGGAAATTGGACATGACAATAATACTTGTGAAAAATTGGAATAGTACTTTACCAGTGGAATATGATTTCATTAGTGTGAAGTGGCTCCAAAAATGGCAGATGCAATGTTAGAATGTGTCAAAAGAAATACAGATTCAAAATTCTCACTTTATTCAATGCTATGTCTCAAGTGTGTCATCTATTTCTGAACACTCTAGGAAGTATTCAGACAAAGTTGAAAAGGTATAGAGAATGTCATCAAGCCTAAGAAACCAAATCATATGAAAAAAACTTGAAGGAAATGGGAATATTCAGGGGTGGGATTTTATCAGTTGGCATCTATTCGCTAGAACCGGTTGTTAACATTCTAAGCACTTTGGAGAACCGGTTGTTAGAAGAAATTACTGGCCTAATCCTGTAAGGAAAGCAGGAGGGAAACATTCTGGTGTTGCTTACAGAAACTGCCTCTCCTTTAACTCTTATTACATTCTTGGCAGGAATAGACTTCCTGTCTCTGGAATGTCTCTGGAGTTTTTTTCCCCTCCTTTGCTGGTACTTTGCTTGTGTGGAGTGACCATTCAAAGTTACAATGACACTGGAAAAAAGTGACTTATGACCATTTTTCACACTTACGACTGTTGTAGCATCCCCACAGTCATGAAAGACCAGGCGAGGAGATGCGTGCCTCGATGTGAGTGATATTGAGTTGGCCACACCCAGCCCATAACATGACCACCAAGCCATGTCCACCTAGTCACGACCACCAAGCCATGCCCACACCTAAGCCATGCCCACAGAACCAGTTGTTAAAATTTTGAATCCCACCCCTGGGAATATTTATTCTGAAAAGATGGCCAGGAGAGGTGACAACATTCTTCAAATACTAGAAGGGATGCAACATAGAAGAAAGTCAGTTCTTTTACTATGGTCATGGAATAATGTATTTAGTTAAAGGTGGACTTTATGACTGAATATTATTATTTTTTCAACAGCAAGATCGGGTTGAGAATAGAAGTGATCATCCAGAGAGATAGTGGTCTCCCCTTAACTGAAAGCATCAAAGTAGAGATTGGATAGCCAATCACAGAACATAGCACAGGGCTACTAGTAGACCCTTCCAACTCTCTGATGCTATGATGGTTTGCAGTGTTCCAGGGACATTTGATCACTTTTGTGACCTTCTGACAAGCAAAGTCAATGGGGAAGCCAGATTCACTTAACAATCATGTTACTGATTTAACAATTGCACTGATTCACTTAAACAAATGTGGCAAGAAAAGTTATAAAATAGGACAAAGCTCACTTAACAAATTTCCCACATAGCAACATAAAACCTGGGCTCAATTGTGGTCATAAGTCGTATGTTAAAAAGTAAACTATATATAAAAATTGATCATACTTTGGAAGTTTTAAGGGGCCATCAGAGCTTTAGATCAGGTCAAATGAAATAGAAGGATCCCTCCTACATGTCTAGCAAGGGGGAGATGAATTTTGAGGTTTTTTTTTTGACCAACCCCTATAGATGACCTTAAAGAGAGCACAACCTCTCTGCTCTTTTTTTTTCAGATAAAGTTCCAAACAAGTTAAGGAATGCATAATATTGCTACATGAAGTAGCAATACGAGACTACAATATCACAAATATACTTGAGATTATATTAACTTTATTAAGATTTTATGTGAAAAATATATTACAGAAGTACACTGTAAGATGCAAATCTGTGTATGCTCAGATAACAATAAGACGCATTGCATTCACTTTAGAGATATAACATGAGCCCAAAGGCAAGTCCCTTGAGTTGCCCATCACCTCATAAGAATACTCACACCTGTACTAGATGGGACCTATGCATTAAAAGACACTTTCAGTGTCTGCAAGTTCATGCGACTTTGAGAGGCCAACCTGAAAAAAGTTAATGATTTTAATTAATGTAGATAGCTAGGTTGCCTTGTGCGATTTATTTATTTGTTTCAAAACATTCACAATCCTATTGCACTTTAAGTCACAAGTTCAGAAGTATATAATTCTGAAACCTCCTGCCCTTGTAAACCTTGCACCAACTATACACCACAAGATCATTTCTTATCTTAAAAGCTTTCTCTTCTTTAAGCTTCATCTCACAGCAAATCCTCTCCTTCCCCTTATGTGGGATTTAACTCCACAGACTTAATCAGCGCTATAAACTGCATGCATGGCCTTTCACATTTATAGACCGTACTGAGGCTCTTAAGGAGAGACTGACCTGCCCTCTTCACTTTGCGAGAAACTGGCTCCAGCGATACGAATGAAATCCCAGATATTGCTGCGCGCTTGCTTTATAACAAATTGCCAGGAAAGAAAAGAAGCACCTTTCAAGGAAGGCTGCGAACATGGGGAGAAATGTACGGGAAGACCAGCGGACTTGCCTTGCTGTAGCTTTCTTTTGCCAGCATTGATTTTCCTTTGCAAAGCATGAACCAGTGGTCGCTGCGAGAAAATGACTTTTGACATTCCTTTCCTCAAGATGAGCCCTTCAATTCCGATTATTCCGCCGTTGCTGGGAAGTTTCCTTGAGGTTCACCTGGCCATCGCGTTTCCTAACTGTCCGCTGGGTGGCAGCAGGGTCCCACCGCAGAAGTTCCTTTCTCTTAACAGCAAGTGTTAATGCAATTGACCAATCAGTGCTAAGATGATGGGAGGTAATTGGGTAATTGTATTTTACTGATCACAAGCGGGGCAGGGGGAGAGAAGGGGGGGACGATTTGAGAAAGACTCGTCGTATGAATGTGTGAACCTAGCGGGGAAAGGGAAAGACCATTGGAAAGTGTGTTGTATAGGTAAAAAGATCAGCCCGGGGCAGCTGGTGTATCTCGTGCGATTGCAGAAAGGAAGCGCGAAGAAAGCCAGCGTTGCCCTCCGCGGCAGCTGCTGGGTGGGAAGCGGATTCTTTATTTACTTGTCCCCTCTCCTCACCCCAGCGGGCGGAGGAGTTCAAACCGGAGCTGACGGCCGCGAAGAAAAGCGGCTGCAGCTGCGCGGAGGGCTGAGCGTTTCTGGAGAGCGAAAGCTTGGCGGTGTCAAAGAAGCCCCGCGGCGGCCGACTTGCCTCGGAATGGGCCCTTTGAGGAGGAGAAGGGACTGACCTGGGGAGGAGGAGGAAGAGGGGAGCCGGAGGGGGACGGTGCCTTAACTTGTATATCGAAAGGGTCGCCTAGCGGATGTGGAGCTGCTGTGGGGTGGGGGGGGAGACAGTTGAAGAGAAATACAGTGCCTGCCCTCACCGGCTGCCTCTCCACCTCCCACTTTAGCTTCTTCTGAGTATTCTAAAGAACACATTTTCCTCTCCGGCATCCCCCCCACCTCTTTTTTTTCCCCTCCTCGCGGCTCTCCAGCAGGCTGTGAAGCAAAAATGGAGAGGAAGACGAAATGAAGAGGAGGGGAAATCCCCGGCTGGCAAAATTCACGGCGAGCCGGACGAATCGCGCCTCCCCGGGAGATCGGCGGCTTCCGACAGGGGAGTTTTGAATGCCGGGGGTGATCTGGATGAGGAAGAAAGGAGGAAAATGCAGCGAGGGGAGCGCGGGAAGAGGTGGGTGAAAGCCGCCCACTTCAGGTGGTTCGAAAAATGACGGATTGGTTTTTGACAGCTGGTGGGAACCTTGTTTGCTCGCACGCTCGCTGGATCTCCTCTCTCCCCTCCGCGCTCTCTCTCTCTCTCCCCCCTTTCCAAGCTCTCGGCCGCCGCCGCCACTGTTCGCCTCAGCGTCCCCTTTCCATTTGATGTGAGGTTCTGAAAAACGCAGAGGAGTTGGAAGGAAGGCGAAGGGATATAGTAACGTGGAGAGTTGGGCTTGCTGGCTTCCTGGCTGAAATAAAAAATCCGATTGCGCACTGGGTTGTGATTGGAAATCTAATCAGATCCTTGAATCGGCGGATAGGAAGGAGGGGGTGTTGGTGGCGAGGGTGACGAGAGAAACCCTAAAGTTGGTTGGGGAGAAATAATGTAAGAGGCTGCGCGCCCGGCTGGTGAGAAGAGGGAATCGGAGCGCCGAGATCATGGGAACCCCCGATCTGTGGTGGAAGCACATGGATCGGAGAATCGAGCGAGCGGCAAAGAAAAAAGGACGTGAAGGATTTTCCTTGGCTCCCGCTGGATCTTAGCAGACCGACCCAAAAGAAGAGAAATCGCCTTCAACAGACGGGCCGTAGAGTCGTTGCGGAGGCTGAGGAGACGAGAGAGAGAGAGGGAGGGAAAAAAACAACAAATCGGCAAAATCTTCCCTTCGGGGATTCAAAGGAGTGTAAGTATTGGAGAGAGGAGAGGCAAAGGATGCAAGACCTCACCAGAAGATCCGGCAGGAATGAAAAGTTTCTCAACGAAGAAAGACTCTTTTCGTCGAACTGATTATTTTCCCTTCTTCGTTTTTTCTTCCCCTGAAGCCTGTCCTGTCCGTTTGTGCCCTGATGAAGAAAGAAGTTGATACATGCAGGGACATTTGAAAACAGCCACGTCCTAAGTGCGACGGCCGGGGTGGGGAGCGAAGAAGCCAGGAAAGAGAAGTATCGTGTAAAGGAAGCTGGAAAGGGGGGAAGAAAAAAACCAACAACCAGCAGGCTTGGAGCTCTTTTGAACCGAACTAGATGGAAAATTGCAGATGGATATTTAATTTTCTACCCTTTTTTCCTCCCATCAAATTGGATCTGTTGCCGAGATGATGTAGTTTTGCCCTTGATGGTGGTGGTGCCTGGGGTTTTTTTTTAATTTTTTTTTCCAAACAACCCCCCCTCCTCTCTTTTCTAATCTTTTTCGGAATTTCATTCTGGATATCCTTCTTTTGCTCCTGGGTGATTTTCAAATACAGTGAGTGTCACTTTATTATTATGTTTTCCTTGGGTCTTTATGCCTGCTCTTATTTTTTTTCAAAAAGGTGATGGAGCTGAGGAGTGATTTATGTATTTGAAGGCTAGGAGAGACCAAAGGGGAACCGAAAATGGTACCTAGCAGGGACTGTAGGGAGGGAAGTACTTGGATGAGGGTAAGGTGGGGAAGGGAATCAACCTTTGGGTAACCCTTGCAAGATACCTTGGTTGTCTGGCCATCCTTTCTATTCATTCTCTAGTAAAGAAAAGCAATGCCTGTCGTGCTTCTGCAGTATCTGGCATATAATGCTTGAGTTACCAACTGGCCCAAGGCTGCCAAATTCATCACCATTGCATAACAGTCTTCTCCAACCCCAAAGTAAGGTCGATGACAGTTCTCATCATCTATAGGATACATGGCCATCTCCATTGTCTCAGGGTAGGAGGTAATAGGATTTGAAGTCTGGTATATCTGGAAGGCACTAGGTCTGGTTCAGAAGGTCAGCCAAAAAAAAATTGGTATGAAGAGAGTCAAATAGGGGAAGAAATGGAAATGATGGCAATTTCGCCATCTGAAGAAGTCTTTGTAAGAGAAGGTGTAGTAATAAGGCATGATTATCAGGCAAACTGGGGAAAGGTGATTTTGAGATGGTGGCACAAGTGATGCGCTTGGCAATCTGTATCTAAAGAAAAGTGAGGAAGACCTTTCCTCAAATGTCTCCTAGAGTATTCATTCTACTATGATTTGATGGTAAATCCTCTCCAGAAGCATGTCTGCGGCCGCGTGGTCCTCATAAATGACGCTCACTTGAATTTTGTGGGTATATCTTATTGTTTTGATATTTATCTTTCTATGTTGCATTGGATGCAATGATCTTAATGCTTGGGTTTAAAATAAAAGAGCAACATTGATCGTATGCATATTCACTAAGGAAATAGGATTGCACATTATGTTCTGTATTCTTGTATACCTGGGAGGGACTCTGGATCTCTGTACAACCTACTTATCCATTTGGCTTGGAACATCATACATTCAATTAATCCGATTTTCTGGATCCATGCAACACAGCCATCCACTAACAAGAGGGGTTGAGTTAGCACAACAGACCCGGTTCAAATTATGCAGTGGTTAGACAAACTAGCCTGTAATTGAAGCCATTCATAAGTTGGAAAAATGAATCTGAATAGTTTTTACTTTCCATTAAGAAAATTGATTGTTGGTCATTTTGTTTTATTAATTACTCCTTTCCAAAAGGAGAGCATTTCATAGTTGTAAAAAAATGTATAGACACAGAAGAGGACAAGATATTTTAAAGGGTATTGCGGTAACTAATCAGTTTCCATTAGATTATTTTCTTCTGAACAATGCTCTTTACCATTTAAATGTATGTTTCCTTCTCACATGTGGTTCTTCTTATCTTGCATCGGGGCTGATAATCAAAATGTCTACACACATACCAATGTACTTAATCAAATTGGGAAGATCTGCTTTTTCTGAAAAAAGTAATATATATTTACAGGTAACAACTGGAAATGTTTTTCTAACTATTCTCTCTCCAAGATTTTTTCCAGTTGTAATCTTATAAGAGTTTGAGCACTTTATCAATGTTTCCCCATTATGTTATTTAGACAAGACTTCTGAACATATTTGATAACCTGTCAATCCCACAACATCAATATTTCTGAGTGTTAGTTTCATTAAGCTATGAAGGAAAAATTAAACCATTATTAAAGTTATGCTATATGGGGTTGTGTCATGCCTTCTAAGTGTTAGATACATAAAATATAGTGAACTTTGAGCCATCTTCTCAGAAACACATATGCAGGGATTCCTAATCCTGCAAAGCTTTCATAGCAAGGTATCTAGTTTTTAAAAATCCCTTTATTTCATAACTCTTAAATAAATCAGTGAAAAAAAATGGATGATTACAGTTTCTTTCCTGAACACATACCATTATTTGGGGGATCTGTTAAAATAAATCTTGCTTGTCCCCCACTGACTCCAATGGTTCTCTGCATAAATTTTGTCCAAGTTAGGGACAATCCTTGCATCAACAGCAATAGAATATGGATATTGTGCTTGTGTTGAGCAAGTCCTGAAAATAAGATGGAGAAGGAAAAAGCAGTATGTTTTTAAAAGGGAAAAAATAATAAAGCAATCCTCTTGCCATTGAATCACTCTGCTATGATTTGATAAATCAGAATTCATTGGCAAAGCTATCTTGCTATTTGGCAGGAAAATAGTGCCACCATTGTTTGATCCTGGGCCAGCTATATTGCAAAGCTGCATGTCCATTGAATGGAGGGGGTTGTTGTTGGTGGGAAGTCTTGATGAAATAAGAGTCAATCTCACTGTTGTGTGGAGTGGTGATAGTGGATGTGGACTTTCAGTGATGCTAAACCTGCTTGGCATGAGAGCTAATGTGGACGTGGTTCAGATTGGAATTCAACATTCTCTTCTGTTATAGTAGGAGAGATTTTGTCATTCAGACGTGCACACCGGTGCTGTTTATAGGTAATACCAGTAGCACTGAAAATATCCTCAATAATCTTTGGTTGTTTTTTTTATGTCCTATTTTGAATGTGTGGTGTTGTTTCCATTGTGGTGGGGAAAGGCATTTCATCTGGTTAACTGTTTCCATTGCTTGTGTCAGAATATAAGTGCAACATTCATCAGCATCTGATAATTAGCCAAGATGCCTTCCAATTTTTTTTTTTCAGGATAAAAGGGTAAGCAATTCTGTAATTACCATCAGACAGCTAGGAAGTGACAGCCAGGAGTTTCAAA
Source organism: Bungarus multicinctus (assembly GCA_023653725.1). Lineage (NCBI taxonomy): Eukaryota > Metazoa > Chordata > Lepidosauria > Squamata > Elapidae > Bungarus > Bungarus multicinctus. Next base: position 92,362,024 of record CM042838.1, on the reverse strand, counting down.
ATAAAGAACAATTTTGGGTATAAAATGCATGAATTGCTAGTGAAAAGAAAGAAGCTTGGGCTGTTAAAGGTTTGTTTCATTTGGCGTGTTTGGCTTAAAAAGACTCCAAATTAGCTAATTGGAAAAAAAATATTTTCAATAGTCCGGAAGGTTCATGATTCAAAATACTTTTTGCAGAGAAAACAGTTTCACAATGTTAAGATATATGAATCCCTACAGAGTCAAATGCAGCCTTTAAAAGAATCATCTTAGAACAGCAGAGACTATGCCTTGCAAAGTTTCTATTCCTTTCCTTTTCTTTCTCCCACTCCATCTCTCTTTTCTGTATTGTTAATTAATATTTAAATATCTATGTTTTGATGCTTTATGATATTGGAAGAAATTGTGATTACATTGATAAGTTCTGATGAAGCAAAGGCTGGCCTCCTAGTTTAATGCTGTAAGAAATGACAGTGGTAACGGAATGCGTACATAATATGCTGCTATGAATGTAGATTATTAGGCTGTGTTTATTAGGATGTCAAGCAAAATGATTTTCATCAGAGCATCCTTTCTTCCTATTTCAAATATGAAGTGAGTTACAGAAAGTTATGAAAAAGTTCTCAATAACCTCTCTCTTAACCAAATATGGCTAGGAAGGATCAATGTGTCTATAATGTTCTCTTAGTTATTGAAAGTTTGGTACAATTAGTAAAGCTATTAAACAGTAGAAAATTTTTGTATGATAATTTTAGAGAATACTTTTTGTCACAAGAGATATTAAGTATCTTATTGCATAAAACAACTTTCTTATTTACTTTATTTCTGTCACCGCCCAACTCACAAACAAGTGACTCTGGATGGTGATCAACAAAACTAAAACAATAAATATAAAACTATTAAATTATTTAAAATCATTAAAAAACTATAAAACAGCTAAAACAAAGAATAATAGATAAAGGGATTATAATAATAATGGAGCCAGTAATTAATAGTATTGCTTATTTTCTAGCCATAGGAATCCTTATACTGTAAAGTTTGTACGAACCATGATTTATAGCAATAGATGCTTTCATGTGGACAGCTTCTGTTTAATCAGGATTTATTTCAATTGGCAAGAGACTAGGGAAGTTATGTTAGACTATGATATAAATAGTATTCCCAAAGAAATGCAATCATATATAACTATTGACTTTTCTTGATGAGTCAAAGATTTGCAAAACAGTCTTTAAAATAAATTAACTAGTAGAGCTTCATGTTTGGGATTTCATAAAAATTGTAATTCTTCATTAGAACAGAAAGATTTGGCTTCTTATTGGAACATTTCTAAGCTGTTCAGCTCTTTAGCAATGATGTCCGTGTGTAACTATTTTGTGGATAACTATGAAGTGGCAAAAACAATATGTAAGACACTACTTACATTGATTAAATCAGAGAGGAGGAATGTTATTATAAGTAAAGAAAATAACATATTTTGATTTAAGTACATATATGAACACCACAAACCAAGCCAGAAAGAGGTCATTTATATCTGGTATCCAAGGAAGCAAGTATAGAAATGTGCATCATTTTCTATGCATGGTTTAAATGTTGCTATAGTGATATTTCAGGATGCAAATTGTATGATTCCTCTTGCCCTTGAACTAGATAGCCTTATTCTACTTCTCCTTGTTCTTTGTTCTTTTTTAATATGGTTCACAACAGTAGTAACGTCTATATAATTTGGTTACAAGAGATTCAAGAGAGAGAAAAATGTTTCTTTTTTATTTCATATACAGATCTAAGTCTGCAACCAAAGATCCAATATCCTGCAACCTTAAATGAGGGAAATCATATTTCTGAGGCAAGTGGGGCAGATGACATTTCTTAAGGTTAAAAAATCAAATATATTACAATATTTAGAGTACTGGGATATGAATATTTCCAAGCAGATCAAATACATATAGCATATCTATATGTGTGTTATGTATGTATACACTTTTGAGAGTAAGCAACAGAATGTCATTTTTAATGTGTGCCACAGAGCCCACAGGAAAAAAATGACAATGAAGATTATTTATAATATTGTAGCTAAACAATCAGAAATAACATTAAGTCTGCTTGACTAAAATTTCATCTCTGATACCTCTTTGGAATAATGATTTCCATTTTGGTTAAACTAAAATTCCAGTCAGAATCATAAATAGATTCCTGATAATTAATAATTGCTTAAAAGTTCCTTAATCTGTGATTCTGCAAGCCAAGGGACCTCTCTATCATGTGGGAAAGTTATTTACGTTTTTAAATTAAGTACAAGAGGCAGTAAATAACTGCAAATTTTAAAAAACATACCTAGTTTTTTAAAGGTCTATTACCTAGCTTCAATCTGTAATATATAATTATAGATTTTTTTTAAAAAAAATGGAGATCTAGAGCCATGGACATAACTATTGAACTAATAAATCCTTCAATATTTTTTCCTAGAATAGCAGGATTTATGCACTTTTGGGAAATGGGAAGTTTTACTTTCCAAAGGTTAAGCAAGATATGTAAGGTTTTATCCTAGTTCAGGGGTGTCAAATTTGCATCATCATGGCAGCATCATGTGATGTATCAGGACTTTCCCCCCTTTGCTAAACTGGGCATGGACGTGGCCAGTATGTGATTCATCTGGCCTGCATGAATTTGACAGCCCTGTTCTAGTTAATATTACACATAAAAATAGTTCTGGATCATCTATCTCATGGATCATTCTGCTTTCCAGAAAAGTGAATAAGAAATATTCATTTTAAACAGTTCATTAGAAATAGAAGCAACCTCTGACGAGAGCTTCTCATCTGAGCAAAATAGCTTTCCTACATTCAAACATATTGAGCCTTGGAGCTGCTTCACGTGTTATGCAGTCAGTAGGGTCTTCACTTTAGATGAGATGCAATGACTCATAAATTCCCTTGTCATGTCAATGAGTGACTCTTGGGCAAAGTGACATCAGGTGGTCTATGAAAGTCAGTTTGCCTCTTGCATGCTAGATTGGAAACATTAATATACCATTGACCTGGATGCAATCTGTTACAGTGATAATCTTAGCAAAGAGGCTGCCAAATCATACAAAAATATAATTAAAAGAATTCTCTTGATACTTATTTATTTAGATCTCAGTTTTGTAATGAGGCATGACTTCTTTAATAGAAGTTCAAAATTCTCCTGTTTCACTGAGGTACTTCAGTAGTGTACACAAATAATTTCAGGTAATTCATGGTTTGTTCCTTTATTTTTGATTGCAGCTTGACTGTCTTTTTCTAGATGTGATGGGGAAATAAGGGCATTTTCTCCTACTAGGTTTTTGTTTGTATGTATTTGTGTGCAGTATGCATGTATGTACATGTACACAATAGGAATTAGACATCGTATGTTCATAAAAGATTTTGAAAGGGGCTGTGTAATACAAAGTTTGTGTTGTATATACATAGATATTCCAAACATCATCTGGAATCAGTAACATGCTATGGAAACCCAATAGTTAGTAATCAGAGTGATTGCTATGAAATTTGTTACTATAAAAATCATTTAATTGTTTAAATAAATTGCAGAGATGGAATAATCATACTTTCAGCACTTGTGATAAATGTGGTCTGGAGTGTTAATAAGAAAACACAGCTGAAATTAACAAGATGATCTTTTATAAATAGCTGCTATCTATAAAAGATGCTATTTTGTAGATAGCTGTGACCATAGAAGATCTATGGTCTGTCTTACCCGGGATTCTTATTAAATGTGGACTTTAGAGTAAAGAATTACAAACTAGAATAGAATAGAATAGAATAGAATAGAATAGAATAGAATAGAATAGAATAGAATGCTTTATTGGCCAAGTGTGATTGGACACACAAGGAATTTGTCTTGGTGTAAATACTCTCAGTATACATAAAGAAGGAACATTCGTTAAGAATCAAGAATCATAATGTACAACACTTAATGATAGTCATAGGGTACAATCAACATCAAATCATACTAGGAAACAGAGGATACAAGCAACAAAGTTACAGTCACAAGTGGGAGGGGATGGGTGATAAGGAGTGATGAGAAGATTAACAGTAATAGTAGTGTACACTTTGTAAATAGTTGAACAGTGTTGAGGGAATTATTTGTTTAGCCGAGTGATGGCTTTTGGGAAAAAACTGTTCTTGTGTCTAGTTGTTCTGGTGAGCAGTGCTCTATAGCGTCGTTTTGAGGGAAGGAGTTGAAACAGTTTAAACTAAGTACAAATATTCTCATACTGTATACTGTTTTGGTTTTTGCACTGCTTGTAAGACAATATCCATTTGACAATGTTATATCTTTTCAAAAATATCTGGCTTTTGTATTTTTTTCAGCTAGGTATTAACTAAAGAAGCACTGGGCTATAACTTGGTTTACTAGTAGAAAAACTAAAAATAAATAAAGATTGACTTGCCTAGTGCTGCAGATTCAGTTCAATGCATATTGCATCTGCTGCAGTGTTTTAAAGCATCCAGAGCTTTTCTCAGGATCCCAGAGCTTTATTAAAATTCTACAGATTTAATGTGGGTCTGGAAGTCCCTTTTTGTCAATCAAATCTGTGGTGCTTTAATGCTTAATCCAAGTTGCTTTGGGAGGCAGAGGGACGATTGTACATGGAGCTATATTTTCAACTTGTATTCCTTTTTTAAGTTATCAAGAGATTCAAGTAAGTGTGTGGAAGTCAAATAGCCAATTTCCCTTCTGTTCTTTTGAGCATCCCAGATGAAACAAAATGTACATCCTGTGCAGAGGGAATCATTTAATTAGCTGTGCAATCAAGATTTTTTTTAATGAATTGCAAAGAACAGTAGAAATAAAAAGGCTGGACATGCACAACAAAGAAAGATTTCATTCCATGAAATTGTCTCAAGTGTTGAAGAAATATATTGAATTCAATGTCATGTTGTCATAGGCCTCTTCCTCAAGAATTTTGCAAAGAATTGTATGCTTGATCTGACACTATCCTGTGAGTTGGATTTCTCCAACAAGTTATTCTTAGATTACAGTTTAGGGTTCCACTGTTGATATTGGTCAAATGACTACTGGATAAAGCTATGTGAGACAACAAATACATATTGATGTTTTATTAGCCATTCCAGTAACTTTAGAATAATAGACCTGAATCTGAATTTAGCAAGAGATGTTGTATCTTTGTATATTGCCTGTGTCCAATAGAGCAGGATACCCATAACAAAATTTCTAATTATCATGTAGGTAACTATTAATAACATTTCTCTTGATTTAAACTATTTACATACTGAGAATAGAATAGCTTGTCTCCCTCTTCTTTGTGGCAACCCTGAGATATTGGAATACTGCTATCATGTAACCCCAGTCCTTCTTTCCACCAAACTAGACCTACTCCGTTCCAGTAACCATTCTTTATATAAACTTAACCCTAACCCTGGTCCTTCTCTTCACCAGACTAGCCATGTAACCATTCTTCATATGTTTTAGTCTCCAGCCCCCTAGTCATCTTGGTTGCTCTTCTCTTCACTCTTTCTAAAGTCTCAACATCTTTTTACATTGTGGTGACCAAACTTGATGCAATATTCCAAGTGTGGCATTCCCAAGGCATTATAAAGTGGTATTAACACTTCACGTGATTCTATTGATTCTATTCCTCTGTTTATGTAGTCTAGAACTGTGTTGGTTTTTTTGGCAGTTAAAGCACACTGCTGGCTCATGTTTAAATGATTGTTCATTAGGAGTCCAAGATCACTCTAACATTACTACTGTTGAGCAAGGAACCTGTGCATTTTTTCCTAAGCTAAATGTAGAACCTTACTTTTTTCACTATTGGATTTCATTTTGTTAGATAGCACCCAATATTCAAGTCTGTCAAGATCCTTCTGTATCTTAAGCCTATCTTCTGGAGTGTTGGCTATTCCTGCTAGGAATATGTGTTGTATAATTGTGTTGTATAATTATACATTTTGATTTCTTCTCTTGTAATTCTGAGGAATTACCTTTAATATTTTCCCAAATTGTGGATGTTCCTCTGTTTGTTATTTACCCTTTGTGACTGATATTAAGTCAGTACTGACTGTCCTCTTTTTAAGCTGAAGGTTCCTTCCATGTTCTGCATTCTGCTGAATGTCCAGTTTTCTATTGTAATTATTTCACACAAATTTACAAATGGAAGAAATGAATGTAAAATAAAATTACCAGGATAATTGTACTGTAAAATTGGATGTGCTATCTAATGCAACTCTTTAGACATAAAAGTATGCAATAATCAGAAGCTTACATATGTATGTATGCATATATGTACAGTATGTATATGTACATGTATGCATATGTTTGACGCACTCAGGAGGGAGGCCTCAATATGAATGAATCTTTACATCTGCAGACCTAGGAAGACACAATTGTGCAGCATTTACTTATTTTAGTGGGTTCCCTTTAAATATTTATTATTTTACTGGTTTACCTTGAGGAAGTCTCTGTTTCTCAGTTGAATGTATTTCATAGAGTTTTTGAGAAGATAAAAAGAGGTGACTTGTTCTTTTGGGTAAGGACAGAATAAAATTATATTCAATAAATAGGCTGCAATTTGATATAGTTTTAAATAAAGCACAAGGAAATAGTGGTTTATAAAATTCATTTTTAGGATCTTAAAATAAGCATTTTAGAGTGTGCACAAACATATGTTCCCTTAGGTAATTACATTTCCAGATATAAACTGTGTGCAGAAAGAATAGAGTAATTAGTATAACAACTTCATAAATCTGCAGTTGTTTTTATTTTTTAGCACAATGGGTGACATTTCCAAGTTTCTGGCTTTAGAAACTTAAGTCTATTCTTAACCTGTAACATATATTTTATATTTACAAAATTTTCTAAGATAGTTACATCTATAATAACAGAATCGTTAACACCTCACAGCTACATATTTTATTTATTTATATTTCGTATTTCTAAACCATCCTTCTGCCTCAGATTAATTTAACACGTACATTAATAATAAAATATATTTTGCTAATTGCCACCATGTGTTTGTTAAACTATTCTTTCTAAAACATGTACACCCAAGTAGGTTCTTAAAATACTTCTGAAGAACACAGTGGAATAAATAAATGTTCATAAATATTACTTTGCTTATACTTTTCTATACATAAGGGATATGTTTTAGAACTTATGTGTGCATTGTCCCCTGTGGTTAATTGGAATATATGTTATATATAATATAATGTAATGTAACATAATAATATAGTGTAATATAATATAATATATAGTCCCTAACTAGGTCTTTTAGATCCTCCAATAATACTCATTACCACTGTAATTTACCATCTTACTTCACTTTGTCTTCTTCTCATTCCTTTCATTATTCCCAGAATTAGAACCTTCTCTAGAGAGCTAAGTCTTTGCATAATGTGTCCAAAGTAGAAGAATTTGAGCCTGATCATTTGTGCACAGTGTCTACAGAAGCTGTCAACCCTTGAAATGATTTCGGCCATGCTTACTTTCATTTCGTTTTTCAGTTGCCACTTTTGGGAGGACGGGGGGAAGTCAGAAGGTATTGGAATGTGGTGCCTTAACCCGCTAGACCAAACATCGATCAGACTCAGCACAAGAGCTAAGGTCATGGCAACGAACATCTTCTGAGACTGAGGGGGAAGCTGCTACCGGACTGTTTAGTTAACATGACCTAACACACCTGAAGGGGATGGGAAATTTCTATTCTTTTAACTACCCTAAAGCATGGGAATTACTTAGAGCTAACTTCACCTTTCCACATGTCGATGTGATGTACTCAATAAATGGTTTTTTGAGCCTGACTGAAGTTTCAGAATCCTGATTGGATTCCTTACTCAGAACTATGACAGAAGGCTTGTCTAATATTGACATTCAAGAGGACAGTATTCTTCCCATCTTGCTCCTTCAAAACCCAGCTTTTGCTTTCATACAATGCATAGGGAATACTTTGCAGAATTCTAATCTTTGTAGGTGTAGAATTTGAGTGGCTTTTCCAAGACTTTCAAGGTTATTTTACCAGATGCTAATCAGGGGCATATGTTTTGAATGCTTGTTCCTTTATTGTTGATGGTTGTTGATGATGATCCTGTTGACGATGCTAAAAGGCAGAATCTAGACACCTCTTTGATATCTTCTCTCTCAATTTTAAGGGTGGTTGTTCTACCTGTTGTAGAACTGTTAATGAGCTTGGTCTTCTTTGTGTTTACTCCCATTTCACTGTGATCCTTGACCTTTATTACTACTGTCTGCAGATATTTTGCATTTTCATGATATGAAGACCGTGACATAGTTTGTTTTTGCTTTAGGCACACCTCAGTCTTTCTTGTTGTTATTAACATTAACAGAGAAATACAAAACTACAAAATATTCTTCAAGGTTCTTTTTTTTTTCTATACAGCAGTTGTCTAAAGAGTATATACACTACCAGTTCCCTGGGATTGAGAATATTCAATTATAGTAAGTGAAAATAAAAATATGGAGACAATTTACCATGTCACTTGCTTTTTTTCTCACTCCACAACTATTAATGTATTTTTATGAAGACAGCTGTAGTTTCCAAACAAGAATCTTTCAACAAGAATATCCATCATTAAAAGAGAATCTGAAATCACACCCAGTACCTGCTATATTTTAATGTTTATTTTATTTAAAGCAGTAAATTGTTATTGCTTATTTTTATTGTTACACAATGTCCTCCACTCCAGTCCAGTCTTGGGAAGATTGGGTCAAATTATTTCCCTTTCAAGAACTTGAAAAATAGTGTTATGTTTATCATAAGTTTTTTGATATGTTGGAATGCATATAATGGTGTGAGTGTCCTTGTTGAAGCTAAGCAGATTTAGTTCAGTCTTGTGCCTGTATGAGCAATCTCAAGAGCTCACCAGTAAAGGGGAGATATTAATGCAATAATATTTTAACAACTGGACTTTAGGGTACCATTTCCAAAGCCACAAGTGCAGTTAGAAAATGTAGCTAGCTGTGTATGAACATGTAGCTATGATCCTTGCAAAACAAAAACAAAACTCAATCCCTTTATAGCTGTTATTTTCCTTAGGAACAGGAAAATGTAAAATTATTTTTAATTTTACATTTAGAAAAGGTATTCAGTCATACATTCAGCATTTCATCTAATTTATTTTTTAATCTTGAAAGTACATGTGACATTAAAAATATCACCAGAGGAAATGAGTTGGTATTTGAGAACATGAAAAAAATAAGTTTTACCAATATTCACTGCAAGGGAATTATCACCTAGCAAGCAGTTGTTCTTAGAAGTAAGGAAAATGCTAAATGGGTAATTAAAGCAAAACCACTGTTCATTTTGTCAGATCTCCTTAGTCACCTATGGACAAAACCCATCGCTTATTTATGAACAACTATCAACACTATCAAATAAGAGCTGACAACTCCCAATTTGTTCAGTTAAGAGAAGCAAAAAAAAAAAAAAGGCAATAAATTTATCTGGCTCAGAGAAAGAATTCTATAGTGTTGAGCTTATCTGAAGACTTTATTTTGTTTTCAGTAAAATCATATGCAAAATGAAAGATCATGCCAGATTTGTGGTTTATAGTTTGAGTAAAGTATCCCTGAGATATAATATAAATTTAGTGTACACAGTAAACATTCTGTAAAAACTGCAATTCTTTGTATTTGACTACTCCTGTTTTTTTGAAGTCCTAAAGAGTATTACCTTAATTTTTCAACTTTGTTTTTTTCCCCAGATTTTATTATAATAAGAGTCAAACACATTTCAAAAATAGTCCTGGTGATTAATCTTAGTTCAACATTTCATACTCACTCATGATTTCTGTGTTGCTATTGGACAACAGTAAACACAGCATATGCAAAATGAAACAGTTACAAAAAGCATAGTGACTCTTACAGTTATGACTGACTGAAAAAGACTGCTGTGGTATAAATGGCTTATTAACAGATGAACTATGTGTGTGAGAGACTTCTGAGTTGTAATAGATCTTGAATTATTTAATATGATTTATAAGAGTAAATCTGTAATTTGGCACACTAATTTTGATTTCAGATTGGGTAGATTAGCCCACCCTAGTTATTTTTTTTAAAGTTATGTGTTCCTACTGATCTTTATCAGTTCTATTAGGCTTGCAAACTTCAACACATTCTGCTGTATAGCAATATTTATGGACAGTAGGTTTACAGACAGGAATATTTGCATCCAGAAATTAGGAAAATTATTTTTTTTAATTAATGCATACTCAAAAATCTCAATGCATCTCCAAGGGCTTCAGAAAAACAGTGGAGCTGTTCACCATCTATCTTTATCATGAGTCTCCCCAAGTCTGCCCCATCGTGCCCAATCTCTCCTTATGTACTTAGTTATAATGAAATTTTGCTGAAAACTTTTTTCTGTCTGGGTTCCTAGAAGCTATTACGGCAGCTGTCCTAATGACATAATCTTATACTACAGTTCTCCCAGGGTGTGTGAATGTTATATAAATGCTAGCTAATATAAGGAGCCCAGTGACATTAGCTTTCACAGTATCTTATTGGAGTGATCTACAGGTGCCTCTAGCAAGCAACCATTTCTTTACAGAACTTTCAAGGATTGTTTGGAAGAACTCTCAAGAAGTGGGAATCTTACGTTTCCCTTGCTATGAGAATCTCCCATGAGCTGCCTTATGTCGAAGGGACCAGTTTTGTGGCTCTCTAAGAATTGTCAAAAATTGACAATGTGCAAAATGTATTTTCCACAAAAGTGAGAATGGGCACGTTAAAAAACACCAACAGACATAACATTAGTCCGAAAGCTTGGAAGACCTAACCTCAGTAACGGTGACTGACACAGATTGGGTCCTGCAACATTATCCTGGGACATATATATTTGCCTTCATTCATAATATATCTCGTTTTTAAGTTTGATTGAATAAATCAACGTTGATCAAATAAACCAACTTTATCTACCGTCCTTTTACATTTGATAGCCTTAATCTTTACTATATTCAAATATTGTTGTAGAATTTGATTTCAAATTCTACAACAATATTTGGGGGAGAGAGGTCTTGACCCCCGTGGAAAGGGCGCGCAACTTGGGTGTCCTCCTGGACGTACGGCTGTCTTTAGAAGAACATATTGCAGCCGTCGCCAGGGGGGCTTTCTATCAGATTCGTCTGATTTACCAGTTGCGGCCCTTTCTGGATCTGGGCGCACTTCGCACAGTCACTTCCGCCCTCGTCATCTCCCGCCTGGATTATTACAATGCTCTCTACATGGGGCTCCCCTTGAAGAGTCTCCGGAGGCTGCAGCTGGTCCAGAATGCAGCCGCGCGGGTGATCGTGGGTGCTCCTCGGAGCTCCCACGTTACACCGCTTCTCCGCAGGCTGCACTGGCTGCCTGTGGCCTTCCGGATTCGATTCAAGGTGGTACTGACAGTATTTAAAGTGCTCCATGGCTCGGGACCTGGGTACTTACGGGACCGCCTGCTGCCATCATCAACCTCCCGCCGCCCAGTACGCTCCCACAGGGTTGCCCTCCTCGGGGTACCGCCGCCCGGCCGTTGTCGGTTGACGGCCCCGAGGGTTCGGGCTTTCTCTGTGGGAGCCCCCTCCCTTTGGAATGATCTCCCCCCGGAGATACGGGCTATGACGGATATTCTGACCTTCCGGCGCGCAGTGAAAACCCTATTTTTTCAACAGGCTGGCCTGGCCCAGTAACTGTATTTTTAGTTTTTTAACTTAATTTTAATCGGGGTTTTATTAGTTTTTAATTTTTAACTCTATTTTTGGGTTAGACAGCCGGATCAATTTGGTTTAATTTATTTTAATTGTATTTATTGAGTATTATGTGTTTTTAGTAGGCTGTACACCGCCCCGAGTCCCTTTTTGGGAGAGGGAGCGGTATAAAAGTTTAATTAAATAAATAAAATAAATAAAATTTCTTCTTTCGTCCATTGCACTGAGTTCTTCAAGGCTTTAATAAGCCTCTTTTGTAAATCCAATGGGAAAAATCAATTTCTTGATTTGTCATTTACTGTAAATCTATCTCCCTTTTGCATTTTAAAACTTCAGCTAGGTGGGGGTTTTTTTGTTTGTTTGTTTGTTTGGAGATCTAATAAAGCATATTTTTTTCCAAATCATACTTTTGGCCTGTTATTCATATAGCTGTCATTGCTTCAATAGCATCTTTTGGACATAATCTAGCCATAGAAGCAGACATCATTATTAACATTGTTGCTATTGTTACTGCTATTTTCTGATTCCATTCTTTAAAAGCGTCCATTAATATTTTCATTGTTAGAACATTTTGCATCATTTTACAGATCTCTATATCTTTTCTGTACCTAAAATCTTTAGTCCTGTCTAGTGTCCATTTTCAAAATTGCTTATTTTTGTTATCTCCTGTAAAAATCAAGCAGGATCTATTTCACATATATTCACCCAAAAAGATAGTGCCTCCAATTCTGGTAAACACTTGCCATTTGCTACAGTATATAGTGATCTGAGTGGGAATAAAAGCTGGTATAAATTTTAGTTATCATTGATAAAAAACTTGTGATATATTTTACATTTGTCACTACCACTGGAGGACATGAAATAAAATTAACAATAGGTGAATGTGATATACTGTACACTCACATACAGAGACGGGGAGAGAGAGAGAGTATTTCAATCACCTTTTGTTAATTTTATTTCATGTGTTCTGGTAGTGGCGTCTCTCTCTCTCTGTGTCTCTCTGTCTCTGTCTCTGTCTCTGTCTCTCTCTGTGTGTGTGTGTGTGTGTATTAGTTGTTCAGTGAGTATAAGGCAACATATTGACTTGGTGGGGGGGATAGAATTAGTAAAGCTAGAAAACCTTATAGACATGATGACCCTCTAATTTCATTCTCAAGAACATGCTTGTCAATTCCAACAATGGCCAATGACAAACCAATTGATTTAATGTGAAGTTTAATTTTTTGTATGTCTATTGTTACTCCTCTTAAGCACTACATGGAGGGGGTATATATAATTGATATAGTGCAGCAATATCTAACATATTAATATGGTATGGGGAATTACCTGTTTTTTCTGGAATCCTTGAGGAAACAGAGATTGCAATTCATATGCATCTATGTGTAACTCTGTGTGTGTGTGTGTGTGTGTGTGTGTGTAAATTATTTAACATATAATTAATATAATTCACAAAAGTTTGGTCTGTTTCATCCTATTAGTCTAAAGGTCAATTGATAGGGGAAGTGTCTTCCATTACAACTTATAAAATTTTCTACAGAAACCATCAAGAATGGGTTTCCAATAGTCCATGTCTCAATCTCTCTGAATTATTTGAACAATATGCTCAAATGCATGTATAAAGAGTCTTGATACATCCTTATGTATAGTCACTTTAAAGAGGCTTTTTAAAACAGTATTTTAACAATATACATTGAGGAAAAATGCATGAATGAGCAATACAAGCATGATGTGTTCAATGCTGTGTAGAAAATTTAAACATTGAAAAATATCTCAATGCTTTAGTTACGGCCTGTGCTATTTAAGTCAATAATTTTCTTCAGATAGGTAGCCATTTTATATTCCATGTATATTTATCTATAAATATATGCACACAGAATTATATTGGTATAGAGAAATGCAGAACAGGTGTGGCCAGACATATAGACTATTTGAAAAATACCTTAAAATCACTACGAGGAAAGAAAATTGAAACGGAGTGGAGGGAAGTCTATGAGCAGAAATGTATTCTTAATATTAAAGAGAAAACAATGTAATTGCATTCAATATGGCAAATCAACTTAGAATGTAAGTTTGTTGGGTCAGCATTCTATCAGGAGGAGATATCAAGAAACAATAGTATCCACAATTTAGCAATATCCTTTTCATGTTGTCATTACTTAAAGCAAATGGTTAATTTTTGTTTCAATGTCTGTTATTTTAAAAACAGTAGAACTGTCCTGAATTCCTTTTAGTCCATGTGTTCTGTGTCATCTTCCATCTGCGAAGTTTCAAAGTTTAGTACTGTATCTTGTCCTACACTGCCTGTATGTTTATATACTTAGCACTAAGGACTTTCAATTCTACATTTATTAATGTAATAATGGATAATTCTTTTATTCACAATGATATCCTTTATACACTGTAATATTTCTTAGAAACATACCATATAGAACTCAGCATTATGTTGAAGTCTGGATGTGCCCTTTCTACATTCTACTGTATTAATACTGCATGTTGACTAAGTAAAAAATGCTTTATAGATCATGGTTTGCTTTTAATCTTCATGTCATAGGCAAAGTTGCCCAAGGTCTTGTTTGTGGACCTCAGAGCCTCTAAATTCCATTTTTTAAAAATGCTTGGAGTATAATATTAAATCTAATCAATGTAATTCATTTTTATGTAGCCTCAATTCCATTGTATTTACTTTTTCATCTAGCATTGACAAATCCTTTTGCCTTTGTCCTTTCTTTAGCATGCCATTCTAAAGCTAAATAGAGTTTTGTTTGGAAGGAAGGAAGAAAGGGAGGGAAGGAAGGGAGGAGAGGAAGAAGGAACGAAGAAAGGAAGAGAGGAAGGAAGGAAGGGAAGGACTATAAAAAAGGAAGGACTAGAAAAAAAGCTTAATATAAAATTGTTTAACAAATTTAAAATCAATAATGCAATGTGAAAAAATATGGAGAAAACTGAATAAACACTACACTTGAAGAAACAATAATTAATATATAATATATGTAATAGAGTATATAGTAACAAGGAAAAGAGAGGGTCTTACCTTAAAAGACCCTCCCTCTCATGCAGGCTTCCCACTCAGGCTTGGCTATCCATCAAAATCTACACCTTTCCTTTTTTAGAAAGTTTGCAAGAAGATTCTTTTTGAATACACAAATAGAACCTTTTATGTCATGGGAAATCTGTTGAAGCACGCTTCCCAATCAAATTAACCTATGTAGAAGTTTCTTGTCAGCCTTTCCATTTGGCACAGCTAGTTCAGGAACATTAGGTATAGAGGTGGTGTGTGCTCCCCCATCTTTTCCTTTATCTAGCTTTACTGTATTCAAAATCAATATTTAAATGTGTGTGTAGTTTGTTTGTTTCTTTTTAATCATCATCATCGCCACTGGTAGCTCAATGGCTTAACTACTTGCATGAATAAATCAAAGTCTATATCTGAGTGATTTTATGCATTGCAGAATTCTATTGAGTGATATTTTACACACTGAAAAAGTTATTCTGAAGGATTATATTAACTATTTATGTTTGTCCCCTGTTGAGAAATCGGATAATGTAATTGCTTACTGATACGGATTTCTGAGTTTCTCTAGAAGCAGCAACAGTCTCTTTTTTCCCAAGAAGTATTCCAAATACTTCATAACACCTTGGCCTGTATGCTTTTATCCAAAATATGGCATCTGAGGAGTTTTATAAAAATAAAACCATACATTTTATTAAAATAAATTATCAGCACCTCCTTATATAGTATGTCTCCATTGTCATCTGTAATTCCATTCTATATTTTCCATTTGTCTATGTTTTTCAATTACGGAATAAACAGAATGAATATAATTTCAAGTTACAGAAGTTAACAGGGTGGAAACAGTACATAAAATCATAACTTGCTTTTTCTGGCTTTGACAATTGTTTCCTGGCTACTTCTTCTGCTTAGCTCATGATTAACTGAGGAACTTTAATTGAACATATTAGCAATTTTTAAAGGAGGCAGTGCATTGTTATATTAGGAATAGAGCTGATCCAGACTTTCTTTTATTTTCACTGACTATGTAGAGATGCTTTTGAAAATATTTTTACTTGCAAGAGTCGTGTAATGCAATGGCAGAAAAGAAAAATTATGAAAACTTGCAAATCTGCACAATAAATATGCCATGGAATCAGCGCAATCATTAAAATACCAGCTTTAGGGGAGAAAAAAAGCAAAATAATTAGAGCAGTAGATACAGAAGAGATTACAGAGGTACAGGATGGAACCAGTAATCTTAGCAAGGCAATGTTCTTCCATTCTGTAGAGGAACGGTCAAAATGTAGGAATTTCATTAGAATAGCAATTCTCAATGTGTAGTCTGGATACCCTGAAGGTCCCTAAGACCCTTTTTGGGGATCTTCAAAATTAAATACATAAATATTTAAAAATTTCTCAGATTTATTTCTATTAAAGTAAAAATGATGACTATTATCTACATAAACCAAAGTTCTTTGAGGTCCTCAGTCAGTTTTAATAATGTAAATGGTCTTCAGATCAAAACATTTGAGAACTGCTGTCTTAGCAGAAACTACAATGAAGATGGCCAACCAAAGAATGGGTTGTAAGCTGATATAAACTGGATAATGCTACTATCAACATGGAGTGAAAAAATATAGATGTTTATGACTTGAGTTCATTAAACATGATCTCATCCACTCTTTCAGAAATCATTGGTGACCTATTCTGAAAGAGGGCAATCTGCCAGCATGAATATGCTAATTGTTTAATCATTCATAGTAGGAGCAAATTAAATATAAACAATGAACAATAACAAAAGCAATTAGAATCATGCCAGGGGTTAATTTTGTACTTTAGAACTTTTGTGATGGCTGATGAGCCATGCAAAAAGACAGTAAAACACCAAGTTTTTAATCTTCAATACTATTCAAAAAATATCCTAGTGCATGGGTTGTTCTCTGCAAGAAATTCCTAGCGGATTATTATTTACAGAAGGCACTTTTAAATTTCAAGAAAGGTAATGAAGAGCATCTACATATGATGGGTAGACAACAAAAATGTTCCGAAAATGAAATCTGCTGATGAGAAAGAAACAAACATTCTTTTAAAGGTCATTGTCAAAGTATAAAATGAAGGTCTTCATATGTCCTAGAAACAGCAACTTGAACTTTAGAAGAAACGCATTCAAGAGTATACTTCATTCCACAATTTTTCACTGTTTTCAGTTCAAAACAACTATAAAATATATCAGCTCAGTTTCCTATTTGCATATTGATTAAAATTGAGCAGTCTTGTACACGTCCATTCTGAACTCAGGCTAGAACCTGTTCCTATGAAAATAAGTGTGTGCATGCCTGTACATTTCTGCCTCTGTGTGTGTGTGTGTGTATGTGTACAGCAATAATTTTGCAAATCACCTTATCTCTGCTGAGGCTCAAGAGATCCTGTAACTACCCATAAATTGTTGTTGAGCTCTATCTTTTAAGGCAGCCCATGGATCCAGTTGTTTTATAACAGTGCAGAAGTTGATAATTTTTGTATAACATCAAACAGTGATACAAGTGAGAGCAACAATCCAAATAATAAAATAAATTTACAAAAACCAAATTGTCCAATAATACTTTTCATAGATCAGATTTGGAAGGGATCTTGGAAGTCATCTAATCCAATCCTCTGCTCAAGCATGAGATCCTACACCATTTCAGGCAAATGGCTTTCTAGTCTTTTTTTAAAGTCTCCAGTGTTGGAGCACCTTCAACTTCTGAAGGCAAGTCATTCTAGTGATTGATTAATCTCACCGTTTTTCATAGCTCCAGGCTGCAAGGAAAATCCTTGTAGATGCTACCAATTGGTTTGCCTGTACAGACTTTACATGCTGCATTTAATATTGTAATAAGAGTGCTGAAAATGCCAACCAATGAAAAAAGCCTGATATATTTTTAATTCTTTATCCCCTATTATTTCCATTTTCAGCTTACTACCTATTTTATTTTACATTATACATTATCATCATTAACTTTCTCAAGACCAATATATATAGTAAACAATCAACAATGAGGATGAAATGATCTTGATATTGAACTCATGAATTGAAATATGAAATGGAAACTTAGTTAAAGATTAGTGGAATAGATAATGACTTGATGTGATGTTAAATAAGAAAGTTGAAAATGTAATTATGACTATGCATAAATGTTGTAATCTGGAACCACATTGGTCACGTGAAGAGATATGTAAAAGAATAAAAATAAAAAAACCTTTTTATTAAGAAAGAAAAGAAAAAAGCCTGATATATGGTTATGATGATACCTAAGTGCCCTAAGTGAAGAGTCTAAAATAAGTAAATACTGTAGCTCAAGAGTCCTCAACATTTGGGCTGTGGCCCACAGTGGGCTGTGAGCTGTTTGTAACTAGGCAAGGAAATGGCGGGTGAACGCGCACATGCTTGTGCATTGCCCCTTGCATGAGCAGCAGCATGTGCATATATGCTCCATTTGACTGAGCAATGGGTAAGCATGGACACCATTCACACAAATGGAGCTGCATGTGTACTTGCAGGCCACTTTTGTGCAACCATCCCTTCTCCCCTCCAGTCGGCAAAGCTGGAACATTTGGGGAACTCTGCTGTACTTGATTCCTGATGTCAATGGACTAGAACAAAAGTGCGTGCTTGAAACATTTCTAACACGGCAATTGCTGCCTAGCTATAGATAAACACAATAAACTAGACTCCTCATAACTATAAAGCTGTCACTAAAATGTAGGAGAGAAGAGATTAGAAAGCTAATTCTTCTATCTTTTACCCTTTCTCCCAAAGGAAGGGTTTTTAGTTTCATGCTGAATTACTTAGATTCATCCCAAATCATACTACAGTATGAATAATGATCCAATCTTCCTCTGCAGCAAATAATTTTGATGAGGCAAGCAGCAAAGCAAACACTGAAATCAGAATATCTCCATCTCTGAGAAATAATTCATTCCTAATAAGCATATATTCAGCCTTAAGCATGAGGACTTTTCACAAAGAAATTGGAGAGGTGGTACTATTCTACAATACAGATTCATGTCCTAGAACACAGGTAAAAACCAAAGGGTTAAAGTGATATTATTGCATGATATACATGCTACATGATGATTATGAACATTTTAAGGTATCAGAGAACTTTTTATTACTTCCCTAAGGGACTAGAAAATAAGTAATATTGGGCAATTTGGCTTTTGTAAATTGAATGGGGCTTGACAGTACCTTTTCCATAGATCCTTTAAACTTCAAGGCTTATATTTTGGGATTGAGTTCCAGGTTCAATAATTATATTTAAAATATTATTTTGAAATAAGGTTAGAAATAAGATAAATATGTTATTTTCTCTAAGATAAATATAATTATAAAAATTTCTGAGAAAATTGATTTAAAATATACATTAGAAATGGTGCTATTTTTTTTTTGAAGAAGAAGAAGAACAGACATACTGATAGATATGAAAACATGTTAATGAGAAGAAAAGATCTGGATGTGAAAATGAATCTAGAACCAGATCAACTTACACAATTATCAAAAATCTCATATTTTAAAATATTTTTGATAGATTTAAGCTGTGCCTTTAAAATATTTTGCAAGTCTTATAGAGGGATGGTTACATATTGACCAAAAGTAGAAGGAAGTCTTACTTTAAATAAAATGCCTTTTTCAATATGCTGTGAGGTCCACACTTCAGTTAACAACCAAGTAATGAATCATTCAGCTGATTTATTTCATTTGAGAGAGGAGTTCAACTATCTGTAACTATCACCCCATGGTGCTACACTATGTTGAACATTTTGTGATTATCTGTAATCTACTTAATTCAATATTCTGTGAGGTTTTTGTATTTTTAATCTGACCTGTAAATTACATGTCCAAAAAACCAACCACCATCACTGAATGATGACAGTAGAACTAATATGGAGAAAGTTAGATGAGAATTTTCTTCAACCATTTTCTACTTTTCCAGGTATAGAGAACTTTGCTTGTGGCACACTATTTAAATATTCACCGAGATTTTGACAGTGGTCTGCCTCGCTCCCTCCAGCTCCCTCACTTCCTGAATATTTGGACAATGTTTGATATTCTTAGCTGAATTAGTTTACTAATTTAAATTCATCATGGCGGAAATGAATGAGTGCATGCAAGCTATGAAGAAAAACTAATCAGAAACATGCTTGTGTTCAGTGGTATTTAAAAGACAAGGAAGTGGGTAATAAGAGAGAGGAAGATCAAGAGAAATAGCAAAATAAAGATTCTCCTTTCTAGCTTTAAGTTGTGATTAGTTTCCATTTCCCTATATGAGACAGAACATCACCTCTAGTACTCTGAATGTATACTCAAAGTAAATGGCATATTGTTGTATTTCTTTCCAGTTGCCAGAAATAGCATCTGAATGAGAAATCAGAAAGATAAAGTAGAGTTAGAATTTATGAGGCAACAAGGAAAAGTTGGCCTCATTCTTGGCTGTATAGAGTGTTGGGATTATGATTTGCTGGAGAGGTAAGGAAAGAAGAGGAGAAGAATGCTACTACCAACAAGCCAAGGAGGACAAGTAGATGTATTGATGAAGAACAATGGATAACTTGACAGAAGTGTTGAATTGAAATGTGAAAGTTCCAGTCTCTTCCACATCAACCCTGTGAACTGTTATTCAGAACAGTTCTGTTGTTGCCTCACAACAGTTGAAACCTTTAGGCACCAGGAGTAAGTCAGGTGGTCAAATCTCTAACAAACATTTCATGTGTTCTTCACAAGTCATTAACCTCATCAACATCTTATGAGGCATCAATTTGAAAATATGAAAATATTCAGAAGATGCAGTGTAAGGCAATGCTATACCTTTATTTCCTCACAATTTTCCCTCCTTCAATTTGGTAGGAACATCAATTGAAAGGTGAGTAGAATATTCATTGATGCAAAATATAGATGCCTTTAGCAAAATAGCAGGATACTCTTATTAACTGGTGCAAATCAGAAATGATGCCAGTAAGTGAAAATTGGATTACCCATCCATTTAAGAAATATTAATTCCATATTAAATTTTTAGGTATGTATGTAGCAAAAGAAATCCAATTCAGTAACCTTTCATAAATAAAATGTAGAGCAGGGGTCCCCAACCCCCAGGCTGTGGCTTGGTACCACACAAGCAGAGGTCTTCTGTTTGAGCATGCACAGCTCCATTTGCATAAGCAGCAGGCACTTGCGCAGGAAGTTCCATTTGTGCGAGTGGCATGTACAAACACTCTCCACTTGTGTGGAACTATCCCTTTTCTCTTCCTGCTGGTCCGCAAAGTTGGAGACCCCTGATATAGAGAGAGGTTTCTTCAGATATCCATAGATGGGAGTCATTAAACCTTAAACTTTGGGAAAGATGAACACTCTCAACATGAATATTAAGCCCAGATTATTCAATACAGATCTTGCCTCTTTAAAGCATAAGTTTCTACAATATCCTTATGAAGTTTGGGAAGAAAGGAGTGAATTATATATTATAAAAATGATTGTGCGACAAAAGCTACAACTTTCAGAGAGTAATATTATTTTGATCAGCATACTTAATACATTCTATTTTTTCTTTGTTGCATTTTCCTTTTTTCTCTGACAATATATAATATAACCACCATTATTATTTCTTTTTTCTTTTTCTCTCTGAGTTATTCTTTAAAACACAATACAAATAAATAAAAAAGAAGTGTAGAATTTTTGATGAAAGTCTCACAGAGAATATATGGAATTCTTAAACTGTGAATGGCTCAGGAAGGTATATGGATGTTATATTTTTCACTTGTAAATTGATCTTTCTGATAGTTGTCCACACCTCAGCAGCCAAGCAAAATCTTGGGATGTAGGACTCATTCAACTGGTTTATTTCATTTGAGAGAGGAGTTCAAATGATGCAAATATCTGTAATTGTCATCCTGTGCTAGACTGTGTTGAAGTTTTTGAAATTGTCTATAACCTACCTGATTATAGCAGTAACATGAAACAATGTCATATTTATTTCTGATTTTAATGCAGTTTGATGTTGATTTTAATATGTAGTAAGTTATAGACTATAACTGGATCTTAAGTAAATATGTTAATAACTATTGATATTGGAAAAATGCTATTTTAGCATGTGCTAAAATAAAACATCTGGAAAAACAGATGACTGTTTTAACATTTTTGGTACAGCTATTTATTCATGTTTATAAGAAGTAAGATCCCAGATAAATGGTCAGCAAATAGTGCTACAAGACTCTCAGTATTTTAGTGTTCTTGCAAGATTTTTCCAACAATGGAATCTCACAGTCTGAATCTTACAAGATTGTGGTATTTTTGTACAAGATTACATGTGGAGTCCCTACAATTTTAGAAATAGTATTGCCAATTTGTCATGAGCTTAAGTTTTTTTTCTTTTTAAAAAGAACTGGATCCAGCTTGATGCTACAGAAAGAAACATTTCTAGGAAAAATTTCCCAGTGTATCCCAATGGGAGAAAAATTTGATCAAAGATTAATGTTGAAGATTGTTTAATTCTGAATTATTCTCATTCCTGGTTATGTAAACCAAAGCGAAAAATATGTCTTCTCTGTGCCTTTTGATTGTGTTGCACATAAACAAGTCAACACAATCAAAAGGAAGAACACACAAATAGACATATGCATACACACATAAAGAGAAGGAACATATATTACATCCTCTCTCATAAATGCATCTAGGAGCAACATTACACAAAATGTTCATTATTAAAGAAATTGGAAAGTGTTCTAGAATGCTTTCTCCATTTTGCTAATTATTTTATTTTATTTTTTTAAAAACTATCCCATTAAGATTTTACCCATGAAATGTTCACCAATCTGCATTTTTAAGGTATAAGTTGCTTTGATGAGAGCACATAAAACATGAAACCTGTGAAAATCATTCTCTATATCTCCCAGTACCTTCCAATCTATCCCAGCATGTCCATTCTTTTCCTTTGATATAATTTTTCTATTGTATAGAACCCTTCATAATCTAGATTTACCTAAATATGTGGTATTATAATTTATGCACTTTGGAAGTCTGATTTTAATAATACCAATGGAGAAGAAAAAATATGTTTAAACATTAGGTAACTCTGAAAAATGTTTCAGTAGCATTCCACTTTTGGTAGTACAGTTATTAGAATGCAGTATTATAGATAAACTGCCCACAGACTGGAGTTTGATTCTCAGAGACTCAAGATAGATTCAGCCTTACATGCTTCTGAGCTTGATAAAATGAGAACTCAGATTGTTGGAGGCAATATGCTGATATTGTAACTGCCCAGAGTGCTGTAAAGCACTGTGGAGCACTTTATAAGTCTTAAGTGCTACTGCTATTACTATGCTACACATAGGGATAACCCACCAGAGTGTTCCACCATTAAAAAAAAAATTCCCCTCCATTAAAAAAGAAGTCTTATGTGGTATATTATTATGCTAGATGGAGAAACCCTTACATATTTGCATATAATCAGAAAATATACAATTCAGAAATGGTTTCATTGTTTTATCAGGTGTTTGTGAAAAGTAAGACTAAATAATGTAGTAGCAACAATAATTGTAGCAGTACAAAAGAAAATAGACTGAATCAAAAAATTGTATTTTCAGCATTATTTTCATATATATATCATTTTCTGAATCAAACAAGAATAGACAGGCAAGGCAATGATTGTTGCCAAAACACCATAATCAGTAATTGTGGGTCATCTGAGTGTGTGTTGAATATGTGAGACAGTTTGTCTGGAAGGGAAAAGTTGATGGCTAGAACACAGTGAGAGTTGAAATCTAGGTGAATATTTAGTCCTTGCTCAGAAAGAAACAAAGCAAAACAAAATCAAAATACTTGTGAAACTTACAGAAGTTTAAATAGCCACAGCTATAGCTGAGGAAATGACACGGGATGGATCTACTTTGGTCCAGTCAGTTGTTCATATTTCACTAGTTTGGTTTGCCTAGTCTTTGAATCAGTTTGTGAACAGAAAAATTTGGAAAAGAAGTCCATATGGTTTGACTGGTACACATCGCAAATATTTGAGAAATGTGAAAAATGGTTGGCAACACAAACTGTGTGCCAATTTGGGCATTCATTTAGTACATATTAGGTGCATTTGTTAAAAAATGCATATTGTATATAATTTTCCATCATCTCTTGTTGAATGAGAGATGATACTTAAATCCAAATAATGGTGTTTTTAATTTCATCCTCCTTCATAAATGTGTCTGTATTTTTCAAGAATTCCTGATTCAGAGTTCAAAACCATTTTTTTCTACTTTCGTCAAAAGGAGCCAACTGCCAAACCATTCAAGCTAAAGTAAATTATTAATCCAGTGGAAATTCGATTATATCCAGGTAATGAAACCAAGTGAATTCCACTGAACTTAATAACATTGCACTTGAACTCAGATGTTAATGACTGTAAATCTGAGGTGCCTTTATTAGTCATTTCTTACTTCAAATACTCATCATGCATAATGGAATTCGGGTCTAATTCCATTGCTTGTTCAAAATGTGGAACTAAGGTGATATGTTCTGATTTAAGGGAGTTAAGTCATGTCTACTTAGCCCATCTTCAATTAGGTGAATAAAAACAGCTGCTATCCTGATTGCCTCTAGCTGCAATTACCTTATTTAACATCACACTCACACACACACATATGCTCACAAATGCATGCACACAAACACACATATAACTTTTTATTACTTTTCTGTTAAGCAATTGAGGTGAAACATAATCAGACTTTATTCTATCTCCTTATATGAAGGATATCTATAGCTTTGGGATGCTATCAGATCCACATATTCCAATCAGTACATGTGGTTTAGGTCAGTGGTCGCCAACCAGTGGTTCCGCAAGAAAATATTGGTGGTCTGCAGAGAAATGTCAACCCCAAAGCACCTCCCCAAAGCACCCCTCAAAGCAATTAATCCAGGCTGTGCGGGAACACAAGGCTGCACTGCCCACATGGCCCATGGGAACACAAGGCTTGCATCACTTGCATTGCAAACAACATGAGTAGTAAGGGAAGGGGGGAAAGGGCGGAGGGGGGAACTTGCCCCACTCGCCTCAGTACCTCGCCTGCTTCTTTCCGCTTCTTTCTTCTGCTTTTGTCTGCATGCAAGGAAAGCAGCAAAAATCTTTCTTTCTCCCCCCCCCCCCCAAACTGCCAGAAATGAGTCTTTGGGACCTTGCAAGGCATCCTGCTCCAAGAGACTGCACCGGCATGACAAGTCTCACGAAGACTCATTTCTGGCGGAATTTGGGGGAGAAAAAGAAAGATTTCTGCTGTTTCTGCTGCTTTCCTTGCATGAAGCCAAAAGTCTCTCTCCCCCTCTCCCCCGAGAATGGAGCTGGAGATGGTATCCTGTGATCCCAAATAAAGAATGATCGATCAGTAGGAAAATAGGGTGGAGAATTTTCCTGCAGACTTTTTTTGGGATTTTCCCAGGGTCTCTGGTCAGCGGGATTTAAAATTATGAGTTTAGTGATCCCTGAGGTCCAAAAGATTGGCGACCCCTGTTTTAGGTCATTATTTATTGCTCAGTTGCTATTGTTCATATCCAACTTTTCATACCATAGCATACCAGGCTCCCCATACTCCACTGTCTCCTGGAATTTGCCCAAATTCATATTCATTGTATGGATGATGCTATCTAATAATCTCATCCACATACATTTGATAAACACCAGTTTGCATATAGAAGAAATAGATCTACAAAGAACGCTATAGCCATCACTCTTCACACTGCTCTGACTCATCTAGAACAGCAGGTGGGCTATGTGAGGATGCTGTTTGTAGATTTTAGGTCTGCATTTAATACAATTCTTCCACATAGACTAGTTTCTAAATTTCTGGACCTTGGACTTTCTCATTCAACCTGCCTTTGGATTATGGATTTCCTGTCTGGCCGCTCACAGAGGGTCAGATTATGTAATCATATCTCTTCAGCCCTTATTCTTAACACTGGTACACCACAGAGCTGCATGTTGAATCCCTTACTCTATACTCTTTATGTGCATGACTGAATTCCCACTCACGTTAGTAATACTATTACTAAATTTGCAGATGACACAACAGTGGTGGGACTCATCTCTGGGGCAGATGAGTCTGCCTACCAAAATGAGGTGGACCCATTGCTTTCGTGGTGTGGAGATAATAACTTGGTCCTCAACACCAATAAGACCAAGGAGTTTATAGTGGACTATAGAAGGAACAGATCAGACATCCAGCCTTTGCTTATCAATGGAGAGCGAGTGGAGCAAGTGGCCAGTTTTAAGTGTCTGGATGTTACCATAAAAGAGGACCTGACCTGGAGTGCTCACATTGCAGCAATGGCCAAAATGGCCCAGCAGAGATTATACTATCTGAGACTTCTCAGAAAACAACTGAATGAAAAACTGCTGGTGATCTTCTACCGCTGCACCATAGAGAGTATTTTAACTTACTGCACCTCTGTATGGTTTGCCAATTGAACAGTGGCAGATAGGAAAGCATTCCAGCGGGTTAATTCATTGCCCAGAAGATCATTGGTTGCCCTCTCCCCTCTTTGGAAGAGCTTTATAGCTCCCACTACCTTAAGAAAGTTCAAAACATTCTCAAAGATCCATCTCATCCTGGGCACCCTTTTTTTTGAACTATTATCATCTGGCAGATGGTAGAGAATAATAAAAACAAGGACAAATAGGCTGAAAAACAGCTTCTATCCCAGGGCAGTAGCTCTTTTGAATTATATTGTATAGTGCAATATTGGTGTGATGTCGGGGGTTTCGTTTCAATGTGTGGAGTGTGAAGGATGTGTGTTTGTGTTTATTTTCATGGTGATGATGTGCACTGAAGATGGCACTTGATTTAGTTGTACGAGGTGCAATAAAGTAAACTAAACTAAATCTTCTGCCATCCCTTTCTCCTTTGGCCTTCAGACTTTCCAAACATCAAGAGTCTTTTCCAATATGTCCACTCTTCTCTTAATGTGGCCAAAGTATTTGAGCTTCTGCTATGGTATCTGTCCTTCCAAAGTACAGTCAGGGTTGGTTTTCTTTAGAATTGACTTATTTGATCTTCTTGCAGTCCAAAGGACACTCAAGAATATTCACCAGCACCAATTCTTCAGCACTCATTCTTCCTTAGTGCTGATTCCTTCCTGGTCCAACTGTGATTTAGCTTAGTTATATATTATTTACATTGTTAGATCAATTTTATATGATGGTGTCAGTTCTACTGCTTCCCAAGGCACTTGATTGCATTCCAGTGCTTTCCATTGCATTTGGAAATAGCATTGCCTTCTCTCCATGCTGGCAAAGTGGTTAGAATCCAGTATTCCAGGCTAATTCTGTTGACTGCCAGCAGTTCAGTCATCACCATCAAAGTTGACTCAGCCTTCCCTCCTTCCGAGCTTGGTAAAGTGATGAGCCAGATTGTTGAGGCCAATATGCTGTCTCTGTAAAACTCCTGGAGAGGGCTTTAAAACACTATAAAGTCAGGGGTGGGTTTCTACCAGTTCTGTCCACCTCTGTAGAACTGGTAGCTCTGAAGAGCAGCAGACATAGAACCCGTTCTATGTCTGCTGATGTTTTTGCCCACCTGCCCACCAGGGCTCTTATTTGATCTTTATTTCCTGATTTTTCAACTTCAGCTGCCTAAGGAGGCACAGCTGTAGTTTAAAAAGCAGGAAAACAGGGCTGTTTCAAAGGCTGCGTCTCTGCACACAGCATACTGATAACGATTTACAGGCACGCGGCTCAGAAGCTTGTAAATCCCGAACTGGTAGTTAACCCTGTCGTATCCCACCCCTGTATAAAGTGGTATGTAACTCTGAATGCTATTGCTATTGCTCTCCCCAGGCCATTTTGTTTATTCTGATAAAAAAGAAGGAAGAAGAAAAGTAAGCTTTATTTGTTCACATTGTAAACAGGTATAAGTGGATAAATATAAACGTGTTGGGAATTTCAAAGCAACCCTGACTCCTGGTGACTGCCTAACTTGTCTCTGCAGTTGTTTTGACAAAGTTTTTCAGAAATTGATTGCTGTTGCCTTCTTGGTAGGGCTGAGAGAGAATGACTGGCCCAAGTCACTTAGCTAACTTTGTGCCTAAGTTGAAACTGTAACTCATAGTCTCCTAGTTTGTAACTTAATCCTTATAACAGTACACCAAATTGCCGCTTATAAGTGATTCATAAGACACTTATTGGTCCCCGTATGTACTGGAGAAATGCACCCCCAGGAGGCAAGTCTTTATCTGCTGGTGTGATCTGAATCATCCAGCCGCCAAAGTGTTTTTAAGGTGGTTTTCCACTGCAAAATCCAAAAGAAAATAATACAGCTAAAAACTGTTACGATGGATAAGTGAAATAATTAAAGCAAGAGAGTCATAAACAATTGGGTCAGTCGTAAAATAATTGCATCCCTGTGTGGGAGATTAAAACAGATAAAAGAGATTTTAGATAAAAGAAAAAAAAGTCTTTGCTGCTCTTCTAAAACTCAAAATATTCAAGGAAATTTCTTTGAGGAAAATGATGCAAACTGAAAGTTAAAAATATGAAGAATTGCTTTGGGTTATCTATCAAGTTCATTTCTGAAGAGGATAGATTGCAGAAAAACACTTCTGCTGTTGTATGTATTGCATGAGTAGATTCATGCTTTAGACAATTTTTTAAATTTTTTAAATAACCTAAATATAAGACTTTATAAGCATAATGACTAGCTCTTTACTCTTTGCCCAGAAACAAAGCAGAAATGCATGTGTAGGAAACAGTGCTGACAAAATAGAAATGAACATCAAATCCCTCCGGCCGGTGCATTTTCTCCGAAGTGGGTATAAGGGATGACATTCAAGGAAATCTTCAGTGTTACCCTTTAAAAGGGAACCTAAAAAAATCTTTTTCCAGCATTGCTTTTGAGTATTTGCTTGCTGAAATTAGGTACATTATTTTATTTTATTTTCCAATTGAAATTAGTCATGTTATTCCTTTTCTGCCATTGTATGCTATGTTTAATTTGTTATAATCGCTTGTAAACCACCCATAATTATATGTGATTTAAATAGATAACAATTATTATAACAACAACAGTAGCAACATAATCCTCATGTCCTGTTTGGATGCAAGTAGTAAATGAGTGACTTTAGAATAGGCTGGGAATAATCTAGCAGTGGATGCAGCTGGATTTTAAGCAGTCTTCCACTCAGACATTACTTCTAGAAGCAAAACTCTAGAGCAGCAGTCCCTAGCCTTTTCAGCTCTGGAAATGGTGGTGGTGGCAGTGGCAAGCAAGCGGGGAGATGATATTGTATGCCGCTTAGTGAGCTGTCCTGCCACTTGTGTGACCTGGTTTCCAAAAGGCCACAGCCCAGTAACGGGCCATGGACTGGGGAATGGAGGCCCCTGTTTTATAGCTTCAAGTTCAAAGCAATTCACATAATTTCTGTTGTTTTTTTTTTGTCTGAATTCTGTCTATTGTCAGTATATGGCATCTATTGCAAGCCTACATTAGATAGAATGTTATTATTTTATATATTAGAAAGAGAAGGAAAGAAATAAAAGGATTTCATCTGAAGGCAGGATGAATTAAAAGAAGAAGAAGAAGCACTCCATTTAAAAGAGTATTTTAATTCATTTTTCCCTAAGCCAGGGTTTCCCAAACTATTAGGTGTACCTCCCTTGGGTTGATGCAGACAGAGTCCAAAGAATGTGTGAGGAACCTTTTAGCTGTACCTTGTATTGATGAATCCATCTTTCTCTAAATACTATTGTCAATAACATGATAGTGCAGGAGGCATGATCTTTCATTTTTCATTTTTATGTCTTTAATTGCATTGTGTTATTTATTTATTTATTTATTTATTTATTTATTGCATTAATAAAGTGTAATTGAATTGTTTTCATTGTTGATTTTTATTTTTAGATTTTTAGGGAAGGTGTGTACATTAAGATTTTACTAAAGGAGATGTGATGACAAAAGGTTTAGGAAACAATGCCCTAAATTATTTAGCAAGGTCCTCCTTCCTGCTTGTGGAAGTACATTCAGAAAATGCCTTCTCAAAGCTTATTTTGTGAAGTATTACACCGAAATAAGAATTAGTGATGATGAAGTGGCCCTAACAATATAGTGGGACTCTAATCTAACTTCTAGAAGATGTTGATCTAAATGCCAAATCTATACTTTTGAAATATCTGAAGTAATAAAAGGACATCCAGGGAATGCCAACTAGTATGCTAACTTTCAGTTTTATTTATTTTTATTAAATGACTACACCCTCTTTTTATCAATAGATGGTGCTCAAAGCATAAAAGTAAAATAATAGAATTAAAATGTAATTACAATTTTCATTAAAATTTGTTAATGAAAACCCATTTCAATGCCCATATGAATAAAACATCTGCCTGCTGGCATTATTACAAAAAAGAGGAAGCTTGACTTCCTTTGGTAAATTGCCATTTCCATTCAATCCACCAGTATGTTTTAGATCCCTAGCTGTACATATCTAACTCTGGTTGGAGAATTAATTTTATAGAAGTGTTTATCCAGTGCTTGGATGCTAGATCTGGATGAAGGAGAACAAGTACAACTCAACTACACAAAGAATAAGTGCCCTTAGTGATTATACCCCCTAATTCCAGAGCCATTCCATCAATAGTTTTAAATGGGGTGCCACTCCTCAGATAGAGTTGCTGTGCAGACTTGTTTTTCTGGACTTACAACTCATTGCTTCAGAAGTGGAAGTCATGGTTTGGAAAGTCTTTTCACTGATCCATTTTGTGCACTCCTGTTACAGGGGGTTCCTCCTACTCATGCCTTAGTCACTTACTATCTGGATTAGTACAACATACTCTATAGTAGATGCATTCAGAAACTTCAACTGATCAATACATTGTTGGGTGCACCAAGCTTTCTTCAAGCTGCATTGGCTTCTATAGTGGTGTTGAAAAGTTTGCGAGTTCATTTTAATTTTCAATATTTCTGCATAAATATGATCTAAAACATGATCTGTTTTCTAAACAAGTCCTAAAATTAGATAAAGAGAACCTAAGTAAGCACATGAGTCAAAAATATTTCTTCAACTATAGTCTCCATAATCCAATTCATAGAGAAGCTAAAGTTATGCAAATGTTTTGTGTTAAGCAATTTAGATAAAGAGTGTGGGAAAAAGTTCTATTCTTCAGAGGCAAAATTATTCCATTCTTGGAGGAAATGTTTAGTGTTGGGGATAATTTCATTCACATCTTGGAGAATAATTGACAGGTTTTATTAGATAGTTGACTGTATGAGATTTTTTCCAGTGATTCTATAGCAGGGCTGTCAAACTCCCAACCCACAGGCCAGAAATGTCATGTGCTGGCCATGCCCCCACCCAGTTAGCAAAGGGGGAAAAAGTCCTGATATGTCACATGACACCACTGTGACAACATGAGTTTGACACCTCTGTTCTATAGCAACTGAACATGGTTATAAGACATGAATATTAATGTAGCCAATTCACATATAATTTGTATAATGCTCTGTAGATCAAAGCTCCAAGTTTAGGTCTACCCTATTTGGGCTGCGTAATTCTGGAGAATTACTAGGCAGAAGTAAAACATGCCCAAGGGACTAACTTTTTGCTTTCAATAGAAATGAATAAACATAGCTCAGTGTCAAAATGTTGAGTCCTTAGTGCTCTTTGAGCATGATTATTTACTTAGACATTTTATTACTGACTGATGGTGTTACCTAGTTAGGTAATGAAACATTTGCAAGCAAGTATCCAAGCTCAGAGAATACCAACAATATTTTGTGGCCATCTAGTGGTCAATATTTCTCTTGGTGAGAAACGAGTATTTTGTCTCTTGTTTACCAATTATTATTCCCATTTACTTTCTATTCTGATTCAATTTTTTAATATTGTTATTCCTTCACATGATAAATTTGATGCTTTATTTGACCGCTTCCCACAGAATGCCTGCTAAGATACTTACATGAATAGAGTGGTTCAGTATATGCAAAATGCTGCATTCTAGCTTTACAATATTCAATTTCTATCTCTTTTGTATTAGGTGCCTAATTGTGTACCTGGTAAAAATTATTACTATTAAAACAAATAGAGCTACCCTATTTGGACTACAAAAATCCAGATAACCTTTCGATGGTGTATGTGAGTGTGTGTGTGTGTGTTTACTAATCCTAATGGGATAGCCTTATCTACAAGTATATTTCTAAAGGTCTCTCCATCTTCCTTTAGATATTGAATGCTATTTTTAAATTGCTGTTAGAAAACTAGTTTTGTTTCTTCATTATTATGGTTCAAAATTATTTTATAGAATAAATAGTTATATGTTGGTGCGTGCCTAAGCACACCAACGTGCCTACCGCCCCCTGTCCTATTGTTTCTTTTATATTTTATTTTTCTATTATGTATCCATGTATTCATAACTATGTTTTACTTATACATATTATCTTGTAAGCAATTGACAAATAAATAAATAAAATAAATAAATATATCTATAATTGGTATACATAATGAATTATTGGTAATGGTAATAATAGAATAAATTTCCATCAAAGTAAAGCCAAGAGTTTACAGTTACTAAATGGAGCCTTGAATTCTGATAGCCTGAGCTGTAAAATTAATGCAAATTATTCCTAGATGTCCCCTGGTAAGATGGTAAGATGTTTGAAAGCATTGATTTCTTTTTTTAGTCTCTTCCCTTGTGAAATCCAGAGAGCTAGATGATGCAGCATCATTGCAATTCTCCATGCATCTGTAACAGTACAAATGTTTTAGAGATAAAGTTATTAATTTTTAACGGTGACTTTACTCTTGGCAATTCCAGATCTTCCCCCAAAAATTGGAATATAATTTAAAGAAAAAAGACATATGGGTATTTGTAATAATCACTCGCTAGCTAATTATTGTCTACTAAGTGAACCAATGTAGTGTAGTAGTAGTTAAAGTGCTGGATTTGGTTGACATCCTCAATCAATATTCATTCAGTGAGATTTGGAAGCCAACTCTCAGCAAGTCTGGGAAGCTTACATTTATTGACAATAGAAATAGAAAAATGAAAAGAAGGGGAAAAAGACCTGGACATCTAGAAGTATCTAATACAGCCAAAGAAAACTAACAGAGGCTTGATAGTTACCTTAAGCCCAGCATGGTAGTAAAGCTGAAGAGCGAGAGCTTTATGGATCTGCAAGAAGATGCTATTCCAGAGGGCAAGTACTTTGACAGAGAATGAATGTTTCCTTGGTTCTGATAGATGACACAGTTTCGTAGAAAGGATCTAAAGCACAATCATTCTGCCAGATCTTATTGAGCTGGCAAATCTATTGCAGGTAGGTGGCCTGAAAATAACAAAATCCTATGCATAAACCAGCATCTTGAATTGCACCTGCAGCCAACTGGTGCAGCTCATGAAGCAACACATGGATATAATGTGGTGCATCCTTCATCCTCCACACCAGGAGTGTCAAACTCAGGTCATCACGGCAGTGTCACGTGATATATTGGGATTTTTCCCCCCTTCGCTAAACTGGACATGGGCATGGCCAGCATGTGACGCATACAGCATGCAGGCCGGGAGTTTGACAGTCCTGCTCCACATCATTGCATCCTAGACTAGCTGCAGCTTCTGAGTGGACTTCAAGAGCAGCTCCATGTAGAAAGTATTCTTGTTAACTGTTGTGACCATGAACCTCCCTTTGGAAATTTGGGCAGTCATTCTCTTTCAATTTAATACAGTCCACAATATTGTTACTGTAGGGATAAAATAATGGGAGGCACGTTTTTCTCCAAAGCAAGATATTTTAATTACTTAAAAGTCAGCTAAAAATGCAACAAATACATAATGATGGTTTTATAGCCAGAATATCAAATGCAAGACATTTTTAAATGTAACACATTTTTAAATTATCAAATGCAAGACATTTTCCCTTTCTCTTTCATTGGTTATAAGAGAACTTCAATGAGTCTATGAGAAAAGAGGAGAAATAAAAACAATGTAATAGTGAAAGTAGATATGGTAGCTAACCAATGAAAGATGATAAAGTGAGAGATGATAAGGAATTGTTAAATATATGTTAGGACCAAAAACAAAATAAAATAAAACCTAAAAAACCAAAGCCTTTCTCACTCAGTGCTTTCCAAATCTGCTGGATTTTAAATTCTTCTTAAATTGGAAGACTTTGATTCTATTCATAAAACTACTGATGGAACAGAGATGATTTCTGGGTTTCACAAAAGCTGCATTGATAAGTAGCCTCATAAGAAAGCAGATATAATTTATACAGCTGTGGGTAGGGAACATTTTCAGAACCAGCATGCAATTGATTTTATCCAATGATCAGCATTCAGTGGACTTTATACTGGGCTTTTACATCCTGTATATTTTTGCACTCAGCATTATAATTAATCCCTATCTCTGAATTATGTGATTATAAATGAATCTCCTTCTGTAAAGGGAGGGTAAGGTTGGGATAGACCAGCATGTTCCCTCTGAAATTTAAAAATATGTGGTACTACAGCTGGTATATTAGATTTTCAATGATATGTAATCCAGCCAGATATAATTTTGTTTCATTTATTTGCAGACATTGGATTGTACTTTGCTTTATACATAAAGTGGTTTATAATGAATGTAAAAGTAATAGCCAATTATATCCAATAAAATAACAAAGTAGCGGAAACACAGTAGAGCTATTTTATAAAAGTATTTTCCTGCTATATAGTCTTTTCAAAGATTTGGCAGAAGGAAAGAGAGAAAGAGAAATTTGAAAAGGATTCAATAATGTTGACTCTGAGTAAGCTCCCTTAGACAAGGTATCTCAGATTAGCAGGACAATTTCCAGGGTTTTTGGGTTCAGAGTCCCTAATCCACCAAAGAGTATATATTGTATATTACTGTATTTGTATAAATTTGTTTAATAAAATATTTTTATAATAAAAAAGAGTGTATATTGTCAGATGTAAAGCAGAAAGTAAGAATAAGGAAAGCCAATATTTTTGCTACCAACCATTTAGAGCAGGGGTCTTCAAACTTGGCAGCTTTAAGACTTGTGGACTTCAACTCCCAGAATTCCTCCTCCAGTCCTGTTAGCTCAGGAATTCTGAGAGTTGAAGTCCACAAGTCTTAAACTTGCCAAATTTGAGGACCTTGATTTAGAGCTTCAGTGAGACTTCTCAAGAAAGTCATGCACACTTACAGCCTTATTTACATATAGATTCCATCATCTGAAAGCTTATTCATGTTTGTGGAAAATCCACTGAAAAAAATGTAGAAGCACACATTAAAGAAAAAAGGAAGTCTGTTACTATTCTTAAACCATCAGATCTACTTATTCATCCTGCTTCTTAACTTATTCATCTTGATTCTTTATATCTTAATAGTCCATTTACAGGCAATACTCCAGATTTGGCAGGAATTTATTTAAAGCAGGAGTCCCCAACCCTGGACCATGGACCAGTAGTGGTCCATGGCTGTTAGGAACTGGGCCACACAGCTAAAGGTGAGTGGCAGGCAAGCAAGTGAAGCTTTATCTGCATTTGCAAACACTCCCCAATGCAAGCATTACTGCCTCAGCTCCACCTCAGATCACCAGGCATTAGATTCTCATAGGAGCAGAAACCCTACTGTAAACTGTGCATGCGAGCAGGGATAGGATTCTACCAGTTCGGATTGGTTCATAACAACCAGTTCGGACTGGTTGTTATGATTCTGCGCAGTTCGGAGAGCTGATAAATTGTGCCACTGGCTGACCCTGAGCCTTCCTACCCACCCACTTTCCCCACTCTGCCCAGTTATTCCTCTTCTCAACCTCCATTATTAACCTGGCTTCTCCTTCCATTGCTGCTTGCCTTTCACCATGGCCCTGATCTCCCTGGGTGAGTGAGCCTACAAGCAAGCCCCGGTCAAGTTGACTCCTGGGCTGGCCTAAGCCGCTGCGATGTCCCCCCTGTCTCTGGGATTGCCTGGCTTGCTTCACCCTAGCTAGCTAGCTGCCCCCCCCCCACTGCATGGCCATTGCCGTGC
This sequence comes from Bungarus multicinctus, assembly GCA_023653725.1. NCBI lineage: Eukaryota > Metazoa > Chordata > Lepidosauria > Squamata > Elapidae > Bungarus > Bungarus multicinctus. The sequence goes on along the minus strand of CM042838.1, from coordinate 92,326,340 downwards.
TAGCTGGGAGAATGTTATCCCCCTGGCCATGAAGAAGCCGTGGGGCCATGGCCATGTCGAATGGGAAAGAAGGGAATGTTCTTATTCTCCCCCTGGCCATGAAAAAGCCGTGGGGCCATGGCTGTGCCAGCTGGGAGAGAAGGGAACATTCTGCTTCTCCCCCTGGCCACGAAGAAGCCATGGGGCCATGGCCATGCTGGCTGGGAGAGAAGAGAAAGTTCTCCTCCCCCTGGTGCTGCTGTGGCTGGATCTGGCTGCCACCAAAAGCCCTCACCACTGGTGTAGTTCCGGGATGTGCCGCCCTCACTGTCACTCAACTTCCCCCCGCACCACTCGCCTTTTGCAGCAAAGGCCACCACCGAAGCTGCCCAAGGAAATTCCCCACCACTGGTGCAGTTCCAGGATGCACTGCCACCCCGCTGCTCACCTTCCCCGCTCACCTTTTGCTGTTGCAGCTGCAGCTGCAGCTACCGCTACCAAAACCATCCAACAAAACTCCCCATTGCTGGGAAGTTCCGGAATGTGCCACCGTTGCTTGCCTTCTTGGCAAGAGCCTTTCTATTGGTGAGAGAGGCTCTGCAGCTCCTCTCACTGATGAAAACAACTGGAACATGCTGCCGCCACCACTGCCACCCCCCCGAGGTATGGCGAGCCCCAGATTGGCACACAGGGCATTGCTGGAATCTTCCCCTCTGCCACCAGCTGCGGGACGAAGGTTGGGCAAGGTAAAGCTGAACCGTTGCTCAGGCAAGAGCTGCCCGCGGGGGTGGTTAAGGCTTTAGGGTAAATCTGGCTGGAAGTTGTTTGTAAATCTTCCCAAAAGAGGGAGGGAAGGAAGTTCCACAGCTGTCCAGGATGATTTTAAAATAAGAGAAGACCTGGGTACATTTTTATTAGACAGTCTTTCCTAACAAGACTGATTTTTGCTTGTATTACTGTTGGTCTCAATGAGCAACCCATCTGCCTTTTGGTGCTATGCAGTTAATCATGCATTTCTTAAATAGTATGTTAAGTACCTATCTTTTCTGAGAGCAAGATAATTATATTTATAAATTGCTAATATCACCCTCCTGAGTAATTCCCTTTGGAGCACTTTCCATTTTGACAACTTAGAAAGAAGTATTGTTTTTTGGGTTTACCTGAATTTATGCATTTATGCAGGTGTAGGCATCAGGGGAGGGTTAATTTGAAAAGATCAGTAAAAGAAAAGCACATTTCTGTACATAACAGAAATGAAAGGAAAACACTGAAAAGTGTTGAAGAGCTGATGTGTGTGAATGTGAGTCAAGGAATTCCAGATCAGAAAGATTGTTTTGTATTCCAGTTAAATTAGAAATGGTTCTTTATGAAGTATCTGTGAAAATTTTGGAATATTGCAATAAGGCCAAAGGAAAAAAAATAAAGCAGAAAGATTTAATTAAAGGAGAAGAGAAAGAATGGTAAGACATCCATTAACTGACTGCTTTGAAAATACCTTTCAAATGTGTTTTCAATTGTAGGATTGGAAATATCTGCTTGACTGTAGGCTTTAATGTTCAAAAAGAATAATCTTTATCAGTATAAGCAGAGATGTATCTTCAAGCTTTAATGCATTTTGCAAAAATCATTGTAGTAAACTGAATACCACTGTAAAACAATTTAATGGAGAGTAAAGTAAGTTTTTACACAGGCAAGAAAAAATGTACAGAATAGGTGGTGCCTGGCTCAACTGGAAGTAACTATGAGATAGAAACTTATCAAACAGATTCAACCTAGAAATAAGAAGAAATTTCCTGACGGTGAAACCAACGTGCCTACCGTCCCTGTCCTATTGTTTCTTTTATATTTTATTTTTCTTATATGTATCCATGTATTCATAACTATGTTTTACTTATACCTATTATCGTGTAAGCAATTGACAAACAAATAAATAATTAAATAAATAAAATAAATAAAAATTAATTAATTAATTAATCAGAGAAATGGGATGCCTTCACAAATTAGGGTCTACAATCACTGGAGATTTTCAATAAGAAATTTGTCCATAATAATATAAGGTCTCATGCTTCAGCAGGGGTTGGACTAGAAAACCACCAAGGTCTCTTCCAACTCTGTTATTCTTTATAAATCTCTCCACTCAGTCTTTCCAAGAGAATGGTGATAAACAATATTTGGAAATGTCCATCAGGTCTTCTGATAGCAAAATATCATCTTATTGGCTAGTATCAAGGGGAAGATGACTTTGAAAAAGCTTCCTCTCTCACCATAACATGAAATAAATAAATTTATTTATTTATTTATTTATTTATTTATTTATTTATTTATTTATTTATTGAATAGTTTTGTATACCGCCCTTCTCCCGAAGGACTTAGAGTGGTGAACAGCCAACTAAAATATATAAATAACAAATTACAAGATTAAAAGAAATTAAATTATGAGGCTGCTGTTAAAAAAGTTAAAAACCCCAATTAAAATAAGCTAAAATTACCAGATTATCAGAATTAAAATTACCAGACGAAGTGAGGACTGGCTGGGAGGGGAGGGGTGAGGAAAAGCCAAGCGAGGCACCCCTCCGTGTGAGTGACATTGAGTGACATTGAGTTGGTCACACCCACCCAGTCACATGACCACCAAGCCACAAATTAGGCCATGCCCACATAACCAGTTGTTAAGAAATTTGAATCCCACCCCTGCATGCAATGGATCTAGGTTACAAGGTCCTCCTCCCACCCCTTCCCCTGTCTGTGGAAACATTGTGTTTCACAAAACTGTTCCCCGGTGCCAAAAATGTTGGGGAACACTGATGTAAAGGATACTTGATGCTTTGATGTAGTACTTTAAAGCCACTATTGATCCAGTGGAAGCATTTTTTTTTTAAATTACAGAATGAGCACCGGCAGCTTGACTTGTCTATTCTGAAATGTTTCTGCATGTAGTTCTGGGTGAGTAACTTACTCTGAGATTACCTTACTTAAATGAGAAAGTTATTTAGAGTCCTGATAGCATATTCATCTACTTATGTTCCCCTGTGCCTTTGAGGATGAGAAGAGATGAGGAGAATGATATAATTTCATGGTGCTTGAAACTCCTAAAATATTTAAAGGCCGGTTAAGCTGCTATATCAAGTGGTAGTTGAGTCCTATGCAGTGGCTTGGGAGACACAAATGGGAATTATATTGTAGATTGTTTTGTCAGCGTTCATTTCTATAAGAATAGTGGTACATGAGAAGGCATTAGACAAAACCTCTATTTGTTCCAACATTCCATTCCCATGAAGGCTGACTAGAGGCATGCAAGCACAGTGTAAATACAAAAGCAGGCTTGTTTTTGGATTTTCCATCAAGTTTTATTGAAATGTCTTCTCTCTACTCTGTTTCTGATAATTTAAGATTCATAAATTAATATGTACTCATTGCAGAGTAACTTTTTAAGCCACCAGGATGCATATCATTGTGGTTTGCCAGAGGGTTTGTCATCTAGCAGAGATTTTATTGTAGCATTGCTAAAATACACATCAACGCCACATATAATTTGTAGGAGGGCACCTGAACAAGGACCACTGACTAAAACTGAGTGGTCATTTACAGAAATTTACTGAATGCAAGACATAGAATCTGATATGAGGTAAAGATTCCAGATACAGTCAGCTTTAAGTCATCTTATCTAAACCACATTGGCATAACTATAACATTTATAAACAATGGATCATGCCCAGTATTTCCTAGTCGAACCACAGACAACTACAATGATCTAATACATATCAATTTTACAGAAGACAATGTTGAAAAAGCACAATCTAAAACCATCTCTATCTATTGGACCGAACCGAATATGTGCCTACTTCTTAAAAAAGCTATCCACTGCTATAGCAGAACCTCTAAGCATAATCTTTGAAAAATCTTTCAGGACCAGCTCCTTGTCAAAACTATGGTCACAAGCCACGGTCATCCCCATCTTCAAAAAAGGAGACCCCAGCCTAGTTGAAAATTTTGAATATTTATGCTGCATCACTCATGGAATCAATTATTAACCAATCCATCATCCTCCATTTAGAAACAAACAACCTACTCTCTAACAAACAATTTGATTTCAGGAAAAAAACTATCATATAATCTGCAACTCTTACACTGCAAAACATATGGACTACACAACTCAATCAGGGCAAAGCAATAGACGCAATCTACATAGACTTCTGTAAAGCCTTTGATTCAGTGGTACACAACAAACTACTCCCAAAATTAAAATCTTACGGTATTTCTGGACACCTGCATAACTGGATAGAAGCATCCTGTCAAACAGACAACAAATGGTCAAAATTGGGAGTGTCCTATCAAATTCTGTACCTATCAACAGTGGTGTCCCCCAAGGCAGTGTTCTGGAACCAACTCTTTTCATACTCTACATAAATGACCTCTGTGATCATATAAGAGCAACTGTGTTCTCTTTGCTGACGATGTAAAGCTATTTAACACCACAGACAATACTGCTACTCTTCAAAATGACCTTGACTATGTATCAGAATGGTCAAACAAATGGCAACTTCAAATCTCAACAAATAAATGCTCTGTCTTACATATTGGCAAAAAAATAAGAAAATAAAATACAGGCTGAATAGTCAAGACCTTGTTGATGATCCAAACTCTGTCAAGGATCTTGGAGTACTCATCTCAAATTACCTAAGTGCTAGAGCCCACTGTAACTACATAGCCGAAAAGACGTTAAGAGTTGTTAATCTAATCTTACATAGCTTTTTCTCTGGTAATATTACACTAATAACTAGAGCATACAAAACATTTTCTAAACCAATACTCAAATATAGCTCATCAGTCTGGAACCCACATTATGTATCTGATATTAATACAATTGAGAAAGTCCAGAAATATATAACAAGAAGAGTTCTCCACTCCTCTACTCGTTGCAGAAAACCTTATGCCATCAGACTCGAAATTCTAGACCTAGAAAACCTAGAACTACACTACCTTTGATTCCAATCTAAGTACAGTATATAAAATCATACATGCAATGTCTTACCTGTCAATGAATACTTCAGCTTCAACTATAACAACAGAAGAACAAAGAATAGATACAAACTCAAGGTTAATCGCACCAAACTTGATTGCAGGAAATACGACTTCAGTAACAGAGTGGTCAATGTCTGGAATACTCTACCTGACTGTGGTTTCTTCCCCAAACCCCAAAATCTTTAACCTTAGACTGTCTACTATTGACCTCACCCCTTTCCTAAGAGGTCTGTAGGAGGCGTGCATAAGTGCACTAATGTGCCTACCGTCCCTGTCCTATTGTTTCTTTTATATATATTTTTATTTTTCTTATATGTATCCATGTATTCATAACTATGTTTTTACTAATACTTATTATCCTGTAAGCAATTGACAAATTAATAATAATAATAACTTAATAAAAGTGTCAAGATCCTTTATAGAGGTATTGCTAATATAGCAACTGAAAGCTATTATTTCCTGATCTGAAAGCTTGAAAAAAAATAGAGCAAATAATTGCTTTCACACCCTGTACATTAGGAGGAATTCATTTCAGAATTTAGGAGCAGTGACTGGGAATTCCTGACTTCCAGGTCATCACCAACTCAGATGGAATAACTAAAGGTGGATTTATCATGTTGACTATAAAGGAGATCATGTCTGCACTAGCAGTGGGATCCTATCTAGTCCACTACCAGTTCAGTGATCACAGGTGCACCTAATGCACGCGCACAGCTTTCCACACACCAGCTGAGGCTTGCAGGGCCAATCACCTGAGAGGTAAAGAAGAGAAAAGCCCAGGAGTGGGTAGGATAGCTGACCCTGCACTTTTCTCTTCTTTCTCCTCTCAGATAAGGTCAGAGGCTTTTTTCCCTCCTCTCAGCTGTTTGTAGGAGGCTTTTCAGCTGAACTGGTAGCAATTTTTGCTACCAGTTCAGTTCAACCAGGCTGAATTGGTAGCATTTATTTATTTATTTATTTATTTGATTTGTCAATTACTTACAAGATAATAGATATAAGTATAAACATAGTTATGAATATATGAAATGGATACATATAAGAAAAATAAAAAGAAACAATAGGACAGGGACAGAAGGCATGTTGGTGCGCTTATGCATGCCCCCTACAGACCTCTTAGGAAAGGGGTGAGGTCAATAGTAGAAAGTCTAAGATTAAAGTTTTTAGGGTTTGGGGAAGCATACCACCACTGGTCTGCGGCCTGTGGGTATGTGTGCACAAACAATACTTTGTGTTAAAAAACACAATCCATGAAAATGTCAGTAATGGAAAGAGACCAACATAAAAAATGTAAGTTTCTGTGTGACATTTACAATGTGTCAAACTTGGAGATGAGTGTAACTCAGAGGAGAGTTTTCCCGAAAGAATTGGTGCTGCTGCAGAAATGACTATGCAGCAATCTGTAAGGATTTATTTGATGAGTAGTCATTCCCCTTACAACATATGTTCTTGAAAATACTCTTCAAACTACTTTGATCCATGTTTTAGGACTTTGTGTATCAATATTAACACTTTGAACCTGGCTTGACAGCAAACTAGAAGCCTAGGCTTGTTTTATTATGTTCTGGGTTGTCCTGAATTGTTTTTTACATACATTAATTGGTGCCAAAGGACTGCAGTGTTTAGAAAAACTGTACATGAATTGAGAGTTTTTGTTTGACTGTGTTCGTAAAAGCAACTTGGTTTGCCACTGGCTCTGATAGTCTCTACTGCTAATTATACTAAATTCCATCTCTCTCTCTCTCCCTCCCTCCCTCCCTCCCTCCCTCCCTCCCTCTCTCTCTCTCTCTCTCTCTCTCTCTCTCTCTCTATATATATATATATATATATATATATATATATATATATATATATATATATATATATAGAACTCATATGTTACCCAAGCTTTTTGTGTCACCATTGCTGCTCATTGCAAATGTATTTTATAGTCCTCATTAATTGACACCTTTCTGCTATTATGTTTATTATGGACAAAGCAATTCATGTGCTCCATAGGAAAAACAATAGTATGGGAAATGTATAGTAAAGTGGAAGTACACTAATTCAGAGTCTACTAAAAGAATCAAAGAAGCAGTAAAAGCTTGCATTTTCACAGCTAACCCACACAGCTTCCTTACTGCATTGTAGAAGAATTTTCAAGAAGTTAGCCCAGCATAAAACGGGAGGAGAGACAAATAAATCCACTGCAGTATTAACTCATGAAACATTTAGCAGGATTTCTTTATATATGGAAATATTTACCTTTTTTCTTAAGGGAGGGAGTCATGCATGTCATAAACAAATACAAAATCAAGGCAGTTGCATTATACCATCTTAATAAAGTATTTTTAAATGCTTTCTGTTGGTTTGGTGTCATCATATCAGATTGTGACACATGATCTCTGTCTTTGTACATTAAACCAAGCATATAATTCCTAGAGTTCTTTCCTCTGATACAATCGAGTCCCAAGCTACCTGTACAAAGACAAATTCCTTTATTTATTTATTTATCTATCAATTTGTCAATTGCTTACAAGATAATAGCTATAAGTAAAAACATAGTTATGAATACATGGATACATATAAGAAAAATAAAAAAATAAAAGAAAGAAAAGGACAGGGAAGGTAGGCACGTTGGTGCACTTATGCACGCCCCCTTTGTGTGATATGTGTGATTTCATTTTTGAAAATGTGATATCAGCCTCTCTCTGAACAAATTTGCCAAAGAGTGGGAAAAGAATGCCCCTACAGTTGCTTCTCTTTATTTCCTCTGTGTAGAACTCTGTGGTATGTGAAGAAGGGGTGTATTTTATGCCACATGAATGTTTGCTGTTCTCATTCTGATAATCAATGAGATGTAAAATTGCAGCAATTCCATGCTGCCTAAAGCCTCTGCTGATAAACCTCATTTGGTTTGTCAGAAGGCATAAACCACTCATTAGACCACATCATTAGCTAAGCTTGCCTTTAATGTGAAGGAAATGTGAATGAAGCCTTCCCCCCCTCAAGACAAAGTTTTACTTTGTAACTTTAAAGAAAGTGTATCCAGAAGTTGCTTTCTGCATTCAAATACAGTGTTAAGATGGTACATATTTACCCAGATTTTTTTTCTTTGACCTTCCAACAGCCATTAACTAGCAGGTAAAGTCTGTAGGAAGAATGTGAACATATTCCTGGGATACTGGTTACAGCTAATAATATGAAAAGATGTGATTTTCTGAAAAAAAAACTTAAAAAAAAAGCTCTGTGAAAGACATCTATTTCTCCTCCTTATTTTTGGATGCTTTAGAATTTCTTTCAGCTATCTATTGTTGCTGTTGTCAACTGTTCTTTTATTGCTCTTCAGCCTCAGTAGTAGCTCTCATTTTCTGATTAGAGGAAAAAAGATTCATGGGAGGGATTTCCTTAGAATTCAGTTGACATCTGAGCAGGAAGAAGACTGCAAACTGTAGGACAGGTGATTGCTCAGTGAAACATAAAACCTATTAGTACCTTTCAGCTGTCTGGTAACAAAGGGAAGTGTAAGAACCTTTTCTTTTGGGAGAGGAGCTGCCTAATTTTTTTCTCCTTCTTTCTGGTAAAAAGTTGATAAAATGCAAGAGCAGGAAGAGTATCTTGCAGTTTCACTGCCTCTCCCCCTCTATTTTTTTAAAAACACATTGTATTTGACACAATCACAATCTTGTCTCCCAAAGATTAGAACGCATCTATAATTCTCATCCCTTGCCTGTTGATACACCCTTGGGTTGGATTCACATATTTTATTATATTTTCTTCAGATATTCCCATTGATGCTTTTAGGAAGTGGTGCAATGGCTCAGTGATTAAGACACTGGACTTGTCAGCTAAAAATCTGGCAGCTCAGATTCAAGACCTGAGCATCGCATGGCGGGGTGAGCTCTGTTCATTGTCCCAGCTCCTGCCAACCTTGCAGTTCGAATGCATGCAAATGCAAGTAGATAAATAGGTACCCCTTCGGTGGGAAGGTGAACAGCGCTCTGCAATGTCATGCAGGCCACATGAGCACAGAAACAATTTTGGATCATGCTGGCTCAATGGCCCTTGAAACAGCACTACCCATTATAATTGACTACCAGAGTAAAATCCATAGGGATTCCTTTTTTTAAAAAAAATCCATCTATCTTTCTAGAAGGATGATCATGGACATGGCAAGAAATTGAAGTGATCTGGGACTGTTCAAATCCCCTCAAGAGCTAAGCTGTAATGGACCCCAGGTTGTTAGTCTAACACAGGACAATATTCACTGAGTCCCTGGGAAGAACCTAACGTTCCATGTAAAAAGCTGAAAAATGACTAATCACACCAAGTGAATAACTATTTTCCATAAGTTATGAGCATTCATCAAATTATTCATGAATTCATGAATCATTACGACTGAAGAAAAATGTTTGGATATTAGCAGATTATTTTGTGGAAATATATCAACTGCGACAAATAGCTGAATCCTCTGCATAAATACTTGGATAACTTCACTCAGACTATTGAAGCAGAATGATATATAAAGATGTTCAGGCATATGGAGAAACACTTTTGATCTTCAGTACCTGGGAATTGACTGTGGTTTTGATGGGCAATTTTTCATAATTTGTTTTACTTCTTACAGCCTTCGTCTTCTTGTCTGTTGCTTCTCTGTTACAGAGTATATTGAGGGTTATTTGGTAGCAGTTTATAACGAAAAAGATCTAACCTTTGCTTTCCTGATCCTCCCTGAAGCACTTCTTTTTTGCTTTGCACAAAAAGCAAACTAATGTATAGTGCTACTGAAACACTGAAGTTTTTACTGCTGCTATTTATTTTAATAAGAACAATCTGTTTCATCTTTTTTTGTTGTTGTTGTCCCTAACCTACTTGAATGGACTAGCTGCATTTTGATGATGAATTACCTGCAGTCTGTGACTCTAAACACATTTACCAGAAAATAAATCCCACATAGATTGTATAAACTGCTCCTTAGGACAAACCATTCATTCATTTTCTGAGGTGAAGAAAAATTGAACCAGTTTTTGAATCAGGTTTTTTTTTTTTTGGAACATTCTACTTTTTTTGGAACATTCTACAGGTTTTTTTTTTCTTAAAAAGGAGCAAATATTTTTAAATGTATAGTTTTATTGGAACTAACCAAATATTGTTGTGGCAATTTGAGCTAGTAGTTAAGGCATCAGGCCAAAAAACAAACAAACCAGGAGACCGTGAGTTCAAATTCCACTTTAGCCATGAAAGCCAGCTGGGTGACTTTGGGCAGGTCAGTCTCTTTCAGCCCAACTTACCACACATAGTGGTTTTCATGAAGAAAATATGAGGAAGGTGTGATGGATATGTTTGCCACCTTGGGTTATTCATAAAAAGAAGCCCAAAGTGACTTCTACTATAGTAAAAGCAATTAATCATCTATAAAACCCTTCATGGCATAGGGATTGGTTATTTGTAGGACCATGTATTTGTTCTGCACACCCAGTACAGAGAATAGTGTATTGTGCCCTCTCCAGTGATTCTAGAAGTCCTTCAAGCCTGGCTTTGTTCACATTTGGGAACAGGGTTAGTGTGTTTGTGAAGTCCCTGTTGGGAATGTGATTTTTTTTTTAATTGTTATGGTTGTTCATTTTAATGTAGGTGGTTGTGTTTTTAACAAGTTTAATTGTATAGTTCAATATTATATAAGATGAACAGAGCATTTTAGAGTGGGTGATCATAAAGATTTCATAAATATTATAATAATTATAATAGCAATAGATACCTTGGATGCAATCCCAAAACAAGTGGAGCACCTTTGTAACTCCATTGACATTAACAAATTTACTGTCAATCAATTGTAAAAGGCAGCGTTACTTGCAACAACTTACATCCTGAGACAATATCTCTAAAATCATCAGACATCAACATCTGCCTATCATGGGTCCTTAGAAAGGACTCGATAGATGGATAAAAATGTTGATTCAACCTGAACATCTGGGTGGACGTGCAATAAACCATACTAACGAATAATGAAAATTATTGATACTAGTGGAAGAGAGAGAACACACTCAATATTCATATTATTTGACATCAAATACCTAAATATCCTTATGATATACATAAATTATTAAATAATGGTTTTTTATTATTAACTAAATTCATTTCTTGTTGGACAAAGAAGAATTTTTTTAAAAAACTAAACTAAGTCTTTGACTTAAAGACTTCATATTTTCATAAGTGTGTCAGTGATTTTTAATTACAGCCCATGCCCTAAAGGACATATTCAGATTTTAAACCCATTGGTTGACTGTGATGGTGGTGGGAGAGCTGATAAGGATTGATAAAATGTAATTATGTTTTGGGTAGATGCACTTAAATTGATTTGACTGTTAATAATTTTAAATTTTCTAGTTATGAATTTAGTTATTTCTTAATTATTTCAATGAATTTTGTGTAGGGTTTATTTTGAATTTGCCTGTTTTGCAATTTAATGGAAACTGCACTTCTGGAAAATAGACATAAACTCTTCAATTTTTTCCAACTTTTGAAATGTATTTTAGGAATAAAAAATGTGTACAAACATGTATTGGCTAGGAAACTGGAATTTGATAGCAACTCTATCCTGTATCTTAACTGCATCCAATAATCAGATTTCAGGCTTTTCTAAACCACAAAGAACAACTGATACTGGTCAAAGTTTTTTTCCTGATTATCTGAGAGAAGCTTTTTTGTTGTTGCTAATGCACATGATTTCACTGTGGTTTCTAATAGAAGAATGGACAATAAGAATGGATGATAAGCTATGTGTATGTGTATACAACTACTTTTCATTGTGTGTGATTTTTGGATCCATGTGGTTATGTTTTTCATAGAGAAGAAAAGACATACCTAGTAGAATTCCCTTATTAACTGTGCATCTTAAATTTACTGATGATTAATATAATGCTAATTTTCTTTAATACAAGTCAGTTTTGCTTTTATGACTTGCAGTATTCTGTTAATTACTTCCTCCTTCCTTGATCAAATACAAACATAATTCAGTCTTTACAAATTCTTATACCAGCACTGAATATTATTTTGTGCATGATATTGAATTCAATATTCTCTTCCTGCTTTAAACAGGTTAAGACTATGAAGAAAGACTGGCACTTTGACACAAGTGGGTTGGCTTCAATCTTGCTAGGCCCCCCAAAAGAAGATCTTTGTGTATATGACTCAAGCAAGTAGAATTACTTCTAGAGCACCAGCTTTACGGGCCAGGAATTAAGAAGGGTAGAAGATGGACTAAGTATTCTGGTAGGTTGTTTGCTTACTCTAGCAATTTCTATAAAACCTCTTGTTTAATTGCTGTACATAATGTAATGTCCTAAATTTATCATACCAGTGTGATTATGAAGTTGTATAGATATATATAAATCATTTGCTCATATGGGGGGGGGGGAGGAAGGGAGGGAAAGGGAGAGAAGAAGGGAGGAAGAGAAGAGGAAGAGAAAGAGAGGGGGGGGGGAGAGAGAGAGAGAGATGACATGTAGACATAAATCCTGAGCATTCTAATTTAGTTGGCCTTTGGCATTATGGTAAAAATGTTCTAAAATACTCCCTCCCCCCACCCACCTACACACCAACAACAAACAAACCCTAAGTTCAATGTAGTTTTGCAGCTACATTGTTTTATTTGGAAGGAAACCCTATGGAGCCCTGTGTTGACTAGAATATGACATATTTTGAAATTCAACAAACATTTGAAACAAGTATTATATGTTGCTTTATAGGAAGCCAATCCTTAGTGATGTGACTGTTCAGCAACTTAAATATAAGGCTGACAGGAATAACAATACAAGGGTCATCAAAGTTTAGAATTGACATCCTGTGAATTTGACACAAAGCTCTGAGATGGACTCTGAAATGATGTTGTTAAGAAATGAGAAACCTCTGCAATTGATGAGACTTTCTCTTCTTGAATCATCTACTCTGGTGGCATGATTTCAGCATCTGCATCTTTATGTATTTCAGTGTGATCTCTGGTTTTTTAATTCTTCCTGAAAAGCAGAGAAGAAAACCATACCAATAGCAAACTCTGTGTGTGCTTGTGTATGCATGCACATTAGATGGCTTTTATCTGAAGCAGATGTAGCATGGAATGCACATTAACTGGAAACAGAAATCTGTAGAGAATACTGGCAGATTTGCTTGATGATCTCTTACAGAATCTAGCATTTTATGTTGTAATATTTACATGCTCCTTTTTCTCATCCCCAGATTAGTGTCATTGATAAGAGGTCCACCTGCATTTGTTCATTTATATTTCATATTTCTTAAATGCCTACCTCTCTCAGAAGATTATAAATATTACTCATATAGTGCCAAAGTGGGGTGTACCACAGTACATGTTTTAATGCAAAAGATCCTAAAGTTGATCTCCAGCATCTCCATGAGAAATTCTGGGGGGGAAATTACATGATGAAAAATTACTGATAATGGTAATTTACTGATAATTCTGTGCTAGATGAACTAAAGGTCATCATCCTTATGTTGCATTCAGTTCTCTTTGTTCTTTGGTCCCTCCTTCATTAGAAAAATCTCATTATCTTGTGCAAACATTAGAAATGGAAAAAGTGAGCATATTCTATTTGTTTGCATCATCAATGTATTTATGCAAGAACAAACTTTTTTAAGGGTACACAAACACAAAATTGAATTAAAAGATGGAGGAAGGAGATGATCAAGCAAGGAATAACATTAAAGAAGGATATGACTGAAGGGTCTGATCTCTTTTATGTTACTTGGAGAACCCTGAACAGGTTGTTGTGCCTAAATGTAAAACCAATATGTTCAAGTGGAGGCTCTTAGCAGAGAGCAACATGCTATGTGAATATCTGCTGATATGTCTCTTACTACCAGAAACATGTATGGATAATTACTTATTTTTGGCCAATGAAAAAGGCAAGAAGGTGGCTTCATTCTGGAATTATAAAGTTTGATTTTACATCAGTAATGTGTCTGCACTACTACTTTTGAGGAAAAACAGACTTCCATATCTACTTTGTCATGTATTTGGAAGGGAGCAAATTTTACTACCACTTATTTGGTTTTGGTCAATTAATAACTTCGTAATACAAAATAATTCATCCCTAAGAAATATACTTATAGACAGATGGTCTCCTTTTTCTGAGCTTCCCTTTAATTTTCTGGAAAGCCAGCTAAATGTGTATTATCAGCAGTCTGACTTATGAATAAGAATACTCCCCAAGCAATGTAGAAGGAAAAATTAACTCAGATTCCAAATCAGAACATTTATTAGAAGATCCAGCAAAGAGGCTACAAATGTTTAGCAGCTTTTTAAATTTAAAAAAAAAAATGATTCTGCAAACTAAAACTGAACTAATATTTATTATGAGCTATGACTTTTAAGGATCTTTGCAAGGCAAGAACCTGAATTTTACTGCTTTTTAGAGCAAACAAGTTCAGACAGTTCATCAGTTACTAATGAGTTGTAAATAGCTTACAAAAATAAAATTTGAAATGTACAATAATTTAGATAAACTGATCTAAGATATTTCAAATTATTGCTGCAGTACTTGTTTAGTATAACACTAGTAAAATTAGCTTAAGATAGGGATACCTGTACAGTATATACTCTAAAAATTATTTAGCAAGTGGCTAAAGGAAGTCTAGGTTATTCATGTTTATGGATTACATAGGTATCAAGCTGATCCATTTTGAATAGCTACGTTTTTCAATGATAATGATCTTTCAAGAACAAAGAAAAAAGACTCCAGTTTTTAAATTACTGTCCTTCATAATATTCATAAATCACATAGAGCTTTCCCTGCTCCCATACCAGCTTCTAAACCTGGCTGTTGTTATGCCTAAGAATCAACAACAACTTGATGGAATCAATCAATAATCAACCAATCAATCATATGACAATCTTCCTCTAAGCCTCCAACTCTTTGCTCAGAATAGATAATCTCAGATTTTCTATCTATTGCTGAATTATAACTAAGAAGCATGGTGAGAAGCAATAATTCTAAGAAAAAGTCATTCAACAATATATGGTATACCATAACCTTCCTTCTACTCTATGTTGCTTCTACGAATAGTTAGCCAAATTTGCCTCCAACCTCTAGAGTTGAAAATGGAAGTCAGTAAATACCCATAGAGAAAAAAAAAAACATGGATTTGCCTTGTGTCAAGATTAATAGCTTGACTGAGGTGCTCCTGATTTCCGAGTCATTCACAGTCCTACACAAAGTCATCTCAGTGGATTTTGCATTCCAACTCAATGGTGGAAGAGTCCACAAATGTTTCTTTTTGATTTAAAACATAGATTTGTTTAAAATGCTGAACAACATAGTTTTTCTCCCTTTCATCAACATCAAGTTACAACATGCTTGGTTATAAAAGATCAGAGATTTCTTGAGAAAAGCAGATATGTCTTCTGTGCCATCAAGGTTTAATTTATCTACCTTTTACTAGAGCTGAAACCTAGAAAGGGCCAGAATAAAACAAAGATGTCTCTCTTGCTCTTTCCTTATAATTATAATCTTCAACACTTCTTGATGGGAGATCACAGAATAATTTATGACCCAAGACTTTCCTATTCTTGGAGATTGTGCAGCATATTATTTTCTTCATAAAGAGAAAAGAAAGTTCTCTCATAATCCGCACTTTGAAATGTACTTCATTGCTCAGATTCAGAGAACTAAATTCACGAAGAAGCACAGATCCTTCATGTCCACTTTTATTAATAGTTATATGAGGTCTCAATACTGGATTATTCCATGCATATTTCAGTCTATTCAATGAGTGAACCTAATAAAAATGTAAAATTTCAGTAGGGAATTAGCCTATAGATATCTCGTTTTAGCAGTAGGTGAACATTTCACATATTAATCAAGAGACTGTTTGTAAATACTCAAATACTAAATGTATTTGAATTAAATTCCATTATTTATTTAGCATATGGTGATATTACATTAACCGGGAGGCTACAATGTTAATACATAGTAGTTGTTTGGCTGCTAATGATTGCTAGTCCATTAAGCTTACGGTATCATGCTATTCAGAGCACATCACAGGGTAAACTAGCTCCACACACAGAAAGGTTCATTGGCATTCTGCAGTGTCATCTGGGACTTTTCCAATGTCACCTTACATTCAGGTGTCACCTTTGGGCAGATTTGGCACCTGTTGAATTCAAAACTGCCACTTGGGGCCATTTTTCCTACCAAGTCTCTATGTACTTGCATGTAACATTCTTTCAAATTGTTAAGTTGGCAGAAGTTGAGGCAAGTGATCTTGACAGTTAGAACAATTTGCCTCCAGAAGCTGTGAATGCTCCAACACTGGAAGTTTTTTAAGAAAAGATTGGACAACCGCTTGTCTGAAATGGTATAGGGTTTCCTGCCTAAGCAGGGGATAGGACTAGAAGACCTCCAAGGTCCCTTCCAACTCTGTTATGCTGAGATTCTAAGATAGGAGCTCATTCTGTCACACAGTGCTAGAACTTGAACCACCAGAATACAGACCTTCTCTAGCATCATTAAGATAGAGCCACCATGCCCCTTTTGTTGAACTCCATGATATAAAGCTATAGTTTTTATCACAATTAGTGTTTTTCTCCTTTTTTTTTGGTGGTGCATTTATTTTTGTTGATTTTATCAAATAATATCAGTCTATAAATGCCATAGTGAGATTAGGTCCCATTTTAATAAGAAAATAATGTGACAGTCAGTATGGGGTCTCCTGCTTGAGCAGGGGTTTGGGTTGAAAGATCTCCAAGGTGCTTTTCAATTCTGAGGTTCTATATTCTATACTGAGTCCCTGACCCTGCATATTGAAGTAGTGATTCAGTTACTTATTCAGTTACTTATTTAACTTTACTAACTTCCTGTTGGCCCTTTGAGGTAGGCCATGTCAATTGCAGATGCCAGAGATTCCAGAAATGCTATTTTGTCATTATAGATCCTGTTAACAGAATCTTAGAAAAAAATCTGAAACATTTCTTCCTCTTTTTTAGAACAAGCTTAAGGGGTGGTGGGGGAGGAGGGAGGGAAAGGAGGGGCTGTTCTGAGATTTTTTTCCCCCACATGTTCAAATCTCCCAGGGCTAAGCAACAGTTTCTTCTCTCCCACTGCCCTTCTCAAAACAGATCTAAATTTCTTTTACCATCCTTTCTAACAACAGGAGCAATTGCAGATTGTATCTCCTAAGCCCCAGAATGATAGTAACTGATTTGCATTTTCTTAGTGTTATATCAGGATCCATAAGCTGAAGCAACAGGGATAATTTGTATCAAACCATGACAGTTGTAGTAAGGAGGAAAACATGAGAAAGGCCAGAGTTAATTTATTTATGTATAGTTTGGATAGTTAGTCAATGAAGGAATGTCACGAATTGTCTTGAAAGAAAGCAGGAGAAATGCCCCCATCCTTGTATAGATAAGATATTTATGTGTGATATGTCTGTGCAGTATATCCTCTGTAAAATATATATAAAATGTATATAATAGATATCACTACTTCCTGATCATTCTTAATTTGCAAGTGAATATTTTCTAAATCTCTTTTAAAAAAACAGCATGGTCCTCCTAAATGGGCTGAGTTCTTCAGATTTTTCCCCATTTTTTTTACAGTGCTATGGTAACTGTATGCAGCACTTACTCTTGCTGTGGCAGTAAATTTCCTCTAGCATCTATACATTTCTGAACTAACTATTACTGAAAATTTGGAGCAGTAAAATAGTAATTTCATTTATTTCTCTTCTCAATTTGCTATTAAATATTAAATATCTACTTCAATTCTCACTTGCCTTGTTTGCACATATGGGAAAATCAATTCTAGATTCTTCTACAACCATACATGCAAATCACTGAGTGATGTTCAGTTCAGCTTCTGTATTATAGAATACTAGAGATGAAAATATTTTAGATAGGTCATCAGTGCAGGAATCTAAATTAAATTAAAAGATGAAAGATGGCTGAATAGTCTCTGCTTAAAGATACGCTGTATAAAAGGGAGCCCACCACTTCCCTGGGTAATTGATTCCAATGCTCCTAATGTTTCTCATTTAATCAGAATCTCCTTCCTGTAATTTACATCCATTAATCCATATCCTCCATTCTGAGATGATTGTGACCTTCTTTGTGACATCTTTTATTTATCTGATAAATGCTATCATACCATCCCATGGTCTTTTCTTCTCAAGGCCAAGTATGCCCAAATCCTTCCATCTGTCTTCCTAGAATTTAATTTGTAATCGCCTGTATATCTCCTTTGTTCTTATTTGAACCTCTTCCAGTTTCTCTAAAATCTTGCTAAAGTGGTCACATAACCCACTCAAGGCAGACCAAAGAATAGTGAAGTGGAACAATCAGTTCCTATTATTTAGAAACCAATCTCCAAAAGTAGAAATTATTTCCATTATTTCATGTCCTGTTCTTTCACCACAATACTTCTTTCAGTTTCTATATATGGCAGCAGTGTAATATTACTCTGTCCATCTTTTCCAGTGGCTTATAACGATCTAGTGTGACTCCTGCTTTCTTCCATTTTTGTTGCTTTTAATATTGAAACAAAAGTAAAAGATCAAAGTTTTTAAATGAAACTGAATTCCTGGTAACTTCAAGGACACAGTCATATAGCTTTCTGGGCAACAATTTGGAAGTGATTTGCCTTTGCATCCCTTTAAGATTTTTTTTTTCTTCACATTCCCAGTCTAGCCTAGAGCTTTCCTTATGCCTAGGGATTTCCCATCATGACCTAACCCTGCTAGTATTTATGCCCTGACATTTAGTTTCTTGATTTCAAGAAAATGCATTTTCTCCATGAGACAGCGAACCCCCTTAAGAAAAACATCTGAATGAATAAATAATCTGAACCGTCTTCTGCATGCATGTGTAACTTCATATGTTCGGCATCGTTATGTCAGATTGGACAGAAAAGACATATCTTTTAAATGCAATCTGGGCTGTGCAACAGCCTATATATACATTTATATGCAAAGGAAAAGCTCTCTAAATCAATTATAGTTCAAAATTTATTTTCTAATTAGCTGTTTCATTGTGAGGAACCGCTTATTACTGGTCTTCATAAGTAAATTAATGGCAGCTCACCCGGCCTTACAGAAAGTAGGATTCTTTCCACATTTCTCAATGTGAACTCATGTTTTATAGTTTCATGGGGTGGGCCTGAGTAGAGGACAAGATTGCATTTTTTTTGGCCAGCCTTCACAATGCCTTTCCTTCACCCCTATCTAATGAGGCAAGGCAATTGCTGCACTCTATTAATAGCCCTGCTTCACACTGCTGTAAAAGCTTGGTATCTCCCTGCTTAAAGGTTGCAAGGAAAAATCCTGGGGGAGAGAAGAAGGATGGAAAGAGGGAAGTCAGCATTGTGCAGGACTTGATTGCTTTTTCCACACTTCCTTCTGTGTTTTTGCCAGATGGTATCCTCCTAGCCTTCCCCATCTGTATGGCAAAAGCTGTTCCTCTTGTTTCACTCTGGATTTATATTTACCACAAGAACCTGTTCCCCATTCCCTCACAGGACCGTCCCTTTTGATGAAAAGGGAAAATGAAAATAAATCTCTAGGCTTTTATCTCCTTACACCTTGTGCACGATGCAGGATCTGCTGGTGAGTCAGTGATGCGGCATGAATCTCTCCCCTCCCTCATTCCCTCTCCCCAATGCTTATTACTCAGGAACTGCATGACGACTTGAAAGCAATAACAAAGCACAAGATATTCCAAGATAATGAAAAGACCTCAACTGAAATCAAACATTTGCTCTAAAAAGGGCAAGTCTATTTCCGGATGGGGCAGTAGCAAGCCATAAATGGGACAGAAAACCAGAATATTATCCTAATATGGTATGGGCACCAAAAAGTAACAGGAGGGGGTGTGTGTCAACTTTTTCAGATCCCCAGCAAATAGAAGGTAGCTATTGTCAATGCACTGTTTGATTAAAAAAAAAAAATGACGGGCAGTAAAATACACAGGATTTTATGTTAAAAGATGAAGAACAAACACTTCTTTCTTCTTGTAAAACAAAAAAACAAAAACAGAAAAGCCAAATGTGTTATAGGCTTTCCAAAAGGAGAGAGGCTGTGGTAGGAATGAAATTCCTCTAGAATAAATATAGACTAAGAAAGCTCTGTGGAGGTTGCTAAGCAGCAGTGGCCAAAGAAGCAGAAAGCAGGCAAAGCTTTGAAACAAAATTGGTGACATATAGGTTAACTGAAGTCAGTGCTTACTCTCTTGTCTTCTTTTGCAAACAGGAGATACAGGATGAAGGATGTTTTCCAACTTTGATATATCACTTCCGTTCTCTCATATATGCTGACCCATTCTCTCCTTTGGGAATTAGACATTATATAGTGGGGACAGAGGTGTGTGTGTATATTGTATCTGTTGTGTGTGTTTGGTGTGTGTTAAGTTGAACTTACATATTCAGACATGACTTACATAATTGTACATCTTACTCAAGGTGGATTCAGATTTTAATCCATCAGATTTACTGCTGCTGCTGCTTCTGTTGATATTGTCTGATGTATTTCCATAGAGCAAGTTCCTATCTTATATTCTTCACATCCATTACTTATAAAGTAGCATCCCTCCAGGCCTTAGGAATTGAGGCCAGGTAAGGCAGTCCAAAAGATAAGAATAATTATATTTGCATAAATCTATCTGGTGAGCCAGTTGTACCATTCCTAGACTGAGAGGTCCTTCAAACTATCACTTATGCTCTAGTCACTCCCCAAATGGATTATTGTAGTGCATTAAACATGGAGCTATCCTTGAATATTACTCAAAGCTATAAACAGTTTAGAATATAGAGGCATAGGCAGTGATGGGCATGCCCATAATGTTATATCCATAACAGTGATGGGGTTCAATTTTTTTTTTACTACCGGTTCTGTGAGCATAGCTTGGTGGGTATGGGAGGGGAAGGATACCATAAAATCTCCAGTTAGACATAGTATTAGCCGGTTCTATGAACTACTCAAAATTTCTGCTATCAGTTCTCCAGAATTGGTGAGAACCTGCTGAATACCACATCTGGTCCATAGTATGTCATCACTATTGCTACAGTGTGAGAGGCACTGGTTACCATCTTGCTTGTAGGCACAACTCAAGATGCTGGTTATTACCTAGGAAGTCCTTCATAACCTAGGATCTGGTTATCTGGAGGACTACCTATCTCCCATAGTTTCTGTTCATGCAGTAAGATTGGGGAGAGTGGACACACTTCAGCTACCTTTCATTGAACAATACCATCTGTTGGGACTAAAGAACCATGCTTGTCTGTGATCAAGTCTGCCCTCTCTAATATCAACCCCCCATAATTTACTATTGCTGTTACACTGATGAAATTTTTCTTCCCAGACCTGATTATAGTGGCTGGGAAACTCCCATCAGATTTTATTTTGTAATGTTTTTTGTTTGCTTTGTTTTTTTCTGAATGTGCCTCTTCCTGCTCCTCTTCCTCCTCTTTGTCCTGCTCCTCCTTCTCTTTGCCATCCAGAATTGTGTGAGTTGGGCAGCTTCTAAATTTAAATGATAGCAAGCTAGACTTTAATGGAATTCCTTATGTTAATAAAATATAATCAAATACTCCCCTTTTGCATTTGGGCTTCCTGGAGAAATAGAGTTACTCCTTATATTAGTGGTCCCCAACAGGTGGGCTGGGGACCACTGGTGCTCTGCGAGAAAATTTTGGTAGTCCGCAGAGAAATGTCCCCCAAAAAACACCCCTCCAAAGCAATTAACCCAGGCTGTGCAGGAATACAAGGCTGCGCCATCCACATGGCCTGTCCTCCCACTGCCCCCTGCCTTTTGGCCGAGAATAAACCTTACCTTGAGTAGAGCTATGCAAGCTGGAACTGGAAGGTAAGACCAATGACGGGAGAGAAATCCACCCCAGGGTGGCTTGCTGATGTTGGTGAGAAAGTCGGTCCCATATTCCAGAGCTGCAGTAGTCACAGAACTGGCCCTTTGGTTATCCTGGAGCAGCTGCTTCTCCACCCAGGTGCATCAGCAGATACTCCAGGATGACCAAAGGGCCAGTCTTGTGACTTCTGCAGCTCTGGAATATGAGACTGATTTTCCCACCAATGTCAGCAAGCCACCGTCAGTCAAAATTCATATTAGTGGTCTGTGGGATTGAAAATTATGAGTTTGGTGGTCTCTGAAGTCCAAAATGTTGGTGACCCCTGCCTTATATAGCTTCTTTAGACAATCATTTCAATGTGTTATGGCCCCTGGGATTATTTTTTTCAGGTCTCATTTGAATGAATTAAAGATTTACATTTTTAAAAAAGGAATATATACCTTGTAAGGCATTCAGTAACATAAAATAATCTAATTGTTGATTTGACTTCTTTATATATGTAATTCAGGCATTTAAATTTGTCCTAAAATGGAATAATATAAGGGACTGGAGAAATAATAGAAGTAAAAGCTTTTGCTGGACAGCAAAAACTAAAATCTCATCCGACAAAATTGATATAAGTTTTTAAAAAATCCATAGCAGGCGATATAGAGACTCATCAATGATATACTGTACATTCTTTCAGAAACTGGGAACTTTCAATTCAGTTTCTTTTCAGTTGCCATGGGGCTAAAAAGTATGAGAAGGGAGCCAAATCTAATCACCACCACCCTGTGACAAATGAGCCACATTGGAAGAAAAAATAAAAAACTTTGTATAAATACCGATGGGGTGCAAATTGGTTACACTATCCAGGGAAAAGATGTTGAGTTCACAACAAGAAAGCTAACTGAAAGAATCTGCTTTGTGTGTATGGTATCATTGGACAATATAAATTTGGTATTAAGAATAATTAAGAGAAAGTATAAGATAAAACAATGACATGATTTAAAAATCATGTGTGCTCATAACTAGCAAACTGGTTGTTAACCTAAGTGTAGCTCACCTCTAGACGAAACCTCTGATCCCGGTGCCTGACCCAGACTGGATCTTGCAGAAATGAAGATTAACATATAGGTTGCAGTGTCACAAACTGATTGTGGTGAAGGTTTTTTAAAGAATTGACTATACAAGTTAAAATTATTTTGATGATAATCTATAGAATTATTTTCTGATAGAGGGGATATATATTCTTGGCTTGTTTAGTTGGCTAATAAAAACTGCTACAGTGGTACCACTACTTACGAAATTAATTCATTCCAGAAGCCGTTTCGTAACCTGAAAATTTCGTAAGTAGAGGCACATTTTACCTGTAAATGTCCTAATCCGTTCCAAGCCCCCGAACTGTAATTCTTCGTTATTACTTCCTGCTTTGCTAGATTGCTAGCACGAGACTGAGAACGCGGCGCAGTGCATACGCACAGATCCCTCCTAGCCAATGGGATGCCAGGAAGATAACCAATGGCAGCGCAGCTCAGACGCACCATTTTCCAAGAAAGCCTTTTGTATCTTGAAACATATTCGTAGGTAGAGACGATATTTTCTCGAAGACACGTTTCATAACTTGAAACTTTCGTAGGTAGAGGCTTTCGTAAGTAGAGGTACCACTGTATTTATTTGGGTTTTTTTTTTTTTGTTTCTTTATATCAGGAATATCCATATGTGATCCTCTAAATACTATTGAAGTCCAGATCCAATTAATCAATCAAATTGTTCAAATGTCTGCACTTACTTATCCCTGAAAGTTGGGGTTTTTGTAAGATTAATTTCTGTATTTGTTCTCTACATCTAGTGTGATGTTTAGCAAGTGAGTTACTGTCTTTCCATCTGGAGCTGTCATTATCACCTCTTAATGAATAGTCCATTCTGCAAGTAGTGGTTAAAATTAAAGGATTGATAATTATGATAATGTGGCCTTTCTCCAGAATAATTCATG
This sequence comes from Bungarus multicinctus, assembly GCA_023653725.1. Lineage (NCBI taxonomy): Eukaryota > Metazoa > Chordata > Lepidosauria > Squamata > Elapidae > Bungarus > Bungarus multicinctus. Next base: position 92,302,520 of record CM042838.1, on the reverse strand, counting down.
AGGCAAGAATAAAGGAAAAATTGGACACAGAAATATATTTATGGAATACAGTAAAATGTAGATGTTTTGTTGTTCTACATGATGTTAAGGTAGTGTTCTAAAATTTTAGTGCACATTTTCTATACTGTTTATTTTATTTAAAAAATGAGCCATATTATTGTTTTAAAAACATCAGTGACAATATATTCTCCCTTCCTTTTGCTTTACTCTAAAGTTATAAGGGTAGCACTCCTTGTCCTTATCATCATTACAGTTTTTTTTCAATGGTTCATATTTTAGCAAAGCAAAAGGTAGTCCTTAGAGACCTAGTCTGACTCACTGCTGAAGTAGGTGACAAAAAATGTTACTATCCCTTGTCCTAAAATCCTATTTTTAGTCAGAGGTGGTATTCAACCGTTTCACACCGTTTCAGGCAAACCGGTAGCAGTGATTTGCTGTGGATCATCAAACTGGTGGTGACCCTGGCTGGCCATGTCTCTGACCCGGTCGCCCGGTGGCTCACTTGCCCCAATCGCTCTCCTAGCTTTCCCTACCATGTGGTGGCCACGGTGCAGGTCGGGCAGTTGTCCTGTGGCTACTGCACATGTGCACTGCATGTGCAGCCGCTACACATGCAGTGTGCATGTGAGAAGCCCTGGGACATCCGCCCACCTGCCTGCCCTCCCAGAGCATGCTTTCCTCTTTCTCCTGGTGGACGTGCCTCTTCCAGCCTGGCCTGGCCTGGCCCAGCCCAGCCAGCCAACAGATGGCCACATGTCCACCCACCCCTTTTTCAGCACAAGAAGCCACCCCAACCAGATGGATGCTTTCCTCCTTCTCTGCCTGTTTGTTCTGTATGGCCAAGGAAGAGGAGAGTAGTTGGCCAGTTGGGGGAGGCTTCTTGTGCTGCTAAACAGGTGCCTGGAGACCGAAAAAGAGTTCCAACTGGCCGACTACTCTCCTCCTCCTCAGCCATACAGAACAAACAGACAGAGAAGGAGGAGAGCAACTGGCTGGTTGTGCTGAAAAAGGGGCAGCTGGAGACTGAAAAAGAATCACCTCCAGCCACCTCTTTTGCAGCACAAGAAGCCTTCCCCAACCAGCCAACTACACTCCTCCTCCTCGGCCATACAGAACAAACAGGCAGAGAAGCAAGTCCCTCCGGGCAAGTTCCTCGAGTGGAGTGGGGTCAGTGGGGTGGACTTGCATGGCCAGCATCTAGAACACTGCTGTGAAGAAGTGGAGCAAAGCTGCTGCAAGAAGCCTATAGCTGCCTCATGTTTTTTTCAGTGTGGGAGGAAGGAAGGTAAGGTTTCAGGCAGTCAGGAAAACTGCCTAGCCCAGAGCTGTTGGTGGGGGGATGGAGGGTGAGTCTGCAGCACATGCCTTGCTTGAATTTCCCAGCCCAAAAGTGAGAAGGGAGGAAGTCCCACCCGCAGCCCCTTTATTGGACCCAGAAGCCTTGCCTGCTGACTTTTTTGGGCAACGCGGGACCGGAGACTGGCCGGGAAGAACCCTCCTAACATGCGACACTGCCAGGCGCGTGGAAGTTTGTGTGTTTGTGTGTGTGTGTTTGTTTCAGGTGGGTCTCCTTTCCTAGCTTTAGAAGGAGAGAGGGAAGGAAGAAATAAAGGGATAGAAAGAAAGAGAAAGAAGGAGGGAGGGGAGGGAGGGAAAGAGAGCGAAAAAGAGGGAGAAAGAGAGAAAAAAGAGAAAAAAGAAAAGAAAGATAAAAGGGAAAGAAGGAAAAAGAGAGAAAAGAAAAGGGATAGACAAAGAAAGACGGGATGGAAGGAAGGGAGAGAAAGAAAGAGAAGAAGGGAGGAGAAAGTGAATGAGATATATGGATGAATGGATGGATAGTTAGATACATGGAGGGAGGGAGGGAGAAAAAAGGAGAGGAAGGAAGGACATAAACCCTGGCTTCAGAAGACTCTTTGAAACAGCACAGCAATCTAGGGCTGGAAGGGATCTGGGAGGTCATCTTCTATTCCAAAGGTCTTCAAACTTGGCAAACAGACTTGTGGATTTCAACTCCCAGAATTCCTGCTCTAACATGACTGGAGGAGGAATTCTGGGAGTTGAAGTCCACAAGTCTTAAAGCTGTCAAGTTTGAAGATCCCTGTTCTAGTCTAGCTAATAGAAAAACAGAGTTACAAGGAGCCTTGGAGGGCACCGAGTCCAACCCCCTGCTCTCGCAGGAGACCTTATATCATCTGGAATCTGGATTATTTTGGTGCCTCTAACTGAGAGGAAAATGGCAGAGGAGTTTATTAGGACAAGGCTGCCATGCAGAGGAAGGCAGAGATAGTCCTTCACTTATGACCATAATTGAACCCAAAATTTTGGTTGCTAAGCAAGAGCGTTGTTAAGTGAGTTTCACTACATTTTACTCAATCCATAATATCTCCTGTGGGTGTGTTTTTCCAAACAACAGTGAGGTTGAATGTGCATAGTTTTAGAAGAGCTGTGTGTGTGTGTGTACATACACATACAATATATATAGTAGATAATGTATCTTTTTGTGTGTCTTTACAAACACTATATTATATAATATGTATGTACACATATGGAATATATACATAGGATTAAATAGTGTATTTTGGATGTTCAGTAATAATAAATAAATAGAGAGGGAAATTGTATCTCTTTGAGGTCAGGCAAGGCACCCCTTGACATGAGTAATGTCAAGCTGGCCATGCCCACGCAGTCACATGACCACCAAGAATACCCACCTAGTCATATGATCACCAAGCCACACCTATCTAATCACATGACTACCAAGCCATGCCCACCAAATAAGCCACACCCACAGAACTGGTAGTAAAATTTTTGAATCCCACCACTGTCTTTAGTATAAATGTTGTTCCTGGAACAAAGAACGGAGCACATATTTTCATACAAATGAGCTTACATTTAGATCTTCCATTGCAGGGGTCTTTGGAGAAGATATTTGAAAACTTTGAAAACTTTAGACTGAAGTCCTAGAAAACTACTTCCAGCATGTATTGATAGTACTGATTAGATCAAATGGTTCACAGTTCTGACTCAATGTAAGTTAATGTTCTCGTGAGATTTTTTATCAAAGGACATTGCTTTGGATCATTGCTAAGTGCTGGGGGAAGCATGGTGGGGAAGAAACAATTGCTTGGAGACATATGGTCAGATCCTCCTAGCGATTATTTTGTTAAGATCAGCAATCAATCAATATTTATGTGAGAAGGATTCTACCTGCTAGGCTAAACAAAAAAGTTTGACTTTTGTATGAGGGCCTTAGATATCTGCATAATAGGATTCCAGTCTGTAGATAGATAGCATTTTATGTGGAACTTATATGATGTTAAAATTATAACTAGAGACAGTCTAGGAAGGAAAAGCAATTGTATTATAAAAAGAATAGGAGACTTTGGCTCTATCGTTTTGGATTGGTGGATTGCATATTCTCTGCTTCAGTGGAAAACACTTCTTGAGGTTCTCTGAGCTTAGTTGTTTGCTTTCATAGATCTCATAACACAACTAGGTAATCATACATCAGTGTGAATGAGTGTAGAGGTTGCTGCCAGTTTATATGTAGTAGCTTGCCTTGCCGGCAGTTATCTCCTTCATTTCAGCCAGCCTTTTATCAAGTCCCAAAGCAATTAAGTTATGGGTAGGATTGATAAAATTTCTCCTAGCTCTTTATTCAGTCTCTTAGGCTGCAAAAACTATAATCAAGGAACTAAGTACTGGACCTGTGAGAGGAGGGAAGAAGTATGGCTATAAAGAAATGTTTAATTATACTGATCTTAAAGTATTGGTTGCAAATAATGTTTCCTTGATTAGCAAATCATAGCAAATAAATGGTAGAACATATTTAACTAAACATACTTCATAAAGTATAGAAATTACTAACTCAAAATATACAGATGGCTATCAACCTGGAGAGCAAATAAAGAGGAATGCACAAAATAATTCTCTGATTTTGAAATTAAGCAGTTTACAGTTAAAAGTATTGGTGGAATATCTTCCATTCAGAGATCAATATTATCCTCTTCAACAAAAACTGAATTTAGGTAAATGATGCTTTAAATCCTTAGTTTCATTAAATAGTTTCTACTTTTAAGAAAGAAGAGATCTAATTCCTTTCTCAAAACTATCAAAAGAAATGATGCCTTATTTATATATAAGAGCTAAATAGAACTGCTCCATTAAACACATGGTGAAACAAAATAAATATTTTTCTATGTATACTTTCTCCATATAACAGCTCAGTTTCATTTGTTCCCTTTGAAATACATCAGTGCTGATGTCTTAATTTAATACTGTTTATTGGTTTCTGTATTTTTATTGCAAGAGTATCAGTATATATATGTTTTCTGAGGTTTTTGCGAGTATTTGTATGTGGATCTTTGGTTATTTGGGTTTTCTCCCACGTAGAATTGAAAGTATCTAGGCGATGTTTCGATGAAGTCTCATTCATCATCTTCAGGCTTGTGTCTTCGGCTTTGTGCTTCTCGGAGCTCACATTATTCCGAGAAGCACAAAGCCAAAGACTCAAGCCTGAAGATGATGAATGAGACTTCATCAAAACGTCGCCTAGATACTTCCAATTCTACATGGGAGAAAACCTGAATAACCAAAGATATATATATACAAAGTATATATATATATATATATATATATGAAATATTTAAATACATTTGTTCAATACATAGCACTTATTCTAAGAGATTCTGTAAAATAAAATACACTAGTACAGAATAAACAATACCTAAATCAAGAAGGCTGAAATTTAATTGATCCTCAAATTTATTCAAGCACTTCTAAGTATTTTAGCTTGGAAGAAAGTCTCCTTGAAATAACCATGACAATTTTTAAGTAACACTTCAGAATAATTGAATAATAATTAACATATAGAATCAGCTTTAGACATTTGAAAGATTCTCTTATTTTTTTCCATGACTGCAGTACTGCAAATGGCTGCAGTACTTACTTCTGTGGGGAGATTAAATTTATGTTACAGTTTATCTAGTTCGAAAAGTAATCAAGTGATTGGGAATTATTTACAACATACTTGATAGCAGGATAAATCAGGGTTGCATCTTCAGATACAGAATTGTAGTGCGGTATTTGTGGCAGTGGCTATAGTATTCCTTCCTTCCTTGTTGCTTGTATGCTTGTATTTTTGTGTACAGATTTATTTTTACAGAGCACAACTGACATTGCCAATTGTCTATCAAATTTTCGAGCAGAAAAACCAGTCCTTTTCATTTCTGCAAGATAAATTCTCCAAAAATTTTTCACTGGCAAGACTTACCATTAGCATCATTGGTGAAAAAGCCAAACTGAGGAATTTCCCATAATGCCTTCTCTTAGAGTCAAAGGTTGGGAAACACAAGAGGCTGCACCCTGCTGGACATATGATTGTGTAATGAAACTGAAAGACAAAACAGAATGAGAGGCAACAAATATAATAATAATAATAATAATAATAATAATAATAATAATAATAATAATAATAATAATAATAATAATAATAATAAATATTTATTTATTTATATACCGCTCCTCTCCCGAAGGACTCGGAGCGGTGCACAGCCGTACAGTTAAAATAATAAATATGTGGGAAAATAAAACTAAATTAAACCAAAACCCTGGCTGTAAACAACTTAAAACCCTTCACTAAAACCCTAAAATTTAATAAAAAATAAAACACCCCAAAACTAAAATCAGCCCAAGCCGGCCTGGTCAAAGAGCCAGGTTTTCAAGGCATGTCTGAAGGTCCCCAGGTCTGTGGCTTTCCTAACTCTGGGGGCAACCCATTCCAGAGGGCAGACGCCCCCACAGAGAAGGCCCTGTTCCTCGGGGTCACCAGCCGGCACATAGATGCCGACGGGACCCGCAGGAGACCCTCCCTGTGGGAGCGCACCAGACGGTGAGAGGAAAATGGCAGAATGCGGTCTTGTAAATATCCTGGTCCGATGCCATGGAGCGCTTTAAAAGTTAACACCAAAATTTTAAAGCGCACCCGAGAGGCCACTGGCAACCAATGCAGCTTGTGCAGGAGGGGGGTCACATGCGCGAACCTTGACGCCCCCATAACCACCCTCGCGGCCGCATTCTGTACCAGTTGAAGCCTCCGGATGCTCCCATTCGGGAGCCCCATGTAGAGGGCATTACAATAGTCCAGTCGGGAGGTGACCAGGGCATGAGTGACTGTGCGTAAAGCATCCCAATCCAGAAAGGGCTGCATCTGGTGAATCAGGCGAACCTGATGAAACGCCCCCCTGGAGACGGCCATAATATGGTCTTCCAAAGACAGCCGTACATCCAAGAGGACACCTAGATTGCGAGCCCTCTCTGCAGGGGGCAAAATCTCACCCCCAATAGCCAGCGATGGAACTATCTGGCTATATCGGGACGCCGGAAACCACAGCCACTCAGTCTTGGAAGGGTTGAGTTGGAGCCTGTTCCCGCCCATCCAATTCCGCATGGCCTCCAGACACTGGGACATGACCTCCACCGCATCGTTGGGGTAGCTTGGGGTGCAGATGTACAGCTGGGTATCATCAGCGTACAGATGACATCTCACCCCAAGCCACGGATGATCTCCCCCAGCGGCTTCACATAAATGTTGAACAGGAGAGGAGAGAGGACTGACCCCTGAGGCACCCCGCAATCAAGGGGCCTAGAGGTGGATCTCTCCCCCCCGCCAACACAAATTGCAGATGGTCAGAGAGGAAGGAGGCAAACCACCGCAACACGGTGCCCCCAACCCCCAACCCCCCAACCCCCACAAAAGGATACTATGATCGATAGTATCAAAAGCCGCTGATAGGTCTAATAGGACCAGGACAGAGGAATAACCCCTGTCACGGGCCCTCCAGAGATCATCAACCAACGTGACCAATGCCATTTCGGTACTGTGTCCAGGCCTGAAGCCCAATTGGAAGGGATCCAGGTACATGTCTTCATCCAGGTACTGGGGAAGCTGACCTGCCACCACACTCTCAACAACCTTCGCCACAAAGGGAAGGTTGGAGACAGGACGATAGTTGTTCAAGAGAGTTGGGTCCAGGGAGGGCTTCTTGAGGAGGGGTCGCACCACCGCCGTTTTCAAGACAGTGGGCAGCGAGCCCTCCACCAAAGACACGTTAACAATTCCCTGGAGCCAACTCCGTGTCACCTCTCTGGAGGTAGAGACCAACCAGGAGAGGCACAGGTCCAATAAACATGTGGTGGCATTCAGCCGCCCCAGCAACCTGTCTATTCCCTCGGCGGTCACAGGGTCGAACTCATCCCAGATAACCATCTCAAGACTCGCCGCGGTCACCTCCCCCGGGACCTCCCAACTAGAGTCCAACCCGGCCCGAATCTGAGCGATTTTATTGTGCAGAAATCGTGAAAACTCCTCCGCTCTTCCCTGCAAGAGATCATCCCTCGCTCCCGGCCCAATCAGGGAGCGGGTCACTCTAAACAGGGCGGCGGGTCGATTTTCTGCCGATGCAATAAGGGCGGAGAAGTGAGAAAGCTTCGCCGCCTCTATCGCCACTAGGTAGGTCCTAATATAGGACCTAACCTGTGTTCGGTCAGACTCGGCACGACTGGCCCTCCAGAAGCACTCCAGACGTCTTTTCCGGCATTTCATCTCCCTCAGCTCCTCCGTAAACCACGGAGCCGAGCAAAATCTCTGCCGGGTCAGAGGTCACAAAGGCACAACTCGGTCCAGAGCCTCGGCAGCCAACCTATCTCAGGCGGCTACCAAGTCTGTGGCTGAGTTATGAGCCAGAGTTTCAGGTAATGGCCCAAGCTCCGTCTGGAACAGTTCAGGATCCACCAGGCATCTGGGGCGGAACCACCTCCTCAGCTCCACCTCCCTGCGGTGCGGATTGGCGGTACAGAAGTCTAGTCTAAGGAGAGAATGATCAGACCATGACAAAGGTTTGACGACTATATCCTCTAACCGATCATTCAACCACTGTCCAGAGACGAAAATCAGATCCAGCGTGTGTCCTCTCATGTGAGTGGGTCCAAAAACTAATTGGGTCAGCTCCAAGGCCGTCATGGAGGCCAAGAACTCTCGGCCCCCCCCGGAGGATTCACCAAGCGAAGGCAGGTTGAAGTCACCCATAACTAGCAGTCTGGGTGTCTCCACCGCCAGCTCGGCTATTACCCCAAGGAGCCCGGGCAAGGCCGATGATACGTAGCAGGGAGCCAGGTACATTATCAAAAGACCCATCTGCCCACCCTGACCCCACCTCACAAAGAGGGACTCACAGCCAGCCATCTGAGGTACAATGGCCTCCCTAGGACATAGATCCTCCCTAATAATTACCGCCACTCCACCACCCCTACCCTGAGCCCTCGGCCGATGAAATGCCTGGAAACCTGGTGGGCACATCGCTACCAGGGGAAACCCCTCTCTGGGCCCAACCAGGTTTCGGTGACCCCTGCCAGGTCCACGCCCTCATCCTGTATCAGGTCAAAAATCAGGGGGGCCTTATTCATAACGGACCTGGCATTGCATAACATCAGCCAGGTGCTCAGGGCCTGAGACTCTGCACAACCAGGCCTGCAAGACAGGTCAAGAGGGTTGGAGCGCATTACCGCTTGGAGATAGCGGGCACGCGATCCCCTAACCTTATATGACCCTTACCCCTGCCATATCTGCCCCTCCCACTTACGGTGCCAATAAGGTCCACCCTCGATAGTTCTGATCCTGGTTGCCCCCCCAACCCCCGGTCCCTCAGGTCCCCCCAGGCTTACTCACCGGCTTGGCTGACCCCAAATTCCCCACCCACTAACCCCACTAAAAATCTATCCCTCACCCTCCTCCCAACCTCCCTCCCCATACCCGTGGCACCCCTCCCTAACCCCATTAAAAATCTAAAAATAAAGGGAAACAATTGAGTACCCCTCCCCCACCCCAAACGTTTCATAGAATGGCCATGGCCATGCCACCTCTCTGGATCCCAAGACCTGTCCTTGAGGTGGACTTTTGATAGTCCCTTCGGCCATGTCAGGGAGAGGGGCACCCTCTCAAGGGCGTAGAGCTCGGTCCGTGTGTACTGCAGTGGGCCAACTGGTCCCGACTCAGATATGCGATGTTGGTTCCAGCCGGCTCCAGATAAGACCCGCCGACCTCCCCCAGTCCCCCCCCACTGCCACCGGTGGGGGAACCACGGGCAACAACAAGTCCATCCGCAGCCGTCAACACCGCTGCCGCCCGATCCTGCCGTGGCCACCCAGCATAGATGCGGTCGCCGTCTTCACCGGCCCTGTAGTCCTGACAGTCCCTCCGACCGGTTCCTGATGACACTCGCCGGTCTTCCCCAGTCCTCCCCCACCTCTGCCACCAGCGGGGGGAACCACGGGGAACAACAAGTCCATCCGCAGCCATCGACACCGCTGCCGCCCGATCCTGCCGTGGCCGCCCAGCATAGATGCGGTCGCCATCTTCACCGGCACTGTAGTCTCGACAGTCCCTCCGACTGGTTCCTGATGACACTCGCCGGTCTCCCCCAGTCCTTCCCCACCTCTGCCACCGGTGGGAGGACCCAGGGGGCACGAAGGGACCATCCATGGCCGTCGTCAACGCTGCCGCCCGCTGCCATCCAATACCACTGTCCTCAATCCAGCAGACCTGACGACACTTCCAGCCGACTCCAGGTGAGGCATCCAAAGCTCCCCTGGATCTCCCCCACCTCTGCCACTGGTGGGGGGGCCCAGGGGAATGAAGAAGTCCTCTCGTCTGTTGTCGCTGCTGCCCGATACCTTCGCGGCTGACCAACGCCACCACAGCTGCCGCTTTCGTCGCCCCTCCGGGTGGCCCCAGGCAGGACTCCCAACCACCCCCGGCCCCCCCCACCTCTGCCACCAGCGAGGGGAAGCCCAGGGGGAATGATGGCTCCATCCAACAGCCGCCATCCTCGTCGCGGCCCGGAACCGCCACAGGCGCCGCGCCAATGTCGCCACTGCCACAGCCGCCATTCTCCTCGCCCCCAGGCCCCCCCCACGTCTGCCACCGGCAGGGGGGAAACCCGGGGGAACGGCGGATCCAACCACCACCGCCATCCCTGTCGCGGCCCGAAACCGCCACGGCCGCCGCACCAACGCCGCGGCCGCTGCCACCACCATGGCCATCGCTCCCGCCGGCCCTATGGCCTCGGCAGTCCTCCAACCGGCTCCTGCTGGAGCTTGCCGGTCTCCCCTGTTCCTCCCCTGGTCCTCCCCCACCTCTGCCACTGGAAACACATGTGGAAAAATTCTTCTACCCCACTTTACATTGTATGGAAAGCTCTGGACTGGTATCACATTGCGCAGAGTCCAGTGTCTTTGGGCACTTCCTGAATTTCACTTCATACCATGGTCATCCTGAAAAAGTTTGGTAGATAGAAAAATATGGCAAGTTCTGTTGGCTGTATACTAATCCGGCAATTCTGAAAAAAACGTTCTAGTGTTGTGAAATGTTTTCATATTCACTTCAATAAGAATGTCAAAGCGTTTTTAAAAATGGAAAGGAAAAGCTGGAAGTGAGATAGAACAAAATCAAAATCCTTCCTTTTGTTTTAAGTAAAGGGAAAAGTCAGGCTAGGAAGTTACAAATAATAAGATTGGTGCATGAATGAAGAAAGTAAAGTAATCTTGTTTAATGAAATTTTAGTTCTCAATGAATATTGAAGCACATGAACAAAACTGAGGTGTAGTACCTAAAAATTGCAGTTAATATTTATTTATTATTTATTAATTAAACTTTTATACCGCTCCCTCTCCCAAAAAGGGACTCGGGGCGGTGTACAGCCTACTAAAACATAACAATAAATATACAATAAATACAATTAAAAATAGATTAAACAATTTGATCCGGCTGTGTCTATCCAAAGGATTCAATTAAAAGTTAAAAGCTAATAAAACCCCAATTAAAATTGAAATAAAACCAAAACACAGTTACCGGGCCAGGCCAGCCTGTTTAAAAAATAGGGTTTTCACTGCGCGCCGGAAGGTCAGAATATCCGTCACAGCCCGTATCTCCGGGGGGAGATCATTCCTTAGGGAGGGAGCTCCCACAGAGAAAGCCCGAACTCTCGGGGCCGTCAGCCTACAACGGCCAGGCGGCAGTACCCCAAGTAGGGCAACCCTGTGGGAGCGTACTTGGCGGCGGGAGGTTGACGATGGCAGTAGGCGGTCCCGTAAGTACCCAGGTCCCGAGCCATGGAGCACTTTAAATACCATCAGTACCACCTTGAATCGAATCCGGTAGGCCACAGAAAGCCAGTGCAGCCTGCGGAGAAGCGGTGTAACGTGGGAGCTCCGAGGGGCACCCACAATCACCCGCGCGGCTGCATTCTGGACCAACTGTAACCTCCGGAGACTCTTCAAGGGGAGCCCCATGTAGAGAGCATTGCAATAATCCAGGCGGGAGATAACGAGGGCGGACGTGACTGTGCGAAGTGCGCCCAGATCCAGAAAGGGCCGCAACTGGTGAATCAGACGAATCTGATAAAAAGCCCCCCTGGCGACGGCTGCAATGTGCTCTTCTAAAGACAGCCGTACATCCAGGAGGATGCCCAGATTGCACGCCCTTTCCACGGGGGTCAAAACCTCTCCCCCCACGGCCAGTGAAGGAACCAGCTGGCTGTATCTGGGCGCAGAAAACCACAGCCACTCGGTTTTGGTCGGGTTGAGACGAAGCCTGTTACGACCCATCCAACTCCGCACGGCCTCCAGGCACCGGGACATCACTTTGACAGCTTCGTTGGGGTGGCCCAGGGTGGAGATGTACAGCTGAGTATCATCAGCGTACTGATGGAACTCCACCCCGAAGCCACGGATGATCTCACCCAGCGGCTTCACATAAATGTTGAACAGCAGGGGCGAAAGCACCGACCCCTGAGGCACCCCACACATTAGGGGCCTCGGGGCCGACCTCTGCCCCCCTGTCAACACGAATTGCAAACGGTCGGAGAGGAAGGAGGTGAACCACCGCAACATGGTGCCCCCCACTCCTAACCCCTCCAACCGCCGCAATAAGATACTGTGGTCGACAGTATCAAAAGCCGCTGAGAGATCTAACAGGACCAGGACAGAGGAACAACCCCTGTCCCGAGCCCTCTAGAGATCATCAACCAATGCGACCAAAGCCGTCTCCGTGCTGTGCCCGGGCCTGAAACCCGATTGGAGGGGGTCGAGATAACTCGCTTCATCCAGGTACTGCGGGAGCTGACGTGTCACCACACTCTCAACAACCTTTGCGACAAAACGAAGGTTGGAGACAGGACGATAATTAGATAACAATGCTGGGTCCAGGTACGGTTTCTTGAGGAGGGGCCGCACCACCGCCTCTTTCAAGGCAGCAGGCAACAGCCCCTCTCTCAAGGAAGCGTTTATAATACCCTGGAACCAGCCTCGTGTCACCTCCCGAGTGGCCAAAACCAGCCAGGAGGGACACGGGTCCAACAAACAGGTGGTGGCATTAAGCCCCCCCAGTATCCTGTCCACGTCCTCCAAAGTAACAGGGTCGAACTCAACCCAATTGACCTCACCGATATCCACCCCCACCCCCCTGCCCGGAGATGCCCAATCGGAGTCCAGTTCGCTCTGGATCTGAGCGATTTTGTCCTGCAGAAACCTAGAAAACTCCTCAGCCCGTCCCTGCAAGGGGTCTTCCCGCGCTCCCACCTCCAGGAGGGAGCGGGTCACCCTAAACAGGGCGGCTGGGCGGTTTTCCGCGGATGCAATAAGGGTGGAGAGGTAGAACCTCCTTGCCATCCTTATCGCCACTAAATACGTCTTAATATAAGAACGTAATAGTGTTCGGTCAGACCCAGAGCGACTAGCCATCCAACTGCTCTCTAGGCGTCTTTTCCGGCGCTTCATCTCCCTTAGCTCCTCAGAGAACCAGGAAGCCACATGGGATCGGCACCGGGTCAGAGGCCGCAAGGGCACGACTCGGTCAAGGGCCCCAGCAGCCACCCTATCCCAGGTGGCGACCAAGCCCTCAACCGAGTCGTGTGTGTGAGCTTCGGGAAATAGCCCAAGCTCCGTCAGCAACCTATCAGGTCCATCAGGCGCCTGGGGCGGTACCATTTTAATGGTCCCGCCTCCCTGCGGTCAGGTGGTGTGGAACGGAAATCGAGCTTCAGGAGCGAGTGATCCGTCCATGACAGGGGTTCCACAACTATATCCCCTATACCCAGATCACTCTGCCACTGATCAGAGACAAAAACCAGATCCAAGGTGTGACCTCCCACGTGAGTAGGGTCCCGAATTAACTGGGTCAGGCCCATGGCCGTCATGGAAGCCATGAACTCTTCAGCAATCCCCGAGGTACCGCCGGCAGATGGCAGGTTGAAATCCCCCATGACCATAAGCCTGGGGGTCCCAACCGCCACGCCAGCTATGACCTCAAGGAGCTCAAGCAGGGCCGCTGCCGCATAGCAGGGAGCCAGGTATGCGACCAGCAAGCCCACCTGAACCTTGGGACCGAACTTCACGAAAAGGAGCTCACACCCAGTCGTCTGAGATACAGTGGCTTCCCTCGGACACAGATCCTCCTTAATAACTACCGCAACCTCCCCTCCCCTCCCCTGGGCCCTCGGCCGATGAAAGACCTGAAACCCGGCTGGGCACATCTCCACCAGAGGGACTCCCCCCTCCTGGCCCAGCCAGGTCTCGGTAACTCCCACCAGGTCCGCACCCCCCTCACAAATCAAATAATGGATGAGAGGGGCTTTATTAACAACGGACCTGGCGTTACATAACATCAGCCGAAGGCCCAGGGCCCGATTGCTCAGACCCCCTGGGGAATGGGAGATGACAAGGGGGTCGGAGCGCGTCACAGCAAGCAAGCAGCGAGGGCGCGCTCCCAGCACAGAATATGGCCCCCTATAACCACCAAATCTGCCCCTCCCGCTCACCGTATCAATAGATTTAATTCCACCCTCCCCGGTGACCCCCCCCCATCCTCAATACAGTCCTGTCCGGATTCTGACTCTCCCGGCCACGCCCAACCGCCGGCCTGGTCCCAGCCTCCGGCGAGTTGTCCCCCAACTCCCGCCCGGACCTTCCTAACCCCCTTAAAAACCTGGCTAAAAATTTGTTGAGACACCCCTCCCTCCCGCGCTTCCTAAAACCCCACCATCTCTCCGGATCCCACAATCCGTCCTTAAAATATCATGATATTTTAAGGTGGTTGTTTTTTTAAAAAAATATTAAGGATTATAATGCTTTTTTCTTCAAATGTTTCTCATTTATAGAAACTGTTTAAATGGCCAAAGAAAAACGTTACTGCTTTTCTCTTTACAAACCCAAGCAAATACATTGGTAAATATATTTGACTTTTGGAACAATTTTCTATTTACATCTTTTAAATGTGATTAAATTAGTAGCTTCCTAACTCAATGAGCTTAAGAGTCCTAATGAAGTATTTAGTGCCAATGAACTGTTTTACCTGTTACTGTCCCACCTGTTCTATATCTAATTTTCCAGGCAAACAGTGGCTGCCAAAAGTGATTGAAAAGCTAGATATGTGCTTCGGTAGAAAGCTACAAACAACTGTGCTGAGACTGACCAAATTCATTTTATTCATTGATCCTTATTAAGCCATACAATTGACTAAATCTCTAGAGCTGAAAGCTTTTAACTGTACTTTTAGAGCAAGAAGAACAATTTTGGATCCACTTGGCTTCTTGTAAATGAAGTTTCAGTTTGATGTGGATCAGTCTGGACAATGGGATTCTCAAAATGCTAGCTACCCCTGAACAGCATTTGCAAAGATAAATACAAAAAATAAGAATGCCTAACTCTCTTCACAACACTAGTTGTTCATTTCAATGAATAGAGTTAGGGATTTTAGTAAAACAAATGTGCTTCTTGGAGAAAGAAAAAATGATTGGATCGATAAGGTCGTGCATTTAATGTTGCTTTTTTTAAAGTCTAGATGTCTGGACAATTGCTAGGATTTATGCTCTTCTGCCCTACTTTTAATGTTAACTTTTTTAATGCTATGGGAGCAATGGACAATCAATCTTCCTTTGATCCACTATTTACCCAAAATGCATCACCATTTCTTAAACTTCAAATATTCGGTTAGCACCAATGAAATATGCAGTTTTGATTTTTAAGTGCTGGCATCTGAGACAGAAGTGGAATGTTATGAACAACAAATTCCTTTGTAGCCTACTATTTCTTACATTTAAATAAATAAAAAACTATAAAAAAATAAAATACAACAGACCTATCTGGTTTTATAATTTGTCTTATTTGCCACTGACTCAAAATTCTTTGATTCCTTTCAATTCATAGCAATAATGCTATGTTTACCTGATACAGCAATGATGTTTTCTTTAATGTTATAAGCTGACCAGAGTCATTTTGTAACAAAATGGGCAGCAAACAAATTTTATAAATAAATGAATTTTATAATCATATTTCTATACATATTTGTTATTCATTCATTGTATACTTAATACATGGAAATTTTAAATGCCTTGCTTTTGTTTGATCAAAATGAACTTTGAAGTGAAATATTTATGTGTAAAATAGCAAATACATCTATGTTTACAAATATGAATAAGTATTCCTGAGTATGTAGGACATATGGCAACTGACAAGGATTTTATAGTCAAGTTCTATAATCATGGGCAAATGGATGAAAACAACAAAATAGGCAATCATGTTCAAGACTGTGTCTGTTGTTAGGAAGAAAGAGGAATTCATTTTATACAGCAGATGCTTAAAAATTGAATGCAGTTTTCTACTATTGAGCCTTCCAATTTAGATGATCTGTACCAACTAATTTATTCCCATCCAGTTTGGTGTAGCAGTTAAGGGACCAATCTAAAAATCAGGAAACCATCCATTTTATTATTATTTTGGGCATAAAGCCAGCAGGGTGACTTTGAACAACATCTCTCTGCCAGCCCTAAAAGCAGTCAGTAGCAAATCCCTTCAAAAATTATTGGCAAAAAAGCTGCAAGGACTAGTCCTTAAAATTGCCAGAAGTCAAAGCTATCTTAAAGACATCCACACCTATGCAAAATAGTGATAATATTGCTCCATCATGAAATAGTCTGAATGGATTCTATATCTGGAACAGAGCCGATAAGTGAATAAGAATTCTAGACCCTGTGATTGGATGTCCTGCTGTTACAATGTGTTACCAATTAAATCATTTTGTTATAGGTTACATTGCAATTTTGAGTGCTATTTTACTTTTTCTCTAGATCTTCATTATAATTCTAATCTAATGCATTAGATGTGAATGACTATTATTATTCACAAAAAAAAAAAAGACTTATGCCTCTTTGATGAGAATGTATACCACAAAACTTCCTTATCAGCTAAATGTTGAATAGGTTACTATGGTATTCAGAACCCCAATCTACAGTTTGGCAAGTTTGTCAAGAAATTTACCAAGCTTTTATTTTTATAAGCACTACCCTTAGGGATACGGTGGCTCAGTGACTAAGACGCTGAGCTTGTTAATCAGAAAGATCAGTGGTTAGGCAGTTCAAATCCCTAGCACCATTTAACGGACTGAGCTCCCTCCCATTACTTGTCCCAGCTTCTGCCAACGTAGCAGTTCGAAAGCATGTAAAACTGCAAGTAGAAAAATAGTGACCACTTTGGTGGGAAGGTAACAGTGTTCCGTGCACCTTTGGAATTTAGTCATGCCAGCCACATGACCATGGAGCCATCTTTGGACAGCACTGCCTCTTTGGCTTTGTAATGGAGATGAGCACTGCCCCCTAGAGCCAGAAACAACTAATACTTATGTGAGGAGAATTTTTTTATTAATCCACATCTGGAAAGATGAACTTCTAAGAATAAAAACAACAGAATTTTTCACCAAGCTCTGAATATACCTACCCCATGACATTCTTTATTACAAGAGATGAAACTAAATATGTTGTATTCATCTTTAAGTCAAAGTTCATACTAATCAAGACTGCGCAAAGTCTTTAAAATCTAAAATCTTATTTTGGTTGATTTTGAATCATGAAGATACTTCCAATATCAATGAAGTTTTTAAATCATTTTTTTAACTTTTCCCATAATTGAAACTAAATGCTCTAAAGATAACATGTTGCATACTTGCAGCTTATTTTCATGGCGTTACATGTTTATGTGAATTCTTATGAAGAAGTAATACTATACATTAAATATTTTGCTAAAACCGGCTGTATGTTACATTTTTTTATTTGTGCAATTTTCATCCTACATTATTTAAAACTATCTGTCCAAAGTATTGAACTGATATTCCATCCATGATAGATGGGTGGGAATTAAATGTGTTGAATGTAGTTGATTGCATGGATTTACCCAATTCACCAAAATAAGGAGAATGTATACCAAGCATTTCAAGGTTCAGATTTTCTCTGCTAAAAATGATAATTGCTTAATTTATAACCTCTAATTTTTTTTCTTCCCCAATGTCACTCTCACATGGCTTTCTTCAAAAGTACCTTTTTATTTAAACCTAATATTATTTCCACAACTTGAAAGGAGGATTCATTATCCTTCCATTGATTCTCTCTCAGATCTCTGAAGTTTGTATTCTTGATCTCCTTTGATTCTCTCTCTCTCTCTCTTTCTCAATAAATGTTAATACATGTTGATGTATTCATTTGCTTCTTTAGATCTGTGCTTCCTTGAATTTGTATTTCATAATATTTATATCCATTGAAAGCTCTCTGGGAGGAGAGAACAATGTGATTTCACCAAGATTTTGTTTTTAAGCAAACCATGATATATCGCTGATTGTTCTCATCACTCAGTGAGTTACTGGCTCCATCTCCAGTTCAAAAAAGAGGAAGATATTCTATTAGAGGATTATAATATCATATTCCTAACCCTAACCTTAACCCTAACTTCTTGATACCTTAAAAACATGGATCCTTCAAATTATATTAATTGCGCTTTGGCATATGCAGCCTTCTTTATAAATAGAAAAGATACTCCCCACCAATATGGACACATTCTGTTCAATGTGCCTTAACTGCCAGCAAAACTGATTTACCCCAAGCAAGTTCCTGCTATACCATGCAAATTAATCTCTAATCCAGAGACTACCTTAGAAGTTTATAAATTAAAGTTGTTATTCAATCAACTCAGAATCCATGCACCATGCTGACATACTCATGATGCCTCTTTTCTAGTTTAACAATATAACATTCAAATTATTTGTAAAGGCTGTTGTTGCTGATTTTTAGAGTTAGTTTAGATTTGCATACAAATAATTATTTCCATATGCATAGCTCATGCAGCATTAATTGATGCATATGGCTCATTAATCATTTCTATTTTACCCACATTAAGCATAGCGATGTGATATTTTGGAAGCTTGAACTTTTGTAAACATCAGAAATGTTTTCTTTTTCGCCCAAGTTTAGGAATTCTTAGGCAAACCATACAGTGATTTTTACAGATTAATAAGCAAAGCATGTTAAGCATGCTTTAAAAATGTTTATAAAAATAATTTGTGCTGGGGCTTCATATAATAGTGTGCCCAGTGAATAGAAATCTAAGGTATCTATTGTACTTTGCATTCAAGAAGTTACTTTGTATAGATTTTCTAACCTTAAATTGGTTTGATTGCTTATCAAGTCCTAGGGACTGCATAGATAGATTTTGTCCATGACAATCTATCCCTAACCTGCTCTTTCAGTTTTCCAATGGTGCACTCATTACCACCATAACTGAATTCATTCTCTTCTCCTCTTTCCTTTCATCTTTCTCAGCATTAGAGCTTTCTCCAAAGAACTAGTTCATTGTATAATGTATCTGCAGTAGGATAGTATGGGTTTTGTAATGAATTCCTCAAGTGAAAACTGTGGATTGATTGGTTCAATAAACTGTCAATTTAGTTTCTTGGCTTTCCACAGTATTCACAGAAGTTTTATAAGAAGTCCTATAATTTACAAATATAAATATAATAGCTATCTTTATAAAGGTAATAAAAAAAATTGTGTCTATGTCTGTGTATTTTCCTGGTGTTTTTTAAAAAGTTCCATTATTAGCTGCCAAAAACCACATGCATGTACGCACACACACATCCCATCAATTAATCAAAGTATGTCTCGTGTTAGTTTCTTATCATTTTCTTTTTCTCTCCTCTCAGGAACATCTTCACTATGTAAATCCAATATAAGAAAGCTTTCCAAATCATTCTTCTGATTTATTATTTATATGTCCCCCTTAGTTATTAAGACATCAGCTGGTTTCATTTTTGAATCCATTGTGGCATCTTTTTCCCTCTTATAATCTGGCATTTTCAAAGCCACACCATCTTTCTAAGATGGCACAATGATTAGAATGCAGTACTGTAGACTACTTCTGCTGCCTGCCAGCTGCCTGCAAATTGGCAGTTCAAATCCCACCGGGCTCAAGGTGGACTCAGCCTTCCATCCTTCCGAGGTGGGTAAAATGAGGACCCAAATTGTTGGGGACAATATGTTGATTCTGTAAACTGCTTAGAGAGGGCTGCAAAGCAATATAAAACGGTATATAAGTCTAAGTGCTATTGCTATTTCTATCTTATTATTTATTTTATTAAACTTATATACTGTCCTCTTTCCCTGACAGGACTCAAGGCAATGTACAGCTGATTAAAAATGCAATAACAACATAAAATTAAAAACAATTAAAATCGAATATAGTGGCTGAAAAGTAAAAACATATAAAGGGAAATTAAAAAGACGAAAAACCAGATAAAACCAGATTAAAAACCCTAAGAGAACCCTAGGCCAGACCGGCTTGGCGAAATAGCAGGGGCGGGCTGAGGAGTTTTCTAGGTTTCTGCAGGACAAAATCGCTCAGATCCAGGACGAGCTGGACTCCGATTGGGCATCTCCGGGCGAGGGGGTGGGGGTGGATATCGGTGAGGTCAACTGGGTTGAGTTCGACCCTGTTACTTTGGAGGACGTGGACAGGATACTGGGGGGGCTTAATGCCACCACCTGTTTGTTGGACCCGTGTCCCTCCTGGCTGGTTTTGGCCACTCGGGAGGTGACACGAGGCTGGTTCCAGGGCATTATAAACGCTTCCTTGAGAGAGGGGCTGCTGCCTGCTGCCTTGAAAGAGGCGGTGGTGCGGCCCCTCCTCAAGAAACCGTCCCTGGACCCAGCATTGTTATCTAATTATCGTCCTGTCTCCAACCTTCGTTTTGTTGCGAAGGTTGTTGAGAATGTGGTGGCACGTCAGTTCCCGCAGTACCTGGATGAAGCGAGTTATCTTGACCCCCTCCAATCGGGTTTCAGGCCCTGGCACAGCACGGAGACGGCTTTGGTCGCATTGGTTGATGATCTCTGGAGGGCTCGGGACAGGGGTTGTTCCTCTGTCCTGGTCCTGTTAGATCTCTCAGCGGCTTTTGATACTGTCGACCACAGTATCTTATTGCGGCGGTTGGAGGGGTTGGGAGTGGGGGGCACCGTGTTGCGGTGGTTCACCTCCTTCCTCTCCGACCGTTCGCAATTCGTGTTGACAGGGGGGCAGAGGTCGGCCCCGAGGCCCCTACTGTGTGGGGTGCCTCAGGGGTCGGTGCTCTCGCCCCTGCTGTTTAACATTTATGTGAAGCCGCTGGGTGAGATCATCCGTGGCTTCGGGGTGGAGTTCCATCAGTACGCTGATGACACTCAGCTGTACATCTCCACCCCGGGCCACCCCAACGAAGCCGTCGAAGTGATGTTCCGGTGCCTGGAGGCTGTGCGGAGTTGGATGGGTCGTAACAGGCTTCGTCTCAACCCGACCAAAACCGAGTGGCTGTGGTTTCCTGCGCCCATATACAGCCAGCTGGTTCCTTCACTGGCCGTGGGGGGAGAGGTTTTGACCCCTGTGGAAAGGGCGCGTAATCTGGGTGTCCTCCTGGATGTACGGCTGTCTTTAGAAGAGCACATTGCGGTCGTCGCCAGGGGGGCTTTTTATCAGATTCGTCTGATCCACCAGTTGCGGCCCTTTCTGGATCTGGGCACACTTCGCACAGTCACTTCCGCCCTCGTTATCTCCCGCCTGGATTATTGCAATGCTCTCTACATGGGGCTCCCCTTGAAGAGTCTCCGGAGGTTACAGTTGGTCCAGAATGCAGCCGCGCGGGTGATTGTGGGTGCCCCTCAGAGCTCCCACGTTACACTGCTTCTCCGCAGGCTGCACTGGCTTCCTGTGGCCTACCGGATTCGATTCAAGGTGGTACTGATGGTATTTAAAGTGCTCCAGGGCTCGGGACCTGGGTACTTACGGGACCGCCTACTGCCATCGTCAACCTCCCCCCACCCAGTACACTCCCACAGGGTTGCCCTTCTTGGGGTACTGCCGCCTGGCCGTTGTCGGCTGACGGCCCCGAGAGTTCGGGCTTTCTCTGTGGGAGCTCCCTCCCTATGGAATGATCTCCCCCCAGAGATACGGGCTATGACGGATATCCTGACCTTCCGGCGCGCAGTGAAAACCCTATTTTTTAAACAGGCTGGCCTGGCCCAGTAACTGTGTCTCGGTTTTAATTCAATTTTAATTGGGGTTTTATTAGTTTTAATTTTTAATTGATTCCCTTGGATGGACACAGCCGGATCAAATTGTTTAATGTATTTTTAATTGTATTTATTGTATACTTATTGTGGGTTTTTAGTAGGCTGTACACCGCCCCGAGTCCCTTTTTGGGAGAGGGAGCGGTATAAAAGTTTAATAAATAAATAAATAAATAAATATTCACCATCTGCCGGAAGGTCAGGAGATCAGGGATGGTCCTCATCTCCCGGGATAATTCGTTCCAGAGGGAGGGTGCCCCCAACGAGAAGGCCCGCACCCTCGGGGTTGCCAGCCATACAGCCACGCATGGGTTCACTCTATGGGAGTGTATTGGCCAGCGGGAGGCCGATAATGACAGGAAGCAGTCCCATAGATACCCCGGCCCCAAGCCATGGAGCGCTTTCTTTCCCCCATCTCTCTTGAAGTCTAGCATTTTTAAAACATCCCATTTTCAAATTCACATTGGAGTCAGCCTCAGTCTCTATTTTGTCCAATAAAATCTATCCCTCTTCTGTAGCTTCTGTTAAATCCATTTTTTAATAGTGGCAGACAATCTTGAATGTAATTTCCAAGTTCATTGTTCTTACATAGTCTTAATTTATTCTATAGTCAAATAATATTGTTCCATTGTATCAATGGCTTTCTTTTCCTCTAATTATTTGATAGTTCTTTCTAGTTCCTCTAATCAAACATCAAAGTTCCATCTTATTGTGTGCTTATTTTCCAGCTAGCATAATCTTCCCACTGGAGGATTTCTTACAATTAATTTCAAAATCCTCATATATAATTTTATAACATATCCCAATATCTAAGGGCCTGCCACAAAGAAGAGGGGGTCAATCTATTCTCCAAAGTACTTGAAGATAAACAAGAAGCAATGGATGGAAACTAATCAAGGAGAGAACCAACCTAGAACTAAGGAGAAATTTTCTGCCTCCAGAAATTGCTCCAACCCTGGAGATTTTAAAGAAGAGATTGGACAGCCATTTTCTTGAAATGATGTAGGGTTTCCTGCTTGAGCAGGGGATTGGACTAGAAGGTTTCCAAGGTCCCCTCCAACTTTGTTATTTGTTACAATTTTAAACAACTCACAGGAAATATTTTTCAAGTCTATCTGGCTCACAAAAGTGAGACTAGAAACAACTTTTGATTTTTGAAAAAATTTTGAAAAAAAAAACTGTTTTTCAAAAATCAAAAATGTTCTTATTAATCTGTAAACATAAACTTCAGAAATTTCTTAACTTTCAAAAAACCAGTAACAAAAATAAATCCTAAGGTGCTTAAGAAAGGAAGTGGGCAAATCCAGTGTCTAAATGAAGGCACTGAACCACACCTGAGGCAAAATAATTTTGCTCCAGCTCCCAACCTTTCAAACCCACTGGAGTTTTATGATCTTTTTGTAGGAAGCCTCTGTATAGAGCAAATGTGTGGACAACCCTAATCCTCTCCTTGATCCAGAGAGGAGTTCTGAGGAGCTGATCCCTCATGGCTCATCTTTTCGCTATAGACATTGAATCTGTTCTCAAGTGTCTTTTGAGAACCACATATAAAAATGAGACTTTCAGAAGCAGTTTGATATTAGATCTAAGGCATAAGTACACAGTTATTTATTTATTTATTTATTTATTTATCTATCTATTTATTTAGAGTAGTTTCAAAGGATTGTGCATGCAATTTAATACCTAGATTACTTAATCCCCAGCATTAATTAAATGCATCTAATGCAATATATTTAATATTTATTTTCCATTGATTATAGTTATTTCAGAGCCTCCTATAAAATAATTTGCTACTCCTCCCATCTGTAAACTTCTTTGATTTTCCACCTTCAGAAGATACAATATCTTCTTCTTTGTTTACCAACTAACCAGCAATATTCCCTGGATGTAAAAATCAGAGTGATTTTACTGGGTGTGTCTACGGAGATCTATTTTTATTTATTTATTCATTTGTCAAACGATTATAAGATAATATGTAAAAGTATAAACATAGTTATGAATACGTGAAATGGATACATATAAGAAAAATAGAAACAGTAGGACAGGGACGGTAGGCACACCCTACAGACCTCGTAGGAAAAGGGTGAGGTCAGTAGTAGACAGTCTAAGGTTAAAGTTTTTGGGGTTTAGGGAAGAAACCACAGAGTCAGGTAGAGTATTCCAGACATTGACCACTCTATTGCTGAAGTCGTATTTCCTGCAATCAAGTTTGGTGTAGTTTACCTTGAGTTTGTATCTATTGTGCTCTTGTATTGTTATGGTGGAAGCTGAAGTATTCATTGAGAGATAGGACATTGCAGTGTACAATTTTATATACTATACTTAGATCAGACCAAAGGTGGCGTAGTTCTAGGTTTTCTAGGTCTAAAATTTCAAGTCTAGTGGCATAAGGTATTCTGCAACAAGTAGAGGAATGGAGAACTCTTCTTGTTAAATATTTCTGGACTTTCTCAATTATATTAATATAAGATACGTAATGTGGGTTCCAGACTGATGAGCTGTATTCAAGTATTGGTCTAGCTAATGTTGCTTCTCTCAGAAACAGTCAAGAAATTAGATCTAAAAATAAGAGAAAATAAGAATTATAAGAAGTGGGGGAAACAATATCTAATTGAGTGGGGAACAAGCTGAAGACTGGAGTATATGGAAGGATACAAAGAAGAAATAAAACACCAATTCTGAGGAAATATGCCAAGCACAAACCTTCAATAACTGCAACTAAGCAAGATTTGTTTATATCTTGCCCACAAAAACATATGCCTGAATCAAAACATATCAATCTGAAAAATAGTGATTAGACTCATTCTGATTTTTGGTTACTATCTAGACTAATATTCCTCTCTTTCTACAATATGTGATATACCAATAAAAAGGTAGAATCTTGTTGATAAGATATTTCTGTATTTCTCTTTTTCAAACAACCTCCAACTATTGAAGCTGAAGTACTTTGAAAACCATTGGAATAAATGAGCTATATATGATTATAGATACAATATTAGGCAAATATAACATGTGGTGTTTGCCGGAAGCATCTAGGAACTTTGAGCAATTAAACAGAGTTGAACGAAACCACCAAACATCTATATTATAGTATATTCAGAATTCAGTTAAATGTGTGGATAAAATGTATTTATTAACTCACTTAGATAATTACATACTTATACATTTTTAATGCCACTTATTTCAGTGTTGCTCCTATGAACATTGTAATTTTACTGCTTATTGCATATTGTGTCAACATAAAACATGAATCCATCAACTGGCCAGCCAACTTTTAGAGCTTGGTCAACCAACCTTGAGATTGTTATATGATTCTGTTCTCTACTTTCACATGTGTCAGTGATTCAGCTCCACCCTCTGATCTGAGACGCTATCATGAGGTCTCACCCATAAGTTTCTTAAAATAAAAACTGACATGTATGCTGAAAAAAGAAAAGAAACCCTGGCTTTTTTCATAATATGAAAAAACCTCGGTGGTCGCGTTGGAGGCGGTGGCGGCCTCGGTGGTCGTGGCGGCGGCGGCTTCGGCGGCGGCGGTCGCGGCGGCGGTGGCTTTGATGGCGGCGGCGGCGGCGGCCTCAATGGCAGTGGCGGCGGCCTCCGGAGTCATCATGGCGACACTTTTAATGCCTTGGACGCCGATGGACCCAGCGGTCTCCGGGGTGGGGAGACCACCGCGGCATGGCCCCGGCGACCCCCTGGGGGGAGCGGTGGCCCTGGATTTTCTGGGGCGGCGCGGACCTGGGGGAGCCGTCCGGGGGGCCCTGGACTGGTCTCAGCGGCCTTGTTGAGACCGCAGAGGCCCTGGAACAACTGCCGCGACAACCCCGGAATTCCGAGGGGTTATGAAGAGGTCCTGTTGCCCCTGGCGAGGCACGACAGTGTGGCAGGCTCAGCGGCCTTGCTCGGGCCGCGGCGATCCTGGGGGGCCCCGACCAGTTCGGCAGTGGACCCGCTGTGGACATGGCGGGCCTGGACTGGATCTGGGGCCGCCCCTATGGCTTCGAGGACGGCGCGGAGACTGGTGGTTGGATGGCGCTGTGACCGTTCTCCTCCCCTCCTTGGGCCCCCACCTGTGGCAGGGGTGGTGGGCCCGGGGAGGGGGGGATTGACTCTGCCTATGACTCCTCTTCCCCCGGGGATCCCACCAGTGGCAGGGGTAGGACGGCCGGGAGGGGGAGGGGTTTACCCCAGTCTGCCTGGACTTCTTCATCACAGAGACCATGGACGCTGCGAGACCATCGGGGTGGGGTGGCCGGGGCCACGGATATACTCAAGGGCGGAGCTTTGGGCCCTGAGGGATGTCCCCCTCTCCCTTAGGTGGCCTTCAAGACTTTCGAAGACGTTCCGCTATGAGGGATCCTGGGATCCAGAGCGATGGTGGGGCCGTGGAAGCCGGAGGAATGGGAAGAAGCGCGGGAAACCCGGGATTAGCAGTTTTTTAATGGGGTTTTTTAATGGGCTAAAAGGATCCAGGGTGGGCAGGGGAGACAGCCCACATGGAATTGGGGGCAGCCGGGCCGGCCCGCACGCCGGGGGCCTCGGGGGTTTCCGTGTCGGGGTGGCAGACTGGGGGTGGGCTGCCGGGGGCTAATTTTATCAGCACGGTGACTGGGAGAGGCAGATATGCTGGGGGTAGAGGGCCGTATCCGGTAAGGGGATCGCGCTCCCGATGTTTGCAAGCGGTAGCGCGCTCCGACCCTCCATACCCATCCTGCAGCCCTGGTTGTCCGGATTCTCAGGCCCTGAATACCCGGCTGTTGTTGTGCAATGCCAGGTCCGTGATCAACAAGGCTCCCCTGATCCATGATTTGGTTCAGGAGGAGGCCGTGGACCTGGTAGGTATTACCGAAACCTGATTGGGCCCAGAGGGCGGTGTCCCTCTGGTTGAGATGTGCTCACCAGGTTTCCTTGCATTTCACCAGCCTAGGGTTCAGGGAAGGGGTGGAGGGGTGGCGGTGCTTATAAAGGAAGCCCTTTATCTTAGGAAGGCCACTGTCCCTCAGACGGCTGGCTGTGAATCTCTATTTGTGAAGTGGGGGCAAGGGGTTCAGATGGGTCTTTTGATGGCGTACCTGGCTCCCTGCCACGTCTCATCGGCCCTGCCCGGACTCCTCGAGGTGATAGCCGGGCTGGCGGTTGAGACCCCAGGCTTTTGGTCATGGGGGATTTCAACCTGCCATCGTCCGGTGAAACCTCGGAGTTGGTTCGAGAGTTCTTGGCTTCCATGACGGCCATGGACCTGACCCAGTTAGTTTCTGCCCCCACTCACATTGGAGGACACATGCTGGACCTGATTTTTGTCTCTGGGCAGTGGTTGAATGACTGTAATTTTGGGGAGTTAGTATTACACCCTTGTCATGGACAGATCATTCCCTCCTTAGGTTGGACTTCTGTTCCGCCACCCCCCACCGCAGGGAGGCGGAACCACTTAGATTGTTCCGCCCCAGGCACCTGATGGACCGGAGCGGTTCCAGAGGGAGCTTGGGCCGTTTCCTGAGTCTCTGGCTCACAGCTCGCCTGGAGACCTGGTGGCCACCTGGGATGGGTTGGCCGCCGGGGCTCTAGATCGAGTTGTGCCCCTGCGACCTCTGACCCGGCACAGATTCCATTTGGCTCCGTGGTTTACGGAGGAGCTACGGGAGATGAAGTGCCAGGAAAAGACGTCTAGAGGGCATTTGGAGGGCGAGCCGTTCTGAGTCTGACTGAACACAGGTGAGATCTCATATTAAGACTTACCTTGTGGCGATAGGGGCGGCGAAATCTTCGTATTTCTCCGCCTTATTGCGTCAGCAGAAAATCGGCCTGCCGCCCTGTTTAGAGTGACCCGCTCTCTACTTGAACCGAGAGCGCGGGATGACCTCTTTCAGGGTAGGGCGGAGGAGTTTTCCCGATTTCTGCATGATAAAATCGCTCAGATTCGGGAGGGGCTCGACTCCAATTGGGATGGTCCCGGGGGAGGTGTCCGGGGCAGGTCTTGTGAAGTGTTATCTGGGGGGAGTTCGACCCTGTGACCGCCGAGGGTGTGGACAGGTTGCTGGGGGGTCTGAATGCCACCACCTGTTTATTGGACCCGTGCCCTTCCTGGCTGGTTTCGGCCACCAGGGAGACGACACGAGGCTGGCTCCAGGGGATTGTCAACGCTTCTTTGAGAGAGGGGGTGCTCCCTACCGCCCTGAAGGCGGCGGTGGTGCGCCCCCTCCTCAAGAAGCCTTCCCTGGACCCAGCTATTTTAAACAACTATGTCCAGTCTCCAACCTTCCCTTTGTGGCGAAGGTTGTTGAGAGTGTGGTGGCACGTCAGCTTCCCCAGTACCTGGAGGAAACTACTTACCTCGATCTGTTCCAATCGGGCTTCAGGCCTGGACATAGCACTGAGACGGCATTGGTCGCGTTGGTTGATGATCTCTGGAGGGCTCGTGACAGAGGGTTCTCCTCTGTCCTGGTCCTATTAGATCTCTCAGCGGCTTTCGATACTATCGACCATAGTATCTTGTTGAGACGGTTGGAGGGGTTGGGGATTGGTGGAACCGTCCTTCGATGGTTCTCCTCCTTCCTCTCCGACCGTTCGCAATTCGTGTTGGCGGGGGGGGAGAGGTCCACCTCTAGGCCCCTGGTTTGTGGGGTGCCTCAGGGGTCGGTCCTCTCTCCCCTCTTGTTCAACATTTATATGAAGCCGCTGGGTGAGATCATCCGTGATCTTGGAATGAGGTGTCATCTGTATGCAGATGACACCCAGTTGTACATCTCTACTCCGGACCACCCCAACGATGCTGTGGGGGCTATGTCTAGGTGCCTGGAGGCCATGCGGGATTGGATGGGCGGGAACAGGCTTCGGCTCAACCATCCAAGACCGAGTGGCTGTGGTTTCCGGCGCCCCGATATAGCCAGCTGACACCTTCGCTGGCTATTGGGGGGGAAGTTCTGCCCCCCACAGAGAGGGCTCGCAACCTGGGAGTCCTCCTTGATGTACGGCTGTCGCTTGAACATCACATCGCGGCCGTCTCCAGGGGGGCGTTTCATCAGATCTGTCGGATCTACCGGTTGCGGCCCTTCCTGGATCGGGACGCCTTGTGCACGGTCACTCAGGCCCTTGTCACCTCTCGCCTGGACTATTGTAATGCCCTCTACATGGGGCTCCCTGCGGGGAGCATCCGGAGACTCCAGCTGGTGCAAAATGCAGCCGCGCGGGTGATCATGGGGGCGTCACGTAGCGCCCATGTGACGCCTCTCCTGTGCGAGCTGCATTGGTTGCCGGTGGGCTCTCCGGGTTCGCTTTAAGGTTCTAGTTTGACCTTTAGGGCGACCCATGGCATGGGACCAGGTTACCTCCAGGACCGCATTCTGCCAGTGATCTCCAACAGGCCGGTGCGTTCCCATAGAGAGGGTCTGCTCCGGGTGCCGTCGGCCGCTGTGTGTCGTCTGGCGGCGCCGAGGAGTAGGGCCTTCTCTGTGGTTGCCCCCACCCTCTGGAATACTCTGCCACCGGAGCTCCGTACCGGCACGGACCTGAGGGCCTTCAGGCGCGCGTTGAAGACCTGGCTCTTTGAGCAGGCCGGCCTGGGCTGAGATGGTTTTAATTTGGTCTCCATCTTATTTAATTTTAAATTGGGGTTTTAAGGGCGGGGGTGGGGTCTTTAGTTTATCAATCAGCCGATATTAATTTAATACTTTTTAACTTTTGTATTTTTGTGGGGTTTTAGATGGGCTGTACAACCGCCCTGTGTCCCTCGGGAGAAGGGCGGTATATAAATTGAATTAATAAAATAATAAATATAAATAAAATAAATAAATAATATTCCTGTTTGCTTTCTTTCTTTAGTGATTTGAACAGTCTGATCTTATTAAACATGGAAAGTTTACTTTAAAAAATATCTAATACATAGGTAATATTTCATATGTTTACTTCTAGTTTCCCAATTGGCCTAAAAGAATGTGGGATTTCTAAATTAAAAGGGGTGCTTACTGTTATTTTCAGTGCATATATGGTTGTTTGTTTTATTTTTGAATGAATAAATAGGCTTTATTAAAGTCAGCCTGACTTAGCTTGGAAAGGAACTAGAGTATGTAGGAATTCTGGGACGTAGATCAAAGACTACAATATGAAAATATTTTTCCCCAAATTTTGTTCTACTGTACTTTACTAATTTATTTGATTCTTTTTGTTAGTTCTTATTGTTTTTATTTTTGTTTTAAATATGATTTTACATTGTGTAAGCCGCCTTGAGTCCATGGGTGAATAAGCGGCAATATAAATCAAACAAACAAATAAACAAATACATAAATATTGAAACATTCAGAAGTATTAAACATTGTAACTCACAGCAGGCTGAAGGTTACATACAGCATTACAAAACATAGTAATGTTTAGGAACCCATAATTTTTTTTTTGTTATCTCATAGATAATTCAAGAAAAAAAATCAGAATGCCCTAAGCATTTAGAAATAAGAAATCAATTGAAAATCAATCTCGGTAGAAAAGGAATTAGAACTTGGGCTGCATCATAGGGCATCACCATTATGCAAAGAGTTCCTCCCCTCCCCCTGTATTTTCCTTCCTATGTTGCTCAGGGAAGTATGCTAAAGAATAATGCCTGCTTAAAGTCTGAAACAGTGATCTTATTGGTATGCAGATTTGTTTATGTGTATTTCATAAACTATTTAATAAATATATTACAGGGACATGCTACGTAGTCCAGTTGTTCTTCTTCATCTAGAATCCTTAAATTGGCTTACCCCATGCCTATTGGCAAAAGTACTTGCCAAGAAAAACCAAAGAAGTATAATTTCTGGAAATAGTTTTCTTTCCAGGCAGAAGTAACATTGTCTACTCTCATTAAAGGGGGAAATCAAACTGCACTATTGTAATAATTTCCACCAAAAGTTGAAAATGATAATGCAAAGGCTTAAAGGTTTAACATATATTGGTTTGTTTGTCTTGTATAGCTACCTATCTCACATACAGTAAGTAACTCTGGGCAGCCCACACAATTATGAATCCTGCTTTTCATCGAACTATTATATTGGGACATTGTGAAGGATCTGGAACATATTTGTTAAAAAAATGATATGGACTTTCTCTGATATTTCCATTTCATTGTATGACCTTAATTGAGCCCTACACAATAACTGAATGTAAGCATTAGTGAAAAATAGCTTAGTAGCAGCTGAAATAAACTCTGCCTCAATTTAATTTAAATGGAAAGCATAGTTTCAATGGGTATTTCAGTCTCCAGTAGTTTGGAAAACCATACTAAGTATTTAAAGGTTTTGGCTTCTCTGATGATGTGCCCTCCTCTTTGCCTGTTTGGTGACTTGTGATGTTTGGAAAATGCAAAGATCATAGATACAGAAAAGTTTATGACTAGTATCGTGATATTGATAGGAAGTAAAAGAGCACGCAAAGATAATTTAAGACCAATGGAAGTCAAGGACAAAACTTCTACCTCATCAGTATAGGATAGTAAATTAATATCTCACTGGCCAATTTAATCTGATTAAGTTCACCTTCATTGAATTTATGTAAAAATTAAATAGAGCTGAAGGTAACATGTAATCCTGTCTTACTAAGAGATTTCTTTGATTTGTTAAACAGACATTTGTTAATTGTTCTATGTTTAAGTTTATAGCAGAGTTTAATCCTGGAAATCATGTTTATAAAAGCTGCAAATAGGGGTGAATATATTGCTTGAGATGATAGAGCATTGTAGTATGATCTAGAACAGATCTAACTTCTCTGAACTCCACTGTTCTTCACTCAGAAGGAAGTCAGATTCAAACCAATAAAACAACTTTATGTGTAGATGTTTATTATACATTTTTGTTAACTTGAGTCAACAAGCTTAGAAATGGGTAGAAATTGGCACTCATCTTTTTATTTCTCTTAAAGACTGAAGTTTTTAAGAGTAATAAAGTCCATTTTTACCTTTATCACCTGCTATGCATTCAGCCTCAACCTGCAAATATTTGTTTGTTTATTTGTATGTTTGTTTCTTTATTATGTTGTTCATTTCACTATTCAAAGCAATGTTGGCATGACTGGTAATTATTGATTTGTGTTTTTTTTTTTAAAAAAAAACTTTCTCTTGCTATCTTCCTTACTTATTCAAAATGAGCAAAAATATGGCACAAGGTTTTACTATTTCTTTCATAGAATATTTCTGGCCATTCAATTCTACATTTGTAGGAATATTTTCAGGAGTATTACTGAAAATGCTGCAATTTACAAAAGAAAAACAACATTCAAAAATATATGTCTTCCCCATGTGAAGGGGACGGGGAAGACAGCCATATTTTCTTGCAAATCATATGTTATAAACTGGAAACTTATTAAAGTTACACTTTGAGCATATCTGAGTTTGTGTGTGATGCATTCTGTAATAGCTTCCACTTTTTTTGGGGGGGGGGGTAATTATTATTGTTTCTGGCTATTTTCTCTATTTTGGTTCATCCTTCTATTATGACTTTTGTGATTTTTAAAAAAGATTATCTTGAAGTTTCAAGCTAATCTGGGATATGGCAATAAGTATAATAACAATTTGATTTTATCTAGCTAAATGATTTTAAATCTACAGCTATGGTCTGAAAGAAAGTGAATCCAATCCAGATAAGAACATTGCAACAAGAGATACTTAGTTCTAATTTAGAACTGTTTTTGCTAGCTTCAGTCAAATCATAACTGAACTGGCCCCATAACAGGATTCATTGTTGGCTCCCCCCTCCCTATAACTAAAAAAATGTTTTTAGTAAGCACTTTTAAGTGTCTTCCTTCCAATGAAACAATATTTGCATAGAATAACCCACTGTATTAAAAACTGTCTCTTTTTTGCATTTTTTCATTCTTTGCTTTAGATTTTTGAGCAATGGGTTGGTAGCCCTGCATGCCTTTAATGGCCTTGCTGCCTGAAGATCTTGTCGCTATTAGCAGCAGGCATTCTGCTCATGTAGCAGCTACTAGTTTTATTCCTTTGTCCTTTTCTGTTGGATGGTACTATTCTTTGGGCTGCTTAATGGCAATTTTATTACAATACTCTATAGGGAAACGTATCTCCAAACACTTCTTTAGCCGTGTGTAGGGGGGGGGGGGGGGACAAATTTAAGAGTTTTTTCCCCCCTCCATGTTTGCCCAGTAGGAGTTTCCTGCTTGCTTTGTATGTTTCCAGCTAATTCCCACATATTCAGGATATGACTTGATTTCCAGGAGTCTACCTAATGAGCCATCACAAGGAAAAGCTAATAACAAAGCAGCCTTATGGCCTTTGCCTGTTGGTGTGCTGTCCCTTTTGTACTTGCTGGCCTTGGACTGGGAGGAAACAGCTTTCTTCAAAGAGCTGAAAGGAGGTCATAGAGAGAGAGATGGAGACATATTTTCTATTGTTCCACATGGCCTGAAATGGAACAATAGATTTAGACTACAGCAGGACAGATTCTAAATCAGTGTTGAGGGAAAAACCCATCCTAATAGTGTGAACAGTTCAATAACGGAACCAAATACAACTACTTACTCAAAAGACTGGAATGTTCTTCTTTACTGAGGGTGTTAAATATTGTACAACTAATATTATGGATGCTTTAGTTTGGATGTTTGCAGCAAGCACCAAGCAGTTTCACTCAGTGGTTTTAAATAGCTCCCACCCCAATTTACAAATCTTTGCTTCCAGCTTTGATTTTGTGTAACTAAAGTGCATGTTTAGCAATCTGTCAGAACTTGCGGCTGATTCAGATCTTCAAATAAGTTTTGATTTTGGGGGTTGTCTCAAAACTGGTGGATACATGGCAAGAATTTGCTTGAAAGATCACAATTCTGCCCAAATGAAAAGAGAAAGTCCCTGAAGGACAGTACCCCATGACTGAAGGAGAAGGGGCTTCTTCATCGCAACCTAATGTAGTCAATAGACTGATCACACTTGCAAGGAATTATTTTACTGTGACACAGAACAAATAGTCAATGAATTACATGGCTTTGTGGCAGCAAAACCATCTACAATTCCAATACTTTTGGTGACATCTATTATTTATCAAGATTTTTGTATCACAAGTATCATAACCTAGTCTTGTGGCTGTTTCTTTGCCACAATAGAAATGGTGAGAGGCCCATGAGAGACTCTCCTCACTAACTCCTCACTTTCCCAGCAACACAAACACTTTAAAATTTGAAATACACGTTATGTATCTCTAAGCCAATATAATTTTGCTCTACCTCAATTTTATTGTGACTATTGAATCAGATAACATCACAGTTAAGTTCTTTTCTTGGTCTATGTGGCTTCATCAAGATTCATAAATGAAAAACATTCATAATATATTGAGGAATAATAACCAATCAGGAAATGTGTATTTTTGGATTCATACTAAGTGAATTTGAAGGTGTGAGGCATCCGTAAATACAATTTAACAAACTATATTACAGCAATTACTTAGAACAGTGTGGTTTCATTCATTATTAATTGCTTAACGCTGAGTTATATAGAATTACAAAAGTTGTTGAGATAATTTATCTTCTATAATGGTGATTTGTCATGCTTTATCATACATATTTTGGTGTTACTCTGCTGTTACACATTATCTATAGGTCTAAACATAAATACACATAAAAAATCTAAGTTCCGGTTCAAAGTCTTATATAATGGATTTTATTTTTCTTTCTCCTCTTCTACTAGTCAAATTGTCCTTCTATTAAGAACTCCAAATTATGTAACAGACTAATTTTAAAGTTAAAATTGGCTTTCTCAGGAATGTACACAAAACTATTACAAGATCTTTAATTTGCTGAGCACCATTATGTCTAATGAAAGCTGGCTACTTTTCTTTAATGTTAACAAGAGTCAAAGGTGGCTAGCAAAGCAAAATAATACCAAATAATGATGCAAAACCCAACCAAATGAATCCCATTTTATAGTTGTGTAACGTTAATGTGTATTATTTTTTCTTAAAATTAAAATACATATACTAATTATATTCTGACCTATATTTAAATCACTCTCAGAAAATATGCAGATTAAAAACAATAATCTCCAATAAGTGTAAGCAATTTGCCAGTTTTCAGGTCGACATCTCTTTTTGTGACTATTATGACAATATTCTAAGTAGGTTATCAAATTAGGAAAATTTAAAAAGCAACTGTTAAGTGTGTAGGAATGTCTGAAGAAAAACTGATAGAGGTGCTTTGATATCTTTTGGCCATTGTAGACACAAATATTTTATTTATTTATTTATTTATTTATTTACACATTTATATACCGCCCTTCTCCCGAAGGACTCAGGGCGGTATTCAGCCAACTATAAAACATTCCACATTATAAAAGTTAAAAGAAGATTAAACATCCTAAGGCTGCCACTAAAATATAACCCAACCCCAATAAATTAAAAATAAAAACCCCAAATTTAAAATCTCGTAACCTAAAACCCAAAGTTCTAAAATTACTCTTTAAAATTCCCAAATATATACAGAATATAATGAGAGATGGATCATTTAGTTACTATTATTCATGAATTTTTGCCTGCATACCTTTAAATATTATTTCCAATGAGTTTTCATAGGCCAAGACTGTCCTATCAAGTGGTTCTATTTAACACAATTCTAAATCCATTAAAATTGTAAAGTTTCTATTCTATGGAATTTTAGCCTAAGAACTCAATAAAATAACCATAGTATGTCTCATGTATTGTCTTCATTAAATCTAGACTTTCTCCTTTGCTTATTAATGTCACCATATAATCTTCATATAGACACAAGCTCTTGCTTTCTATATACTTTCTATAGAGTTCTATACAGGGATGGGATACGTTCGGTGATTTTGCATTTTGCGCCGCATGCATGAAATAAAGGTCAGGTAGGAGCCCAGGTGGGTGGGTGGGCCAAAACATCAGCAGACATAGAAGCGGTTCTATGTATGATCTCTGTTTGCTGCTTTTCAGAGCAACTGGTTCTACAGAAATGGACAGAACCGGTAGAATCCCACCCCTGGTTCTATATACTATGAAATTCTTTTAAAAACATGCAGACCTTCAGAGAAACACAAAAAAAACTCTTCTATAATTGTTCAAACATCAGTATCTTTTCCCAGACCTGCAGGTCTGCTTTGGAATGAGCATTGGGTGAGTGTGAACAACCCCTACACTTTGCATAAAATCAGCACTTTTTCTCACTAATGGGTTTGATTAAAAATCAAAATCTTTATGCTTTGAGAGCTACCACTCCCAAATGTTTATGCTCTTTAACAAAATGTGAATCATAAATTCACATCAAATTCTTGATCTTTGCCTCCATATACTAACATGGGTTTGTTCCAGTGGTGGAATTAAATTTTTTTTACTACCGATTTTGTGGGCGTGTCTTGGTGGGCATGGCAGAGGAAGGATACTGTAAAATCTCCAGTCAGAGGTGGTATTTTCTGGTTCTCCAAACTACTCAAAATTTCCTATATATATATATATGGCTTCTGGTATGAGTTGGCCTAAATGACGAATCTGAATGTGTTCTACTACTTACTAATCAAGCTGAATTTTCATTCCCTTGATGAAGACAATCTCATGCACCCAGTTAAATGATACACTCTGCTTATGTAGCTGTGTTTTAATTAGCAGTTTGTTTGATCAATTAGAAAATGAACTCTAAAGTCACCTACTTACTTAGATCTGCTTTGAACAAGGATTTTAATCTTAGCAATGCTCCTAAAGAAATGAAGAGGAAAGAATATAATTAAACCATTAATGGATGAAGAAGGGGAGAAGTACTAGCTAGGTATGAAATAAGGGAAAGCAAAGAAACCTTATGAGCTAAATATATAGATTTCTAAATAAAACAGAGGTCCAAATGGCTCATGGTTTGAGCCTATAAACCGAATCTCTACTTTTAGACTTCCAGTCACTAATTTTCACAATTGCAAGGATGTTTCCTTTTAATGAAATCACTGGTGAAAATCCCATTGACTTCATCATTGGAGCAGAGATAGTTGAATATTTGAATGCACTTTCAGTATATCCAACATCACATCTTGACTAAAAGAGCAAAACATTTATTCTGTAACTTCTATGTTTATCATGGGTAATGCACTGGTCACATCTTATAATCAAAATCATTATGCAAACTTTATTCTTGACTCCAAATAATTTGAGTGCTCCTCTCTCATTCCCTCCCTCCCTCCCTTCCCTCCCCCCTCTCTCTCTCTGTATTTTTTTAAATTAGGCATTAAGATAATTATTGTTGTCTTCCCTGAATATGTACTAATATGTGTACTAGATGTTGTCTCAAGCCATGCTATCTTTTTATTTTTTAAAAAATAAACTCAAGAGAAGCATTATGTGATTCCAATTATCTTCAATATGAAATGTGTGGTAATGAAGCACTGAAAAAGAAAAAGGAAAAACTATAAGCTTGTGTAAATCAAGCAGTTTGTATCTTTTATTTAGTCCAATGTGCACGAGGCTTCATTCAGTAAAGGCACAAAAATTGTTGCTATGTACTTGCAGCAAATATCTCCTTTGAATGCAAAAAACTGTGTAGTTGGTTGCTGTGCTTACATTTTTTTTACCACTTCCATTTTATAATTAGTTAATTCAATGCATTGTCTGTTTCAGGTTCTAGTTTGGTAAAGCTTTTGGATGCTTATAGTATGAAAAAGAAAGCCAGTGATGAAGACAGTAGTTTTTGATTGCAATTTTCCACTTGTGAAATTAAACTAATTTGTAAAGCTTCATGTGGGTCCTACTTCATGTTGTCAGAGGTGTCAAATTTGCATTACAGCATCATTACATGATGTATCACAACTTTCTCCCCTTTGCTAAACCGGGCATGGGCGTGGCCAGCGCATAACACATGTAGCCCAAAGGCCGTGAGTTTGACAGCTCTGATGTAGACCCTTGACTCCAGGATTTTACATTAATAAATAACTCAGATGTCTTGTTTATTTCATAGGTAACCACATGCTAGCATGGAAAAACAATATAGTTCATTCAATTAATGAAAAATAAAGGTCATATTCATTAAACAGAGCTGATTTGGGCAGGTCTTGACAGATGTCTCTTTATAAATATCTGAGTTTTCATTAAGTAAAGATCTCAGCTGTCAAGTTCTAGACAATATCATATCCCATTCATAACGTTTACTGGTTGAAAAGCTATCCCAATTCTTATATTTTGCTTTCACTTTCCTGCATTGTGGATAGCATTCATAATGGGAAAGAGAGACAAAACTTAAATAACCCTAATTAATAATAGAACTTCACCTCTTCAGGACATTCATTGGTACCTTTGCTTCATTTTTTCAACTGTTTGAACATCCAAGGAGAATTGGTACCTTTGCTTCATTTTTTCAACCTTTTGAGCATCCAAGGAGATTTTATTATCTGAGAATAACTTACTGGTGTTACTTTTAAAATGTATGCTTATATAGTCTTGTTTCATTTTTGTTTACTTTTCAGAAGTTTTTTTTATTTCTCTCACATGAAACACCAAGAAACAATCTATCAAGTTTTAATATATAAATCCGTCAAATAAGTAAATGTTTCCCCCAAAAAATTCATACAAATGAGTAGCGAATACTATACAATTTTATTTTCAAAGTAATGAATGGATAACATCGTTTCCATTAAAGTGCAATGAACATGTACAATGTTGCATAGGATTTTAACCTAAGAATTGTATGTATTTTCTTTCAAAGTATCATTGAAGAGTTTATACCTGTTTGTCATCTTCTTTGTGTATGATTTAAATTACGGAATTATTATATGATTAACAGGAAAATGGAGGTGCTGAAAGAATATATCAACTTTTTTAAAGCTACTCAAAAATCTTGTTGTAAAATTGAGAATGATCCATTTTAGAAGCAGAAGAAAATCATTTGTACCTGAACATTCCTTGCTGAGGTGTATTCACACTCTTTTTGGTAGGATGCATGTGCACTATATCTGGAAACACCCTTTTTTTCCTCCCCAACTTATTGTGGCCTTGGCACTCTGATACAACCAATCTTTCTTTTAAAGAGTCCGGTGTAATATTGCCTAATGTTTGTCTGCAGTGTTGGAGCATTTTATTAAGCTGGTATTTTTATTTTCCCGGAAAGCGATATTGGCAGGTTCTAGAATTCCCTTCCCACAGGCCATCTGCAAATAATGCTCTCTGCTGTCTCTGAAACTATGTCTTGAATAAGTGCTCCTTTATGCACCGGTTGGAAGGGCTTCCTATTACCAAGTTGAGACAGGAGATGCACTCAGATCAGAGACAAAATTAAAGGCATGAAAGGAAACATCATTTCGACTTTGAATCATTGTGACCTCAGGACAACCGTTTTGAGTGTTTTGATCAGGCAACAAAACATGTTGGCTAGGACAGTGTAAATTAGAAATGAACAAAACAAAGAAATGGATATGTTCCTAGAATTTTGTTTCAAGGTCAGATACTGTTTTATTCTAAGTGTTAATCAAATTTTGTGAGTTTTTTTTTTTAAAGAAATGAGGTTTCTAAGTTTGACTGTTCTGAGCATTGTAATTGGGCTGTTATCTTTTGGCTTGTGATTAGATTGCTTTTCCTTCCTTCTCTACCCTCAATCTTAACTAATAAATATATTTTTTGTGCTGGATGCCATTTGTTTTAGATGGGATGGTAAGATGTTGAGAGCAGATGTGTCCATTGGAGTGGAGTGAGAATTTAAAAAAATCATACTGGCAGCCACAGCCACATGATTGAAACCTCAACCTTTTTCTCAACATACCCAAGAAGTTAGGCTTGAACCACAGATGGTATTCAGCAGGTTCTGACCAGTTCTGGAGAACCGGTAACAGAAATTTTGAGTAGTTTGGAGAATCGGCAAATACCACCTCTGATTGGAGATTTTACAGTATCCTTCCCCTGCCATGCCTACCAAGCCACACCCACAGAACCGGTAGTAAAAAAAAATTGCATCCCACCATTGGCTTGAACTGTCATAGCCACCATCTTGATTTGTTTGATCTTCCCATAAACCTTATGTGGGAGTGGGTTCTGCAAATAAAAGCAATCATGACCAGGCAAAAAATGAAGACATCAGTTACTGCCTTTTTGTTTTTTGGTAATTGGGTTTCATGAAGGATAAATTGCCTGTGTGTTGTAATAGGAGTACTAGTCTACTCTTGGGTTTTGTTGTACTGTTCTGCTTTGATATGTATTCTCCTTGGTCCTGTTAATGTTGAATTTCAGGCTACATTTACAAAATGCAAAACTTCTCATTTGTGAATATTTGTTGGGCTCTAATATATTTTCACAAATCTTTGTGTTTTGATATTCTTTTGATCTTCTTGTGTTTTGTGCATGTGTCTTGATGTCGCACTAGCCTCTTTTTTCCCTGACAGTAGACACTTCTGTATGCAAGCCAAGCCATGAGCGAAGAGCAACATAGTTGTTTTTGCTGCATTGTGCCTAGTAGACAGGCTGCAACACCAACACAGAGATACGGTACCAAATCTGTTACTTAATCTTGCTAAGTAAGTGAGGTGTCAGTGTCTACAGAAAAATTGTCCAAGAAGGTTATATTTATTTTTATTTAATTTATAACACTAGAAAATCTCATGAGAATATGAGAAAGTACAGTTTCTGTCAGCCTGTTTGCTAGCCTGGCTTTTTTATTTTCAAACCTGAGCTTGTTTCTCTTCAGGTCAGGGTATGTTTTAATTAAAATAAGTGTTTAGAAGATTAGCTAGTTTCTTTGACTCTTAATCTGTTGGGTGAACAGTGCAGAAGTGTTATTTAAAGGATTTTGAAATACCTCTACGTGTAATCAAAAAAGTAGACAAATTTTTCACTGGTTAAGAAGAACATTATGTGTTCCATTGTAGCTTATGGTGATTTATTTTAATGTTTTTAAGAATGCTTTTAAATAATTCCATTAGACATGATTTCTGCAATTGGGGTAATAAGTACCACTAAATGGGCAGCAAACATTTTGATGTGGTTCATTTTTATCCACCTTATTCAGTGCTTTCCAAGCTCTTGGGACAGGCAGATGTGAATGTTTGATGATGTTAAAGATTTTGTCATAGGATGTAAGCAGGGGTCGGCTGCTGGGGGTTTGCAGGGGTTTGGACAATCCTCTAGCTAAGACTCTGAGGGGTTCAGCGAACCCACAAATCCCACTCCACCCAACCTGCCCCACCTTATAGATCTACACACTCCTCACCTTGTCTCCTTTGGCCACTCATGTCTGGCTCCCTCGCTTGCTTGCCAGCCCAGTCCCACATGGCCCAGCTTTGGTTCCCTCGATACTCTTCGGCTTCCTCATTCCTTAGGTAAATTGCCATGGCTCCTGGGATGGGGGGGCAGTGAAGGTCCGACAGCCGCCTTTCGGCCTTTATAGGCCAGGCCTAGATGTCGGATTCTGTGTATGCCTGCCGTGAAAGGTCCAAAGCTCGGGGAGTGCAGAGTCTGCCTTTCGGGCTTGCTGCATACAGCTGGAGGCTTGGAGTGAGGTGGGGAATGAATGAGACAGGAGCATATCTTTTGGTGCCATTTCCTCATTTGAAGACTGTGGCAGAGAGAAGTTCCTTTCTTGCTGGGCCCAGGCACTTCTTCTGGTCCTTGTGCTGCATATGTTTACCTTGGTTGTTCAGGGAGACACATGATGCAACTGAGACACTAGTCTGGCCTGGCCGCTTGTCTGTGCCACTTCTGTTGCTGCCTCTATGGGCTGCACAAGAGAGCTTTTGCAACATCTTGTGCAGCCCAATATATCCATTTTTACATAATTAGGGCAAAGAAGCAACATCGAGTTGGTCACACCCACCTAGTCACATGCCCACCCAGCCATGCCCACCCAGCCAATCATTAGGGCAGAGAACCCTTTGCAAAAAAAAATATGAAGTCCACCCCTGGGTGTAAGCTGTTCCAAGTGAAGCTGCATTTTGCAATTGACTGATGGTTATTTTGTCAATGTTGATGTTCAAGTGGTGCTCCAGTGGATTGGAGATTGTCGCCAAGGCACCTGTTGATATTACATCTTTGCTTTCTTTTGCAACAGTCATTCTATTTCTATTTGCAAGCCTTGCATTTTGTTCTCTTTCCTTCTATTCTATTTTCTTCAGGTATTAAAACATTTCAGCACTAAAAATTGGCCTATTTTATTCTAACATTATAATAAATGATTCCCAATTTTTGTATACTTTACTGTATACCTTAACTGAGCAGAGCCATATCTGGTGATTTCCTTCAAGCCAAAGAGTACCTTTGGATACCCTTAATCTCAACAGACAGTACAACAACAGTACAAATAAATATTCTAAATTTTTTTTTCAAAACCATCTTTCATTTTCCACCCCTGTATATAACTTACAATTTAGTCTTTACATGATATTAACATCTTGGCAATATAAACATTAAAATTATATGGCATTACTATAAACAAAATGCATTACCACTGTTACTGGAGTAACTAATGCAGTAGACAGGATTTTGAGATTCACCTTTGCTGGGCTGGTCTTTTCAAAATTACAATAAAACTGACTGATTGACAGAAAACAGATAGATCAAAATTTGCTACCTTTTCTCATATATCTTCAGTGCATAGCATTTTCACTCATTTTAGCATTTGTCAGTGGCCATCTCAAGGTTTCTAAGAAAAACTGGTTACATATACAGTACAGTACAATCAAATGTAATTGTCTAGAATCACTACAGCCTACAGAAATCAGTACTAGTAATTGAAACTAGTATTAATCAGAGAGTAACCCCTGACTTTGTTATGCTAGCCATGGTCATTTCCTAAGTATGGCTTAGTATACCTGAAAGCAAAAGGCAGAAGCCAACAGATGTAGATGGAATTCAGTATTCAAGATTTTAGAATTCTGTTCAGAGATTCAGAAGTCTAATTAATCCATCATTTGATTGCAGTTTAATCCAATTAATTAATGAAAACTAGATAACTTGAAATCCATATGGAATAGTCAGCAGACTATTGTGTGGATAAAATGAAGGAGAATTTTTTTTGGGGGGAGGGAGATTTGCATTTCAGTTTTGCTTTATTAATTTTTAAATCTTGTTTGACAAGGTTTTGGTCTAAATCTGAAAAATAAATTACTGCATGATGTACAAATTTTAAAACTACTTGGTACTTGAAGAGAATTCAGTCTAGTGTCAATGTCATAATAACTGAATAAGATAATGAGAAATAACCTTGTTCCTGATTGTCATAAGATGTTCTGGATAGTTTCTATATATGTTTATGGAGAAGATAGATAATTGTGGTTATAGTGAACTCCACTATTCTTGAGATAATTATTTATTTACCACTAAGCTTATTAATTAAGAGATCTCAGCTATCTATTGAACATTATCTTTAGCTGTTACATATATGTTACAATCTTACTGGTATTAGTTATGGAATAGTCATGATACTTCTTATATACTGGAATTCATATATATATATATATATATATATATATATATATATATATATATATATATATATATATATATATATATATATATATATATATATATATATATATACATACATACATACATACATACATACATACATACATACATATATATATATATAATATTAAATTTAGATACTGTCCTTAAGTGTTTTGGAGTTGGATGATACCTGAATCTAAATGACTAAATAAATATTGCAGACATTATATTTCAGAAATTATAGACAATAGAAGACC
This sequence comes from Bungarus multicinctus, assembly GCA_023653725.1. Classification (NCBI taxonomy): domain Eukaryota; kingdom Metazoa; phylum Chordata; class Lepidosauria; order Squamata; family Elapidae; genus Bungarus; species Bungarus multicinctus. The sequence goes on along the minus strand of CM042838.1, from coordinate 92,259,407 downwards.
TTTGGGACTCAGTAATCAGCATTAGTGATTACTTTCAGTTACTTCCAGATAAGACTTCCAGCTTTGGAAAGTTTTATCCCTTTTGACATAGGTAAATAGTCAATAGCCAATAACATATTACATACCATTCCATAGTGCTTTACTGATCTTGAAAGGATGGAAGGCTGAGTCAATTTTGAGTGCTGTCAAATCAAACTCCAGGCTGCATTCTAACCATTGGGCTAGATGGAAAGAGAGAGAGAGAGTATGTAGGTAGATAGACAATGTAGATAGATAATATAAACTCTTGTTCTTCTAAAATTTATTCAATTATTTAAAAGCAATATAACTTAAATTGATTAAAACAAAATTTAAAAAACAAGTATACATTAAAGAAATCCTGTTATCATACAACACAGAAAGGAAACTTCTGGACAACTCTAGGAACCTTGAATAAAAAGAAAGAAATGAAGCTGAAATGTTATATTCACAGAGAGCCAAGAACAAAAATATTTGCTCTTATATTTTTTCATTGCCTACTTAGTTTCAGTGCCCTACACTGAAATCTCTGGTGGCCATATAGTTTTTTTTAAGCAGCTTTGGAAAGCCTAATGTTCTCATTTGTTTCCGAGAAATAAATAAATATTCAAGCAAGCAAGCAAGCAAGCTTACATGTTTCGATTATTCCAGCAGAGTTGCAAAAATCAGGAAAAGAACTTAAAACTGTTCCTATCAGAATGTTAAAAATCTTTGCCAGTATAATGAGGGGATTTGCATAATCAGGCACCTCTACATGCTTTTAGGATTATAGAATGCTCAATATTCGTGGTTGCTTTGAAAGAATTTCACATATATTGAATTTCCAAGAACCTGTTCCTTTTTTCTGTATGTATTATTTTTTATTGTGAAATAGAATAACAACATAGACAGGAATTCTGATAATTCAGTAAATCATCTCCAAATTCTTTGTAAATATAATCAATATATGAAGCCTATTCTATCTGTGTGTCTCTGTCTGTCTGTCTACCTATTTATAATGCCTCTGCTATAGTATCTATATAAATGTCCTCTCTAGGTCCAATCTAAATATAACCAAAATGTAATGCCTTTTGATATTATCTCCATCTAATAATGCCTATTTTATGCTATCTATATAAGTTTGGGGCATTTTTCTTTTAGTAACCCCCATCTTGTTTTACAAGCATCAGAAACTGGATGAATTTAGAGTGGGGAAAAAATCATGTAATTTTAAGTGAAAGTCAGAAGTTAGAGTAAACATCTGTATGTTGCTTTAGGGTTGGAATAAGAAATGTTTTGCATCTTCATGAAAATATATAAACATAGACATTTTTAGAGTGCTAAATTATTTAAAATTTGCACTTTTCCAAATATTGTGACATAATTTCATATACAAATTTTATACTGAAAAGAAAACAGGACAAGGCACAAAGATCAAATTGTGATAAAGCAATCCTTTCCTCAAAAATATACAAAAAACCCCAACAATCTAAATCCCCAAAACAAACCAAGGACACAGACACAAAACCCAAACTGAGAGATTCTTCCATGCATATGCTTACTTATAAATATTCAGAGTATATTATTTTAAGCATAGAGTGCAACGTTTCACTTGGCACACTTTTTTTTTCTTTTGGTGTGCTGTTTACCATTCAGAAAAGAGTCACAAGGCTTATTTCCATAATTCCACAAGAGAAATTTGGGTTCACCAATACATGAAGTAGATATAATTATATCTATTATGATAGCACACCAGTCTGTTGTCAAAATGAGAAGTGGGAAACTGGCAAAAAAAGAGTAGCTTCTATCCTACTGGTTCCCACCGGTGGGAGAAAAAAAAAAGGCACAAGATTTTGAAGCTTTAATTACTATAACATGATAGTTAAAACAATTCTTTCACAATGGCTTCATTTATACAATGAATCTATGTATGTGAAGGCGTTATGTGTTTGGATGACAGCTTACCAGTTTTCACTCCAGATCACCTTGAAAAGTCTTGCATTTCTTCATGCAGGTAATCCTTGACTTACAATCACTCGGTTAGCAACCATTTGCAGTTACAACAGAACCACCCCCACCCAAAGCTACTTACAGTCTCTAGTTGTTTACCCTTATGACTGACTGCAGACGTGCTGTAGTAGTTACCCAAGCTATCCTACAGGCCTCTGGCTTGTTCCCAACCCAATCACTAAGCAACCCAAGAGAGCCTAAAACTGGCCAACAAAGATACTGGTGCATGGGGGGACTATTACAACAGGTTGTAGGCCTTGGTCCACTCCCCACTCAGCCATCCAAGGGCTTTGTGGCAGTCAGCCCACTAACACCATAAAAATGGTGATTCTTTAAAATAGCAGCCCCCAACCTTTTGGATGCCAGTGACTGGTTCCATAGAAAAAGGTTTTTCTGTGGACTGGAGGGGGCATGGTTTTACATGCTGCCTGCATCCTATGGATGGGGCTTTGCTTGTTTGCATGGCCCTGTTGCTGGCATTCCACGGACTGGTGCCGGTCCATGGACCTGGGGTTAGGGATCTTTGCCTTATTGCATTGCATTATCTCTATAAAAAAAGTTGGGAGGTTGCTGTGCCCTGGAGGTACTGGGGAGTAGTTGAAAGCTGCAAATCCAAGCTGTAACAGGACCTTGCACTTTAGTAGCTTCTAGATCAGGGGTGTCAAACTCACATCGTCACGGCAGCATCACGTGATATATGGGGACTTTTTCCCCCTTCGCTAAACCGGGCATGGGTGTGGCCAGCTCGTGATGCATCTGGCCCGCAGGTCATGAGTTTGACAGCCCTGTTCTAGATGGATAGATGGACACATTGCACATGTCAGATAACAGATAATATAGACAATTTTGTTCTTCGGTGTATGAGAATGTCCGTACATATACTCATATGACACAATGTACTTGGAATCATACCCTGAATTTGGGCATCAGGGAACCTAACATTAAATAACTGATCAACTTGCAGGACATCCTTTCAACCTTGTAATCTAGCAGTATCTTGCAAATTAAGGGCCCACAGGATCGCAGCAGCAGTTTTGAGGATAATGGGACAGTTTTCTTTTTTAATGCTCAGCATCTACCATTCTTTTATATAATATATATATATATATATATATATATATATATATATATATATATATATATATATGTATGTATGTATGTATGTATGTATGTATGTGTATGTATATGTATATGTATATATATATATACTTTGTATTAAAATTATCAGCTTAAAAACCTTACACACACACATATATATATATATATATATATATATATAGGCTTCTGTTAGACTATGTCAACTGGAAAAAGACTGCAAAACACAAGACGCATCATAAATAACTAGTGTAACCACTTCAGGGTCTATGTTAGGAATATTGCTTCATTTCTCATAAGTATAACAGATCCTGTTACAATAGAAAGAAAACACAGAAGTGTTCAGTAAGGGTGAAGAGATGAAGAATGAACTTAATATTTCTGACAACAACTATAATTTTGCCTAAGATCCTAAGTAGGGATATCTATACTAATACTTCATAAGAAAACAGTGATTTAAAAAATCCCCTCTGTATAACATGTTCACTAATGCATCAGCAAAATCCTTATTCAATTAACACAGAACCATGTTTCTTCCTGCCCAGGTGGTTAAGAGAAAGATGTTAAGTAAGATAGTTTTGAGATGAAAATGTTGTCTACTAATTCTAAATTCATCCCAAACTTAATTTTGCTCAATCTGAATTTGCAGCTATATCAAGATCAGCTAACATTTTTTTCTATATAAAGTAATAAAAAGCGTGCCTGCTAAGTACTCTGTTCCGTAGGTTCTCATGTCATATAGCAAGCAAACACAGCTTATGTATAACCTTTCACAGTAGATGGGAATGAATTCTATGATTTGATTGCTTATGATTATTATTAAGAGTTATACCTTATGATTCTTGACTCTTGATGAATGTATCTTTTCTTTTATGTACACTGAGAGCATATGCACCGAGACAAATTCCTTGTGTGTCCAATCACACTTGGCCAATAAAGAATTCTATCTATCTATCTATCTGTCTGTCTGTCTGTCTGTCTGTCTGTCTGTCTGTCCGTCCGTCCGTCCGTCCGTCCGTCCGCCCCCCCGCCCGCCCACCCACCCACCCATCCATCTATGTTGTGTTTGCAGGCAAAGGATTGTTGTTGTTGTTTTGGGCAACTGAAAAATATCCCCATAAGAATCTGAATGTAAGAGCATATTGTACAAATAAACAATGACTTCCTTTACCAATCAGAGATCTGCAGAACCTTCTGCACTCTTGTTAGAATGAAAGTAATTTCACAGCATAATACATTCATCAGCTTCAAACAATCTTTACATAAATATCATTGCATAGGAGCGATCTTGTGCCTGAAAAAAGGGAGACTGTGAATTAGCCTTATGACTTCTGCTTATTTTGCTCCTCTGATATATAAATTACAATGATTTTTTTTTTCATAATACACCTGTGATTAGCAAAATGTGTGTATTGCTGATATTTCTTAAATAGTAATGTTTCCATGTCAAAGTCTGAGCTTCTTATAAATGATACAAATAGATGTTCCCATTCTGAATGACCTTATTCACCCTGAAATACATCTTTTTTCTTGCTTGCTTGATCCATCAGTTTATTATTTTCATTATTTCTGGCATCACAGAGCCCTTTCACACACAAGAGAAAGTAATAGTTTGTGACTGCTCTTTTAATGTCCTTTCATCACTACTGAGTATAGTTTTATTGTCCTTGCTGTAAAAAGAAATAGATCACTCAAAGTATGGACTGGCAGATAGCCAGCCTTCCTTCCTTCCATAGTGCCAAGTGGGGATTTCCAGTCTTTTGAACACTATGCACCCAGACTGATCTGTTATCATCTCATTATCTTCAGTGTGTACCATAAATCCCCCAAGTCAGTCATATTATTACACACAATATAGTTTGCAACTAGTAAAAACACAGAAAGATTTTACTGGATATTGCATTGGAGGCTGAATTTTCTTGCATTGCATCAGTCCAACGTACTGTTAAGCCTTACTGTATATATTGTCCCTGGCCATAGCTAAACATGGTTGCTTTGAATGAATCAATACAAAAACATAACCAATATTATAGTATCAGTCAAACTTATATACTGCATAGCTTATATGCAACCTTTAGGCAACCGCTTCGAACACCATTAATAAACAGCTCTGGATAAAATTAGAATTATACACAGCATAAACGTAACTATATATAAGTGACTGGATGAGATCTGACCATGTCTATGGAGGTTCTCTGTCATCCAGGTCATGGTTGTCCCAAAGATGCTTTTTTGAAAGGTAACTGGACTCCCTTTGTTTTTTGCTTCTCATCCAAGAAGCTTCTTCAGTTCTGACAGAAGCATATTGCTGAATATTAGAAATATGACATCTGGGGCATGAAACTCCCTTCTAGCAATGGTGATATTAAAAATGGTGATATTATTAAAATTAGAATATTGTGCAAAAGTTCATCTATTTCAGTAATGCAACTTAAAAGGTGAAACTAATATATGGGATAGACTCATTACATGCAAAGCAAGATAGTTCAAGCTGTGATTTGTCATAATTGAGATGATTATGGCTTACAGCTCATGAAAACCCCAAATCCACAATCTCAGAAAATTAGAATATTACATGCAATCAATAAAACAAGGATTGTACATAGAACAATATCGGACCTTTGAAAAGTGTAAGCATGCATATGTGCTCAGTACTTGGTTTGGGCCTCTTTTACAGCAATTACTGCCTCAATGCAGTGTGGCATGGAAGCTATCAGCCTGTGGCACTGCTGAAGTGTTATGGAAGACCAGGATGCTTCAATAGTAGCCTTCAGCTCTTCTGCATTGTTCGGTCTCATGTCTCTCATCTTTCTCTTGGCAATGCCCATAGATGGGGTTCAGGTCAGGTGAGTTTGCTGGCCAATCAAGCACAGTAATCCCACGGTCATTGAACCAGGTTTTGGTGCTTTTTGCACTGTGGGCAGGTGCCAAGTCCTGCTGGAAAATGAAGTCAACATCCCCATAAAGCTCATCTGCAGAAGGAAGCATGAAGTGCTCCAAAATCTCCTGGTAGACAGCTGCGTTGACCCTGGACTTAATGTAGCACAATGGACCAACACCAAGAGATGACATGGCTCCCCAAATCAATACAGACTGTGGAAACTTCACACTGAACTTCAAGCATCTTGCATTGTGTGCCTCTCCATTCTTCCTCCAGAATTTGGGTCCTTGGTTTCCAAATGAGATGCAAAAGTTGCTCTTATCAGCAAAGAGGACTTTGGACCACTGAGTAACAGACCAGTTCTGTTTTTCTTTAGCCCAGGTAAGACGCTTCTGATGTTGTTAGTTGTTCAGGAGCAGCTTGACAAAAAGAATACAACATTTGAAGCCCATGTCCAGGATCCATCTGTGTGTGTGGAGGCTCTTGATGCAGACTCCAGCCTCAGTCCACTCCTTGTGAAAGTCCCCAACACTTTTGAATGGCCTTTTCCTGACAATCCTCTCCAGGCTGCGGTCATCCCTGCTGCTTGTGCACCTTTTTCTTCCATGCTTTCCCTTTCCACATAACTTTCTATTAATGTGCTTTGGTACAGCACTTTGGGAATATCCAACTTCATTTGCAATTACCTTTTGAGACTTTCCCTCCTTATGGAGGGTGTCAATGATGGTTTTCTGCGCAATTGTCAGGTCAGCAGTCTTTCCCATGATTGTGCTTCCTACTGAACCAGACTGAGAGACCATTTAAAGGCCTTTGCATGTGTTATGGCTTAATTAGATGATTAGAGTGGGACACTTTGAGCCTAGAATATTGAACTTTTCACAATATTCTAATATTCTGAGATTATAGATTTGGGGTTTTCATGTTTCCATCTAACACAGGCCACTTTCTTGAAAGCTTGAGACCGAAGCTGGAAATTTGGATTAATCAATGCCAGTTGTAGCCAAGCAGAAGCTGAACACTTCCCCTAGTCAAGTTACCACTCAGATGCAGTCGGATATTAGAATCGCTTTTTTAATAATCCGACCTTCTATTTTGTTTTAAAGTACCACATAGATTGCTATGAAGTTTTCTTGTCCCTGGAGATTTAATCTCTTTGAAGTAAATAGATGTTCTTGGATCAGTGTTATCTATTCATCCTTCTCCTGGCGCAATAGCTCTCTTCTTACCTAAGCCAAAATGGAAGATGAATAATCAACTGTTCACAATAATTTGTATGCTATCTACTCACCAGCCTTTAGGCCAAAACATACTTTAAAAACCCTACCAAAGATAACTGTTTTCACTCTCCTTTTGAAAGATAAATGAGTGGAAGTAACCTCTCCTGTAGGGAGAGAGAGAAAGAAGCAATCCAAAGGTAATCAAAATGAAAGATACAGTTCCCATGAGGCTTGAAAAAAGTACTTTAGAGTTGACCAATGTGTTCGTAAAATATTTCCTTAGTGGAAAACTCTTGCATTGATCAAACTGAGTACCTTCTAAATTTGATAAATCTCACTTTCTTCTTCTTTTTTAAATGTAAGTTTTATTTGGGTTTTCACAAAAACATACAAATAAATCATCTTTTTTTGAGAATAGCATGATCCCGGGTTATCACTTCTTTATACTGACACAAACTCAATTTCATATTCATTTTTGTGTTCTATTCCATATCTCATTACTATTTTAACATTGTCTCCATAATTTTTCCCTTCCCATGGTTTTCTCAACTTTATTTTTAATTATCTCGTATCTAGATTCAATTATATATCTTTTTCTAAGTTTCAATGTTTTTCTAATCATTATATTTATACTTTTTTCTGTCCAAATTTTCCCCTTTGGTTACTAGTTGGAATATGACACCTTTATATCTTTTAATTTTATCCATTCAACTCTTATTTAAGCTTCAATTTATGGCTTTAGAATTATAACATTCAATATAGTATATAACTTCCAATCAAATTCTGCTTGCTACATTCTTAAAATACACACTATGTTCTTTAGAATATATATATATATATATATGTATATATATATATATATATGTGTAAGGTTTTTAAGCTGATAATTTTTAAATAATAAATAAGGGAGACTAGTATAGATCTATTTCGAGCTAGTTAGCTCTCTTCAGCTAGCCATACCCTTACTGGGATTCGAACCAGGGAAGTATTACATGTGAGGCAGTTGTAATTGCCTCTACACCACTGGCTCTCTCCTTATCAGCTCAGGCAGGGAAATAAGTATATACTTTGTATTACAACACCCTGTTAAGCCCCAATTAAGGGAGAAAGCATACTGCTTTCTTTTCTGTCTTTCGGCTCATCACCAGAGACCATACCGACAGAAAGCTATTTGTTTCGTTGCCTTTTGTTTACATGTGTGTAAGGTTTTTAAGCTGATAATTTTTAAATAATAAATAAGGGAGACTAGTATAGATCTATTTCGAGCTAGTTAGCTCTCTTCAGCTAGCCATACCCTTACTGGGATTCGAACCAGGGAAGTATTACATGTGAGGCAGTTGTAATTGCCTCTACACCACTGGCTCTCTCCTTATCAGCTCAGGCAGGGAAATTATATATATATAATCTATCTATCTATCTATCTATCTATCTATCTATCTATCTATCTATCTATCTATCTATCTATCTATCTATCTATCTATCTATCTACCTACCTACCTACCTACCTACCTACCTACCTATCTATCTATCTACCTATCTACCTATCTACCTATCTATCTATGTTTTCATAGATTTTCACAGGTAGAGGTATGCAGGTCTTGGTGTGTTCGGGTCTTTTCCCGTGTAAGATTGAGACTATCGAAACATTGCCCAGATAGTGTGTTCTGTTCCGGTGGGGGTTTGGTTGTACTCAGGTTAGTCTTTGTTGCTGGGGGATTTGAGCTGGTGAGCTGTGATCCTGTTGTTTGGCTTCGCATTCGTGGTCGTGCCACATCTTCATGGTGGGCGTCAGTTCTTTCATGTATGGGTTGGGGGGGTTTGAAGCAAGTAGTGATGCAGCTGTGGTGTGGCTTCTGGTCCATGGTCGTGTCTCATCTTCTGTGTGAGTGTGAGTCTGCATTGAAGAACACAAGAACTCAATCAAAAAAGAACAACCTCAAAGCCATAGGACATAAGATTGACTTTAAAAATACCAGAACTATCGCCAAAACCGAACACTTCAACAACAGAATAATCAGAGAAGCCATAGAGATAGAAAAATGCCCACAGAGCATGAATAAACGAGATGACACCTCCCGTCTACCAGCCATTTGGAAACCCTCCCTCATTAACAAATGAGTACCTAACATGAAGAAGGACACCAGACCCACATCCATGAGGGCCACACAAGAAGCTACCACCACACTTCCACGTGGAAAGCATACTCACACTCACACAGAAGATGAGACACGACCACGGACCAGAAGCCGCACCACAGCTGAATCACTACTTGCTTCAAACCCCCCCAACCCATACATGAAGCGAACTGACGCCCACCATGAAAATGTGGCATGACCAAGAATGTGAAGCCAAACAACAGGATCACAGCTCACCAGCTCATATATATAACAATGGTAAATAAAACACTCATTCCATTCCAATTCAATTCTATAATTAATATTAATTACATTCTTTATTTCTTTAACATTTCTTTTCAGGTAAATATCATACTTCCTTGGGAACACTTATAAACTTTCCATAATTAATTCTTTTTTTCATATTTCTCTTCACTTATATTTTTATAAATCATTAATAATAAATAACATGTTCCCATCCTTTCCTAATTTCCTAATCTCATTCTCTTTATTTCATTTATTTATTAACAAACATTCCCTTGCATTACAATAAGGATTTTATCCATCATTTTAATCATACATTGTTTCATATTTTCTAAAATTATTTCTATTTCTATTATAACAATAGTATCTTATGTACGTTTGCAGATATCCCTTTTTCAATTAAATTTTCATCCATTGTCTCTAAATAGGCTTATACTTTCAATCCTTATACATTTCCCTGTTTCTGTATATCTTGTTTCTGTCTTTTATAACTTATTTTCCTTTTGTTCTTCCCCCTCTTCTTCTCCCTCCCCTTTTTGCCCCCTTGTCTCTCTACTTCTAATTATCTCTTCTGTAATCGTCTCTTCTGTTGCTTCCTAATATTGTAATTATTTTTCAAAATAATTCAAACTATTACTTGATCATTAAAGATGGCTTCTTCTTTGTCCCGATCTTCTTGTTTTATAAGTGTTTCTTGTTGTTTCTCATAGTTCCAGATCTCCATTTCTAAAAATTGAAATATGAAGCCAAAAAACCTCTTCCTTCTTGTGCATCTTCTTTCTATTTTTTAAGTTCCATTTTCATTTCTTCCAAAAGTCATTTTAAACACTTTTAAATAACCACCCGATTGATTTTAGTCATTTAAATCCAATAGTCAAAAATCCAAAAATCACCAAGTAATCCAAATAATCCAAAGAACTCGACCACAACCTCTGGTCTGTTTCTTCTTGCTTCTTTTTTCCACTTTCTCTTCCTGGGGTTCTGTTAGTTTGTTACAAAGTTTCAATTAGAATATATCTTTAGGAATCTTGTTAAAGTTTCACTGTCCTTTTAGTTCCAGGCAATCTTCTCCATTTTTCCAGATCCCGCCCTTTTATTCTTTTTTCTTATTCTTTCCTTTTCTCTCTTTCCTTCTTTTAGAGATTTTTGAGTATCCAAAAGTCTTTATTATCACTTTGACATTTTATTTTCAGTTTAAATTCATATTGATGTCAAAGTGGATTTTTGTCAATTTCTTATTTGAATCTCTTAGCTGTCAGTATAAGGAAGGGAAGAAAAAAAAAGCCAAATTCTTTCCCTTCCCTCTCTCCTTTGCTGTTTCAAAATCTTCTTTGGGAACAATGTTATTTTTTATAATTCAAATTCCAGGGTACCTTACATTGTTGCTTTTTCAGTTCAACCCGGTCAACCAAAACTTTCTCTTCTTATCTTCCTCCTGCACATTCTTTTCTGGTCGAGTTCTTCTTTGAGGTGGCCATTTCTGACCACCGCTACAACTGCCTTCGGGAAAGGGAGTAAGACCAGCTGGGGATGAGAGTTGCAGCTCTCTTCGACCCTGCTGACAGTCTCCCCCTTCTTCACCACCTCTAAGGGGTGGCTTAGCCCTGAAACCAGCTGGTTCGGGGCGCTCCAGCAGCAAGCACAGATTGAAACCGCGAACGATCGCAGATTTGTCTGTCGCTGAAGAAGCTCAAACCGGAACTCTGATTTCTTGATGTCAGTGAACATTTGGAGCGTGATCTCATGGATAGAAGATGTAAGATAAACAGATTCCATCTGCTCCAAAGTTAATGAATGCTATATAAGAATTTATAGATATTTGTACTAGTGATTTGTATTAAGCCTTGAAGCTTGCCAGCAACCACTGCAGCACCTGAAAGACAGGCCTTATTCTGCTGCTCAGGCTAAAACTGATCAACAAGCCACATTCTATGCTAGATGCAATTTAGAAGTCATTTTCAGGGGCAACTCTATGTGGAACAAATTGCAGTAACCTAATTGGGGTTTGGCAAGGATGGAGTATGTTTTTAATTTCTACTGGTTGTGTAAGAACACAACCAGTAGACTCAGGGAAGCCAGAAGCTTTCTTAGCCATGTTCTGTATTTATTGGTCTAGCCATGAGAGCAGGAGAATCCCAGATTTCATATTTGCCCTTTCAGAGAAACTGATTAGTAGTTGGAATATCCGTAGAATCAGGATTAGTAGTTGGAATATCCATAGAATCAGAGGGTTTCTGTATCTTGCAGGGATTCAATCTGAGTCTGTTCTACTTTGTCCACCTCCTCACAGCTACCAGATACTGGGTCAGGAAGTCTTCCCCATCTCCTCTTTGGCCTGTGGTAGATTTTTAAAACTGGATTTCATCAGCATATTGATGATACCTAATCCAAACTGACAAGATGTCCTTCCCTGGCATCTTCATAGATGTTTGTGAGGTTACTTTTCTTTCCAAGGACTTGACCCACCACAGATCTGTACAACATGCTTTATTGCAGCACACACCCTTCCCAATAATAGATTGCTCTCCACTCTTCTCAGATTTGCAAGGTGATGTTGCCATCGCTCAGTTCTTTAATACTTAGTTCATGCAGGAGTCTAAAAGTCTGTAAAGTGACATGCAAACTTTGCTTCCTCTCAAAAGTTCTTACAATAGTTGGAATGAAATGTTGCTTCAGTGTGGTTGTTCATGTTCTAGTTGCTATCACATTTTTGGTAGCAACTAGAGGGTATGCTGACAGTGCTGTATTAACCATTAAGCAGATTAAACATATGTTTAGGGCACCAGGCCCAAAGGAGGCACCACAAAGTTGAGAATATGACTTCATTTGTATAGCATGTACAAAAGAAGGGGGCACCAAGATTTGTCAGTGAGCCCTAATCCACCACTGTATGCAAGATAAGTGCCCATATAATTTGTGATGCTGGCAGTTGAATGATAGTCTTCTTTCCTGCCTGTAATGCCAATCTCCAGATGTTTCTTCCATTTCTCTATGCCACTTGCTTATCACCTTTCTTTCTATACCCACTTTTATGAGAGAAATGGGAGGAAGAGAAACATTTTTTTCTGGCTACAGTTCTTTTCCAAAATGCAGAAGCAATCTCAACTTTACTCCCTCGCAATGTTGAAACAAGAGATAAAAGGAGAAAGAAGCAAATTTTGGGAAATCTTACTATGAAGTATCCAAAGACTCAATCTCTGTGGAAACAATAGTAGTTGAAGCTATCTACTTAGGAATGAGTGAAATCACTACAAAGAAGTGCCTAAACCCCTAATCCTCACAAAAGAATAGCAGAATTGATGGTACCAAATGCTGCTCAAAGATCTATTGGGATCAGAAGAGGTATATCACCCCAATCGTGGAACTACCACAGGTCATATGATGCAATGATTACAAGGTAGTATTGCAAGCTAACTCTGCCCACTCCCAGGAGTTTGATTCTGAACCGCTCAAGGTTGACTCAGCCTTCTATCCTTCCAAGGTCGGTAAAATGAGGCAATATAGTAAAATGAGTGTTTGAGGCAATATTCTGACACTGTAAAAAGCTCAAAGAATGCTGTAAAGCACTATGGATCAGTATAGAAATCTAAGTGCTATTTTTAAGATTGAACCGCTTTGCTTCTTTAAAACTTTATCACTTTTCAACTTGCCAATGAATTGGTGGGGGGGAGCGAAGGGTGGAATAGAGTGCTGAGAATTTGTGTATGGATCATGAGAGCCTGGAAACCATCAAGGTCATGACTGCAGGTGCTTGAGAAGAAGATGGACTGTTCCCATAACAAAAGGACATTTTATAATTGAACAATGTGATCCCATAGGGATGGGGAGAAAGGGAAGCTATTGATTAACTAGGAAAACTGGTTACCAAAAGTACCAAAATGGTGTATCCAATAAAGTTTTACTTTTGGAAATTCAAAGCTCCTGAGTGTGTGTACTTGTTTTGGGTGCACTAATCAGACAGTTGACAGCTATTGCTATCCTTAAGATTGTCCCATGAAATTCCCAACCCAACCCATATCCATTCCTAAACCAAACTGAAGGGAATCTATATAATCTACTTCATCCAAAACCTTTTATAATTAAAGTTCAACTCCTTTAACTAATGAGAGTAGTAATATGAGAGTTTGTATCTTAATGGATCTTAATATAATTAATGGATGTTAATATAATTAATCTTCCATACATGGAATCCAATGCAACCTATAATCAACTAAAGAAAAATGATATGCATATTATTATGGCACCACTTAAAGACTCTATTTACTAATACTACTCATGTCAATTGTACCCCAACACATACACACACACATACCTACTTCATGCAGTTTTCTTTCAACAAATATTTGATTGATGATGATGGTAGGTACCAACATAATTTTTTATTTGTTTCTCCATTTATTTTAATATAGATGCTTTCTAAAATCTGATAAGTTCAATCACTTGGTTTTCTAAGCAGCACTAGATTACCTTTAATATAGGCCAAATGATTTAGAGAACATTTCATTTACCTATTGAATGACTGTGATATTGGATAATGGAGGAACTGAGGGAATAATCATGCAAGCATCATCCAGCCATAGCTATGGCAACTTTTTATTTTTATTTTATTTGGTTTGTCAATTGCTTACAAGATAATAGGTATAAGTAAAAGTATAGTTATGAATACATGGATACATATAAGAAAAATAAAAGAAACAATAGGACAGGGACAGTAGGCACGTTGGTGCACTTATGCACGCCCCCTACATTTATATTATATACTTATAATATAAATATATATATATTTATATTATATACTTATCTGCATTGATGATATTTCTGCACAGCTATGGGCATTAAAACTCACTAGAATAGATAATATAGAGGAATCAAAAAATTGGGATTCAAATTCACAATCTAAAATTCATTCACTGATTACATTCCCAACATACATAAATACAGTCTTTCTCTTGAGGTTTATGTTGCCGTAAGTTTCTGAATGTTAAATGAGTAAATCTCTAGGACAAGTTTATGAGATCTTCACCAACAAATATGAATTACCCAATTTTTACACCCATGCCTAGATGAACAGTTGGATACATTTTAATTGGATGGTACTTGCAGGTGAATGTGTTTATTTTCTTAGTAGACTGGACACAGTGAACTCCCATCTTTTATGGAGCCTTTATGGTAATATTATTATAGATAATCGTGCAAGAGAAAACACTCAGATATAGCAATTAATTAATGTCCAATTTGCTTTTTAGCAGCCCAAGACAGATCTGCTATGGTTGTAATCCAGTTTAATAAGTGCTTCAGGAACAAAAAGAAGTCCTCTAATAAATGTTTTGCTTTTATAAGGGGCATCTTAGCAATCTTTGCAGTTGCCATCACAGTATGAAGGAACTAAAATAATAGAAGGATTTAGAACCAGGCATAAGCTGAGAAACTGTTTTTAGAAGGATGACATAAGCAAAGCAAGAATTGGATTTAGGGAAGTTAGATTTTCAGTTTCACAATTACTACTGCATGTTGTGTCATATTATTTAGAAACTTCTTTAGCTTTACAGAATTGAAAAAATATTCTCCATAGGTTTTAGAGCCCATGTTTAGGATGAAAATTGCTATCTAAATTCCCAAACTAGATATATTTCCTAAACCTATATTTTAAATACTTTCCCTAAATTTAATTTGTAAATGAATTTAATTTATAATTAAAACCACACGTGCTACAAGACAGTTTTTTTCAACAATATATTGCCATTTTTTAGCAATCTGTAATTAACCAGGATTTATTTTCCTGATTTTTATGGCTTCAAACAGGTAATGATAGTTATTTCTTTTCTAGAACTTGCTTTAGAAGTTCATTAAATCAAAAGGGTTTCCTTGGGAAAAATCCATTCGTATCCTTCTTTATAGTTTAATTTATTTGGTGATCAGGGTGTCTATGTGAAAGCCATGGCTTTCATTAGACAATACTTTTCCAAATAGTATCCAGCCTCCTTGGGTGCTTAAATATCTGTAAAACCCATAGAAGCTATAATGAGCGAACTCTTCCCATCATCAGAATTTTTAATATATCAAAAACTATTGTATACAGTAAGCCACAAGTTTGTTATTTTCATCATCTAATTGCTATTTAATAAAGAAGAACTTTCCAATGTTTATCCTCCCATTCCAGGGAATAGTTGTTAATTTGTCTGATTGCACTTTATTTTTCATTTTAGACTTCGATAATATTTTCTGAGTGCAGTTCAGATCTTTGTGGCATACCTTTATAAAATATTTTTCATAAATATGATTTCAGGTATGTTGTTTGTGCATGTTATATACACACAATCATACCTGTAGAAAAAGTGAATGCCAGAAATATGTACTATTACCCTGAAACCATGGATTAGGATACTCAGGATGCAGAAGCAATATTTGGCTCAGAGGTAAATATAATGCGGGATATTTATGTATTTATTTATTAAATTTATATAGACACAAATTTATATTTAGATGTTATATTTGTAGTTTACTTAAGTACAGTAGTCCTCATTTGGTGCAGCATGTGGCTCAATGGTTAAGCTGCTGAACTTGTGGGCGGGAAAGCCAGCAGCTCAGGTTTGAGATCTGAGCACTATGCAACAGGGTGAGTTCCTGTCTCAACCCCAGCTCCTGCCAACTTAGCAGTTCGAAAGCATGCAAATTCAAGTGGATAAATAGGTACCACTTCAGAAATTAATAGCGATATGATCGCAGAAATGTCTTCAGACAGTGCTGTCTCAATGGCCTTGCAACAGAGATGAGCACTGCCCCCTATATTTAGCAATGACTAGTGGAGAAAAATCCAAGGGATTTCTTTACCTTTTTTATTTAGTCCTACTTTACTGCCCATAGTAAGGACAGCTCAAATACCACTCTTCAGTTTTTTTAGGTTGCATTAGCAGAATCTCTAGCAGAATATGATCTTCTGCCACAAGTTTTATAGAGAAAAGCAGAATTTCTTGACACGTGTAATGCATTCACTAAACACAATGAGATGTACTGTACTTCCAAATAAGGATACATACCAAGATTACATTTTCTGCCTTCATTCTTTACTGAAGATATGTGGAGTGCAACTTTATCTTGTTGTTATTTTTGATGCTATCTTCTTGCTTAGTTTTCTTTTGTTAGATTTCATTTCCTACCCTGCTTCAGATAATGATCTATCCCATTGTTAAATCTGTAAAATATTCTGCAGATTGATGGCTGCAGCAATCAGAATACAGTTCATAGCACAGAATACAGTTTAATCCTATTAGTATCCATTAGTAAATGTGCATTACTTGGTATATGTGATGAGGCCTTTTCTCATTTACATATTTCAGATTAAAATCTCTTTGAAAACAAGTCCAGAATTTTCAATAACTTTACTTTAGATCAAGTTTATTTGTATTGGATTTTTTACTGTTCTAGAGAAAAAAAGATACACAAGAATCCAGGCAGACTTAACTAGGAGCTACTGAGTTGCGTTCATCAGGATTAAAGTCTTGTCAGTTGCAGGCAGCAGGTGCCAGCCATCCAGCTAATTAAGATTAAACTGAGTTTGTTAACCTGTAGTTAGCAGTTTTTAGAAAAGTATTGTACCATAGAAGAAGGCACCTTAGGAAGAAGTTGCTGATTTAAGCAATCTTTCCATTCTGTGAGGAGGGGAGGAAAGGGAAAAATGACAAAAAGTGGGCTAGGAACAGGATAACACACAGTAACTGATCATAATGGCAAACATGTGGCTGAGACAAGGGAGAGAGGGAGAGACTGCAAAGTTCATAAATGCAGGTTGCAAACTTACTTTTTCATCATTATCATAACTTTGAACATTTTATTGCCTGAAATAGTCAATCAGTGAAGTCTATTTGTATTGTCCAAAACATGTTTGCTTATACTAGCTGCTTATAAGCTTAACTGACAGTAGACTTTATGTTCACATAGCTTTGAGATTATTTGTGTTATTTTGTGAGCCAGAAGAAGCTTCATAAGAAATTCTTAATAAGGCAACATTCTCTATCTCAGGGGTCTCCAACCTTGGCAACTTTAAGACTTGTGAACTTCAATTCCCAGAGTTCTTCAGCCTCTGCTCTATCTAGTATTCCCTTGTTGCTAGTGATAGTTGATGTGTTTGTACTCCAAATTTTCCAAAAGATTGTTTTAGTTGGAACAAGCTGATCTAGACAATTAACTGAAACATGTCTTTATGCAGCCCAGAATCTGCTGTCACAGCATTGGAACACTTTGCTGCCAAATGACAAGTGGAAATGGTTACAGATTCTCCATATAGTTTATATTCCAAGTAAGTAAGATAAAGATAGGTGACCCCCAGGAATGGTCTAATATAGCTTTATATATGGCTTAATATTAGAATATTATTTTTGTTGTTTTGATTATGTCAGGAAGATAATGACAGTCTCATTTTTTAAATAAGAAAATCCAATTTCTGCCCTTTTTCTGGGGAAAATACCATCTCCAAATTAAGAACAAATTAATATGGTAAAATGAAGTTCAGATCAACCTAGAATAAAATGGGGTACATGATAGTCTGACAGGCTTGTACTAGAAAACCTCCAAGGTCCCTACTAACTCTGTTACTCTATTGCCATATTTCTTCATGCCCTACTTAACAATTAAAAAGGGTTTGAACACTGTGCTGGCAAGTGAGATGAGATATGAATTGGAAAAATGTTGTTCGCCAATTATTTCACAAGATATAAAATTATCTGAAAGGTTTTTTACTTTTATATATCCCTTTTCTTTTATGTAATTGTCCAGTGAAGAATCATCTCTATTTTGGAAATATTACATTGGCATTCTTTTTTCTCAATATCTTTGAAAAAACTAGTTCATTTCTATATGTAATAGTTCTGATGAGGTGAATATAAGAGTGCATACACAATTGCTGGTGTTAAGAAAGGAGAATCTCTTCTGCAATTAAAATCTTAGATAATTACATGATTATTGTGCAGCTACAACAACACTTCTCCAAAATATTTTGCATCAAACCTTAATTTGGTGAAATTAATTATAGTACTTGGTTAACAGTTTCCTACAGATCATGGAAGCAGATCAGCCCATCATCATATAAGCAGAATTGCCTCTGTATAACTTCAAGAGGTAAAAAAAAAAGTATTATTCTTCTAATACATTTTCTTACGATCTAATCCTGGAGTACCAGGAAACTAACAGAGGTTATTTGGTTCCAGTCTTCAAAAAGAAAAAAAATACAGACCAATCAGCTTGATCTGAGAAAATCCTGGAAAAGATAACTAAGTAGTAAATACCTAGAAACAAGCCAAGTTATCACTGGAAGCCAACATGGGCTTGTTAAAAACAGATCATGCCAAACAAATCTGATTGCCTTCTTTGACAAGGTGATTAATTTAGTGGATCAGAAAAATGCTCTGGACATAGTTTAAAAAGGCATTTAACAAAGCCTAGTTCTTGGTAAGATAGAAAAATGTAGAATAAACAGTATCACCATCAGATGGATTTGAAATTCACTGTCCAACCAGACTCAATATGTACTTCTTAATGGAACTACATCTAAAGGAGGAAAGAATGCAATGTGGTATTTTAAGTTCTGTGTTAGGCCCAAGAGTCTTCAATATCTTCATAAATGAATTACATGAAGAGATAGAAAGTGAACTTGATAAATTTGCAGACAATAATGAACCAGGGTGAATACCCAACATTTTAGAAGACAGACTCAAAATAAAGAAGGATCTTGAGAGATGTGAACAATGGGCCCTATCCAACAAAATGGTATTGAAAGGTGAGAAAAGTAAAGTCTTACATTTAGGAAAGAAAACAAAAACAAATGCACAGGTGTAGAAAAGGTGGCACCTGACTCATCAGTAGTAACAGTGAGTGGACTGTAGGTGTCATAAGTAAATAAGTGGGTGACCACTTACAGTAAGTATGAGCCAACAGTATGCTGCAATTTTCAAAAACAGCTAATGCACTCTAAGGCAGCATCAACAGAGGGATAACATCAATATCATGTGAAGTGATGGTACCACTTTATATTGCACTGTTAAGCGTACATTTGGAATACTGCATCCAGTTCTGGTCACCATGATATAAAAAGATGCTGACACTCTAGAAAGAGCATAGAGACGATCAACAAAGATGATAAGGAATCTGGAGGCTAAACAAGATCTTGATATATCTAGTGTAACAAAGAGAAGGACTAAGGATGATATGATGTCTTTCAATACTTGAGTGGCTGTCACAGAGAAGAGGGAGTTGACCTATTCTCTAAAGCAGCGGTCGCCAACTAGTGGGTTGCGGCCCACTGGTCGCGGCCCACTGGTGGGCCGTGAGAAAATTTTGGTGGACCGAAGAGAAATCTCAACCCCAGAGCACCTTCCCAAAGCAATAAATCCAGGCTACGCAGAAACACAAGGCTGCACTGCCCACATGGCCCATGTGAACCCTCCCCGCCCACTCACTCCTTACTTGGCAAATGTGTCTACTAAGTTGCTATTTTTCCTTTTTCTGACCATCATCTGTTCTGCTGCACTGGGAGATTTAGAAGCAGGAAATGGTTGGATTTCTTGCTTTCTAGCTAAGCACAGCCAAACCTGCCTTAGAACTGAAGGTTTGTTTGCAAGCAAATTCAGTGCAGACTCACAGCAAGCAAATTTGAGAGGCTGAGCTAGCCGATGGTAGATAGATCGCTGAATAATTCTGTGAGCAACTCAATCTGCCTGCTTTGCCTGATTTTGGATAAAAGTTGTTTTTTTTAAATAAAAAATTCAATATTTACATACATGGTAAGTTGTGAGTTAATTTTATGAGTTTGCTAGCTAGCAAATTTTATGAGTTTGCTTGCAAGCAAATTTTATGTGGCAGACTGAGCTAGCCAATGGCAGATAGATTTCTGAATGAATCTGTGATTCTGTGAGGAACTCAAATCTGTGATTCTGTGAGCAACTCATTTGCCTGATTTTGGGTAAAAGTTGCTCTTTTTTAAAATAAAAAGTTCAATATTTACATGCATGGTATGTTGTGAGTTAATTTTGTGAGTTTGCTTGCTAGCAAATTTTATGAGTTTGCTTGCAAGCAAATTTTATGTGACAGACTGAGCTAGGCAATGGCAGATAGATAGATTTCTGAATGAATTTGTGATTCTGTGAGCAACTCAATTTGCCTGTCTGCTTTGCCTGATTTTGTGTAAAAGTTGCTCTTTTTTAATAAAAAAATCAATATTTATATAAATATTTATATTTACATACAAGCCATGCCCAGCCAGCTACATGACCACCAAGCCACACCCACAAATTAAGCCACGCCCACAGAACCAGTTAATGGTCCCTGGGATCTAAAATTATGAGTTTGGTGGTCCCTGAGGTCCAAAAGGTTAGCGACCCCTGCTCTAAAGCACCTGAGGGTAGGACAAGAAGTAATGATTGGAAGATCACTAAAGAGAGATCCAAACCAGAATTAAGAAAAAAAATCCTGACAGTGAGAATAATTAATTGGTGAATGGTTTGCCTCCAGAAGCTCTACCACTGGAAATTTTCAAGAAGAGTTTGGAAAACTATATGTTCAGAATGATATAAAGTCTTGTATGTATGATATATATCCAGCCCCCAGATGTATAGTATATCAGGGGGTTGGACTAGAAGACCTCCAATTCCCTTACAACCCCATTATTCTATCTTCTAAGACTGAGGTGTCAAACTCGCAGCCTGCGGACTGGAGGTATCATGTGCTCGCCCAGCCCCCAGCCAGTTTAGTGAAGGGGAAAAAAGTCCTGATATGTCACATGATGCCACCGTGACGTGAGTTTGTTCTAAGATAATAAAAGTCCTGCCTCTTATATAGAATTGCAGCAGTATCTGAATTTATCATTAGTAATCATTCTAAAATCCATTCGTTTTCATTTTGTCCTCAATTTGATCTTAGCGTAGTTTTCAGCTACAGACACCTTAAATTCATCAACCAAGTAGGTGTGAATATAGGGAAGGAGGCTTCCAAAGCTGACAGAGGGAGGAGATATGCCACGTTAATATTTTGTTACATATTTTTTGTATACAATTTAATTTCAAATTTGAATTCAAAACACATCTCTTTCCATCTGGTTCCTATTGTGTCCAGTATGACAATATTTTGTTTGAGACATCTATGTGTTTAAAATTCTCGTTTGGACCTTTTGATTCATGTGACCTGCTTTCAGTGTTCATGTCACATTCAAGGCCAATATACTTAATAGTTTAATTTGCTACCAAGTTTCTACCTTTTTTTAAAAAAAAGTTTTGTTTTATTAGTATAATATATAAAAATTCCATTTCAGACTAACAGTGTGTTGTCTGGATACAATTATTTTTGAGCAATCATAATCAAAGTGTTTACAATAATATATATCACAATAACATTAATACTGTAGTAACAATAATAATTTGTTTGTCCTTTTTAACAAATTTCCATTTTAACATTTATCCTTTTTATGTCCCTTTCTTTCTAACTTCTGTTTTTATTGTCTAGCCATCGACAAAGTGTCCCATATCAAAAAGTATTTAGTTTCTCCTTTGTCCTTAATAGTAAGCGTTCGTCTATCAATTTCTGCACATTCTAATATTTTCTTAATTACCTTCTCATCTGTCGGGATCTCATCACACTCCCATTGTTGAACATATACAACTCTAGCTGAAGTTAGTACATGTAAAATCAAGTATATAGGCTCTTTATCATATTTTTTTTCTGAAAGAATACCCAATAAAAATATCTCTGGTTTCATATCTAAATGTTGTTTTATCATTTTTTTCAATCAGGTATGTATTTTCGTCCAATATTTTTTAACTTGTGGACATTTCCACCACATACGGTAATATGAACCATATCTTTGATTAAATTTTCAACATTTAGTAGATCTATTCTTATAATTTTCACTAATCTTGTTGGTGCAAAATGCCATCTGTAAAACATTCCATACAAATTTTCTTTATATGCAGTTGACGTAGTCGGTTTAACATTTGTATCCCAGTTTCTGCCATTTATCTAATTTCTATCTTTATAGCAATTAGGAGTTAAACTGCCATATAAGTGGAAAATGAAGTTGTAAGATAGAGGCCAAAGATATAGCATTCACATTAACAAATGATTCTCACATACCTTCTACAATTTCTAAGGTCTACATTTTTAGACAGGGCCGTGAGTTCAAAGTTCAGAGAAAAGTTGTAAAGAGCAGATTTCAAAGATGTCCTTACCTCTTGCTTAAGCTCTTTGGAGACTAAAGACATGTGCTAATTTTTTATAAAACAAAACATTCATTGGAAACTTTTTATATAATTTTTTGTCCTAAGTTTTTGCAAGGTTTTATTTTTTTCTACACAGAAATTGTTGGTGTCCTTTTTGATTTCTGTAAATGTAATTCATTCAGGTAAACTATATTGATTATAAATGCAGTGTTGCAAAGGATGAATTATTATAAATTCTAGGAAGTTGTTGAATTATTAGAGGATATCTATCTATCTATCTATCTATCTATCTATCTATCTATCTATCTATCTATCTATCTATCTATCTATCTATCTATCTATCTATCTATCTATCTATCACCTATCTGAATTGCCCTATGAACAATTTAAAAAAGTATTTTTGTTTTCTTGAACAAGTTTCATTGTACACAATGCTAAGATATTTATGGGAACATTCTTGGTTCCCTAAATATAAAGTGTAATTGGTTTTAGATTAGATATACTATAGCTGGTATCATATATATATATAAAATGAAAGAAAAACTGCCCTCTCCTATTTTATTAAAGATTCTAAGAAATATATTAAGTTCCATTTTAAGATATAATTTGAAAACTGGCATAGTGATCTCTTAATGTAAATTCATTCTATCTTATTGCTGATTGCAAGCCCCATGGTATGAAATCTTTGTTGTTCAAATAATGCATTTCTGAAGGAACAATTTATGGTAACTGCAGAACTTTGATAAGGATATACATGTTTAAAATAATGTAATAGGTTGTAACAGAAGTGTCCATCCTGAGGCTATTCTTGGAAACTGACAGCATATTTCTACAGTCATAAAATGGTGAATGTTATGACAGCATTTCAGCCTTCCTAATTATGGTTAGGAAGACTTATTAATATGGAGTTTTTTGTAAAAAAATCTGTACTGCAAGAAATCTGTCTCCCTGTTTTAGATTGTTTGCGAATGATCTATTTCATGGGGAAGGGGAAATAAAAGATAAGAAATTTCTCTTTTGGGAAGAGTCTTGAAAGTTAGTTCCAAAAATCTGTTACAATAATAAATTAGGGGCTTTAAAAAGTCATTCAATATTTTAAAGAATTATTTTAACTATCAATTTCCTCCTTGTTGGGGCAATTGGATTATTTTTACTTTCTTAGCAGTATAAATAAAGTAGTATGCAGCTTGTGAAGAGAACACAAGGCAATGGTCTCTGGAGGTTTAAAACTCTGGGAGACAAGGGAACAGTTATCTCATTCTCTCCCTCTCCCTCTCCCTCTCCACAAGCTAAGGCTGTCACTTTCAAAAATACATTTGGTTTCATAGTACCTTTTCTAATCACTTTTGGATATTTCTTGTTAACAATGCTCTGTTCACAACCTTTGACAGTACTAGGTGAGTTTCCCTTTAATACTGAGCAAATGAATACAGTTCATTTTAATACAGTTTAAAAACTTAATTGGGGGGGGGGGGTTAACTGCAAATGGATGTTTGAAACTTTGATTTTAGAAAGTTACAAATGGACTGGACGTTCCATGAAAATGTTGAAATAAGATTTTGAAATTCATTATAAAGAAACCTTCCTATGGGAAAATGCTTTTAACTTAAAAAATAATAAAAAAAGGTTATGAAATTTGGAAATTAGAGGGAACTAAATAGATTATTAAAGAGGAAGAAAACATGGAATCAAATGTACAATTACTGAATAGAGAAAACTATTCTAACATTGAACATATTGAACTATATTTTTGAACAATGGATTCAAAAACTAATGTTAACAATGTCAACAGAGGCATCTACTACTGTAGAGAGACTGTATTTAAAATATGTTCTGGAAATTGAACAAGGTTTATCTGATAAGATTGAGAAGGAGACGTAAGTGGGTTTAGAAATGACAGGTTAAAACAATTCTTAATGGACTTTTACTGACTAGCACTGAAATTATGCTTCTTTACAAATTTGTTTATAGATGGAATATGGGAAGAAGAGATCATTTGTTGCATTTTAGGAGAAGATAAAAAATTACTAAATTTGTTTATACTTTGTTATGATAAAGATAAAAATCACTATATTTTTACTTTTTGCTCTTTAATGTTTCTTTTTCTCACCTACAACTCTTACTTTCTATTCTTTTAACTTCTAACTTGTATTAGTTTTTACTATTGTGATTATAATAGTTAATGAAATTACTATTTAAAAGGAAAGGGTTATAGTTTGCAAACTAATTGGCACCATTCCTTTCTATGATTATAATACTTTCCCAATAGTAAAATGTCCACTTTTATAAGTAGAAAGTAGTGGTGACACTTGCTATATGATAGACTATTACATTGCCAATATTTTTTAGAATTTGCAGCAGAAATTCAAGTCTAGAAAACACACAGAGCCATTCAGCAGGATCATTAACTTCTTTATAAACATATTAATATGAGTAAAGTTTACAATACCATTTGTAGATTATTTCAATGTAACAAAACACAAACATAAGCAGTCAGGGGACTCAGAACAGATTTCAGTTTAGATGGGAAGCAAGTCAGTTTCTCTTTCACTTTAGAAGTGAGCACAGAACAGAGATAAACCACACCCAGATTCTGTCTTTAAGAAACCAAAGCATTTGTTCATCATTAGCTAAACCAGTTATTTCTGAATCTTTTGAATCTTAGTTCTAATACACCAGGTGGTTGGATTGATGTCACCTTAGTGAGTTGGGCTTGGATTCCTGAAGACAATCATTCATTTTGCTTTTTTGTTATTTGTTATACAAAAATGAATTGATGGCAATCCTTCCATTATTGGGTGATTTTTCTACCAAATTTTGATGGGACAATTTGAGGGGGTGGAGTAGGAATAGAGATTTGCTTAAAGGACTCTGGGAGAAGCATGTGACCTTTAGGCTGTCAGTTTCTTAGTTCTGGATTAAATTTCAGATTCCATTTTCTCCTTTCTCTCTAAGAAGTATATCACTGGAGAAAAAAGTGGACCTATATGTTTTCTCCTATTTTGAATTCTATGCTAATATTCATTTCACTGTGTGTGTGTGTGCTCCGTGTAGTCAAGCAATGGCAGCACATTTGCTTTATCAGGACGTTGTTTCAGAAGCAATAGGCATTTTATTTTGTGGAGAGTGATTGAATTTTTAATGTTGCTCAGGTATCAGCTACTTCACTGGGGCCCAAATGCCATTAAACACATTGTCTGAGGCATTAAAACAGATGAACTCACATTTTCTGATACAAATCAGCTTCAGTAACTAAATATGTGAGCTAATTGCTTTGTTTTCTTAAAGCAACCATTTGTCAATCACTTACAGCAAAAATTAAATACACTGGTTAAAGATTTTGATGCTACCTGGGGATTGAATGGAATTCTTCCCTTTTGCAGTATCACTAATTAGAAACATTCTCTTTTGGTTCACTGTGCTGAAATTAGTTTAATTTCAGGGAAGACATAATGCTGTGCCTTTGATTTAAAAATTGTTAGTACAGATGTTTCTGCAGAGAAAAATATTCTAAAATATCTCCTGGCTATAAGTTCTCTGAATTTGTCTTAGCAGGGCAGCATTTTATATATATTTTTATATTTTATTTTATATACATGTGGTAAACAGATAATGCCAAAAGAAGGATCAGATAAGAGACAGCATTGTCTGCAAATGTATAGTAGGTGGGGCAATAGGCACAGAAGACATCCTCCCTAGTATTTCAAGATGTAAAGGAGATGGGGGGGGGAGGGTTAGAGAGAATTATACTTTGAGATTTGCAAGATTGATGTTGTCCTTGCAAGATAAACCAGATTGGAATCACAACTAGATGGGCTAATTTTACATTATTGTAAAGCTACATTGATAAGAGCTTTCAAGTCAGGAAGTACAATTTTCCCCATCACACAAACCTTGTCTCCCTTACAGTCTGAGAAACTAGAAAGGGTCTCTTCTGAACCTGTTGTGCCACCCTGTTGCAGGCTGTTAGAGTTAGAATTAGACTTTATTTAATTTATATACCGCCCCCTCTCCCAAATTGGGACTTGGGGCGGTGCACAGGCTGTACTGCCTCTCACCTAACCGTTCCCTTGGCAGTATCTCTCTTCCCAGTTTCCCAAGGTTTTTCCATATATCACTGTGTCATATGACAGCAGGGATAGGTTGATACCGTAAAATAACTTGTAGCTAGTTTTATGGCTGGTTCACCAAATCAGCAAATCCCACCCCTGGCTGGCCCCACCCACTGCACCCCTCCCTTCCCAGGAGTACCCATGTGTCTCATTTCAATGCCAGGTAATTTCCAATGCTGGGCCTGCGTGGAGGCTCGGGGAGAGTGAAAACCAGGCCTCTGGAAGGCTGCAAATGAGCCTGTTTCTGGCCTTCAGAGGGCCTCCAGAGCCCAGGGAGACATCATTTACATCCTCTTGGAGGGTCGACGAAAGCCTCTGGAGTCCAGGGAGAGCAAAAAATGGGCCTCCCGAAAGTTCTGGAATGCTGGAAATGGCCCCATTTCTGGCCTCTGGAGGGCCTCCGGAGCCCAGGGAACACTGTTTTTCCCCTCCCGGAGGCTCAAAGAAAGCCTCGAAAGCCTAGCAAGGGCAAAAAATGGGCTTCCCACCGTGGTGCAGAAGATCGACTAGGCCATGCCCACCATGGCCACGCCCACCCAGCAACCAGGTAGAGAAACAATTGCTGATATTTTTGAAACCTACCCCTGTATGACAGTCCTGAAACAAATTGATGACTCAATCAACATTGTTTTCCCCGCTTCAAGGTTTTGTTCATAACCCTGTATGTTATATTTATCTTGCAATATATGCATATAAAAATGTATGAGAATATGTTAACTTATAAAATCAATCACAGAAGATTAGGTTGTTTCTGCATTTGGATGGCCTGTTTCAAATTTTGTCCTTTGGGATCTGGATTTTTTTAAAATCATAATTACAAGGGTGAAGAGCAGGGGATTTGTCAATTAGTTTAGCAATTGCCCCACTTACATTTTCAAACGCTTGACCTATTTTTTAAACATCAGTATAATCATTGATAAGAATTTCTGCTACTCAGCTCTCTTTTTAAAATAAATAATTCTAATATAATTTCTGATATATTCTCTTTTGTCCCAAATTGAATTACTCTCACTACTTTGAAATGAAGGTTGCTAAGGCTAAGAGAAGATCCCTCTCTGTTGTGACCTCTGTTTTGTGGAGTAGCCTTCTGTAGAAGTGTTGAGTCTTTCCAGCCCTGCTGACTTTTGAAGTTGGTCACAATGGAACACTTCTGAGTGTTCTTAATGTATTAATATAGCATTGTTACAGTTGCTAATGGTTATCAAGGTACTGTTTTAATTTTACATTAATGATAATGTTATGTTTTTACTATGTGGTTTATATTGCTGTGCTGCTGATGTTTTAGTTTTGTAACCCAACAATAGTCCTAAGATTGCTATGCCCTAAAGTCTAATAAAAAATAACTGTATAGCTATTCAACTAATTGTGCAAAAAGCAAATTCCATATAGAAATGTCCCATTTCATCTTCAGAACAATCATTTTTGAGCTACAAACTGGATTTTTGGGATCAAGATGTTTCACTGTCAAAACTGTGCACCTTTAGTTGTTAAGAAGAGTTTGATGTGGCAAAAATATTTAGAGCAATGGTACATGGAATGCCAGAAAAATGTGAGAACTGTGAAGCAAGGCAAAGTGATATTGTCAAAAACTGAATCTTGACATTCTTAGAATTAGTGAACAGAAATGGAATTGGAATGGTTACTTCACATTGAAGAGCAGAAATATTCTGGTGTAGGGTCTCCCACTTGGGCAGAGGATTGGACTAGATCTGCAAGGTCTGTTCCAACTCTGATTATCTGTTATCTATTATTGTATTGCTTCTTCATCAATGCTAAAAAAATCACCTTTTGTAATAAAAGAAAATCTATAAGGTCACTTTTGGGGCCTGTGACACTGAAATATGTGGCTAGGAAAATAACCCCCTACTTTCCTTTCTTTTTCAGAAGGAAGGGAGGGAGGGAGGGAGGAAGGAAGGAAAGGAAGGAAGGAAGGAAGGAAGGAAGGAAGGAAGGAAGGAAGGAAGGAAGGAAGGAAGGAAGGAAGGAAGGAAGGAAGGAAGGAAGGAAGGAAGGAAGGATTCGGTGGTAAAGAAGATAAATGTTTAAATTACAGATTATGACACAAAATGATTTATAAAAATGCATAGAGAGATAAATATAAGGTTCTGGGCAGAACCACAAAACAATATTGGTCTACTCCTAATTTAGAGTCAATTCTTCTCTAAACTGGTTTCAAGTTGCATAAGGTGCAGCATTATTGATCTTGTAAAAAAGCAAAGATACAAGCAACAAAATAAGCTTATTATGGTATCATGAGAGACTGATCATCATAGATGCATATACCACAGAAGTCAGTTCAGATTGCTAAAGGGCCTCTCTGAGGTTTTGCAGAGTTCTAATATATAGGTTTCTATATTTAAACTTTTATTATTCCATTTAAGCTGGATATTTCTGAGCTGCTGAAATCATAAATATTTTAATTTTTGCATAAATCCTTTGAGGATTTAGCAGAGGAATGGACAGTGTATTAGCATTCAAGCTTCTGTGCCATACCAATATTTTAAATGAGGATCTGAGCAGATATAAGTGAGTAGGACCAAAGATGAGAGATGTTTATGCTAAAAGAGGAAAATGGAAAATAAAACTTTTCTTGAATAAGATATAATCAATCAAACAAACAAGACAGAACAATTAATCAGTGGAACAAAATTCGCCGCCAAAAGTTGTGATGCTCCAACATTGCAGTTTTTTAAAGAAAAGATTGGATGACCATTTGCCTGAAATCATATAAGGTTTCCTACTCAAGTAGGGGGTTTGACTAGTAGATCTCCAAGGTCCCTTTCAACTTGTAGATCTCCAAGGTTTCTTCCAACTCTCTTATTCCATTAAAATAACTTTCTGATTTTAGAAATGGTCAGACAGATGTTTCTAAGAACCTCCCAAGAATGTGTTTATGTCTCAGGAGACATACTGATCCACTCCTGATTTAAAGTCAACTCTTTTCTAAAGTGGTTTCACATTTGCACAGCATTTTTGATATTAAGAAAGAAACCAAAGGTAAGAAAGCAAAGATACAAGCAAAAAATGTTGGACTGAAGTAAAATTTAATTTATTTATTTTTATTAAAATAAAAACTAACCTTATATAATATTTCTAACTATTTTAATCCACCCTTTCAGAGATAGCTGTTCATATTTTCATATATTTCTTTAACCTGAAAATTATCAAACTCCTGGAGCTAAGTTAGTTTTGATGTTGCTTTTAGATGAAATGAACTCAAGGTCAGTTATCGTCTTCTGTCTTTATTTTAATAAGACAAAGTTTTTCTCTTTAATAGAAAGGGAGAGGGTATGTGTCTATACCCCTGCATATACAGCATCTCCATCTATGCCTTAATCATGAGCATGGAAGTTCAAATGTTTGGGGCTACCCACAAATGTAAGATTGTCTGTTCATTGAAACATTATATAAATGTACTGTTTATTCACTAGATCTGCAGACTGG
The DNA here is from genome assembly GCA_023653725.1 of Bungarus multicinctus. Classification (NCBI taxonomy): domain Eukaryota; kingdom Metazoa; phylum Chordata; class Lepidosauria; order Squamata; family Elapidae; genus Bungarus; species Bungarus multicinctus. The sequence goes on along the minus strand of CM042838.1, from coordinate 92,229,071 downwards.
GTATTAGATACCATGAAAGATGAAATAAAATTCTGAAGATATTGTGTGAAACATACTAATATTCTAAATTTAGCCTTGGCTTATTGTATTGTGTGGGAGCATTCTGCATTTGTTGTTGTTGCTTTAATTGCAGTGGCACTGTAGAAATTATTGTGCCTGTTCTCTGCATGATGAGAGGGCTAATTTAGTTGTGTGTATAGGTAAAGTGTGAAATTAAAGACAATAGATAGCTTCAATTATAACACCCAAACCAAACTGAAACAACAGGGATATTCTTGGATTCCAAAAACAATACAATCTCAATCTTTTTTTAAAAAAAATATATGGCTCTTTTATTCTCTTCTTATTTGGAATAAACAACTTCCCCAAAAGGGAGAAATTAATAATCACTTTAGAATGATGCTGTTATTGCTGAATAAACTTAAAACAATGGGAAAGTATTAATCACCTTTTTTGCTATAGTGATAAAGCAGTGCATTAATGCATGAGTGATAGTTCTTCTTCACTTCCTGACAATACACTAAATAAAAAGGAAATGAACAAAACAACTTAAGAATTTATAGTCAGCCAGAATCATCTAGACTACTTTCCTATTGTGAAGGTGCACAAGCTATTCTAAAATGCTTCATGAAGCATGCTACTATGAATTTCCACATTTTTATGTGTATTTAATATAAGCAACAACAAAGATGCTTTCACAGCCTTAGAAGACACAAATGGTTCATTTTTTGAGAAGATGTGGTTTGTTCCCATTAACATCTTTCCACAAGCTTCTTCCCTATGTTTAAATGAGAAATTTATCAGGCATTAAAATCAAATGGCACAGCTTAGAATCCTATCATTATAACACATTTTGCCAAGCTTGAACACAATATACTATATGTTCAGGTTCTTCCTGCTACAATTGATGAGATTGTAAGTAAGTATGATGTCACCCTCTGGCTCCAGTTCGGACAACAAGAAAGAGCTGGCTCTGAAGATATTGGAGATGGGCTATGGGGAGCATCACGGAACATGGCAGGCTCTGGATGGATGGTTGAAGCAAATCTGTGCCGGGAATCAGAGAGGTGGCTGGATGAACAGGCTGGAGAAGAGGCTTAGCTGCAGCTGGTCAGCACAGAAAAGTAGGAATTGCGTACCCATCTGATCTCAGGTTGCACAGAGATGATCAGAGGGAGGTACAACAGAGGTCAGCAAGGCTACTCATGAAGAGGCAACCCTGCTCTTCCTAATGAGGAGCATCGGTTGGTACCTTTTTATCTCAGCTCTTATAACCTGGTAGTTGTCAAAGACAACAATTCATAATCCATCCATCCATGAGTGATTGTTGCGTTGATTTCATTGAGACTGTATTGCCATCGTTGTGCCTTGCACTCCTTGAAGTCAAGTTGCCATCTTCAAGCTTGAACCTATAGGAGTTGTTTTGCCTTTGTGATACCTTGAATCCATTGAAGCCAAATTGCCTTCCCTATGCCTGGAGTCCGGAGAGTTATGGTTGCTTCCATTGGGTCTTGCAATTGGCAGATGGTGTCATCCTACTTGGAGTCTATTAGTTTACCTTGCTGTGATCTTGCCTGAAGCTCACAAATTCATCTTGCTATTGTCCTGCTAGGAGTTCTGAATTCACCTTGAGGGTGCTGTCCCTGTGCCTTAGGTGCATAAAAGACTGAGGTTTGTCATACTCCCATTGCTTTTTCTATGTCTGGTTAATGTTTTTTGGAGAGATAGTTTGCAACTGACTCTAAGGAATACACACACAGAATTGGACCTGGGTAAGGACTATGGGGTAAGGACTATATGGAATAAACATGCAAACCCCTCTCTCTCTCCCTCTCTCTTTCTCCCTCTCTCTCTGAATCTGGACAAAGCAGTACCCAAGACAAGCATTAATGGTCAGTTTACTTATTTATCTGCCTATCTTCGTTTAATAAGGCCACCAAACATATCTGTTGGTGTAACGCAAATGTTATATGGTAAACTAATTAATTCTGGAGTTAATATTACTGTCTGATAATGCTTTATATTGTTTAACTTTAAAGTCATTTCTTGTTTTAATGGTCTTTACCTGGTTGTAATCTGTAATCTGAGGATAATACTCCAGAAAGTGTAGCTGAGAATTTTTTTTTTTTGGCCAGCAATCAATAGAGAGAAGAGCCAGCATGGGAAATAACATAAATAGGGAAGAAGTTGAACCAGCCCATATTTGCTTCTTTGTAATTAGTGTGATCTAGTTAATGGAATAGACTGGTACAGTTTGTACTCCACTAAAAGAAAAGATATATGGTTGAAACACCTGGTAGTATGTGAAAATAAATATGAGGATAAAGGTCCAGAGTCGCTTTTCAGAATGAGATGGGTACCGTATAAATCTAATAAATAAATAAAATTAGACATATAAGAAGTTATGTTTATTTTGAAACTCATCTCAAGATGCTTATCTTATCAAATAACTTTGATGCTTATCTATTATTGCTCCCTCAATCTTTCTACAGTGTGTTTCAATTGCTCTATTTTCTGACAGCATGATATTGTTTCTGTATTTGCTTTTTATTTCAAGCTTTAGATAAAATAGATCAGAACTTTACCATTTATGGTGGTAGAAGTCAGCAAACTCAATCTTATGTTAGTTGTTTCAATAAACATATTTATGCTATTTTTAATTGGCTCATTTCTAATCACATCTACTACTTGTAAGGTGACAATGACAACATCAGTATGAAAATTGAGAGGAAAAAATACTTATGGTACATGAAACTGAAAAGTATCTGAATAATGAAACTAGTTCCCATTTTGTACCTCTTTTGAATAGGTACCTATTTGAAACCTTTAGGATTCAATTAAAGTATAGAGGACTTAGAAGTAAGCTTGGTCAATTAAATCAACCCTGACTTGTGGTAATTACAGGAACAAGTACCTGCTGTTTTCTTGGCAACATTTTCACAAATAACACTCATAGAATCATAGGGCTGGAAGAGACCTTGAAGGTCTTCTAATCCAATTTCCTATCTATGGCAGAAGACCTTATATCGTCCCAGACAAATGGTTGTCAATTTTTTTCTTGAAAACCTTCAGCAATGGTGCATTCACAACTCAGAGAGGCAAGATATTCCATTGGTTAATGGATCTCATTGTCAGGATCTTTTTCCTTAGTTCTAGGTTGGCCCTCTCTTTAACAATCTTCCACCCTTCACTTCTTGTCCTACACTCAGGAGCTTTGGAGAATAAGTTGACCTCCACCTCTCTCTGTGACAGTCCCTCACGTACTGGAAGACAGCTATCATGTCAGTCCTAATTCTTCTCTTCATTAAGCTAGACTTACCTGGTCCTTTAACTGTTCCTGGTAGAATTTATCCTGCAGTCCTCTTATCATCATAGATGCTCTTCTCTGCAGACTTTAGCTCTCTAGAGCTAAGAGAGAGTAACTGGCCTAAAGCCACAGAGTTGAATTTATGCTTAAGGCAGAATTAGAACTACTGTTCACATTTAGAAACAAAACTCTCACTTTCAATTGTTTTATAGTACTAAATGTTTTAGGAGTATCCATGTGTAACTGCACATCCAGGGATATTAAAAAAAAACAGGAAAAAGAAGATTAAAAAAACATGTATCTTAGCAAAGCCTCAACTGATGAAAACTAAGAACAATTAGAATCTTCAATTGCTACTGGCCTTGCAGTTAAATTTTAGGTAATTCTGATGTCTTAAACAGCCTGTTAACAGTAAAACAAGGATTCTACTTCATTCATAATTATTAAACAGCATTTTGTTCAATTTAATCAGTAAGTTCATGAAAGTTTTACCAGGAATGTTTTCATTCCACATAAGCAATTGGCTATAATGACTCAGCTTTACTTTAATAATTAACTCTAAGTGGCTTGTTTTCCATCTCCCTCTGATCCTTTATAGAAGAGGGCCATTAAACAGAGGGGGAAAAACCTTTATAGTACAACTAATTTGTCTTCTGGTATACTTCAAAATCCTACTGAAATGAGATGTGAACTTGGGAGATCCAATGTAAGGTAAAATTAAGAATTGTACAGTTGGAAAGAGCCAATGACTAGCTAGCCCAGCCTGCTCTTAGTGAAAATAACTCATTTATACAAAATTTGTCCTATAAGAAATCTGATGAATAGAAAATCTATTACAGCCAATATATTTTATTGCTAAATATTTTTAGTTCTTTTCTCATTTATTATTACTTCAAAGCAGAATAATATGTTTTTATAGTTTTATTTATATTATTTTTCCACTGAAACAAGTTAACATTGCATGTTCATTTAAGTCCAGGCATGATAATGTTGATCCATGTTTAGCTTGTGGTCTATGAAAACCTATTTTATATAAACTACTTAAAACTTCAAAATATTTCTATGCTTTCATTTTACATTATGAGCAATATAAAATAAAAATTCAGACATGTTAAGGGCTGTGTTTTTATATACACTAGCTTGAATTTCAATTTTGGGACTAAGATACAGCCACAAACATTTTTATTTGCATCTTGCAGTTATCCCATAACCCAGGGGTGTCAAACTCACGGTCCGCAAGCCAGATGCATCATGCGATAGCCATGGTCACCCCCATTTTAGCAAAAGGGGAAAAAGTTGTGATACATCGCAACATAACACTCCTGCCATAACCCATCCCCTAGACATACACAAATCATTAACATTTCAATTCTGGTGTTAGCAAAAAGTCCATACAGGGACTTTTTATAGAAAAAAATGTTATAGAAAAAAATCTTATTTTAACCTTGGTCAGACTTTCTTCCTTTCACTTCTGTCTGTCTTGATCTTTAATTGATTCAGGATTTGATTCTTTTCCGTTTTTCTTTTTCCCATCTCATATCCTAGTTTCTGTCCTATTTTCCAAATATCTCCTAGAATATTTCAGATGTCATACTATTTTTTATAATTTTGTCCAATGCTGACCAAAGAGAAACCCCTCTCCCTGTTTCTTTTACTTTTATGATTGGAATCTTTAGTCTATTGTCCAATTTCTTAATCATAAATGTTACAACTTAGAGTAACAATCTGGTCCACATATATATATATATATGTTTATACAATTATTTCCAAAAATGTCAGTTATTACTCAATAGACATAGAACTTGACTTAGGACAGGCCAAAATTCTTATTTGTAATTTTTTTTAAAGAAAGATACATTGATGAGTATTAATAAGGAAAACCCATAATTCTATAATACTTAAATAGGTTGAATCTAATATTCTTGAGTTTAAGCATAGATAATAGAAGTAGTGGGACACTTTTAGCATTCATTATATTTTTTAATTTCATATTTTTAGTAAAGAACCGAAACTTTGTGAAAATCTCAAAAGGTGCTTGACATATATTTTAAGTATTCATGCGGCATCAAGATGTTTCCCTAAAGCCTAAAATCATAGTTAATCAATATAAATTAATGTGCTTTAATGTTCTTTGGGCCTAATTAATCATTTGCTTCGGAGAAGAAAATATCATATATTGATCCAGAGACGTCCATATGTTACTGTCATGTGTACTGTTAATTTTAACTACCGTTAGAATGGTAGACTTCTGCATATAATAAGAGAGGAAAGTGAAATCGTCAAAATTGCTTAGCCTTTTCATTTCAATGCTATTCAAGTTTGCAAGAAAGTAAGTGCAGCTAAATCAATAGGTTATTAGGAAATTTGATGTTCAAAATTTATCATGGAAATAATATATGAACTCCCCATTCTGTTATTGTCCAATGAAATGAATTTAATTAAACTTTTGCTTCTAAAAACACATTTTGCAATTTCCCTGAAGTTAATTTCTTAATTGTACATTTGTTTTCTGTTTTTTGATGCTGTTTTTAATTGCTGTGAGCCATCCCGAGTCACTTAGGTGAGATGGGTGGATACACAAATTAAATAAGTAGCATAAAATAGCATAAATTAAAATAAAATACCATTCATGTTTTCTCTTCACACTAAATTCAGTGGAACTTTAACTCAGATAAAAGAGCCTAAGATTTTAATTGTACTCTGCAGAATTATTTTAGATTCACAATCTTTCAGTTTCTCCTGTGAGTAAAGAGATTGAAGCATGAAAGTTTGAATTTATTGTATTATAAATGCAGTCCTGGTTTCTTTGTGTACTTTGTTCTAGCTGATTTGATGTATACTCAGTCTCTCCATTGCTAACTCATCTATGAGATTAAACTCTTACACTCAAGAGAATGATAACAGTGAGATATAGAACATTACCTGGAGAGAATTAGTTCCTTATGTTAGATAAGTTTTAATCATCACTCTTCGGAGGTTTCTCCAGGGTTTATCCTAAGCTTGTACCCAAAGAATTATAGGAGTAGGTTTTAACACAAAACAAATATATATTTGATTACAGTGTAGTTTAAAAGCTTCCAGATTATCTAAATTACACAAATGTATCCCAGAAGTCTTTATCTGCCAATCATGCTTTGGCGAATGAAGAGGCTTATATACTGAATACCTCCAAAATAGAGTGCATTCTCCTAAATGGTATGTCAACAATTTAAGTTGTGGAAATAATTGTTATAGCTTTCCATACTCATTTATTTTTCCCTTCACAAGCCCTGTATAACAAACCTTTCTTTAACAATAAAAATCTGTATTATGATAAAACCTATATAATTACTAATTCTGTTTGCACATGTCCTGAGTTCCTTTCCCTTATACACAACAAAGAAAAATTTAGATGACTGATCATCTGTTCAGAAGAAAACATCACAAATTTGATTTTTCTTTAAAAAAAAGCATGGCCACTAACAAAACTATTAAACTCTTGATAGAAATATGTGCAATATCATCCCATACTAAAATATTTTATTCTGGGGTCTCCAAAGATCAGCGTTGACTCAGATAAAATAAATAAGGTAGAGATGAGCTAACTAAATTAGATCAAAGCCAGGCAATGCATTGCTTAAGGAAAATCCATTGCTTTAATAAAATTTGGCAAAAATATTAACCAGAAATTTATCATTTTTGTTTAAATGCATTTTGGCAAATACTCAGGTCAAACTTCAAGAGTTATTGCCAGTGCCATAATAACACTACCAAAATTGGGAGAACATAAGTATCAGTACTTTCTTGTGATGGGAGCAGAAGGAAGAGAGAATGTGGAAAAGGATTGTGGGAGATTAAGGGCCAAAGTTGGTTTACTATTTAATTGTTTATTTGTTTATTTATTTATCGATCAATATAAACACTTCATGTTGGGCAAAATCAGTAGATTTGCTGCTAAATTTCAGTCACATGATCCAAAAATATTTTGAAGTTACTAAATGAAGATTTGACAATTGAAATACACACCATTAATGGAATATGTGTAATTCACTGCTCATCTAGAGTCTGTTTAGTAAATTTTCAGATTTACTCATGTAAAAGTGTACATCCTTCTCATGAAATGAAGAGGCTGGTCTACATTAACATTCATCTTTATAGAAGTAAAGACAATCAAAGTAACATAGATCGATCGATCAATAGATAGATAGATTTATTAGATTTGGATTCAGATTCAGATTTAGATAGCTATTTATAAAGATGGGAATATTTGGTATTATGAGATGAAAGATGGCAGGAATTCCAAAAAGAATGCCATATAATTAAAAAAAAAAAACCCACAACCCCCATAAATGGTGGAAAAGTTACGTAACATTCAACTTTGTTTGCCCCAGACATGCTTCCAGTCAATCTATACGTCCAAATCAGAGCAAGCACAGACACACACAGATAGACACAGTTCAACTAATAACAAAAATGGCCTTATGTTTATTCATTATATTAAACATTTAAAAAGTTACAGTAATGGGATAAAAGACAGGCAAAAGTAGAAAGAGAGAAAGTAGTGAACCACAGGCAACCATTAATTATTTGTATCTATCAAATGATGATAAAATTTCCACAACAGCAGGAAAATAAAAATGAGTATTTAGCATGGGCAATTTTAAATAGTATAATTTTAGTTCTTCCAGCTTTAATCCTTTTATGTACAAAATGGAAGTGGAAAATAGAATACTAGGTGATTCCTTCTCTGTTCTCTCCCATGTATGAGAATTATGCAGCAAATGCATATTGTAGAGTAATTATGGCTATCTCATCTAATAATGTCCCTTCTATTAAAACACACTGTTTAAAGTTTTCTTTCCTCTTCTTTAGAATTCTAGAAATGGGTGCACATTCAGATGGAAATGGGTGCATATTCCAGCATATGAAAGGAAAATTAAAAATAGTCAACCAAGCAACCTAGAATGATGTTTTGTGAGTTTTCTTAGGGTGGGAAAGACTTTCCTAGTTCTCATAGTAATTTCTCACATTTCCCCCTTTTTTAATCACTTCTAAATATAAATAGAAAAGGAAGAGAGAAACATTACAGGTTTTCTGTACCAAGCTCTTTTCCCATTCTCAGCTGCTTTGTTAGGTTTAATTAAAAAGGGACCTTTTTAGAGTTTGTGCAAGCAAACGTGGAATAAAGCATCCTGAATCATTTCTGTAAAGCTTTTTGGCATGGTATAGTTTTAAAATAGCTAAGCAATCTGTAGAGTGTTTAAAACAACTTGGACAGCAAACCGAAGGTAAATGCAATTTAAAGCAGCAGATTTAATATCCTGGTTTGGGAGAAGGGGGAATGAGGTTTTAGATTAGAAATGCTTGGCATATCATTAATTAAACTGAATGGTGCATTCCTGTAGTACTCTAATATCTTATAGAAAACCCAATTAATTTATGTGAGTATAGAAATTGGTAAATGTCTGTAACAATGGTTTCTGGCTCATTATTGCTTAGAACTCCTGAACGTTCTTGTTTGGTTTGAAAGCTTGGTTTCTGTTCAAAAGAACCAAATCAATCCTTCTGTGGTTGCCTATAATACATAATATTCTTATAGCTAAGGGATGACACTTTTTTTGTAGTGAAGGTTCATATCTGATTATAGTTGTTTGCTTTTATTATTATTTTTACTTCAATGGCCATGTGGAGATAGTGAAGAGATGACTTTATGGTATTGTGCAAGTAGGCAAGGTTGGGATTTGTGTGTGCATGCATGCTACATGCTTACATTCTTTTTTCCCTCTTACTTCTTGTACGAAATGAGTATGAAATTGTGCTGGTGATGTTTGGCAGTTTTCCCCTTGACTTTTGGCAGTGCTACATCCCAGGACTACAGGAGCTAGACAAAAAATACTGTAGGAGCACATGCATGTTACTAATTGTCTAGCTGAGCTTTGATATCCATCAATAAGTATAACATAAACTATTATTGGAGGCATTGAGAGCCATTATTTTCATACAGAAGTGGTCAAGGATCCCTTGGACCCAAAATTATGGTGTTTTATTTTTTATTCTTTGGTTATCTAAAGAGATGGCACATGTGTTTCTCCAAATGAAAGTGTTTGGATGTTGGTGACATCTCTTCCAAACCAATATGGATTTTAATACAACCATTAATCCATATATTGTATGATAACGGAGATGCCACACAATTCATCTTCACTTGTGATAAGAGATAGCCTAACCAAGCAAGCTCACTTCCAGTTAAACCCTGATCTCCCCGATTCATGAAGACAAATGCCATAATAGCAAGGTTCAGACATCAAGAGTCATTGTAGCTACAGATAGATTAGATAGATTACTATGTGTGCCTGTTATTCTTGTTCTTGTGTAACAGAATTGTGGACATACAACCTTGAACTCTGAAATTATTATTTGTCATATAATGAACTGCAGCATTATGCCTGGTCAGCACTTGGAGATCACAATGTGCAGGGAATGCAAAGAATTGCAGGAAACAATGTTTTGATTCATTAAGTGCTGCTTCCCCATTTCTTTTAATTAGCCAGGACAACAACTTAGAGCCAAAGGACACTGTACCATTTGAAGGACTTCTTTGGAATGAGACCCCAAGGCAGCATCTTTAACACTTCAGATCATCAACATTTTTATGATAATTTATATTTTTAATCAAGTCCTATCATGCTGTTATATTTTCCTTGGTTGCTAATATTAATCTCTTCCCAAGAGACAGATGCTTTTTAAAGAAGGGGAAACATGATATTCACGTTATATCTAAGCTAAATGAAAGCTTATGAAATTCCTTTGGGGTGTTTTCAGATTAAAAATAAAAGGCATTTTTTCCATTACTGGTCTGTTGTTATAATTATCTTAAAAAAGAAGTGTGCAGTTTTTTTTCAGGCTTAAATGGTCTTTAGATAATGGGTCATGAGACACTCTAAACCTATGATGGTGAACTTATGGCATGGGTGCCACAGGTGGCACGCAAAGCCATTTGTGCAGGCATGCGAGCCCCAGCCAAACTTACCTCACTGGGCATGTGTATGCCTCCCAGCTGATTTTCAGCCCGTTTGAGGCCTTTTTCTGCCCAAGGGACACCTCTGCAGCCTTTGGAGGCCGAAAAACAGGCTCGTTTTGTTACTTCTGGTATTTCTGGTAATGAGCCTGATGAAAAATAAGTGGAGGCTTCCCTCGAGCCTTTGGGAGGCCGAAAAAGGCCTCAAACAGGCTGAAAATCATCTGGGAGGTGCATGCATGCCCAGTGCAGATCAGGGGGGATTGTGCGTGCATGCTCAGGGGCTGCGGGGGGGCTTGCATTGCCTTCTGGGTGCTGGCACACAGGTTTCAGCACAGGAGCCCAAAAAGGTTAGCCACCACTGCTCTAAACAAATAGGGAGGTAGCATAACCAAGATTTAGAACAAAAACTGGATTTAATACAAATCAAGCCATTTAAATTGTTAATATAGTTAAAATGATTACTAACAATAAATTAATAATTTTCCCTTCTGGTCTTCTGACTATGGAATAGGGAGATCTGCGTACAAAGACTTTTATTTTGTTTTATTTTACTTTATTTCAGTGTATTTCCTGGTGGCACTATTTTTCAAATTCACAGGTCTGTCAATGTCCAGTATAAAATTCCTTTTTAAAAAAGTTTTATTGAGTTATTTTTAAACATACATCAGTATCAATACATGTGGCCTCTGGGTATAATTCATTTTTATACAAATAGCCATAATAGTATTATTATTATTATTATTATTATTATTATTATTATTATTATTATTATTATTATTATAAATGTTACATTAATCAAACTTATATAATCCTAATATTGATGTGCATGATTGTTTTAGAGTAGTTATTCAATATTTCAATGTTCAATTTTAATGCCAATTATATTATTAAGCATACATAGTAATATAATCTTTCAACCTCTAATCTTTCCATCTAATTATGACTTGTATTCTATTACATAAAAATTATATCTGCTAATATACCCCCTATTTCTTATTTCTACCTCTATTCTAGCTTCTAGTCAGGTCACCATTACTAATCCTATTGTTAACACATATGTTTATATTAAGACATAATCCTTCATTATTTGGTTGTTCAAAGTCACAATACACTATTCAAATACCAGTCATCCTATTATTTAAACATACCTAATAATACCATCTTTCAACCTTCAATCTTTCCATCTTATTGTTTATATAAAGATGTGTATTCTTATTTCTACCTCTATCTTGACTTTTAATCAGGCCATAATGATATTAGAAAAAGAAGAAGAAAATCCTTTCAATCCATCATCTCTTGTTCATTTTAATATTTCAATTCTTATTCATTTTTGGCTGGTCTCCCATACTCCAGTATGACATTCTAAAATTGTGCTTATCATCCTATAATTTTGCCATTCCAGAGATGGCGGCCATGAATCTCCTGCATCATAAGGCATCCAGTACCCACCAGGCACTGCTTGTCTTCTTTTGCCTTGGTATACCCTTACGGGTCCAACTGATTGTTCCATAGTGCCATGCTAGTAACATGAAAACATTGCAGGTTTATGATAATTGATTCCTGCAATTACTTCACTTTTATTTTTCTTAACTAAAATTCTAGTACCTGTTTTTGTGAACATTGTTAATATCTTAATTGATGAAGCTGCATTAGCTAAGATCCCAGAATGTTACATATATTCTGGAGCACTGGGAGTGTTATAAACAGTAGGAGAATTGCTTGCTACATCTTTTTTCCCCCTTGAAAGGGATTATGAGAAGGAAATGATCAGGATATACATTAAAGCTGAGAAAAAGAAGTTAAGGAAGAAAAGCCAATTCATCTAATGTACCACAGGGAGGATGGACCAAGGCGCAGACCTAATTGTTAATTCTGCTAAAACAATACCCAATAATGAACAAAGTTAGCTGGATCCTTCATGTTCTACAAGGCACTGAACATTATTTATTCCACCATGATTTTGATTATGATAGATCCTATCTGGCGATTATGACTAACACATATTTATTTTGTATTTTATTATTGCTTTTATTCTGTTCTTTATTGATATTTGTTGTAAATTGCCCAAAATATATATGGATTGGAATAACTGACAAACACCATTTAAAAGACAGTTACTCGACCTCAAAAGAACCTTTAGATAAATTATCTGAAAAGGAATACATGTTAGTAGGAAACACATTAAAATAGTGAAAAGCATATGAAATATTCCTAATACAACAGTAACAACAAAACACATCAATATCTATGAGATTCTTTAAAAATATGGTAGAAAAAGTAGACAATAAACTGAAGGTTGAAGTTTGGACATTCAGTTTGAATGTGTTTCAATCAATTTCTTCCTTCAACTGATTGTGTATTGATATGCTGATCCAAGTGGGTGTTTTTAGAATGCATCAACAATTTATAGTATGAATGTGTCTGGAAAGCAACACCTTTTAACAAACTAAATCAATAAATCAAAGCTATGCAATTCTAAGATTCACAATGATAATTAGATTTGACTGGACTTCTTGCCAAACCAACAATCTGAATCCATATTAGATTTCATTTAACTTGTTATCAAATCAAAATTGTGAATCGAATATTTGCAGAGCTAACCCAAATAAAGTTGAGTCTTGTCTCTTTCTATGAGTATTAAGGAAGTTCATTTTGGCATGGAGTTGTGTAGTGGTTCAGATATTGTATTGGTTACAGAATCATATTGAATGGATAACTTGGGGCCAGTCACTATCACTCATACTAAAAACTCACAAAATGATTGTTGTGGGGTTAAAATGAGAAGACACCACTTCCCTAAAGAATCTTAATAACTCAGAAAGCAGGTAGGATAAAAACGTACTAATAAATACATAAATAAATGAAAGGATGCAATTAAATATTTAGACAGTCATTTTAATTAAATATTTTTCTAGTAACAATTATCACCAGGTTTCATTCAAATCTAATTTTCAAGGTTCTCTTCAAGGAAATCATAATAACAATTTTTAGGCAAATCCCAAGGCTGATAAGATTACTGAAATTTCTTTGATAATTTTTGCAAAAGCACTATAGAAGGATCAGGCATGCCTTTTTTTTAAAAAAAAATCAGTATATATATTTTTCTCATGCAAATACATCATTATTTATACATTAAAGTCTAGAAAAATATATTTTGTTGTTATTCCAACATTCTGAGATACAATATGGGATTGTGAGGGCAGGAGCAAAATAAAATACCCTTGATTATATTTGTAGATGATAGATGATAATGCTACTAGTAATAAACTATTTTAGTTATTTAGGTACATGTATCCTCAAATAATAATAATGAACTTGAATCATGACTATTACTTTAGCATTCTTTGAGGATCTGTGAACATAAAGAACAAATGCAACTGAACACAAATCTTTGTCATACATAAATAAATGCTGTAGTTTAACTTTACAATAAAATAAAGTGGCTATAGTTTACAGTATGTAATAGTAATATTGACTAGGTAAACATCTTATCCTCCATCTCAATTTTGAGAGTCACCATATTTAAATATGTTTATTTTTCTTTATGTTCATTTTCTGATGCTTTGTTATGTTTTCTTTTTGATTTCCTTAGCAATTCTAATCTCAGATTCGTTACCCATGTATTACAATGTCTTTTCCTGTGAAAAGATAACTGAAATATTTTACCAAGTAGCTCTGGATACAAATCTATAGTGAGATTAGCATTATCCCACTACAGAGATCCAAGCTGCATTGATCATTCATGTTGCTGTAAGCATAAATTTTGTCGCTTAGAGAAAGTTAACTGGCATTTTACCAGTAGTTCCTTCAACCTTTGTACAAGAATCTTTGACTTTTGTGCTAAGACCTTTGACAGGCTTTTCTAACTCCCAAAAATGTCTCCAGCTTATTCAATCAGCAGTTGCTAAGGTTTCTTCTGAGTGATCACATAACTTTGATCTTAATTTTATGACACTTGTTTCCTCAGCTTTTTTTTCCCTGATTGTAATAATCACACATGTTCACATATAATATGCAGAAGTGCCTGTAACCTATTCATTGCTCAGCAGTGATAGATCTGGTAATAATGTGCTCACAGTTCTCACTGTGCTGTACTTTGTAACACCCGGAGTTTAATTGAAAATACACTCTGACCTTGGTTTTCTTCATTGGGCACAGAAAGGACATAATTACTGTGAAGCTGCTGAGAGACATTATTCCAAAATGTCATATTGCTAATTTTGGCAGTATAAGTCCCTCCTATTAAAAGAAAAATCCCAAAATCCAAATATAAATATGCAATGTGTCACTGTTTTGTATTGATAAAACAAGTATTTTTTTTAACTTATTTCTCTGTATCACTTCATTATTTTCAAAATATCATGGGAGTGTAATCATTTGATTTCTTAGTGATCCATTCCTCATTTATTATTACATAAACAGCTTGTAAACTGCAGATCACAAAAATATCTATACTCCATTTTACCTTCCAAAGGTTTCCATAGTTACAAAGGACAAGATTATAATTATCATTTGCTGGACAGAGGATTCTTAACAGCATTTCCACTTTCATACATAATTGTGATTTTTCTTCTAAATACATTATGTTGATAAACTGTAATTGTGATGGATATTCTATATGTCTATTAACATTATATTTCTATAGTCTATAAACACTTGTCTTATGAATATGTAGAATGTTTCTATTACTGGAAGTTTTCTTTAGAATTCCATGATTAGTTTTCTTATTTGTTTTATTTCCTTCATGTATATTCCTTAAGGTGAATGTTAAGGAGTCTAAAACAGAAAAAAGACTTCAGAAGGTCAATGACCTTTCAAGAAATGAGGATTAGATAGGCCAAGGATCAACCATCTATTAGTATAATAAAACAGCTGCTTTGTAACTCTCCCGAATCAGTAGAGATTACAAGTTTACAAAACCTGATTTCAAATGTCTTGCAATGAGGTAGAAAAGGAAGTTATTTTCCAAAGATCAAAATAAGTGATACCAGTTAGTTTTGTTGATGACCGTGTTTACTCATGTTTTCAGAAGAAGTAAAATCTAAGGAACTATCCGATATTTCTCTACATGCATAAATTCATAAGTTGATTATTTTTCTAAATAGATTGCTATATGAACAGTAACATATTTACCCTATTTTTCAAAATATAAGTTTTCCCCCTCTGATATGAAATTAAACTGTTTGAAGCTTTAAAGGAAAGCCTTTAGCAGATAGTATTTTTGTCTACTAAACATGTGTATTTTATATCTGTGTGCTCTGGATTATTAATGTGCTTAGAGCTTGCTATAATTATAAGACTTCACTTTGGCCTGATTTATAGGAAATTTCATTAATCTCTACAGCACAGGATCTTGCAGTGAGCAAGAGATTCAAAATGAATTCAGAGCTGGGTTTAGGTACAACCACAAATGAATCAACACTCAGAGATTTTGAATGATAATAATAATTTGCAAAGTTGAAAGTTTTTTTTCACTTATTCAAAGATCTGAAAGAAGCAATTTTGGAAGGTAACTCGGAAATTGCTAACCCTTTATTTTTGCATTCGGGACACATTACTGATGATAGTTTCTGTCCTGCAGTGGTCAAAATATGAGAATTGGAGACAATGTGTATGAGGAAATAAAATCACTTGAAGTTTTTTTTTATATCTGTTTCTTGAAATAAGCAAACAATAAGTATTCTGTCAGCAGATGTATTCAAGAAATAAAAGCTTTTGGGCATTTGCATAAATAATCAAAAGACATTTTCCTCCCTGGAGAAAAGATTTGCAAACCTAATATGATTCATAGAAATTTTCCCCCATAAAACTATGTGCTTTGGGTAACTTAGCTCACCACTCAAAACTTCTGAAGAGCACCAGAATGGGGAAGCATGATATACAAAGTTATTAAATTACATATAAAGGGTGGGGTAGATATTAAAAGAATACAGCCTAAAACTGCATTTAAATCTGCTTTTTCAATTTTTTACTTTTGGTCATTTTGTGGCTTAATGAACTAGAGTTAAAAACATCAACACATTTAAGAAACATATATACAATCAATCTCTTAATCTCTGTTTCCCATTATGTATAATTTTGCATATCCATAATTGCTAAAAATATTTCAAACCTAAGTATATATGGTAAAGATTTTACATCTGTGAGCTTTCATTTATCTTGCATCCAGATGGTTAAACAAATAAAAACTGGTCAGATATTTTATTTTTGGTGGATATACTAGATTTGTATGCTAGACTGCCTTATTTGAAATGCTTGCCAAACCCTAGGTGAAAAATACAAATCTCATTTTGATCATTCACTCATCATTTTATCCTTATCCAAAGATTAATGTTATGGATATCCATCTTCGGTTGTAGAAGTTCTGCTAAAAACTGATGTTAGTTTCCAACTGACCAGTACATCCAATAATTAAAAATCTCTGAAAATAAATTCCAGATAAAGGTTCTGAATGTTCTTCTTTATATAATGTTATTACAGGCGTGAATTATTCAGTAATATACAGTACCATTCCCTTTAAGTTAATTATAAATGTTTTAATAGCCTTCTAAATTGTGTTCTGATTAGACTTAGATTTATTGAAATGAATAATTTAATTCTAATAATTTAGTTTAATTTTCAGATTGATTATATTAATTGGTAATTCAGTCTTTGGCTAGTTACCTTCAGACCCAAAAGAAAAACCTATAATGACCAAGGGTAATTTTAATTGTTAACTTATATTAACAATTAATCCCCAAGAAGTTTGTTTCTTGGTAAATATATTTTTAAATAAATGTGTGAATGCACAAATTATAAATATAAAATAAAAATGCAACATTTGATACTAATATTGCTGTTTTCTTTTTTCTTTAGACTATTGGAACTCCTGAAGGACCAACTCCAAATAAATTATGAATGTTGAACAAGATGAGCTTACATCCACAGCAGATAATGATAGGTCCTAGGTTTAACAGGGCCCTATTTGACCCCTTGCTTGTAGTGCTTCTGGCTCTTCAACTTCTTGTGGTTGCTGGTTTGGTCAGAGCTCAGACTTGCCCTTCTGTCTGTTCCTGTAGCAATCAGTTTAGCAAAGTAATTTGTGTAAGAAAGAATCTGAGAGAGGTCCCTGATGCTATATCTACTAACACTCGGTTATTGAATCTCCATGAGAACCAAATTCAAATAATCAAAGTGAATAGCTTCAAACACCTGAGGCATCTAGAAGTCTTGCAACTGAGCAGGAATCACATTAGAACAATTGAAATTGGGGCCTTCAATGGTCTGGCTAATCTCAATACTCTGGAACTCTTTGACAATCGTCTTAGCACCATTCCTAATGGGGCATTTGTGTACTTGTCAAAATTGAAGGAACTTTGGTTGCGAAACAACCCCATTGAAAGTATTCCTTCTTATGCTTTTAATAGAATTCCTTCCCTGAGGAGGTTAGATCTGGGGGAATTAAAAAGGCTTTCATACATTTCTGAAGGTGCCTTTGAAGGTCTATCCAATTTGAGATATTTGAACCTTGCTATGTGCAACCTTCGGGAAATTCCTAACCTCACACCACTTGTAAAACTGGATGAGCTAGATCTTTCTGGGAACCACTTAACTATTATCAAGCCAGGATCTTTTCAAGGATTAATGCACCTGCAGAAATTGTGGCTGATCCAATCCCAGATTCAGGTGATTGAAAGGAATGCCTTTGATAACCTTCAGTCACTAGTAGAGATCAATCTGGCCCACAACAATCTAACACTACTGCCTCATGACCTCTTCACACCTCTCCATCTGGAAAGAATCCACTTGCATCATAACCCTTGGAACTGCAACTGTGACATCCTGTGGCTCAGCTGGTGGATTAAAGACAAAGCACCCTCCAACACTGCATGCTGTGCCCGTTGCAACACACCTCCCAGCTTGAAAGGAAGATACATTGGTGAGTTGGACCTCAACTACTTCACATGCTATGCTCCTGTGATTGTGGAGCCACCAACAGACCTCAATGTCACTGAAGGCATGGCTGCTGAGCTTAAATGCCGAGCATCAACATCCCTGACCTCTATATCTTGGATTACTCCAAATGGATCTGTTATAACACATGGGGCTTATAGGGTTCGGATTTCTGTGCTCAGTGATGGCACATTAAATTTTACAAGGGTAACTGCGCAAGACACAGGCTTGTATACATGCTTGGTGAGTAACTCTGTGGGGAATACAACAGCTTCTGCAACTCTTAATGTAACTGCACAGGAGTGTATTACTTATTTTTCAACCATCACAGTAGAAACTGTGGAACCTTCTCAGGATGAGGCACGGACCACAGAACAGGTTTGGCCCACACCAGTTATTGATTGGGACACCACTAATGCGACAACCTCTCTCACACCACAGAGCACAAGGTCAATGGAAAAAGCATTCACAATTCCTGTGACAGATTTAAACAACGGGATCCCAGGAATAGATGAGGTTATGAAGACTACCAAAATCATAATTGGTTGTTTTGTGGCAATCACTCTTATGGCTGCTGTGATGTTGGTCATTTTTTACAAAATGAGAAAACAACATCACCGGCAAAATCATCATGCTCCAACACGGACTGTAGAAATCATTAATGTGGATGATGAACTTACAGGTGATACACCTATAGAAAGTCATTTGCCCATGCCAGCAATAGAGCATGAGCATTTAAACCACTATAACTCTTATAAATCTCCTTTCAACCACACAACAACAGTTAACACAATAAATTCCATACACAGTTCAGTGCATGAACCATTATTGATCCGAATGAACTCTAAAGACAATGTACAAGAGACTCAGATCTAAACCATTTACAGATTTAAGGGGGAATTTAAAACAAAAAAAGACAGTTTATTAAAAAAAATGACACAGATGACTGGGCTAAATCTACTGTTTCAAAAAAAGTGTCTTTACAAAAAAAGAAATTTATTTATTAAAAATTCTATTGTGAGCGAAAGCAGACAAAATTATGTGTATTCCTCAGAACCTCTTTTTGCTGCATTTATTTACCCTACTCTACTGATTTCCCTTTCCTTTCTTCTCTCCTATACCTTCCCTTCTATCCCATTTGCCATATTTTTCATAGAACAACTTGATTCTCTAAAGAACTGGTCTAGGGATTTTTATAAGAATTCTGTTAATGCTTTGGGGATTTTTATGGTGAATTCTAGTGGTGAGATTCGGTCTATTTTGTCTTTTTTCATTTCATTTTCTTTTCATGCCCTTTTTGAAATGGTTCAGAAGGGAAATTGATGTTAGCAGTAGATTCACGAGAATAATCAAGGAACAGAAACAAACAAAACAAAATATTTTATTTTTATTTTATTTTTTCACATTTCTGTATTTTCTGAAGGGACAATTCTGTGGAAGGATGAAAAAAATCCAAGAAATTAATTTTCATGTGAGCATCTATAAAACCCATGATCTTTTAAACAACTCTAGAACCAGGGTTTGTAGTTCAAACACTAAAATAAGATTATAAATAAAATATTGTTGTTGTTTTTTTCTGTACTCATTTTTAGTCTGATGTTAAAATGCCAAAAAATTGTTCCACATTTTACATTTTTTTTCATTCATCATTCCATGGCTTCTCTTCAAAAACAAACAAAATGATGGTAAAAAAATTATTATAATAACATTTTGAATTTTAACTGAAAGTAATAATACACTTTTTTTACTTAATAACCAGCATAACATGCCTAAAAGTTAATTATCACAGACATTAATTCAGGAAATTTACTGGGGTTAAATAAATTAAATGAATTTATTGATGAAATGAATGAAAGTTATCTTCACATTTGATCAGAATTTTTCATTAGATAAGGTCATTTTGTCTCTGGAATGTTCTATAAATTCTTCCTCAAAATTTTGGTTGAGCAGTTTTTTCTTGATTGGACACCAAAGGATTTGCTAACATTGCTACAAAAGTATGTATGTGGGAGCATCCATTTTATATTTAAAGGTAAGAGAAAGAAACAAAAAACAAAAGAAAAAAATAAAAAAGAGAAAGAAAAGAAAGATAAAAAAGAGGGAGGGAGGGACAAAGAAAAGAAAGCAAGCAAAGGGAGGATGGAAAAAAGAATGAAAGAAAGAAAAAGAAAGAGAGAGATTTGAAATGGCATCTGCTATCCAAAGTTCAAACCACTGGTCCAAATAATTTGATCCAGCACTAATTTTAACCATGTGTTGGAATGTGGCCTTAATTTGTAAATAAAGGTTATAATTAACCACAAATATTATTCATCTACTTTTTCTGGCTTTGTTGGCATCTTCTATAGCAAGCCAAGGACATCAGCAAAGGGTTCCGATTTCACAAGGCTTGTTTGAAACTATATCATTAACCTTTAGTTCTAGCCAACATTTTGTTAGTGTTCATATAAAATGAAGTTTTTATTTGTTTATTTTGATTGCATGAAAACACAGCTGCAAATATGGATGCTGTTTGCTGTTTAGTCAACTGAAATATGGTTGATCAAGAACTAACAAAACTGAATAAATCCCAGAACAATATTCAACAACAGGAATTAATGAAAAATAATAATAAACTGATTCCCTTAATTCTTTTTCCTTTTATCTGACGTAAACCAATGCTAAGTGTCAGAAATCCAAGTGAGAAGTAGACCTCAATAGGATTTTTCTATGATGAATCAAATTCCTTAATTAAAACAATATGAAAATCCATTAGAATTGTTCTAGTCAGAAGATCCATTCAAGATCTTCATTCTTCCTTTATGAAGTAATTATTTTTTCAGAGTTAAGATGCAGAAACTGAAAATGAGAAACCAAGTCACTACAATCCAAATCTCTGAACTCACCAAAGGTTGTCTTAATTCATCAAAGTTCACCCCAACATTTCCCACCATTAGGTTAGATGTCAGCCTTGACCAAGTTCTGCTTTTTGAGGAAGATGATCCTAAGCAGAAAATTGGAATCCGATTAAACACTTGAAAAACACCTATCTTTATTTTCTTTTCTCTCTTTAGCAAAAATATTATTTGAAGGAGGAGAAAAATATTGATGTCCATATAACTAATACATTTAAACGTGTTGATAATTAACAGAAATATGTTTTATTAGGCTAATCATGTTTTTTTTTAAAAAAATGTTCAAATGTTGGGCTTTATGGCTCTTCTCATTTGAAAATTGTTGTTGTGGTTGAATTACAGTATAATAACTTCTCTTCTACAATATCCTTCAATAATGCTTTTGACTTGGGTAATGGAAAATGAGAGTATATATTAAAGTTCCTTATAATAACTGTAAATCTCATACCATATAACAATTTGTTCTTCAGCAAAGTTTGGAAACTTACTTGTGAATTTTTCAAATCTTGAATCAAAAAAGATGAGCCTTTAAAGTGCTGAATGTACCAGAAGCATTTATTGTTTTCCTCCCTATTGGACCCCTAAGAACCTTACTCTGCAAGTCATCAATTTGCCAACACCTTTTTCCTCTTAAATTTATTGTTTCAGGCAAGAAGAGCAAGTAGTATGCATGACATAAAAAGGGTTTTTTGCCCCTGCTGTCTTCCTCCTTGACAACAGTATCTTGTGTTCTGTTGTTCAATATTCAATATTCATCGGTGTATTTCAAATTTCCCTATATTCTTAGTAAAATTCCATCTCCCTTGCATCTCCAGTTCTTGGCATGGGGAATAGTGGTTAAGGTTGTGAAATGGAACTGGGGAAAACAATTCAAGTCTGTCTTCAGCTACGAAAGCTCTCTTGAGTGACTTTGAGCCAGACACTCTCTCTGAGCCCAGTCAACCTCAGCAGCTTTTCTGCTGTGAGAACTTTGAATGTCACTTTGCATTTCTATACAAAAGACAGGATAAAAATCAATCAAATCAATTCAGCTGGTTTCAAAATAGAATAACTTATCTGGAAAGTAAGCAGCCACAAACCAGGCAGACAAAGAAGTGCATTAACACGGGTAGTAATTTTCTTTTTATTAGCCCTTGTAATTGAATAAGGCCAATAGAATCAAACTAGCCACAAGCAAAACAAAAACAAAACAAAATTTTAAAAACCCTAAAAAACTTTAGTTCTGCAAAGGAATTTAGACCATTTTAGTTTCGTTGTGGATTCTCTTGTGAGATTTTCCAAAAACGAAAGTTAACATCCGTTTTCTAAATTAACTATTTAATTCGGCTTAGTGATATAGCTTTGTGACTGTTCCAAAAATTTAATTTGCAACATACCAAAGACTGTTTTGCATCCAACAATTTCAACATGGTTCATTCATTTTCATTTTTACACAAACCTAATAGGTCAACCATAAGCCTAACATCAGATACTTGATGTCCTTAAATGAAATTAAATTGTCTTGAGTGGCTTATTGAATGTAATGCCTTTTTCAGCTATGTGACAGAAGTACAGTAGCTGTTAAAAGATTGGCATCAACCCTGGAGAATAATTCACACAATTGCTGAGATCCTTTCTTGATTTACTATAATATATGCTTCATAGTTTCCTTAGGCTAAGGCCCTATTTTTGAAAGATTTCTTGTGAACCTCTAGCACACGGTTGTCAAACTCACCATGTCACGTTCCCATCACACAATGTTTTGTGAAATTTTTCCCATTCACAGAGCTGGAGTGGGCATGGCCTGCATGTAACGCATGGCCCATGGGCCACCAGTTTGACACCTCTGCTCTAGCAAAATGAGAGACATGCTTTCCTTATTTTCTTATGCCACTGATTTTCTTATGCCACTTATGTCCTGGTGACTGAGTGTGCTTTTTTCCAGATTTGTTATTTCAGTAGTGTCAAGGTTCAGCTAACTTTTCTAAAAGAACAAGATCTCTGGAAAATTTATTCTATCTGAAATAGCTTTTTTTTTTCAATGAGTATGAGTACATTTCTGGAATATAAAGTTTTATTATATTCCAGAAAAAGAAAGCTACTTTTGTTGTTGTCTCTGTGAATTATTCTTTTAAAATCTCTTATTGTGGTATAATCCTACTTTGATTCAATTGTTTTGGATGAGAAACTAATAATTTACCAGATTGTTTTCCTTGTTCCCAATAGAACTATTTGTTATACTTTAATAAGTATTTAGTATTTAAGAGACCTAATTGATCAAGTCCCAATTTAAAAAATCTAATGGAGATCTGCAATGCATATTCAATGCTTTATGTCTATTTCTGGTATTTTACAATATGAGTCATTTGTTTTTGTCCTTCAAGAGGCCTAATTTAATGTCTTATGCTGTACAAATGCTATAAAAATTGGCATTACACCATTTCATCCACATACCCTAATGATAATGGACTTGTAGCCAAACATCTCACTGGAAAGACTAAATACATTAATCTTTTTAATCTTTTATTTATCTTCCAACCAACCAATTATTTATTGATATATGGACAAAATCCATTGGAAATTCAGCTGAAAGTCCAGGAATAAAGTCCAAGAATATAATTTCTACCTTCAACTGCAAGACTATATGGTTTCTTAAAATTTCAGTTGAAATACATCTTTATCCCTTCAAGAAAGTAAATCAAAAATCATTTCAAGGAATGTCAAAGTTTGGGTTGGTTCCATTGCAATGAAAGCAATATATTCAGCTGCTGGAAGTCAACATCTACATATAACAACATTCAAAATGTGGCCTTGTTATTTACAACAAATTTTCTGTCTTCACTGATTTTCAGTACTATAATTCTCATCATGTTAGAAATACCTTGCCTCACAGAAATAGGTTTTTATATAAAAGATGAATGTGTGAAAGCCTTTGTTTAAAAATATGAATTTAACATTCATTTTTATTGAAATAAATGAAGAATGATTGGATCTATGCTGAAACCACATGTAAGGAGAAAATACGAACAATATAAGCTTGATTAAACCTCTAGATAACTAAATATATTTCAGTAAACAGTAAATTTTTGCAACCAAATCTAGTAATCCAAATAAGAATGATGATTTCAATGTTAGATCTAAACTTGATTTCAGAATGTTTTATTTCCAGCGGATTAATTGGAATTTCACACAGGTGCTTTAAGAACAAGATAAATATAACAGATCACACCTATTTTTACTTACTTACTTACTTACTTACTTACTTACTTACTTACTTACTTACTTACTTACTTACTTACTTACTTACTTACTTACTTACTTTATATGTGGAATCATTTCTCGCGACATTCTTTGCCAGAATTGTAAACCTAAAGATTAGTGATAAATCTCACCTGGTACATGATACCTTTATTAAATAGTCATTCATAAGCTCAGACAATAACTGGATTTTGTGGACTCCATATCTAATCAAACATGCAAAAAAGATATCTTGAGCCTTATAATCCAGTTACATGTATTCTTGGAATCTTCTTGAACAGGCAGCTATTGTATGTTTTGAGGTGTGGCTATGAAAACCCAGCCTTGGGAGTTAACAAGATCAGCATTTAATAGAAAAAGTTCTTTCAGCTTGTAATTCAGTAGAAATTTTATGGAATATGATCTTTGAATAATTTAATGTGATATTAAATGTGTTGCTTGTATAGTAAGCAGAAACTCAAGTCTGAAAAGGAAGGTAAGTATGAACCATCCTGTACAATAAGCATAATAGATGGACGTCCTAATAGTTTTGTATCATTTTTCATTTATTCTTGAGAAATAATTTAAATTCCAAGGATTTTAATTTCTGAATAAGTGTACTGAAATCTTAAGCACAATTATTGCTCTGTTTCCTATGTAAGCAATATGTTTATTTTCGCTTTCAAATCATAAAATCACATTTATGGATTCTGTCAGCAAATGCTTAGTTATTCATTTCAGGGCTATTGCTTCTCCAAATGTATGACATATAATCTGAAATCAGTTCCAAAGTTATTTTAACTGGAGTATTACTTTTTTTAATACTGTAGTATTTTTTTCATTACTAATTTGTCTTCTTTTACTATTTTGATAATGGTTCCTTAAAATTTATATGAGCCATGTGCAAATTGGTATTGTTACTTTTATTTTTACTGTTATTATGTCAAGCACATTAAAGGATATGACGTAGTGCACTTACAGGCACTTTTAAAAATACAGAAAGGTAAATATTGCACATGCATGATAAGAAAGGAAAGTATTATAGCATTCATAAAAAGACAACATATCATATGAACTAAGTATATTAGGCAAAATTCTGATCAATTCATTGCCTAGTAAATACTTTCTCTATAAAACCAATATAACTGGATGAGATGACAATCTTGTGGAAGAAAGACTGGGAACAACTTTGGAAGACAGTTGGAAGAGCCACAGACTACATCACAGTCAAACAAAAAGCAACAGAGGCTGCAGAAGGAATGGGGGGTATGGCAAATGTCTCAGTAGGGACCCTGCATATTTTTGGAAGCTGTAAAAGTGAGGCAGCAGAAAGCAATATTCTGTTAATGTAACCTATGAAGTCCAAGTTCCCATCAGAAATCAGAGAAGAGTACATGATACAATTCTGGTTTTATCTGAGAATATTTATTGTGTCCGTAAGCAGTAGCAACAAAGAAACTCTTGTGGCTTTTGTCCGTGCACTCTCCCCATATGCATCCATTTGCAACCATCACCTGATTACATGTATTTAAAAAACAAGAAAAAAGATGGTAATGGGAAGCCCAAATATTGATTGGAATAACTTTTACTTCCTCCAAAAGAGATTGGGGCAGGGACTCAATCCCTTGGTTTGAGAGAGAACTTTTACTAATTCTGGACCATTTGGCTGTGTATTAAATAGAACAGCAAGTCACATTCGTAAGTAGAAATTATGCAATGTGATATATCCCTTAATCCACAATGTTCTTGTATATTAAAATCTTATGCTTCAAGACATGCTGGATCAATGTAATATTTAGTAATTTGGGAAGCTTTTGAAT
Source organism: Bungarus multicinctus (assembly GCA_023653725.1). Lineage (NCBI taxonomy): Eukaryota > Metazoa > Chordata > Lepidosauria > Squamata > Elapidae > Bungarus > Bungarus multicinctus. The sequence goes on along the minus strand of CM042838.1, from coordinate 92,202,902 downwards.
CCCTTAAACTCTTTCTAAATTTTGTTTCTGCTAACTGTCTATTGCTGCAGATGTGTCTGGTGCTTTACAAAACGAAAGGAGTTTGCAATGTAACATATTATTCAGGGAGAACAACAGATAAAAGAAGGTAATGAGAGGCAGGGGTAAACAGAGAAGCAATCGGTTGTTGTTTGTGATGTGTGCACACCAGCTTAATTACAGTAGAACAGCTTCCTTACCTTGGACTACTGCCACATCACCATCTGTTTTATTTGTAAAGCATTCCCATAGCACTTTAAAGCTAACCCATGTTTCCTCCACTTTATCTTTACCATCTGCAGATCCAAGGCACATTCTACACTGTGTTGCCCATATGCTTGTAAGTTTTGAGCTCACAAAGGACACCATCAGCTGATCACTGACACATCAGCTGAGCCTAGTAGGAAGTTAATTAGTTTCTAGAATTAGTTTCTAGAGCTCCTATTTGCACATATATAGGCAGGAGTCCATATTTTGGTGATTTGCAAAGAGATGCTTTCAGTAAATTGAAATCAGTTTTAAAATCTGAAATAAACTGCAAAAGTTTCTAAAAGACTTTTTCTGCTTGATATAAAATTAACTGTACTAGAGGATGATACTAAAGGTTTTTTTGGGGGAAAACAAAATCCAGTTGCCTTTTTAAAAAGAACCTTTGGGACAACCATGGCCTGGATGACTGAGAATCTCCATAGATATTGTACTAGAGAATGTTTATACACCACCAAGTAAAGGGAATATTTAACCTTTTGCAAAAATGACAAGAAAAGAAATATTTTATCATTTGGCAGAATGTCTCTGTTGACTTCTTCTTGTAGCTCATCTTGATATATGCTAGAACTTTTAGTGCTGTATAATCTAGGCTGAAATTATAGTTTCCCAATATATCTGAAAAACATCTGATGAAAAATAGGCTATAGATGAAAATTGAGAATTTGGATGACAATTTGTGTAGAGTTTGGGAAAGAGATTCTGAACAGTAATACTTCTATTAAAAATAATCATTAGACTTTCTATTGCAAATAATGGAGAATGGATTTTATTATGTAAAGTTCAGGTCTTTGAATGGATTATTTGACAGTCAACAATAGCTTATTGCTAGAATGAAGACATCCTAAAAAGATGAAGTTAACCTTGTTCTTTATCCAGAGACTGGCTATCTTAATATTGGTGTTCTGAGAGCTGAGAATTATAATCGAAAATAAGACTGCACAATCTTGCCTATAGACCAGAAAAATTAAGTTCTATTAATAAAAATGAAAGGGAGATAAGGCTTTTTCTGTCCGTATTCATTTTAATTTTTACCTTGAATTTCCCATAGGCTTTCAAGGAAGTTTATATAAGCATGCTAGTAATAAAAAAAGACATGCTTAGAGTGATAAACAATAGTTTATGTATCAGTGAAATTTCATTATTTCTTACTGGCAGAGCTTCCTTGGATTACAGGCAGAGGCATTTCTATTCCTTATTCCCAAGATCTAGTGATGCTGGCCAATGTCTAGGATATTCCTCACATAAGCATGAGAGATGACTTTTGTACAATCATTTTCTTTCCCAAGCATTAAAAAAATACATATGTGAATACTTATTTGAATACTGTAGTCATATGTACTGCCAATGAATTTACTCTAATTGATACATCTTTAACAATATCTATCTAACAATATCACAATATACAATATATCTAACAATATCTATGAATTTCAGATCTTCTGGAACTCATCTGCTAAAACAGCAAATTCAACATCTGGAGTGACCTAATTCCATCTTTCTAGGAGATATTGTAGATATAGATATATAAAGCTAGATAGATAGGTAGAAATGGGGGGAGGATAGATTAGAGGATAGATAGATGATGGATGGATGGATGGGTGGGTGGATGGATAGATAGATAGGATAGATAGAGATAGGTAGATAGGTAGGTAGATGATATGCATGCATACATACATACATACATACATACCATAATAAACCAGTGAATTACAGGCATACTCCCTACATCAGTGAATTTCAGTCAATCTGCACTTCCAAATTTTGTAGAAAATAGGATTTTATTCTGGTGGTACTTATGTCAACTTCTATTGATAACAGAGTTTGTTGAAAATGGATATCCATTGTTGCCAGATTAGCAGTGGCTGGATTGTGCTTGTTCAGTGGAACATTTTTTAAAAAACTGATCCTGAACAGACAAGTTAAGTGTACACAAACAGACAAAGGTGTGGGTAAGTATAGAAAAACAAACATCTTACAAAACTCCATGTTGATACCATATTAAAATGCTATTTTGATGGACATTATATTTCAATTATATAGAATCTAAAAACATATAAGACAGCCAGTTTCTGAAGAGGAATACCTAACACGACATTGGAGTAGAGTTCAACAGGAAGAAAACTATGATCACAAAGTAATGTGTTCTAAGGCATTAGTTAATTAGAAAGATGAACAGAGAATCTCCTGAATATATTTTGAACAAAATGAGTCTTTCCTAAGAGTAGATTATGTTTTTTTTAAATGTTTAATTGCTTCTTGCTGAGTAGCAGAGGCTGCTGTAGTGGCTGTTGGAGGAATATAAGGCATCCATTTCCAAGTGGCAAGCTCACTGAATGAGCAAATGGAGATCTAAGAAAGTTTGGAAATACAGTTTGTCTGAGGAGTTAAAGGAATAAATGTTCCCTCTAATGTAGAGAGCACTTAGCTAATCAGATTTCCTAATAAGAAAACAAGTATAAGTAAAGGTCTTTCAATCATTGCCTTAATAAGGATGACTTGAATTTGTAGGTCAGGAAGGTGAATATAATTCAACAGATATAAAGAAGAACTGAAAGAATGACTTATGTAAATGCTGAAGCTATCAAGCCAAAAATAGAGTCTGAGGTCAGAGAAGACTATTATTAAAACATTGCAAGTTCCCTCAACCTCCAAAGCTGAAGACAGGAACAAAAGGATTGTTTTGCTTATTTTGTTTCAAAACACAGGAAAAATGATTTCTCCTTGTCACAGTACATGAAATTCTGATTTTCCCAAAGAAGAAGTGGAAATCAGTTCTTCTGAGCAAGCAGCAGAAAGGCTGACCAGAAAATCCAAAGGTGGAGAAACTTTGGACTTGTCCACATTGACCAGTGGACAAGTTGGCACAATGGTTAGCATTTATTTCTTGAAAGCAAAAATGAGTGATGTTGTCCTCAATTCATCGTTCAATCCTACAGCAACATTTCTTTTCTGTTTCTCTTGAATATTTGACCATCATATTCTTCAAATGCTATCCAAAACACATCAGTTTGTTGCAGGACAGGCTAACTCCAGCACTTCATTGCAAAGGAAGGAATGCTTCCTCTGCTGGGTCAATGCTGTACATATTTTGAAATAGCTTTTGGAGTTACATAAATAGCACAAAGTCTCTAGCTATTGCCTTGTAAATTAAAAGTTGGTGGTTTAAACGCTGACAGAAATGTCGGGGGTGTTCATTTAAGGAAGAATGGTTTCATCTTCAGCTCCCAAATAACTCACAGGAAACTCATGAAATTCATCCACCTTGACTGGAAAAATGATAACTGCACCAATGGACATTTATTTATTTAAAAAAATAGTGCATAAAAGATTAAGAAGTCCAAGGGAAGAAAAAAAATTATGCAGAGAAAATGATGGTTTTAACCAACCTAACCAACCTAACCAACAAGGTTTTATTTACAGGTAAAGACCATTGTGCTACTGTAGGACTAATGGAGAACGCATTTCTAAAAACTATTTAGAAAATAGTAAAAGGGCTTAAAATTTTGCTGTGCTTGCATTTTGCTGCTTTAATTCTTTTTTTAACTACACACATACACAAATATAAAAATACCTAACTACGTAGAAATATAAATGGCTTTTCTACAGGGGAGCGAAGTGATTGCCTATTACTTGTAACAGAAAAATGAGAGGAAAACGCAACAAGGATATTTTTAATGGGAAGTTGTCATAGGTCAGACTGAATACCTTGCAAATTGTTGCTAAACTCAAACCAGATAAGATTTTCCTTGATCTAGTTCAGAATTGCCATGAACATTTAACAGAAGTAGCTTAATGGTAAGTGTGGATATGCTATTAGATGGTTGGAATTGATAACTGGACGGAAAGGAAGGGTGAAATGCAATTTAAGGCACCTGAAGGCCAGACAAGGAATAATGGATGGAAACTGATCAAAAAGAGATTCAACCTAGTAATAAGGAGAAATTTTCTGACAGGGAAAACAATCAACCAATGGAACAGCTTGCCTTCAGAAGTTATGGGAAATTCATCACTGGAGGCTTTCAATAAGAGATTGAGCTGCCATTTGGTGTAGGGTCTCCTGCATGGGTGGGGGTTGGATAGATGACCTACAAGGTCCCTTCCAATTCTGTTAAATAACTCTGTATCTGTAACCCTTTCCAATGTCCTTCTATGTCCAGAAAAAAGAGAAGTTCCAAACTACCGGGGGGGGGGAATAATATGAAAGCTGAAGGTACAAAAATTAGAAGTCTGAGAGTAGTCAAGACTACTGTCAAAATATGCAGAAATGATCTCAATATTTAAGGCTGAGAAAATATATATATTAAAAAAAACATTACTTATTAAATATGAGAGAAAAAGGCACAAGACTCAGAACTTAAAGTATCAACAGTAAAATCAACAGTAGCTGATCTTTATCGTCGTGGCAAGTCTGTCTGTCTGTCTGTCTGTCTGTCTGTCTGTCTGTCTGTCTGTCTGTCTGTCTGTCTGTCTGTCTGTCTGTCTGTCTGTCTGTCTATCTATCTATCTATCTATCTATCTATCTATCTATCTATCTATCTATCTATCCCTACCTATCTACCTACCTATCTATCTATTTATCTATCTATCTATTTGAATCTTCTGCTTACATCCATGACCATGTGTTTGTGTAGAGGAATATTTATTGTGTCCAAAATAAATCTCCAATATCTCATGTGACTGAGTTATATCACTTGGAATACATATTTTTTTAGGAAGAATAAATAGAAAAGGAAGAGGAGGAGGAGGAGGAGGAGGAGGAGGAGGAGGATTGTTAAAAATATCTAAACATATTCCCAAATTCAAAGTGAAATTGGCAGTGCTGCATGGAAAAAGATAAATGGAGGAAGAAATAATAGTGTCCATCCAACCAAAAAGGAAATGTGGATTATGGGTTCTTGATGCTCTTTGGGTTAGATTGTTTGCTTAGAAATATTTCATTAGCAGGATCGTAACATTATCAGTGTGCAAGAGAATGACATTAGCTAGCTATTTATATACAGTATTGTTTCTTGCCCTGACAGTCTTGACTGGGATCTGGTTCCTTCTCTGTTTCTTCTTTGCTTAAGATATTATTTCCTCCCTGGTTATTTATCTGGTGCTACTTCCTGCTAATTTAGGTATTGATTATTAGGAGGGATGGGATGTATTCTAGGCTGGGTGTTGTCTTCCTAAGCTTTTTTGATTATGTCTTTTTCAGATAATAACAAATAATCAGAGTTGGAAGGGACCTTGTAGGTCATCTAGTCCAACCCCCCGCCCAAGCGGGAGACTCTATACCATTTCTGACAAATGGCAGTCCAATCTCTTCTTAAAAGGTTCAAGTGATGGTGCTCCTACAATTTCTGAGGGCAAGGTGTTCCATTGATTAATTGTTCTCACTGTCAGAAAGTTTCTCCTTATTTCCAGGTTAAATCTCTCCTTGTTCAGTTTCCATCCATTATTCCTTGTCTGGCCTACAGGCACTTTAAAAAATAGCTTGACCCCTTCATCTCTGTGGCAGCCCCTCAAATATTGGAAGACTGCTATCATGTCTTCCCTGGTCCTTTTCTTTACTAGTCTAGCCAAGCCCAGTTCCTGTAACCGTTCTTCATATATTTTAGTCTCCAGTTCGCTAATCATCCTGGTTGCTCTTCTCTGTACTTTTTCTAGAGTCTCAACATTAATGTGGTGAACAAAACTGAATGCAGTACTCTAGGTGTGGTCTTACTAAGGCTTTATAGAGTGGTATTAATACTTCCCTTGATCTTGATTGTATCCCTCTGTTAATACAACTTAGGATTGCATTAGCTTTTTTGGCTGCTGCTGCACACTGCTGGCTCATATTTAGCTGGTTGTCCACTAAGACTTCAAGATCCCTCTCATAGTTACTGCTATTGAGCCTTGTTTCACCCAGTCTATATGTGTACTTTTGGTTTTTCTTGTAGAGCTTTACTTTTCTCTACATTTAAATTTCATTTTAATGAAATTTCATTTTGTTAGATATGGCCCAGTATTCTAGTCTGTCAAGATCCATCTAGATCCTATCTTCTTGGGTGTTAGCTATTCCTGCCCACTTACCATACTCTGCAAATTTGGTAAGTTCTCCTTCTATTCCCTCATCTAAGTCATTAATGAAGATATTGAAGAGTACTGGGCCTAAGATGGAACCTTGTGGCACCCATTGTTTACTTCCTCCATGTAGATTTAACCCATTAAAGACTACTTGTTGAGTATGGTTTGTCAGTCAGTTGCAAGTCCATCTAGCGATGGTGCTATCTATTCCACTTTTTTCTAACTTACTAAGAAGTAGGTTGTGATATACTTTGTCGAATACCTTGCTGAAATCTAAATATATTATGTCCGCAGTATTTTGCTGGTCTCCTAATTTAGTCACTATGTTGAAGAATGAAATAAGATTGGTTTGGCATCATCTGTTCTTAACAAACCCATGCTGACTGCTAGTTATTACTTTACTTGTTTCTAGATTTTCTCTTAAGCATCTATTGATGGCTGATTTCTCTGAATGGCAAACTTCCAGATATTACTTAGCAGTTTTGGATTATTCAAAATATTAACACTTTTCCAATTTAACCTATGTTTGAATCTCTCCATGTGTTACAATTGTATGTTGTGTCCTGTCTTTTCTTCTTTGAATATTGGTTGTCTGGGTTTGCTTTAAGAGGTTAGGGTGGAATTTTCTTTCGTTTTTATACTACAATGATGCAAAGGTTTTAAAGAAATCTATTGATTGCCTATGAGGTGTTTCAAGGTATGTAAGCATTATCTTTCTCATAGATTATAATAGTTGTGTTTCGTGGGGTTATGTAGTCATATATATTTGATAAAGTTGTGTGAGTAACTGTTAGGTTAGAAGTCTGTTTCTGGCGTTCCAGGTTACTATTTTATTTTATTTGTTTGTTTGTCAAGGATGTATTAGATAACAAATATAGTATAAACATGATTATTAATAAATAAAATGGATATGAATAAAGAGAACATTAGGACAGGGATGTTGCTGCACTTATGCACCAACTTATGCACCAACAGCTTATGCACTTAAGACCTCTTAGGAATGGAATGAGTTCAACAGTAGACAATCTAAGGTTAAAGTTTTTGGGGTTAAAGGATATAACAACAGAGTCAGGTAGTGTGTTCCATGCGTTGACCACTCTGTTGCTTAAGTCGTATTTCCTGCAATCAAGTTTGGTGGGGTTTATCTTGAGTTTGTATCTATTGTGTGCTCATGTATTGTGGTTGAAGCTTAAGTAGTCATTGACAGGTAGGACATTGCAATGGATAATTTTATATACTATGCTTAGGTCAGACTGAAAGTGGCATAGTTTTAAGTTGTCTAAGCCTAAAATTTCAAGTCTGATGGCATGAGGTATTCTGTTGCAAGTAGAGGAGTAGAGGATTCTTCTCATGAAATATCTCTGACCTCTCTCGTTCAGTTCAGTCATGAGCTACATATATTATCTTCCATTGGATGTGTATTATGTATTCAAAAGCAACTGAAGGTATAGATAATAATAAAACTGTGATGATTGAGAAGCTTAATTATCTCAAAATTTACTACTATCTCCACCACCACATGGACATAAACTTATTTCTTGAACTTCTTAACATAGACAAATTTTGCCTTCAATGAATGAAGAACAAGAGAATAAGCCACTCTCAATGGCAGAAAGCAACAGAGAATAATTAATTAAGTTAGGGAAAGTAGCATGAATATTACAGGAAAAGTATTCTGATATGAGAGTTGTTGGTTTAAAACAACACTAATGTTAAGTGTAGTTGAATGCACACAACAACCTTTAGAAAAGTTGATTTAAAGAAACTTAAAACTAATTGGTAAAGAGGCTGAAATTGAGTAGGATGTTTTTTTTTTTAAAAAAAAGGCACAATGAAAAAAAATCCAGTGAAGAAAAAGAATGATTTTCCAATGAAGATATCATAAAAAGCAACATGGCTGCACAAAATTAGCAAAGATGAACAGTCATAGATTATACATATAAGACTCTGGAACTATAAAGATAGTCTCTGAAAATAGGAAAACCAGATCTGAAATAGAAAGATCTGATTTATTACTATATGAAACTAAGAAATAGCCCTAAGGAAGAACAAAAGCTCCAAATGAACTAAGATTGGCAAAGGATGCCAAGAGTACTGAAAAGGGATCATTCAGAAGTCAGATCTACTAATCTATTTTGGTTCTGCCTTTTCTGATAAGAGGGCACCTCTTCACCATGTGGCTTCTAATTTTGTACCTTATATTTATATCATATCTCATAAATCTAAACTAGAGCAGAGAGGGAAAAATGATGCCATCAATCCCCATCCTACAGTTCAGAATGTTTGAAATTAGTCAAGTGAAGTAAGAAGAAGCTAATCAAAGAATATACAAAGTAATTCTACTGTAGAAATTCTAGCATTGCAAGTGGAAAAAAGTGATATTACTTGCTGGAAAATGACTGGAAAGGATGTCTAATAATGTTAGACATAGTCACATATTTAAAAAAAAATTGCAGAAAAAAAGAGGCTTAAATGATTTTGAGCACATCAAGTGTGAAAATGCCCTATTTGCTTGGAGCTTGTGATTCATGTGTGTATTAGGTTCCAATTTCCTCTTGAGAGAATATTTAGTGGTATCATAAATAAGAACGAAGAAATGTGAAAGTTTTATGATGATTCAGATATATATTACATAATTTACTCTATTAAGTAAATGTGTTGGCTTCACTGGCCTTTCTTGTAAATCATTCATTAATTTTATACAGTTATAATCCTCTTATTGTTTTTCTTCATTGGAGCATTATGTTCTTTTAAACTCAATTGTGTTTACTGATTGTATTTCATGTTGAATCCAAAGTAACCAACCTAGCTAAAATACACTCCGAATTTAGATCTATAATTAATTTAGGTTCAGTGCCTAGTGAATCAAAACACTAGGCTAATTTAGAAAACCTTGATTACATAATATGAACACAGTCATTTCTAGGTTGATTTTATGGAATTATACTGTTAATCTATTCAGTTGGTCTCCGAATACTATAGAAAGGAAAGAAGGAAGGAAGGAAGGAATAACTTCCTTTCCACATGTCCACTTTGGCTTCCTTGTTTAGTTTAGCTTTTAAAACATATTTGGAATAAAATATTTAAATATTTAAAAATATCCATCCTTATTTCATTTCCAGTTCTTTGAATATCACATAAGAAAAATCACAAAAGTAGTTCTGATCAGATAGAAAGAAAAGTGCTAGCCAAATATTCAGTGTTTTTCCCATGTGATCTATTTTCATGTGTGAGTATCTGTATGTACACATGAATGGATGGACATGAACGCATATACATTCATCCACACATTTGGATCTGGCTATATCTATGTGCTAAGTTTAATAGATACAACATTAATGATATAACAATTATTACAAGTGTATACAATATATATTTTGTTTTGGGGTGTTTTATTTTTTACAAAATTGCAGAAGCTAGGATTGAGTTATGAGGAAGTAGTACTCCATGGATATTACATGAACTGGGTCTTTGCCTCACTCAAAGCAGCTCTTTTATACTTCTATATATCTATAGTGCATTTATATTGTTTCCATAGCAACACAGAGATCTCCCTTGACAACACTCCCTCCTCTCCTATATGTACTTCTTTTCAAAGTTATGTACATGCTGATGAAAAGTAGTATATTCAACTGCTACATTTCCCACTAACAAATATGAGTCATTTCTCATCTGACTTTCAGAAACCGTGTTACTAAACTGAAGGAGCAGAAGAAAAAGAGTTTTATATTGAAAGCCTAATAACTTCAATGTTTAAATTGGAAAATTGTGTATCCTGCTTACTCAGAAACACTGATTGTGGATAAATGGAGATTGGAAGTGACATAAGATAGACTGGTATTTATGGCCATCTATGCTCCCAATGCAGTTTGAGCTATATTTATTTGTTTGTTTGACAAAAGCAGTTCTAAGCAATTTTGAAAGAGTCAGTTTATGGTCTGCTGTCCTTCATTGCAATATTAAATGTTATTTCATACTCTTTTCTCACTTCCAGTGATTGTATCTTGCAAATCAGGGCTATTATTTGTTTGAGAAAATTGGTTTATTTGAGAAAAGAGAAGTATAAATCACTTCTTCTTCATACTTTCAACAGTTTTCCCGCTGAGGCATCATGCTTGTATACTATGCCATGATCCCCATACTTGTCTGGTTCCTTCATAGTCAAATAACTTAACAGGGTTTCTTGAGACATGATCTCAGTATGTAAGTAGCAATCTTACATTTGATTCTTAGCCATACCAGTTGCCAAATAATACTCCATTACACATTTATAAGTTTATAGTTTGTTAAATTTAGATTATCTCCCTTGAGATCATTCTTGTCATTTACCCCTTTTCTTTATCCTATTCATAGCCACTCCTTTCTTTATGAAGCAATTTCTCATACTTGTCTTCATCAACTCTCAGGAAACCTTTGATGCAACAGGCTTCATGAATGAGCTAAAATGATCTCTTCAGTGCTCTATTTTGTGATTCAGTGGCCATTTCTAAATGACCCATTGGTCTGTCTATCAACAATGCCTCCTTGTGAAAGTAAAAGCTGGCTTCTGAAGAAGCAAGCTAGAAAGATTACTGGAGCTTTTGAACTGTGATATAGAAGAAGGCTACTGAGAACACCATGAATAGCACAGGAAACAAATAAATGGATTTAGAACAAATCAATCCAGAGTTTTCACTTAAGGCACAAATGACCAAACTCAGATGATTGTATTTTGAATGCAATATTCAAATATTCAATTCCCTTGTTAAGTCTGTGTGTGTGTGTGTGTGTGTGTGTGTGTGTGTGTGTGTGTAGTGTGTATAGTGTGTATACACATATACCTATATACACACATAGTTACACATATGCATATATAAACATCTGGTATTTTACATCCCATGTAAATGTCAATGTTTTATGACACACAGATACACTTCCTCAAGGTTGACATCTCAATCTGTAGACCTTTTTGAAGATTATCTCCCCCTTCAGACTTTCCAATTATGCATCCTAAAATTATTAACAAGTGATAATATATAACATGTTAATGTTATATATCTAATAGGCTTGGACTTATGTTACTAGTCATTTGTACTGGATTGCAAAGCCTACTGAGATATTGTATTTTACAATAATGACCAGACTAATAAGTTACTGTTATAGAGCAGTGGTTCCCAATGTGGGTGATACTGCCCCCTGGGGAGCGGTGGGATGCCTTAGGGGGTGTTAAGAGACAAGGGGGCCAGCAGGGGGGTGCTAAGAGGCAGCAGGGGGCACTAGAGGTGGGCGCCTTGCAGGGTGCAATTCAGGGGTGAGATTCTACTAGTTCATTACTGTTCCCGGTAGTTTGGAGAACAAGTAAAATGGGCCACTGGCTGGCCCTGCTTCTCTGTGCCTGCTACTCCATTCCCTGCCCAGTCAGTCCTTATTGTGCATGAACGACATCACGCACATGCACAATCACTGATGGCCACAGCAGTGCATTGGAGAAATGGAGCAAGCAAAGCTGGAGATTGGTAATTTTCACTGTAAAAAGCCTCCAGATGCCATGTATTTTTTTCAGTGCAGCTGGAGTCCAGCTGCACTGAAAAAAAAACACACAGCGTCTGGAGGCTTTTTGCAGTGAAAATTACCGATCTCCAGCTTTGCTCTGCTTCTGCAATGCACCACTACTGCCACATTCTAGGTACCAGCCATACAGGCTCACCCCCATTGACTACTGCACCACTCCATTTGGACTTGTTTGGGCAAGTCCCTTCAGTGCAGTGGGCTCAATGGGGTGGATCTGCGGGGCATTGAAAAAGCAGAGCAAAGCCAGTGGTCAGTAATTTTCACTGCAAAAAACGTCTAGCTGCCTCGTGTTCTTTTTGGTGCAGCTGCAGTCCAGCAGCACCAAAAAAAACATGGCGGCTGCAGGCATTTGTGACAAGGGCAATGTGGGCTGGTGGGGAGCCCAGCGACAACAATGACTCAGCCCTGACTTGCCTTCCCTAGCAGCCAGCCATGGAATGTAGGTAAAATCATGGACATGGGATGATGAAAGAGGTGGTCGTGGGGGAAGAAACGGGGAGATTAAGGACCGGGACCTCTGAAAGGGGAAATGGGGTGATGCAGGATTAGTCCAGACCTTTGACAGATTAGGCCACACCTGCCTGGGCAGAAAATAGGTAGATAGGTTAAGGAAGGGATAGAGAGAGAGGGAAAGAGAGACGGAACGAGAGAAAAAGAGAGAGAGAAAGAGAGAGAGAGAGCAAAGAAAGAGAGGGAAAGAGAGAGAGGGAAAGAGAGAAAGAGAGAGAAAAAAAGAAAGAGGGAGAGAAAGAGAGAAAGAAAAAGAAGAAATAGAGGAGGGAAAGAGGCAGAGAAAGAAGAAAGAAAGAAAGAAAGAAAGAAAGAAAGAAAGAAAGAAAGAAAGAAAGAAAGAAAGAAAGAAAGAAAGAAAGAAAGAAAGAACAGAGAAGAAAGTAAAGAAAGAAAAAGGGAGAGAGAAAGGAAGAGAAAGGAACAAAAGGGATCGACAAAAAAAGAGGGGGGTGGAGGAAAGGACAGAAAGAAAGATAGAAAGAGAGGGAAAGAGAGAGAGAAAGAGAGAGAAAAAAGAGAGGGAATGAGAGAAAGAAGGAGAGAAAGAGGGAGGGAGGAGAAAGTGAATGGGATAGGAGGGAGGGAGGGAGAGAAAGAGAAAGTAAAAAGGAAAGAGAGAGAAGGAAGAGACAAGAAAGAAAACAAAGAAAAGGGAAAGAAAAAGGGAACGAAAAAGGGAAAGAAAAAGGAAGAAAAATGATAGACAAAGAAAGAGGAAAGATGGAAGGAAGGGAGAGCAAGAAAGAGCAAGCAAGCAAGCAAGCAAGCAAGCAAGCAAGAAAGAAAGAAAGAAAGAAAGAAAGAAAGAAAGAAAGAAAGAAAGAAAGAAAGAAAGAAAGAAAGAAAGAAAGAAAGAAAGAAAGAAAGAAAGAAAGAAAGAAAAGGAGGGAGGGAGGAGAAAATGAATGAGATATCTAGTCCAACCACCTGCTCCAGCAGAGTTAGAAGGGTGTGTGTGTGTGTGTGTGTGCGTGTGTGTGTGCGTGGCTGTCAAAACTCCAAAAGCAGGTCAAGTAGCTCTAGGGAGGTCAGTCATAAATTAGAACACTTACTAAGCAACTGGCCATTAAGCAAGGACCACTTATATTTGGTTTGCCAGTCACATGGCCACCTGGCCATGCCTACCCAGTCACATGACCACCAAACCATGCCCAACAGTCATGTGACCATCAAGCCACGCCCAGCCAGCAAGCCATGCCCACCTAGTCACATGCCCACCAAGCCATGCTCACAAATTAGGCCACGCCCACAGAACCAGTTGTTAAGAAATTTGAATCCTACTCCTGGGTGGGGAGCACTGAGGATGAGTTTGTGGCACCAACGGGGCAGTGGACTGAAAAGGAACTACTGTTATAGAATCATGATGTTGCCTGGTTAAAATTCAGTATTGCAAGCTAATTATGCTCACATTGTCAGGAATTTGATTCCTTGAATCCTGACTGGCTCAAGGTTGATTCATCCTTCCAAGGTTGTAAAACGAGGACCCAGATTGTTGAGGACAATATGCTGATTCTGTAAACTGCTTAGAGAATGCTGTAAAGCACTGTGAAGCAGTATATAAGTCTAAGTGCTAAGTGCTATTGCAATTTCTAAAGAAAACCTGATTCCCTATCGTGGCCAAGTACCAGCTTTCTGTGTATATTTTAGGCCTATTAGAGGTAATATGAAGGTGACCTAACTCACTTTGCTGAAATGGAAAAGCCATCTAATTCAACTTGATGAAGCAGTTTGTGTGTCTTTGAATCATTTCAGATTAGTGCTTTGAAAAAGACTCTCCCGTCAATGCTGTCTGAAGTGTTTCCAGAGATGACAGCTTCAAGAATGTTTACTAACGCCTGAAAGACCTTCAATATATGTAGCCTGGAACATCTTTAGTAGGTATATGACAGCAGAGGGGATGAATATTCCTCTCAGTATTTCATCCAGTGCTGGCTGAATAGTTTTTCTTAAATTTTTAATGACCCAAATTTTAGTTTTTGTACTATTGCAAAAGTAGATTATTTTGCTTAGATAATAAATTGTTGTGATAATAAATTGTTTTGCTTAGATAATAAATTGTTTTCCATTGTTGTACACCCATTTAATATAGTGTTGATAATAATGACAATAATATCACCAGATCTTAGATGTATTTGTTCCCTTCTCCTCCTGCTTGTGGTTATCTGAATTACAAGATCTTTTCGGGTTTAATTTGATTACTGGCACTAGATGAATTGCAAAATTGTAGATGTATAAAGCAATGTAATAGAATGTAATAGAATGTAATAGAATAGAATAGAATAGAATAGAATAGAATAGAATAGAATAGAATAGAATAGAATATTTTATTGGCTGTGTGATTGGACACACAAGGAATTTGTCTTCGTGTAAATACTCTCAGTATACATAAAAGAAAAGATACATTTGTCAGGAGTCGAGAATCATAAGGTACAACATTTAATGATAGTCATAGGGTACAATAAGCACTCAATCATACTAGGAAACAGTCAATATAAATCGTAAGTATAGCAGCGACAAAGTTACAGTCATACCGTCACAAGTGGGAGGGGAGGGGTGATAAGAAGAGATGACAAGATTAACAGTAATAGTAGTGCAGATTTTGTAATAATCGAACAGGGTTGAGGGAATTATTTGTTTAGCAGAGTGATGGCTTTCGGGAAAAAATTGTTCTTGTATCTAGTTGTTCTGGTGTGCAATGCTCTATAGTGTTGTTTTGAGGGAAGGAGTTGAAATAGTTTATGTCCGGGATGTGAGGGGTCTGTAAATATTTTCACAGCCCTCTTTTTGACTCATGCAGTATACAGGTCCTCGATTGAAGGCAGGTTGGTAGTAATTGTTTTTCCTGCAGTCCTAATTACTCTCTGAAGTCTGTTTCTGCCCTGTTGGGTTGCAGAACCAAACCAGACAGTTATAGAGGTGCAGATGACAGACTCAATCATTCCTCTGTAGAACTGGATCAGCAGCTCCTTGGGCAGTTTGAGCATTCTGAATTGGTGCAGAAAGAACATTCTTTGTTGTGCTTTTTGATGACGTTTTTGATGTTAGGTGTCCATTTTAGGTCATGTGATATAGTAGAACCTAGAAATTTGAAGGTCTCTACTGTTGATACGGTGTTGTCTAGTATTGTAAAAAGTGGCAGTGTGGGAGGGTTTCTTCTAAAGTCTACCACTATTTCTATGGTTTTGAGTGTATTCAATTCCAGATTGTTCCAGTTGTACAATCTCCTGTCTGTATGCGGATTCATCGTTGTCTTGAATGAGAGTAATCATTGATGTGTCATCAGCAAACTTCAATATTTTAACAGATGGATCATCTGAGATGCAGTCATTGGTATATAGGGAGAAGTGGAGATAGCACACAGCCTTGTTCCTATTTCTTAACAACCGGTTCTGTGGGCATAGCTTAATTTGTGGGTGTGGTTTAGTGGTCATATGACTGGGTGGGTGTGGCTTGTATGTAAATATTGTAAATATTTATGTAAATGTTGATTTTTTTTATAAAAAGAGCAACTTTTACCCAAATTCAGACAAAGAAGGCAGATTGAGTTGCTTGCAGAATGACAGATTCACTTACAGATCTACCTTTTTGCAATCTATTGCCTGAGTCTGTCACATAAAATTTGCTAGCACGCAAATTCACAAAACTAACTCACAATACACCATATGTATGTAAATATTGAATTTTTTATTTAAAAAGAGCAACTTTTACCCAAAATCAGGCAAAGTAGGCAGGCAGATTGAGTTGCTTGCAGAATCATAAATTCATTAACATATCTGCCTTTTGCAATCTGCTGCCTGAGTCTGCACTAAAAAAAAGAAGCTTCAGTCCTAAGGAAGGTTCAGATCTGCTGTCAGGCCACTTCTCCCCCTAAATACCACCCCTGACTGGGCCTCAGGGAAGCCTCCTGGGTGAAGGCAAAGCAGTACAACAATCTGATGGTTTCCTGCTTTCTAGCTAATCTAAATTGTGAGGCACAGCTGATAGTCAGAACAACTGATTGTTGGGAAAAAAGGAAAAATTGCAACTTACCAAACATTAGGCGAAGGCACAATGCAGGCAAGTTGGATGGTGTGCATGCAAGATAATGAGTGATTGGGTGAGGTGGGGAGGGGTGGGGCCAGCCAGTGGCACAATTTGCTGGTTCTCCGAACTGTGCAGAATTGTAACAACCGTTTCTGTAGAACCAGTCCAAACAAGTAGAATCCCACCCCTGAGTTTATTAGGGATTAAATAAAATGGCTAAACTACCACCTACCCAGCAGATTTTAATAATACTCACTGCTTAATTCTGCATTAATATACTCTTTTCATTAAGTACAGAATTAAAGATATGAAGTCTACATTTATAAGTTCCAATTATTGATGAATGTCTGCATGATTACAGCAGTTGATATGAAGGGTGGTATTATTCCCTTGGTTGATCTCTCTTCCAGATAGAAATAGCTCAGGAGAAAAGAGACATAAATTTCAGCATATATGCTTTACAATGTAAAATGAACTGCATTCTAGACCATAGAACATGCAGACTTAAGCATACAACAGAAACATCTGATAGAATCTGGGCAGTCTTTGAATAGAAACTGTGTGAAATTCTGGAACAAATCCATAGCAGGATCAATACAGAAGAATCAATCACAAGAAAAGTTTCAATATTCATGTGAGCAGAGCTGTCTAGAATAATAACTGAAATAATGAGGATCTGTAGGCAGAAAAGTAGAGATATTACAGGCAGAAACTAGGAATATTAAACAGAAGGAAAAAACTTAACAGAAAACTTAAGTTCTGATTTCACTACTACTTGGTGGTGCATTATGGATTTACCTTAACATATGAATTCAGAAAATGGGGTGAAAAATATGATTGTGGTTTAATACAATGTGTAAACCAGAGGTGGTATTCAGCAGGTTCTGACCAGTTCTAGAGAACCGGTAGCGGAAATTTTGAGTAGTTCGGAGAACTGGTGGTAACTTTTGCCCAGGAGTGAGGAGGGAATGGAGATTTTACAGGACTCTTTCCCTGCCATGCCCACCAAGCCACGCCCACCAAGCCATGCTCACAGAACCGCTAGTAAAAAAAATTGCATTCCACCACTGGTGTAAACTTAGTCATTTCAATCTAGACTTATTTATAGCCAAAGAACTGTTGAGCTACCTTGTAAAGAATTTTTTTTTTCATAGTTCAGTGGCCATGACAAAGAAACTCTCTTGATTTATCTTAAACACTAATCCTGTGGCATGCTGTTTTATTTATTCATTTAAAAGGTTTTTGAAACAACCATAAAAATACAATAAAACAGCCAGCAATCCTAGCTAAAGGTGGCTTAGTAATCCTAACAGTTAAGGTACCAAAATCCTGTATGCACACACATATACACCAGAGGTGGTATTCAGCAGATTCTGAACAGTTCTGGAGAACCGGTAGTGGAAATTTTGAGTAGTTCAGAGAACTGGGAAATACCACTTCTGACTGGAGATTTTACAGTATCCTTCCCCTGCCACGCCCACCAAGCCACGCCCACAGAACCGGTAATAAAAAACGATGAATCCCATCACTGATACACACAAGTGCAGTTCTTATATTTATATAGTCATAAATTGTATGTGTGCCCACACACAAAATATGTGTATGTATGTTCCAAAGGTACTTTTTCAAGAGGCAAGTGGACTTTCTGGATTTTCTTTGAAGATATTTCACTTCTTATCCAAGAAGCTTCTTCAGCTCTAACTGGATGGAGAGGAATGGAAGGATTTATATTCCTTGCAGACATCTGGTCATTTGCATTCTTTTAGCAAGTTGTTAAGGTCACCTGGAGGTTTACCTGTGTCATCAGGGTCACATGAGTTGTGCAAATGGACAGCTTGATCCCAAATACATGTTTGGCTTTCTATCAACTAGAGTGAGCTATACAGAATGGTAGTAAGTGGAAATGTGTGGTGGAATGTAATTTGGAGTTCTTGAAGGGAAGGCCTGCTTCCCAGAAGGCAAAGAAGCAGTGAAGCTTAGAAAGACTGATAGACAGAAGGAGGCTTAAGATACCCTCTCTCTAGCAGTTTACAAAATATATATGTAATTATGCAGATAGTTGCTTTAGTCTGGGAAGATACTGTCTATGGTTGAACAATAATAAAGAAACTACTCAGGGGAAACTCCTTATGTCATCAGTAATTTCCTTAATATTGTTCACCCATAGAGAAAATCTTGTCAGATTAAAGCAATTATCTGCATAACTATAGATATACTCAGAACTTCTAGGATCACAGGCCTGACAAACTGCTCTCTCTAGATTACCCCTACCAGTTAGGATTCTGCATGATTAGGAGTAAGTGTTTCAGTCTTCATATGAACAAATCCAGGGGTGGGATTCAAATTTTTTAACAACCGGTTCTGTGGGCATGGCTTAGGTGGTGGCATGGCTTGGTGGTCATGTTATTGGCTGGGCGTGGCCAATTCAATATCACTCACATTGAGGCACGCATCTCCTTGCCTGGCCTCTCATGACTGTGGGGATGCTGCAACAGTTATAAGTGTGAAAAATGGTCATAAGTCACTTTTTTCAGTGCCATTGTAACTTTGAATGGTCACTTCACACAAGCAAAGTACCAGCAAAGGAGGGGAAAAAACTCTAGAAATGTTCCAGAGACAGGAAGTCTAGCCCTGTCAAGAATGTAATAAGAGTTAACGGAGAGGCAGTTTCTGTAAGCAACACCAGAATGTTTCCTTCCTGCCCTCCTTACAGGATTAATCCAGTAATTTCTTCTAACAACCGGTTCTCAGAACTGCTTCGAATGTTAACAACCAGTTCTAGCGAATAGGTGTGAACTGGTAGAATCCCACCCCTGAACATACAGTATCTCCTTTCTGGTAATAATTAAGTCAACTCTTATATTTCATGTTGCTTTGCAGGTTTGAAAAAAGATGTAACTCCATTGATAAATCAGCTCCTTAAAGTTATTCTTAAAGTATTCTTCTTTACTTTTTCCTCTTCTGTAATTGGAAATAAGATTAGCTCCATCACTCTCAACATACCAAAAGTTCCTCAACACTAGGCTATGTTATAGTAGGAGACTAGGGAGATTTTGTTATGGATCCCTTATGTGATTAATATCATACAGGGATGCAAAGGAATTTGGATTAGAAATAAAAAATACACAATTGGATAAAATACTTCTGGAACCAGAAAAGAACATGATATCTAAAATATACAATTATTTAATAGAATATGACCTAGCCAAGGAAATTGTGAAAGTACCAATGATAGCATGGGCAAAACATTTTGGTTATAATATAAATTTAGATGATTGGGAAGAGATTTGGCAAAGGAACCTCATATTAACAAAATCAGTAACCTATAAAGAAAATTTATACAAAATGTTATATAAATGGCATCTAGCACCCTCTAGATTGGCAAAAATGTATTCAACAGCAAATCCAACCTGCTGGAAATGTAAGGGAAATCATGGCACCTTTTTCCATCTCTGGTGGAAATGTCCAGAAATTAAAAAATTCTGGATCAGGATTAAGTCATGGATAGAAGAAATAATCCAGGACCAATTGGAGTGGTAACCTGAATTGTTTCTCCTGAGTATAATCAAAGGGGATTATTAACTTAAAGTAAGATATCTAATCATCCACATCTTAACATCGTCACGAATTGCACTGACATACTACTAGGAAAATCCTAATATACTTCCTATATACTTTGTTATTCAGAAAATATATGAATGCACTGAAATGGAAAGGTTTACATTGAAATTAAAAGAGAAAGATGATACGGAATACTACCGGATTTGGGATAAATGTTATGAGTGGATAGATCGTAAAGAAAAACAATGTATAAAATAAAAAGAAATAAGGACTTTAAGAAATATACTGTTATATATAGGTTAAAGGACAAGGAATCAAAGTATGAGCTTTTACTCATCTTTCATTTTGATTGAGCTAAGTAAATGATTTAATTATAAAATTATTTAGCTGTAATCCAGGAATAAGAATAGATTAATACATAATATATATTATTAATTTAGGTATTTTACAATGGATAGAAAGTAACCACCACTTAATAATTTAGATGGAATATTTAAATCACTATCAAATTGTACTAGAGGAAAATAAGATTGCTTGCACTATAAAATTTGTTGTGATGTTTGTTTGTACAATTTTGTATTTCTTTTGTATTTGTATATTTTAAATTTTTGTATTTAATAAAGTTTTTTGAAATTTTTTTAAAAAATTAAAAAATATAATGCTTTCTTGTTTTGTATGCCTTCTTATAGTTTTATTTTTAATTGACTATTTAAATGTATTTATTAAACAGTCCATGCTCTACTGGGTAATCAGTTTAGAGGTATTTCCTTACCTAAATAGAGAAACAGAATCATCATCTGTTGTCAAAAAAGAAATGGGAGCAGGAGTGAATCCTAAAAATCCTGTCAGCTTCCCCATTGAATTGTTTTCAGGAAGAAGCATTGGAAATCTCTTTTTCACATTCCCCTCCCTTCCCTTCCCTTTCCCTTCCCTTTCCTCCCCAGCACAGAGAAGTTAAGTGGCTGTTGCTGGGTTCGGGAGGGAGCAAGGGATTGCAAGACTGGCTGAGAAACTGTCACAGAACA
Organism: Bungarus multicinctus; assembly: GCA_023653725.1. NCBI lineage: Eukaryota > Metazoa > Chordata > Lepidosauria > Squamata > Elapidae > Bungarus > Bungarus multicinctus. Next base: position 92,181,891 of record CM042838.1, on the reverse strand, counting down.
TTGAAAATAAAAACCACATGACTACAGTAGCAATCCAGCAGCAACCAATGGCACTGAAACAGCTACAACTTCCCCAAATTTCTTTCCATTGGGAGTCATTGGTCCCAGAGTTTGGACACATTTTAATTTAATTCACTTGAGGTATCTGTTGATTTATGATACATTGTTTTCCCCAGTTAAAGGTCATGACAAGCGTTTTAGTAATATTTAGATTATATGTATACACACACACACACACACACACATACACACATATATATATATACATACATACACACAAACACACACACACACACACACACACACACACACACACACACACACACATATATATATATATATACTTGAAGCTGTATCAGGATTTTGTAATCTCTAGGTTCTTTCCCCATCTCTCTTCATAGATATTATTGAATCATAATTCATATTTTCAAATCAGATTTGCAAAGGGAATTAAGTACCAAAGATTTTTTATTTACAATTTGTCACCTTCCCCTGTATATAAAGCAAAATAGGTTTTATATATTTTATAACTGTTGCTGGTTGCAGTCAACCTAATGGAGAAAACTCTTAAAACTAATGACACTGTTATATCTAATTGCTGTGAACAAAATTGCTGTGAACTATCATGCCTGCATCACCACACAGATGGGGTGCTTCGTCTATTTGGACCCCCTGGATCTTGATGTATTCCATAATTGTCTGGGGTTGCATTTCCCCATTCAACAGTTATCCACAATCTGGGAATTTTCTTTAACTCTCAATTTCTCCTTGTAAAATAGACAGAAGCTGTGTTCAAGATGACTTTGCACAGGTATATCAACTGTACCCTTTCCTGGGGGGAGAGGTGGAGGCTTCAAACCCTCACTCATGCCCTAGTCATCTCAGAACTAGATTGTTGTGATGGACTTTATATAGGGCTGCCCTTGAAGAGCTTACACTAGTCTAGAATTAGGCCATATGGGAATGATAGAGGCTCTGCATTATATGTGTATGTGACCCCACTGCTTTGTGAGCTACTGTTGTCAATTGGCACCTGAGTTCAATTCAAGTTGCTAGTTATCAAAGATTTTCATAGCATAGGGCTTGGCTTATCTTAGGTACCATTTATCTCTACTTATTTCTGTCCATCTAGTTTGTTCAGCCATGTGGGTGTGTTTCAAGTTTCATCATTTTAAAAGATGACACCTTTCAAGAGTACATTAGATATGCATATCTTATTTTTATCTCTGCTTTCCAGCCAAAGATTTGTATGCTTCTGATTCTTAGGCCAATCAAGAAATTATTGAAGACCTAGTTGTTCCCCAAACAGGGTGATTGGGGCAACCTTTTTGATCTGGATTTCTTTTTCATTTTCTTTGGTTTGTGTTTGTGTGTCTTTGTGTTGTTGGGTTTTTTTAAATTAGTTTTTGCACTTTACTCTTTTAGTCTTTCAAAGTTTTATTTTAATATTTTATTTTAATAAATTTATTTTAATAAATATTTACTTATAAATCAGTAATTGGAATTAGTTGGCCTGTACATTAAATAAATAAATAGTATCCTTCCCACCAGGATTTAGGTCACCTTAACCAGGGCTCCTGCAACTATCAGCAGCATTATAAGAACAGAGAAATATTGTCGCTTGGCTGCACTGTAATGAATAATCCCCGATATGGACTTATTTGTATTTGTTTGGTTCTTCCAAGTCTATGTCCAATAATATCCTATCTCCTTTTGCACTTTACCTCCACTGATCCTGGTCCGGATCTTGATCTTTGGCCACTGCACTGATTCTAATACTACCACCAATTCGTTTCTGCTCTCTTTGTTATTTTTGGTCCTGCCTATCTCTGCAAGCTGCCTTTTCTCTCTAATGTCTCTATTAATAACATCCAGGTATCCAGTGGTGTCTGAGATTGCAAAGACTTTTCAAGGGTCAATAAAAGAGCAATAGCATTTAGACTTATATACTGCTTCACTGTGCTTTACAGCCCTCTCTGAACAGTTTATGGAGTCAGCATATTGCCTCCAACAATCTGGGTCCTCATTTTACTGACCTTGGAAGGATGGAAGTCCGAGTTATCCTTGAGCCTGGTGAGATTCGAACTGACAAATTGCAGGCAGTTGGTAGTCAGCAGAAGTAGCCTGCAGTACTGCATTCTAACCACTTTGCCACCATTGGCTCTCTTTACACAGTAGTGTAAAAGCTACACTAGCAGCCTCTGTACTCTGTAAGGCATTCCTAGGTATCCTCAAAACACTCCATCTATCCCCACCAATAACTCTCAAAAATCTCAAACTCCATACCTAATTCTGGCTGCCATTTTAGTTCTATGTTGAATGTAATCATGTTTAAAATCCTTATAAATTCATCACTATCACCCTTACTTGGATCAGCCTGAGCTCTGAGATTCCAGCCTGTTGAATGTGTACATACTAAGGTATCTGTTTGGTTGCTGAACAGGAATAGTCTCAATAGAGCACAGATGCGCTTATGAAGACATTTCCATACATTTGATGGCCATTTCCTTTTTTTAAAGGTTCATTGGTATATCCTGCATATTATACAGTAGATTTCCCTCTGTGCCTGCAATACAATTGAGTATGGTAAAAGTTAAAAATTAGGTCTTCAGACTTTAGGATGAATTGAGATGCAGATCACAACATCAGAGCTGACCTTATGTAGACTGAATCAAATTGATCTGACCTCATTGCCTTGGGCTTTTCTCTACTGTCTAAATAATATAAATAGGTTGCCATACTGCACACTATTCTGTGATATAACCATCATCTGTCTTCCAGCCTCCTACAGCTCCTCTTTTGTCTGTGGGATTTATAACAGCTTTTCCTGCTTTTTAAAGTATCACAGTAAATTAACAAAAAAGGCCACCCTGTGAAATTTTAGAACAAAGAAAACTGCAAACAAGGAGACAGACAAGAAAGTCAAAACTGTTCTTCATAAAAGTTAAGTAACAAAGTTTCCTTTTGTCACTTTTTGTTTCTTTATTTAACCAATTTATATAGCCTCATTATGCTTGCATATTTTGATTTTCTGATATGCTTAAATATTGTATTTATGGCCATAGTTCAATTAATTTTTTTTCTCAAATAAATACACATAGGGTTACATTCCTAAATTTAAATTTAAAAACAAATACATTAGAAAAAGAAAAAAATCTCAATTTCAAAGATTTTTTGGGGGGGTTCTTTCATATTATTATACACATATATGCACACATTTGCTATATTTCATGTTTCCTTCATTTTATATACAAGTATAGATAATTTCAGTATGTTCTACTGAAATGTCCCTACAATGTATATATTTTGAAATAGGACATAATTACATTTAACACTCTAAGATTACTTTTGTCTGGTTGATGATTTATGATTTCTTTTATTGTATCAAATAATTTAGTTATGTCATGTTCTACTTATATATATATAGAGAGAGATAAATGAAAATAAAATAAAATAAAGGAGTGGATTTCATTTCTTTATTTTTTTTTACTGGTTCCTAATGCTCCAAGAAATTAGAAAGACATTTTGTGATGGCATTAATCCATTGCTTAGTCTTTGAAACTATCTGTTACTTCAAGGCTGGGGAAATATGTGACTTCTGAAATTGTTCAATTTATAACTGCATGACTATTCAGTGATTGAACAATAATTCCCAACCATTTATTGCTGTTGTTTCTCTTAGGAGATGATAGGAAACTGATACATTTCAACTATGTTGTGTATGGCTTGGCCTCCTTCCTCCTGTGTGATATGTAGAATTACAACAGAAGTACAGTTCTACTGACTTTCCAGAATTTAGAATTTCCAGCAATCCTTACCAGCATGGCCAGTGCTAAATATTACATTTCAGATATTGAAGAATACTTGAAATTAACCTGTAGACAAGACAAGCTAAGCAAACATAGGATGATGTTTAAGGTTTTGGTACTTCTAAACTAGAGGTTGGATGACTTGTGGAGTCACAAAAGAGCCATGGTTCCCTACCCCTGCTCTAGGCAAACTACAAAGATGATGTGATCACCATGGAAAAACTAACTTTCAAAATGCTTCAGTGAAATTTGAAATGTTTTTATTTATATCATAATGTGGATAGACTCAGAGAGAGTAGAAAGGATGATAAATGAACTTGAAGTTTTTTATGAATTGAAATCTTTAGTAACACTGACTTTTTAATTTTAGCAATTTGTCCTCTTGTTCCCAAACCCCACAATGATTCACTAGCTGAGATCCCCAAATCTTAGATTATATTTCCTGTTATTCCATAGACAATGGCCATAATAGAATTACAGATAGATTTTCTCAAACCGCTCTATATGTCAATTGTTCAGACTAAAGAAAATACCACAGCTCCATTGGATTTGTAAACGAAAAACAGGGTTTAATATTCTTCATCTGCAAGGACTATACGAAAATGGCTCAATCAATACAGTTAAAGTCAGCTTTAATCTGACGGAAACAGCAACCGGTATTTATAATCAAATACGTTTCATTACCCACGATTACCCATTATTACCTAGTCATATTAATCATAGTGAATTACGATAAAATAAAATATGTCCATAATAAGCATTTATGCTACATCCATGGTTAGTCTGTTTTCTTGACATGGATAATGTGATGTCGCGATTCCTCTTGTATATTCCACCACCAATCTGCCATCTGTTGCGTGGTCGCAACAGATTCTTTAGGTATCCTTTGTAGGTCGCATCCAATGGAATAACAATACTCCTAAATTGTTGCTCAGTTTGTATTTATGGTAGATGACCATGTGAGGTAGATGACCATGTGCTTTTTCAATTTTCACACAGTTCCTGGTAGCAACCAATAGCCATTTGGAGGCAGGGAATTGGTATTTGCTCTATAAATTGCTATTATCCAGTGCTGGTGGTTGCACAATATGTATCAGTTGGGTGAACTACATTAAAACTTTTTTTCCTTGAGAGCTTGCTGGCTGAAGTTTCTATAGATGAATGGGTTTATGGGATCTTTTAAATAAAGCATTCAGCAAAATAGGATTTTCCAATTTTTAGATATATGGACCTAGGGAGGTTAATATCCGGAAAAGGATTTTTTTTTAAACTAGTTTTATTTACAGTTGTTCACATGTGGATTGTACGAAGCTGAATGTAGCAGTATAGAAATACACTGCAAAATATACTATATTGTCATTTAGCAAAAAACCCAAACATCGGTCCTCGTGTGAGAGGACTGTTATGTAAAAAACTTCATAATGCTTATAATCTATATATATTTTTTTTTTTACTTTTGAGCCAAGTAAAATTTGTCACGTTTTTACCATATGGGTTCACATTATTTAGGGCTTTGCTGAGCTTTGAAGGTGCACTTCAGTTCAATAAAAAAATAATAATAAGTGAAACCCTTTCAAAATAGACCTTGGAATAAAACATCATTTTCTTCAAAGCACTGGGTTATACAGGTTGTACAGCTTGAATTATGATACTTATAAAGGAGTAGTGTTTATGCACTGGGCAGGCCCAGAGGTCGCTCCACCAGCCCAAATGGCCAACTGAATTGAATCAGCCTGTTTATTTCAACCCTGTTTTTTCTTCCACTATCTGACTGATGAAGTTGTCAATAAGAGAAAACAAAAAATGGTTGGACTTTTGACTCCTGGCAAAATAAGATTTTCAGCATTTGTCAATACCTCTTTGAACATTTGGTCGTTAGATATAAAAAGCCCTCCTCCATATCTTCTGGTTGTCCAGGTGGGTCTGTAAATAACTCTCTTAATGATGCCATATTTGTTTCTTCTCTTTTATTCTTACCCAAACACTCTCAACAGGATGTCCATACTCTGTTTTCTGAATTTCTGTGCAGCACATGGTTTCTTTATATATACAGTGCAGCATTCCCACCCTTTCTGCTAAATCTGTTCCTTCCAAGTAAGTTGTAGCCTTCCAGGTTCCTTCAGCACCCTGAGATGCATGCCATCTGGACTTGAATTCGTTTAAATTAGCTAAGTTTTCTCTTGCCTTCTTTCTCAATTCCTTCTTTTCCCCAGTGGCCAGCCATGGTCAACTAGAGCTTTATTTCCCTTCTGAGGAATATGGTGTCAAAATAAAGATGAGAATTCTACTTCTTGACCATCACCTGTTGTTAATTCACCATATTTTCTTCACAGTAGCTTTACCATCTTTTTGAATTTCTGTTTATTTCTAACATACCCACATGCCTGTGTTTCATCATATTTTTCAGGGCTGTTTTTTCAGGGGAAGGTTAATTTTGGATAACTAATATAGGATAATTTTGGATAGCTAATATAGGTTCAAGGGAGTTGTGCAAGAGCTCTTGAAGACCCTCCCCATTTTTTATCACTGTTGTTGTGAAAATAATGTAATTACACTGAGAATAATACCATTAATTCTAATGGTAGAACTGGAACATTTACATTAATTTTGAGAAGGTTGTTATTCATGGATGATTATGAAATCATTCAGATTTAACCCGGGAGAGGTGTTTTTGGAATGTTCAAATCCTGGAACAGACATGGTTATTTTCACCACCACCCCTTCCCTTCTTTGGCAATTTATATGACAATGGACATAACATAAACATGTCATTAGGTGAACACTGGGGACAGGGAAAATGGAGTGAGGATATTGCTCTTCCAGACAGCAGCATTTTGGTTTTACTTCCAGTTGAAAATTAATGGCCATGAGAAACCTACAGGAATAAATTAGCCTTGGTTGTATCTTCAAACATTGTGTTAGTCTAAAATTAAAAGCTAAGTTAAGCTGAATTTTGGAATGGCATAGCTTCTTTCCTACACATAGTTTCTGTGATTTAATCTACCCTCTCTTAAACTATTTACCTGATGCTGGAAGTACATGGCACAACATTTCATTTTATTCAGTACCTTTAGGCAACTTCAAACAGTGAGTTTCGCAAGTGTGATTATGGCCATGATTAAATGAAGAAAATATCGATGTGAAAACACTAGAAATGATATCAGTATTATGGATGTTTTGCAGGCATATTAAAAATTACTATCATAGATAACAAAATAGCCCTGTGCACTAATATGCTCATGGACCACATCTTTAATATCTACACAGTTGTCTAACCCACTATTTATATTAACTAATTTTTTCTTAAAAACAAATCAAGAAACAAACACGACTAAATGGGACCTGAAAAATTGGAAAGCAAAATCCCAGTCTTTCATAATATTCTTTTGAATTTATTTCTTAACTGCCTATATCTGCTGGATCAGCCATTTTAAGAAGAGACAAAATGCACACTTGGCAGCCATTTTTTAAAATAGTACCCACGAAATGATCTCAAGATTTCAAAAAGGCCACAGGCGTTAGTGGTTACTAGCTTTTGCTATATAGTTCAATTCATATAACATTTCCCTGAGTGATTTAATTCATCAGGCTCCTTGAGAAAAGGAAAAAGGTCCTGTGTAGGTAGACTATTATTTTCCCAGTATGATGGGTGTGGATTGACAATGTTTACAAATGGATACCTAGTTTAATCACATATCTTTCATCTCCTTTAAATTGAAAGAAATTTTTAAAAAAGAAGGAAGGAAGGGAAGGGGAAAGGGAAGGGAAGGGAAAGGAAAGGGGAAAGGAAAGGAAAGATAGCTGATCTAAGGATCTATGTCTGTTCTAAGTACCTGCAATTATACACCTCCAAGAAAAGAAAAAGCTGCATCACAATTCCCTTGGCAACAGCAGTCTTCCTTACAAAACTGGTGCTACCTCATTTTGAGCCACAAGAGTTCTATTCAGGATAAAACAATGAAGGATAAACAATGGGTTCTTTACATTAAAAGAAACTATAAGGAAATTGTTTCTGAAACGTATAACCCCTTAAACTTCACATCGTCTGGAAAAAGCCCATTTTAGGACATGAACCCATTTTTATTAAAAATTTAGAATGAGATGGGGAAATGTATTGCAGATATTTAATATAATATTTATATCAAGTTCTGTTAAAAACCAAATGTTCCTGCAACAGACAAGAATATTAAAATAGCAGAAATGTCGAACTAGTTTACATCGAGAACAGTCTTCTTTCCCTAGAACATTGATTTTTGACAAGTTTAGATATTAGCTACTTACAAAAATAATATCAAGAGAATTACTAGAAAAAGATGAAGAGCAAAGCCAACATGGGGCAGGTCCTTATTATGACTTTCCTTGTGGCAGAAGAATGGCATAGCAAGCCTTTAAGATGTCTGAATGACTGGTGGCCCTATTCTACTGTGAGGAATATTCATGGGGACAAAGTCATGTCCATTTAGAGTTCAAGTCCAGCTAGGCAGATCTTTTACAAGTGACTGAGGAATATCTGAACTTAGTTATCTGCAAGACTTTAAACTGGTGAATCCAAAAGAACTGGATGGGGTCCCTGTGGCTGTGAGTTGAACATAATTGTGTGATGGGCCATTTGGTTAAGATCTCCTGGGAATTGGCATATGTTTGACCTCAAGCTATAATTAATGCCCCTTTACAAGAGGGGTCTTGCTGCCTATCCTGAAGCAGATTGTAGCATATTCCCTTCTCAAAAAGCCATTTTTGCACTGGACATAACTTTCTGTCAAATCTTTTTTAGAGAGTGATTGGATCTCAGCTTCAGAAAGACCTGGATAGATTATCTGGACTCAATTCAGTCAAGTTGTAGGATCTGTTTTAGTACTGAGGCAGTATGTTTCACACTTGTAGATAACCTCTGAGAGCTTGGGATGGGGGATAGTGCAATTGTTCTGGCCCTCTGACTTTCAATCTAATCAACCATTATATCTTTTTGGACTAGGTTTGGGAATTAAGAGTGGGGGCAGTATTCTGCAGTGGTTCTCTCCCATCCTCTATGTCCAGTCAGTGTTTGGGGGAAAAAAGAGGTACAAAACTCAGTCCCTGCAATATGGGCTTCAGAGTACAGTGTTAATTAGTATTCTGTCTGTCTGTCTGTCTGTCCATCCGTCTGTCTGTCCGTCCATCCATCCCTCCATCCCTCCGTCCATCCATCCATCCATTGCCAGAAAAATCAGGAGACTCAGGCAATTCAAATAAGCATAACCATTTATTGCAAGCTTCAGCTCTCTACAAGAATCTGAACTACTAATGGTCAAGGGAAATTAGCAGAGATAAGAAAGGTGTTCAAAGTAGGCTGGATTTAGATCTCTTATGGGCATGCAGGGACTCATGATGCATTTCACCTCTTCTTCAGGCTCAGCCTGGTCATCTCTTACCCCACCCATCCATCCCTGGAGTAGCAAATAGTGCCATTCAAGTGCCTGGAAGTTGTAAGAGTCTGAATGTGGAAGAACTGACTCTAACTCAGTCATAGCTTTGGAGGTTTTGCCCCCCTCTCCAGTTCCAGAAGTCAAAGAAGCCATCTTTGACTTCAGATGAGATAGCACTCCTCTGGATGCAGCTGATACACAATCTGAGAAACCTCTTGGATCTAAAGCTTGTTTTCAAGGAACAGATCCCAGCCATGTAGAGAGGGGCATAGATCCATCTTGTGTGCCGGTTGCAACTATTCCTGGGCTGAGAAGAAAACAAATTATTCTGCTTGGCATATAACAACTGCCTGAGAAATATGGACCTGAATGAAGCTTGGAATGTCAGCACATCGGAATTAATATAGTGATGAGATGTTCTCTTCCTGCTCCTTTTCAATTCTTTAAAAATAACAGGGTAAATAAGATCTATTCGTTTTCTGAAAAAGCTATACTGCCCAGCTTTTAAAGCTGTTACTGAAAGATGAATTATTTGCTTTTCTATGATATGGGTACTCATGGTTATTGAAATGGAGCAATCACAGGCATTTTGAGGATAGAGCTCAACAATTTTTGAGTGCAGTTTTATGGACCAGTAACTTCAAGGGATGGGAAACCTGGATTTCTATACTTTTGTCAGCCAAATGACAAATATGGTTAATTTTACATAAGTGTACAGTGATATAATATTGAGGTAAGGAATCCCATAACTACCCAACTAATCCCCTAACTCAAAGATTGTTGAGATCTGAGCTATCTGTCACTAAAAGGGGGAAAGATCTTGGTATCATAATAGATAACTCCAGGAAAAAAAAATTCAGCATGTGACAACACTTAACAGAGTCAAATTTCATAAGTGATTTGATTATGAATGGAGACTGAAAATAAAATGTATTTTATCACAATCATTTAAGAGATTTATAAATTCTCAGTATTTTCACTTAAAAGATGTATCCACACCTAGAATACTGTGTACTATAGATACTGGAAAATAATACAGTATAATAGAGATGAAAAAAAGGTACATAATCAAAATAAGGTAAGTATTCAAACATCTTCCATGGAGAAAAAAAGAGAAACTTTTAACATTCTTTCATTTTTAGGGGTGGGAAAAGGATTGATGGGATACATGATATCTCATGAACAAGAAGTAATTTTATATCCTGTCTCAAAATACTAGGATCAGAAACATCCAATGAAACTGAGTGGAAGGTGTTTTAGAATAGACAAATGGCTGCACTTTCCTCTTACAGCATACAATTAACCTGTGGAATTTGTTAGTGTCTGATTGTGAGAAACAAAATTAAGTATAAGGTGGATCTGGGCTTCAGTCAGTAGGGTTAAACTTATGTTCGTCCGTGATTTGACACTGAGTAAAACTCCTTGAAGTGGTGAATAATCTTGTTTTATTTGTTATTTTACTTATTCTTTTCCTGATGCCTCTCTTCCTTCCTTCATTTCTTATTTTGGAAGCCTTCTCTGCCTCATTTTAAACTATGTCCTGAATCCTCTTTCTGTACAGTGAAGACCGTGTAATCACTGGGCAATACAAAAGGATTTAGATCACATGGAGTTCTTAATGTAATACTTCATATTTTTAATTCTTATCTCCTGAACAATAAAAATCTCTTTTTAATACTCTGCAGCAGGTTTTGCAGAGATGTGGAAATTCTAAAGTACAGAATTGTTAGTAGATAATATATTTCCAGTTACCATAATAGAAGGTCCACCTTAAAAAGTGTATTTTATGTTAGGCTAAAATAATAAAACTCTCTTTGCCATGTGCTAATAGGTATAAGCGGGATTAAGCTTTGTAAAGCAGAGATTATCTTGCTTCAGGATGACATACAAAAGTAAAAAAAAAGATAAAGAGATTTGCATACTAAAAAAGTAGGAACATCTCCTATTCTTGTTCGCTATTACACAATGAAGATGTCACTAATAACTAATTTAGTCAAAACTAATACTTTCAAATGAATGTATTTGATTGATATGTCACTATTTCCCCAAATCTATGATTTGGCCTTTTAGTTTGTCATACCTGATCTGAGATACAGATGAGACAAAAATCTTTTACAGAAGTTTCACTGATCAATGAGAAACTGAATGTAGATTTCTAGCAATTATACAGAATCCTGCTTTGGTTAAATAAATAAGATCTATACCAGGGGTGTCAAACTCACATCATCAGGGCAGCATCACATGACATATTGGGACTTTTTTCTCCTTCACTAAACTGGATGTGGGTGTGGTCAGCGCGTGACGCATCCAGCCGGCAGACCAGGAGCTTGACAGCTCTGATCTATACTATAATTTAAGTTAACCAAACAAGCAACCTTGAATATATAAATATATTTGTTCAGAACACTTCCATATATTTAACATTTATTCTAAAGAGAGAATAATTATTTCATTTTATTCAGTAAAGATCCTTGGAGTTCAGATTTTTTTTATCCCTGCTGCAGAGCAAAACAATCTGTTCCTTACTGCTTGAACTTAAGGTATGCATAACTCTGTTAAAAAAGATACAATAAGATATGAGGTGTAGAATTTCCTATGGGCAGCCTGTGTCCAGTTCTCTGTGTTTTGTTGTGTACATTGTACATTTACTTCCCTCCTTGCTCTAGGGATCCTGCTGGTTAGAAGATATTTGCGCAGTGTAATGGTTCGACATGGAGTAACACATATTATATATAGAAGGGAGAAACCTCAATGTAAGAATGCCATTTTGAATGGCACTGTTTCCGATTTCATGTACAGTTTAGTTCTTTGCTAAAAGATTCATATACTATTTAATTTGTTCAGACTATGTATTGGTTAAAATCAGCAGCTTGAATCACTCATGTAAGGTCAACTCTGAAAAGTTCACCCTTTCCTTATTTCTTGCTTAGCACTAACTATGCCAAACATTTGGTAAATGGATACATATTCAATGTTTGATTTCTTCCTTCATTCTGCCTTATACCAAATAGGCCAAAAACTCACTCTAATGAGATCTAATCAGGTCATCCAGGAGACTGACTAGTCAACTTCAATTTTTTTTTGGCCTAATATTTTAGTATTTATTTGATTTGTCAATTGCTTACAAGATACAGGTATAGAATAAATATAGTTTTGAATACATGAAATAGATACTTATAAGAAAAATAAAAAACAACAGGACAGGGACGGTAGGCATGATTGGTGCCCTTATGCACGCCCCCTACAGGTGTCTTAGGAAGGGTGAGGTCAATAGTAGACAATCTAAGGTTAAAGTTTTTGGGGTTTGGGGAAGAAACCACAGAGTTAGGTAGAGTATTCCAGACATTGACCACTCTATTGCTAAAGTCGTATTTTCTGCAGTCAAGTTTGGTGCGGTTAACCTTGAGTTTGTATCTATTGTGTTCTGTTGTATTGTTATGATTGAAGCTGAAGTATTCATTTGCAGGTAGGATATTGCAATGTATGATTTTATATACTATATTTTGATTGGACTGGAGGCGACGTAGTTCTAGGTTTTCTAGGTCTAGAGTTTCAAGTCTGGTGGTATAAGGTATTCTGCAATGAGTAGAGGAGTGGAGAACTCTTCTTGTGAAATATTTCTGGACTTTTTCAATTGAGTTAATATCAGATACATGATATGGGTTCCAGACTGATGAGCTGTATTCAAGTATAGATCTAGCAAACGTTTTGTATGCTCTAGTTAGTGTGATATTACCAGAGAAGAAACTACGTAGGATTAGATTAATAACTCTTAATGCCTTTTTGGCTCTGTAGTTACAGTGGGCTCTAGCACTTAGATCATTTGAGACGAGTACTCCAAGGTCCTTGACATTTGAATTTACCATAGAAAATATGATGGAACAGACTAATTTTAAAATGTATGGCATTCCTATACAGAACATTTTCAAAATAACCTGCAGAAATCTATTTGGTTTTTCCAGACCTTGTAAATTATAACTCAGAATACCTGAGCTCCCTGCCTAGCTTCATTTAAGCAAACTTTGGTAGCTCCCAGAGTTAATACAGTTAATACATATGGTGAATATCTTTGATTTTTAGGCTGAGGAGGCTGATAAGATTATGGGTGGTATTCTCCTTTTGTTTTTGAGTATTTGCATTCTAAACTTTCTTCTAAACACAATAAATGTTTTTTTTTTGAAATAAAAATAAAAAATACTCTGTAAAAATATGTTCTTTAAAAAACAGATGGAAAATTGATATAAAGAGGCTGGAGAGGAAAATTATATAACAGAATTGGCAGACATGAGAGAATTTTTAAATTTCCTTAATTTCTAATAGGTTGCATGGCATATATCCCAGATGGGTGCTATGGCAGCATTTCTCTAAACTAGTTGGACCGGAAAGCTAGAATCCTTCTGCCACTGAACCTTCCCACTGTGATGCCAATTTGCAAGGTGGTGTTGGTGGAGGGATGATGATGATGATGATGATGTAGGAAAGGTGCTCATCTTTATTTCTGGTGCGAAGCTAGCTTGGCCCCCTGTGACGCACATTAGGAAGTGTGTGAGCATGACCCAAACAGAGCTAGCAATCTTAGGCAGCCAATCCACTGATCTGCATTAGCATGCTAGTTTCCTAGCTAATGTACTGTAATAATGCCATACACTAAATAAAATACTTGGATAGGATGCTACAAACAGTCCCAGTAAACCAGACTGAGGATGTTTAAAAAGAAAAAAAACTTTAGAAGATATATGGCCTGTGGTTCAAATCACTCCCAGACTGATGCCAAGAAACAATATGCATATGTTCCTGAAGTCACCAAAACCAAGGTCAAGTCTAAGGAAATTTTACTTCTATTAATTCTTAAATCACTATGCAGTTGTACAGTTAGCAAATTTATAACATATTAATATTCAAGGGATTAACTGGAATTATTAATTTCATTCTATTTTTAACAACTTTATCTTAAAAAAACCTTTGCCTTCTGAGTTACATTCAGATAAATCCACAAGATAGATAGATATAGGAAAAGAGATTGAGATAAATAGATATTATGCTATGCACTGCTAAGCAACATTTTCCCAATAAATAAATTACATATACTGTCCTTTTAATATTTTCACATAGCTTTTCAACATTTACCAATTAATGTAACCTTTGTGGAATTTAATGTTTTTGATATTTGAATGACATTTAGTTTCAACTTGCCAAACTGTGGTTACCTTCAAACTGTAGTCCAAATTGGAAATGAAAGATATATAAGTAACTACAAGAGTATTTCTGAGTTTTTGAGAAAGTAAGAGAAAATATACATAACATCTCTCTTATTTATTTGTTTGTTTGTTTGTTTATTTATTTATTATTCATGTTCTTTATAATATGCTGCTTTTACATTCCATCTCACAATCTTCAATAAACCATGAACATCATCATTAGAGCCCCTGGATATTAACCTCCACCTTCCATCATGACTTTTGTAAATTGAAATTTTGACTTCAAACTTCTGACTAAAATTGAACCAGTATTTTTTATTTTATCCTGAGTAAGATAGAGAAGGTGTAAACTAGGTTGCCAGTTTGATCAAGTCAGTGTCACACAGCACTGTTTACTACCATGTTTCTCCAACAATACTCCCTCCCATAGCATGTTTTCTAAGCATAAAATGAAATTAAGCCCCTCCCCCAAATTTAGGCCTATTTTAAAACATGCAAAATGGGCAAAGGGCGGGGGGCTTGCTGTTAGGAGCACCCCATGGGCAGACATGTCTTGCCACCAGCTGCTCCTAACGGGTGATCATGGAGCCCCATTTGGAGCTGCCGCTTCTGCGTTTGGAGCATGTTTGGAGCAGCGGCAGCTGTGGCGCTCCAAATGGTGGTTGTGCTGCAAACGTGGTGACAGCTCCAAATATGAAAGCAGCAGCTCCAAATGTGGCGGTGGTGCTCCCAATGCAGCAGCAGCTCCAAACGCAGAATCAGCAGCTTCAAATGTGCGGCAGCACTCCAAACGGCGGCAATACTTCAAAAGCGAAAGCGGCAGCTCCAAACAGGGCAGTGACACAGGCAGAAGGGAAATCAATGGCTGTGAAGGAAGCATCAGTGGCAGGCGCCGAAGGTCTTTGGTCTGCAGCAAAGGTGCTTGGCAGGAGTAGGGAGCTCTCCGCGCTCCACCATGATCTCCCATTAGTAGTGGGTGGTGGTGAGGCATGGCTGCCCATGGGATGCTCAAGGCAAGGATCAAGGAGGGGCAATTAAGTCACCCCCAAAAAGATAGCCTAGCCATTTTTTCGGAGCTCAAAAAAAAAAAAAAAAGACCCGGCCTTATTTTATGAGAAACATGGTAGCTATAAAGTTCTGTCATAATTTGGCCAGAATGCTACATGTGAAACCAAAACCCAGCTTTAAGCAGTACATGCTCATGCTATTCAGTGCAGACTTGGATTTCTATTGTGGCCATAACCTGGCTTACTCAGAGCAACTAAATCACTTTGAAGATAAAACACCATTTTATTTACATGCATGCAAGCAATAATACAGAGTACACTGGACCAGTAGAAAAACTGGTATACTTTGCTGAGTAGCCATTCCTTGCAGGGATATACATCCTTCCATTGCCCACTATCCTGTGAGAGCTGAAACTTCTTGGATGAGAAGCAAAATGTCTTCAAAGAAAAGCAAGAAATCTAGTTGCCTCCTGAAAAAGCACCTTTGGGAGAACCATGAGCTGGATGACTGAGAATTTCTACAGACTCATGACTAGTCATTATATAACTTTGGTCTCCTATATTGCAAAGCAAAGACAAAACAAAGCCAACACATTGTAAATTACAGAATGACATTAGAACATTTTAGATAAACCCTTCCTTGTGAACATATTATTATTTATTCCTTCCTACTAATAGTATGCTAGCTATATTACAGTGGTGGTATGCTACCAGTTCAGACCGCTTGGGCCAAACCGATAGTAAAAAAAGCTGCTGATCAGCTGAGAGGAGGAAGAAAAATCCTCTGACAATCAGCTGAAAGGAAAAAGAAAAGAAAAGCAGATGATCGGCCCCCACCTGCCCCTGCACTTTTCTCTTCTTTCTCTTTTTAGCTGATTGGTGCCACAGGTGTCAGCTAGTGTGGGGAAAGCTGCGCATAGGGATTAGGCAAAGCACGCCCATCAAGCCATGCCCACCAAGCCACACCCACCAAGCCATGCCCACTGAACTGGTGGTAAAACAATTTGAATCCCCCCACTGCTATATTATGTGTGAAATATGGTCAGAGAATTGAAACAATCTGATTTATAGGGCCACAAGATGCTAACTGAATCTTCTCTCTATAGCCACTCAGAATACTTTTACCTCCACACTTCCACACCAATCTAAAAATTGTTTTGTGGCATAGTACCTGGTTCCCATTAACTAAGTGGAATATGCAATGAACAAACACATGCTAAGGATGGAAAGTATTGTTTGTTTGTCTTGAGTGTACTGTTCTGCTTTCCAAAGAGTTCAAAGCAGCTTTAACATTAAAAAAATAAAATGGAAAGTGGGTAGAGACTAGTAATAGTTATCAACCCTTCTCAATAAAAATAGTTACAAAAAATCCTTTAAAAATCCTGTTTGTTAATAGGAGGTGGAGATAACAAATAACATCTCAGATGCTTTCGTTGCTACAACCTCTAGTGGAACTATAATCCTAAAGAAAAAAGCTTTGTACCAGTTGGGGAGGGGGAAACCCACCAGAAAAGGATACTCCACACTTTTTTGAACAGCCAGTAAAAAGACCCTGATCTTTGTCACCATAAGAGTAGACGTTATTTTAACTTAGAATGAAAATGTTACTCTGAAAAATGTAAACATTCTTCTCTTTCTTAAGAGATGTGGAAATGTTAATTTGTCACACTACTCATTCTTTCACTGTTATGTGAGAGTTATTTTGAACAAATAGTGCCAAAAGTTATCTACTGTGAACCCCTGCTTTTTAAAATAGTTTACTGGGGCCTTCTTAATTAAATAGCAATTAAAATTCTTTGTACAACAACTATCATTAAAAAAATCCTCTTATAATACATAAAGGGCATACCTATAAAATTTGAATGCTTCATGACAGGAATTTTGATAAACATCCTTTGTCATGTCTGTCACTTGCCAAAAAAGGAGGATACTGTGATAATGGTGCTTAGCCCTCTTCCCCTTCACTTCTCCTTCTAAGCCTTCCTTATGTAGAGCTATAGGGATGCAGAAAGGGGACTGAATGGTCTTCAGAGATGAATGGATCTGTCTTCAAATCAGAAAATTGCTTGCAAAATTGTCTTTCCATCATAGCCTTTGGGGTTGGTGATGAGATTCTGAGGAGAACAGATGGAAAAGAGCAATGACTACTGGTATGCTGATTTCATCACAAGTATACCTAGTTGTCAGCTAGGCTCTCTTTTTCCATAGCCATATATCTAACAGTTTCTTTTTAAAACAAACAACAAATTTACCTTTTCTGTTCATGATCCCCATTCCCATCTTGCAATTAAGTCCCCTCCCCCATTAGTTAAGAGAAGGGAACTGAAAGGAGAGTGTTCAGTTTGCTCATTTCATGCTCCAGAATTTGGGATGATGAAGTCTAAGAAAAATGTAATTAAGGTAGGACTTCTTCCAGAACTGAAGATACATATGCAATTAATCAGTCCTTCCATAGGCTTACCATTATTATATGTCTAGGTTTTTTATATATATTGATTCAAAAAAAGTTGATCTTATTCCTGTCGTAACTACCTAACTATTGCTTTTATAGTTTAAACACAGACCAGCCAGTCACTTTGAGTTGCCCATTGAGTATCAGACAACAATAATTTTTGATCATTGCTCCATCTTTTCACTGAACTGTAAACAAAGAAAAAGATTTACAGGTAGTCCTTGAGTTATAAGGGCCATTTAACAACTGTTTCAAGTTATGAACGCCCTCCAAAAGTGTACAGATAACCCCCAGGTTAGGAATGTTCATTTAGCATCCATTCAAAGTTACGAGATAAGCGCCCCATAGTATTTATGACAAGTCCCAAAATTACGAATATTGGAGCACCATGGCAGGTCTGCAACATTCCCCCTATTTTCCTCCCCCTTCCCATCCTGCCATGCCAGACTCACTTATCTTGCAAAGATCTGTAACCTCTGCTGCAGTTTCTTTGCCTATGAGGGAGAAGAAAATGCTCTTTGTCACCTGTGGTTTTGAGTTGGTGTAGTTTTTCTTCCTTGTCACATTACCAGTTAAGATCAAATCCTTTGCAAGTGTCCTGCTTTTTTTCCTGCTTATTGCTTCCCATTGTAGGACTAGAGGAGTGAATCTGTTATTGCTACCCTGCTGCTTGTTTTGTTGTTGTTGCCTTAAAGACTGGAGTACTGTAGGTGCATTTGTAAGTACTTTATGTAAGTATTATTATAGTACTGTGTTTGTAAGTACTTTATGAACTACTGTTCTTGTTTCTAAGTACTTTGCACAATACTGTGCTTTTACAACAATATTTTTTTAAATAACACTGTTTGTTTATGGTTGTCTTGCAATTCCTTTCAGAACTATGAGCCAGTGTCTACAGAAAGCAGATTTAGTACTGTAAATTTCCTTTGTATTCTATTGTAGTTTGTTTGCATGTAGTTTGCAGAAAGGATACTTTGCAATTCTCTTCTCTACTGTTTGTTTTTGCTGTGAGGAGTAATATGTACTATTGTAGAGTGCTTATAGAACAGCTAATAGACAGCTGGCAGTGGCTCCTTCCAGAGGCTCCACTGGAACCCTACAAATTCACCCACCCACCCCCTGCCCCAATCCAGGCAGAGGCATTGTGGTTTGAGGCTGGAGGGCTACTAGCCTTATAAGAACAGCCAATGGATGGGCAATAAGAGTTCCTTCCAGAGGCTTCAGTTAGAGAGCCCTGCAAATTCTCTTAGCCTCTTGGTTTTCTTAACAATGGCAAAGGCTATTTAACAACTGAAGGAAACATAAAAACCAGTCTATTCATTTAACCACCCAGTTCATTCGTATAACAAGCGTAGTAAAAAAAAAAAATCATAAAAATGAATCTGATTCATTTTACAAAGATTTGAATTATGACTCTAATGGGTAGGCTCTAGTAGGATCATACTTCACGGATCTCCTCTATATTTCAATAAGTGAAATTTTATCAGAAGGTGAAATTTCTCAAAACTATTCGTCAACCAGCTTAAAAAGTAAAACAATAAACAATTTCTCATCTTATTTGCAGAAGCCAAAATCATGGAAAATGTTCAGGTTCTTTCCATATTCACTATCCTAAATCTGTATCACATAACGACATTTAATTTGAAATTCCATTGCTGAAATCCTGCGGACATTGATCTGATCACCTTGGGTATTTAGGGACTTCTGAAAACATTGAAGGAAGGAGCTCTGAGGACTTTGAAATGCTTTCCACTCTCAGAATGTGACTGTAATGCTCAGTCTGACCTGAATTTGTTATGAGCTTTTTAGAGCCTTGCTTATCAACGTGAGCATTAATTTTCTGAAGCAAAATACAAGCAGCAAGAAATAGTACAGGATAATGTTCCCAGTGGTGCTTTTGCATGCTTTGCTACTACTTAATCTAAGCATGCCAACAATATTATTTTAATAACTAACACTGAATACAAAGGCTATTCAAGCATAAAATTCCAAATAGTTTTTGCTTTTTTTTTTTTGAGATAGCATTTTAGATTCATGCACTTGTAGCTGTATTTCTAGACAAAATATTAAAGAATACTGACAACAAAGGTGCATGTTATCAAGGCGATAATTTTTCCAATTGTAACATATAGCTGTGAAACCTGGACCAGCAAAAAAGGTTGAACAAAAACATGTTGATGCTTTTAAATTGTGATATAGAAGAAAAAAAAATTAAAAATACCTTGGCCTGCAAGAAGACCAGATCATTTAATAATGATGTAAAAAGAACAGTTTACTGGAAGCACTAAAAGCTGAAATATTTGGAATGCATAATATGAAGGAAATTGTTGCTGGGGTAGAATTGTTGCTTGGAAAGGTTGAAAAACCAACAAAAATAAAGACTAGCAGAAGAGAAAGTAGGTAGAAAAAGTATCACTGACAGTATAACTATGAACACATGAGAACTCAAAGCAGTTCTTAACAGACAGTTCCGGTGAAAAGATATCCTTTAGATCACAAAAAGTTAAAGTAACTTAACAGTCAACAGCAACCTCTGTGTCTTACTCCCAAATAAAGGCATGTTTAGAATAAATTAAGATTTTGTAAATGTCCATCTTGATCGTCTGTGAACTTCTAACAGATGATGAAAGGATAGCTAGTTAAGCAAGAACAAATAGGTCTGCATATTTGCAAACTCTCTTCATCTAATGTAATCACCATTGTCCACTCGTTCATATTGCATTTACTTCCATGAAGTTTATATTAAGAAAAACAAAGGAAAATTACAAGGAAAAAAACATTGCACATATCAAAGTATGCAGCTGACCTGTGCAAGGTGGCTTTGATTTGCTTTCACAAGGCATTTCATGCAAAATAGATAATATGATTTGACAGCATTCGCAACACTTTGTTATCTAGAAGAGACACAATGACCGTCACTGAAATGAAAAGGCAACACCGTTTGACTGGTTATTGCAAGGGCAAGAGAAGGGAGTTAAAGTAGATGAAGTGGATCAACATAGCTCATTTACTTCCTTTTTCACATATAAGCAGATAACATTGCATTTTTGAAGCAGCTTCAAGAGTAGGTTTCTCTTGAGGCTTCATGAAAGAAAATGTCACATCAAAGATTTTCACAGTCCTAATATGCAAGCTTTGGGCTTTAGGAACTATTCCTCATGTCCACAATAATGTGCTTTTCCATTATTAAGACAGAAGGAATGTATATCTGTATGGAAACTGCTAGCATCACAACCTAACTTTGCCAAGCATTAACAATGTTAACAATTAACAACATCGATGTTTCTGCATATACACTCTGAAACACAGGGCAGTTACAGAGGCAGAGATTAATGAAGTTATCCTTTCCTCTCCCATTTAATTGCCATCTATTGTAGAAAAACAAACCATCAGTTAATGCCTTTGAATCTCTGCCCTAGCTAGCTAGGTATACAGTGATTAGAATGCAGTATTGCAGCCAAACTCTGCCCACAGCCTGAAGTTCAATCCTGACGGGGCTCAAAGTTGACTCAACCTTTCTTGCTTCCAAGATCAGTAAAATAAGATCCCAGATTGTTGAGGGCAATGTGCTAACATTATAAACCACCTGGAGAATGCAGTAAAGGACTGTGAAACAGTATATAAGTCTAAGTACTATTGTTATTGCTATTTTGCTTTAGAAGCAATTCAGAGTTTCTCTGAAAAGCTTATGAATGGAGTCTCATGTTTCATATAGTGCTGGACATTTAACAGACCAAACTGCAGCCCTTTGATCCTGATCTGGACAATGAAAAGCATGCAATGCTTTCCAAAAATTTAAATCACATAAAACCAGATTTTCAATATTTCTATAGACAAACCTCTTTTTTAAGTATATGATTTCCAGTCTCAACAGAGAGAGAAGTACCTTAATTAACATCAATTCTTGTGTATGACAGGGGAGGGAAATGTGAGTTTTCTTGAGCTTTTAGTTTTGTGTCCCAATAGCAGCATCAATATCGTGGAAGACACATAAATGGTCTTTCTCAAGGTCAATATTGTTGCCTAAGCAACAACATAATGCAAAGTAACTGCTGGTATCACTGAAATGTCTGGTCTGTCAGGCAATCATAGCAAGAATGACTATAGAGACTTAAAGTTCATGCAAGGAAATTGTTGTCAAGCAATCATTGAGATCCAAGACATGCATCTCCATATGATTAGGATGTAGTCCATTTCCATTAGGATATATGCATGGGAGAGATGAGGATAGATTCTTGCAATAATGCAATTTTTAATAGGGGTAGCCAGCATTAAAACAAATTATGGGTGTGCTTGAACAAACAGATGGGTTTAAATTATTGCTAGAAAAATCTAATCTCAGTTGGGAATACCACAGCAATATTATTAGATGAACATCCTTACTATTGGTATGAAGTCATACTGCAAGAAATTTGATTTATTCCACAGTATAAATGTAATGTAAGCAAGCAATATAAGCAAGCAAGCAACCAAGTTACTGAATAAATAAATAAGTCTTAAGTAAGAAGGATTGTCAGTAGAAGTTGGGTTCTTAGATTCTCAGATAAACTGGTCACAAGCAATTTAGGACTTATAGACCTGTAATAATATTTGAATATGATTTGATAAGTAGGTGACAAATGTTTCAACTCAAATGTGTGCAGTTAGAACCCTGACTAAACAACCTAGCTGTAATATTTTGAATTTATCAGATCCACCCTACATTTATCACATTCATCTGAACACTGTTCATGTCATGCCATCAATAAACAATTTGATTTGTCTCAATATGTCTTTGAATGCAACATCCTTTTAAAAAGAGTTAGATGAAAACAGGAATACCTTTCAAAGAACTCGACCATTTTTTGCTTGATGTTGGAATTTATGTTCTGAAATAGTGGAAAACACTAGTTATTTGTTTTTAAGCACAGAAACGAACCAATAACAACAGTATTGCCATTCATCATTTTCTGCTTTACTGCTTTCTAACTATTTTCTTTTATATGAAAGAGCATTACATCCTATAAATCCATGCTATTAGTATTATTTATTCATTTATTCTATTTCTCTTCCTCCCAAAATAAGTGATCCAGCCCAGACACAGATTTTCTTCTTCAGTGTTACCCTGGAATAATGTCTCCCACATATCCCTTTTCTTTCTGTTATTCCAAGAACTGATCACAGGAAGATAGTTCTTAAATGGGTTTTCAACATATGTTTATAGCTTCGAGTCATTAACAGAATTTGTTCCAATATTTCAGGTTCCAGTTAAATGAATATGAACTAGTCTGCAGAAGATCAATGAAAAGCTTATTTTCTAGAGGCCGTTTAAGTAAATAACATTTGGTGTATGTGGAGGAAAAAAACCCTCAAACATTTGTTTGTTTAAGCAACAGAAATTGTCCTGTTCTTCTTTCACAAAGATATAGCTGATGATCCAAAACTAAAGAAACAAAAATTACTTTTCTCCTCTACTTGTTTCATCAACAAAGACTATCGCACCGAACTAAATCTTTTTGTTCATTTTCTTTCTCTGTATATATTGAACTTTTAAAAGAATCCACCTTTAAATGTTGTTTTTATTAGGGCATCTCATGATGCCTATATATTTTTTTCTTTGTTTTCTCTATTTTCATCTTGTTAAGATGAAATTGTTATAAATAGATATAAAAGCAATATTGTAATAATGGATATTTTTATACGGCAAGATGCAACTCTTATTAACAAGTGTGTGTGTGTGTGTGTGTGTGTGTGTGTGTGAGAGAGAGAGAGAAAGAGAGAGAGAGAGAGAGGGAGAGGGAGGGAGGGAGGGAGGGAGAATATAGCAGTAGAAATAACTAAGGTCCTTCTTAGTAATAGCCCCATTTTTGAGTTATACTGCCTGTAGGGGTACGTTTGCAGTACTGCAGGCTACTTCTGCTGACTGCCAGCTACCAGCAGTTTGGCAGTTCGAATCTCACCAGCTCAAGGTTGAATCAGTCTTCCATCCTTCTGAGGTTGGTAAAATGAGGACCCAGATTATTGGGGGCAATATGCTGACTCTGTAAACCACTTAGAGAGGGCTGTAAAGCACTGTGAAGTGGTATATAAGTCTAAGTACTATTGCTATATATAGTGTGTATTTTGTGTGTGTGTGAGAGAGAGGGGGGACGGAGGGGGAAAGAGAGAGAGGGAGAGGGAGAGAGGGAGAGAGAGAGAGAAGTTAAAACTGGACTTTTTAAAAAAATCCTTGTTTCATAATGTTCTCTATTGTTTTTATGCCTTTCTTGGTCACATTTGAAGTTGAATAAAAATTAATGTCTGCTCCTTCCCTATAAGTTTAAATAGAGGTTTAAAAAAATTGTATGTCTTATGAGATGTGAGGTTTAGCATTGCAATATTGAATTTTTTTTCCCAAAAATCATTGCTTAGCCCTACAGAAGGAAGCTGATGGTGATTTGAAGGACCTTTCTTGCTTCCATCCTCCCACATAACCCTAACTAGTTGTAGTCCTTTCCATTCACTATTGTAGGGAAATGTCAAGAACAGTCAAGCCACATCCAATTTGAATTTTATGGGCTACTGGATTTTATTTTCAGAATTTGTTTTAAAACCATATAGTGAGTCATTCATTCCTTCATTTTCACTTGTGGACATAGCCCACAAATCATGAGGCTTAATAAGCATTGTAATATTGACATAATTTATTGAAATTTGGGCAAGGAAGAAGGCAAACATGTTCAAAATCTCAAATTGTTCCAAGAATCAGTTTACTGTACAAACAGTACAGTATGCGTGTTTTCAATTTATCCAATATTTGATGGATAAAAATCTGATAAAAAGTAATAGTCCATTGTTGCAATTTCCCTCCCCCAAATTTTATTATTTTTTAGACAAACATACATAAACCCAACATAAAAACTTCAAGCCATCTTCCACTTACGTACATACAGTGTGTCAGTTGGTTTACTAATTGTTTTGTGCATCCACTTCATAGTCATCACTTACAATTACTTGTATATGTTCTCATATTATCTATCAAATATTCCTAAATACATTAATATCATTGTTAATCATTTGACTATACTATTATTTGTTCATGTTATGCAAAATAATCCATATTTTAATTGATTTATTTTATGACAATTCATATTATGATCCCAAATCTATCCCATAATTATGTTATGATAATACATCTTTATATATTCTTTATATTCTAAAATAGTTGCAATTATTTTTTACGGAAACCTGAACAAGGGATCCCTTCATATTCACATTGTCTCTTCAGAAGAGCAATGTTCTTGTTGAGAATGATTTCTTTTTCTTTAAATAGATTCATGTTGAGACAAATGTCTGGGACCCTTAGCTATCTCTTTCTTTTCTATAGCAAAAATACTGCTATAAACAATGCTCAGAACAACAAGGGTCATTATGATCAATATAAAATATTGAAGGTAACCAATGCATCTAGTTCAGTAGCAGAGTTCTTTGTAATGAACTATTTCTTTCAGCAAGTCTGTATAATAGAACATATAAAATAGAACATAGGATAATAGAGTTGAAGGGACCTAAGGGATCTTCTAGACCAACCCCCCCGAGACCTTATCTGATGGAAAAAAGTTTGACCCCATTGTTTTTGTAGGAGCCCCTCAAATATTTGAAAAATGCTACCATGTCCCGCCTACTCCTTCTTGTCATTAGACTAGACATACCCAATTTCTGTAACTGTTCTTTGTACATTTTAGTCTCCAGCCCCCCCAATAATTTTTGTTGCTCTTCTCTGCACTCTATCCAGATTCTCAATGTCTTTTTGTATTGTGATGACCAGAACTGAATGCAGTATTCCAAGTGTGGCTTTACTAAAGCTTTGTAAAGCTAGTACTAGAACTTCACATGATCTTGATTTTATCACTCTATTCATGCAGCCTAGAATTGCATTGGATTTTTTTAACACTGTGAATCTAATCTTCTTGGTTGTGAATAGGTTTAAGAAGCTTGACATTGTAGGAAGTCAGCACCCTCCCCTCTCCTAGAAAAATGAAATATCCTAGGAAATATTAAAAAGGCATATTTCCCCTAAAAAGAGTACAATCTCAAGAGCAGAAACACCTCAGAAGCAGAAGCTCACCCCCGTCTTTGTTAATGGGTGGGCCATTAAGGCCTAGGCAAGAATACTTTACATAACAAAGATCTCCAGGTAAAGGTATAGCAATTGCTCAAGAGCCCTTTCAGTGCATCATCATCCAGCAAGGCTCAATCAAGCCTGGAACTCAGGAAAGCCTACAAAGTTAGCTTGGGAGTCTGACAGCCAATGGGATACATTTCTTGCACAGGAACAGGAAACATTAAGGTAGGGCCCAAAGGGTGTATAAGGGTCTCTCAGCATCTTGGCCGGCCCTTCTTGATCTCCTCCTTCACCTTGAAGCATGTGATCATCCTTCCTTTTCACTCTAGAGCTCCAGGCCATGTGGTCCTGTCCACCATTAAACCTTCCAAACAGCCTCCATGTTTCCAGTGTCTTTTTTCCCCACTTGGAACTGAACCCAGAAGGATAATTCTTCCAGCAACATAAATGTATGGACTTATTCCATCTTCTTCATGTTACATTCATATACTTTCCATCATAAATTCACCCGACAGGTGTTCCATGGGAGGATTGGCTTGGAAAACTATTTGTGAAAGAAACAAGCACCCATCTCATTTATCCCACATTGTCATTGGTGCAAAATGGCTCCCTGTCCATTCTTGAATGGAAAGAATCCTTCATCACAGATAACCAAGTCTAAATTCCATTGTTTCTGACTTTCTCAATAGATCTGATGATACCTTCTGTGGTCACAGAAGCTACCAACAGAATAAGAAATAGTGGAAAAAAATTGAATTCACATTCCTAACAGTTTCTACTGTTTTCAGAGAATAGAAAGAAAGAAAGAAAGAAAGAAAGAAAGAAAGAAAGAAAGAAAAGAAGAAAGAAAGAAAGAAAGAAAGAAAGAAAGAAAGAAAGAAAGAAAGAAAGAAAGAAAGAAAGAAAGAAATAGCACAGTCCATATTAGAAACTATTAGCTGATCACATGTCAATGTTTCATTTTTTTCTAGAGTAAACCATTAAGGACAGGATCTTTTGTAAAGTCTCAATCTTGTTTAATTTGACATAGATTTCCAATGAACTATGATAACCGAAGACCAGTTATGTGTTTTTTTTTAAAGATCAAATACTTTTTTTAAAAAAAAAATCAACAGCTACATTCCCCAAATGATGGTCATTTCACACTTAGTTTGGTAAAAGCGTTGACTGGGATTCATTTTATGGCCAAAAAAAAAATCATTATTCTTCTTACAGTTGCTGTTCTGTGACATTTTCCATTTGCTTTCCTTATAAAATGACTGGGCGATAGGTGCAGTACATTATTAAAAATGGTATCTTTGTTCAATCTTTTGGGCTCATAATTCCACCAGTCTGCTCTGTCAAGAGCTACAAAAGAAACCAAATCCTACTGTTATAGGCTCAGAGAAATTACAAGTAGGAGGAAAAAATAGCAAGGGCTATTCAGGAGGCTATTTTTGGTTTGTGATTAAGCAGCCCCCTGCTGATCCGATGTCTTGCACATCTCTCATGTGATTTCACAGTGCAAACCTTTTGTTTTCTTCAAAAAGACAATGTCCTCCTGGGTTATGAAATAATCTACAAGCACACATATTTTAGGCCCATAATCCTTCACATAATGCACAGATAGGATATAAGTAGGGCACCATATAAACAGAATCACCACTGTTGGATTCCGCTGAACAGAATGAATAAAACTATTTTTTAAACAATGTTAAATAGAAACAGTACTTTTATTTAAAACAATGGATGGAAACTAATCCAGGAGAGAAGCAACCTGGAATTAAGGAGAAACTTCCTAAGAGTGAGGATAATTAACTCTTAGGAGAATGGGTTGCCTCTAGAAGTTGTCAGTGCTTCATCACTGGAGGTTTTTAAGAAAAAAAACAGGGTAGCCTCTTGTCTGAAATGATACAGGGTCAGGGGTGGGATTCTACCAGTTCACACCTATTCGCTAGAACCGGCTGTTAACATTCTAAGCAGTTCAGAGAACTGGTTGTTAGAAGAAATTACTGACCTAATCCTGTAAGGAAGGCAGGAAGGAAAAATTCTGGTGTTGCTTACAGAAACTGCCTCTCCGTTAACCCTGATTACATTCTTGGCAGGACTAGACTTTCTGTCTCTGGAACTTCTCTGGAGTTTTTTTCCTCCTTTGCTGGTACTTTGCTTGTGTGGAGTGACCATTCAAAGTTACAATGGCACTGGAAAAAGTGACTTATGACCATTTTTCACACTTACGACTGTTGCAGCATCCCCACAGTCATGAGAGGCCAGGCAAGGAAATGCATGCCTCAATGTGAGTGATATTGAGTTGGCCACACCCAGTCAATAACATGATCACCAAGCCATGCCCATACCTAAGCCACGCCCACAGAACCAGTTGTTAAAATTTTGAATTCCATCCCTGTATAGGGTCAACTACAGTACTTGAGCAGGAGGTTGTATAGAAGACCTCCAAGGTCCCTTCCAGTTCTATTCTGAATTAATTACTTCATTGCAATCTTTTAGAAATAGGATTAGAAAATGCTCAGTATCATCTGATTTTTTTTTTTTAAAATTCTTTAAGTACCATCATTGTTATACAGGTAATCCTTGATTTACAATTGCAATTGGGGCCAAAGATCCCAACTGATAAACTAGATGGTTAAGAGAGTCACACACAATTTTATCTTATTTTTTTTGCCATGGTTGTTAAGTGAATCACCATTACTTAGACTTAGAATAACTTTATTGTTACTTTAAATGTACGCTAATCAGCATACATTAAAATGCAATTTTACAGCATGCAGCTCTCAAAGGATCACCACTTTCAATATACACTATGTAAACATGACAAAAAATATAAGTAAGTAAGTAAGGAAAGAAGGAAGGATGGATGGATGGAAGGAAGGAAGGAAGGAAGGAAGGAAGGAAGGAAGGAAGGAAGGAAGGAAGGAAAGAAGGAAGGATATTATACCCACATATATTATATGACACAGAGAAACAATCCAGTCTAGTTCAGATATCATACAGTAGTAGTAGATTATGTTGTTGTTAAACTAAATCAGCTTCCTGTTCAGTTTGCTTGGCAGAAGCTGGCTGGGAAAGTTGCAAATGATGCTCTCACAATCTGAGGATGCTGCAAACATTGTAAATGCATGCTGGTTGCCAACCTCCCAGGTTTGATCATGAGATTGTGTGGACTCTGTGATAGTCATAAGAGTGAGGATTGCTTGTAAGCCACATTGCTAGCACTGTTGGGAACTAAATGTTGTGGAAATAATTAGTGCATTGACAAATGCTCTGAGATGAGCCTTCTCTTAATAACATAGCTAGCTATTTCTATACAGTATTCAAAAGAAACATTTCATGTTAAAAAGGCAAATGCAACATGTCTTTTTGTGTTCAGAAATTTTCTTCCCTTCTTTCTTTTCCCTTATTTTGTATCCCTTCTTTATTAACAAAAAATATGAAACAGTTGTCACAAATGGAATGTACATCAATTTTCAACTGGAAGATTTCCCCCTCTTTCTAAAGAAAAAAAAAACATCTTAAAAAGAAAAAGCAACTCTTTCCCCCCCCCCCAAAAAAAGCACTTTAAGAAGTTTATTTTCTTTAAAGCAGGCACCCCCAAACTTGACAACTTTAAGACTTGTGAACTTCAACTCCCAGAATTGTCATAGCTAGCTGGAGAATTCTGGGAGTTGAAGTCCACAAGTCTTAAAGTTGCCAAGTTTGGAGACCTCTGCTCTAAAGAGTCAAATCTGAAGATGTGAAGTGAAATGAATGAAATTTCCTTGCACTACATTGTTTTAACCAGAACTATGTGAGCGTTTACCTGCCAGGTCTCTAAATTACAAATTCACTTCTTTATATAAAGCTGGTTAACCTTCTCAGAGATATTATAACTTCTGATGATGTATTCACATCCACAATTCAGCATGCAAAGAGAACCATATCTCCTACTGGGGATATCAATGTGCATCTACATTAGGAAACTTTTCATGTACACTTACAAGTTAGGCTGTAATCTTCAACTTGAAAGGTTTTTAGGAATCTTAGCAAGTCTCAAAGGACTCTGCTATAATACTCTACTTCAGCAAATTCAGATGTATTTTCTCTCTTTCATATGTACAAATTTTCCCCAATTTGCAATCCAAACTATAAGTGTAATGGGGAAAAAGATGATTGAGAACCCAATTACATAGAAATCCAGTCTCCCAATGTGAGTTCGTGTAGTGCTCTTGGTAGTAGCCAATACATTCTCCTTTACCAGTCAAGCAAAACAATCCTGAAATTAGCATTTGAGAATTATTTCCATTTAAAATGTAGCATGAGAATCAGCAGGGCACAGGGGAAGAAAGAATCAAACAGCTTTCACAACATCTTCATATCACTGCCAAATTTAAAATAATCCATTGATTAAAAATATATTAGCCAGATATTGTTCAAACTAGATTTAGCTCACTTTCTGCACTTGCAGAGGATCTGTGATTGTGAAATTCCTTTCCCAACTATTCAGAACCTAACATTTTTATATGGGAACTTCGACCAGTTTAGGTTTTCTATTTAATTTCTTGACTCAGCAGAAATATGGTTGTGGGTAATTTTCTAGCAGTAAACATCATAGAAATATACATCTCTCACAGGATTTGTCTGTCTGATAATTGAGTCTCATTTTGACTTGCTGTAGTTTCATCCCTTTTTAATTTGTTGCAGTGACAAGTGTGCTCCTTTACCAGGGCTATTATATTATCTCTGGATTCCAACTTTCTGTTTCATATTTGCAGGTTTATCTCTTTAATTTTTTTTCATTGAAGTGCCTAAATGGAAAAATAAAGTGCTTGAAGTACATTGTTACTGTAGCTGTTTCTCTCCATTATTGTTTGGACTGATGTGGTGCATTAAGTTTCATATGTATTTCCCATTGCTGTCATCCCAACATTGATAAATATAATTTATTTTGCATATTAAATTATGAATGTGTATATGTTTTAGATGTGCGGGTGATCAGTTAATACAGTCCATCTCTCATTTAGTCTGAAGACAAGCAGATGGCAAGCAGTTATAATTAGCAATCATGAAATGAACAAATGCTATAGGATATATACTTTTATTATTATTATTTAAATAAGTACACCACCAAATAAGTACATCATCTCTGCTATGCTACAGAATGTTTAGTTAAGTTAGAGACTGTTTCGTTTGCCTCCAGGGCTTACACAATCTTCTGCTTTTGTTAAAGATCTGGTTTTTGTTTGTTTGTTTTCTTGCTTGCTTGTTTTTTATTCTGTCCAACTGTTTACCGTTTCTTTCTTCTTTTGTCTTTCTGTCTCTCTAGGAATATAATGATACCTTGGTATTCATCTTTAATTGGCTCTGGGAGGTATGATGAATATCAAAAACAATGAGTACCAAATATAGTCAGACACGAGGCAGCTGACATTGTCAAGTTCTAGGTTGTATACTGAGTACCAAACAAACAATGAGTAGTGGGACAAATTTTTCACAACAAAATGCATTGAGTACCAAATTCAATGAGTTTCAAAGCAGTTGAGTACCAAGGTACCATTGTACTCCACATTTCTTGCTGTCTTCCTGTCGAAGGATGTGGACAGCTTACTTGTTGCTTGCATTCTAAGCGAAGAACAAGATACTTCTGGCATGTCCAGTTACCAAAGGGGCTTTCGGCTCAATAATCAAAGAAAACATCCACTATTATTGAGATACAGGTGTCATTCAGAAACACAAAAACTCTTCTTGTAGAAGAGGCAGGAGATCATGAACTAGAAAGCAATGAATGATGATATTGTGAAGAGCACCAACTTTCATCTTTTGGCACAAAGTCAATGATAAAACATGTGGTGTAAGTTGAAGAATAAAAGGCCACACATCCTAAAAAAAAAGTTTTTCCTATCCCATGTTTGTTATCAGCATTGCAGTTGTATCCGATGACACTTCATTTTGCTTGATGAGAAAGATTCCTCAGTGGCTGAGAGAATGAAGTCAACTTGACATTTAGAGTATCTCTCTTTATATAAGCAATCTAACTAAGCTCTTGTATCACAGATAACATAGTCAGGGAAGACATTATCTATCATCTATCTATCTATATAACTCTATATATCATCTATTTATCATATATCACCATTCTATTCTATTCTATTCTTTTCTAATATATGTATATAATCTTGAACGCTATCATAAATTTAATAGAAAACATTTCCCCTTCCCATCAGTTCTCCATCAGTTTCTTGATTTCTTTCTACAAGCCTACCGTATTTTCCGGCGTATAAGATGACCGGGCGTATAAGACGACCCCCGATTTTCGGTTGACTTTTTTTGTTTCAAAAGTCGTCTTATACGCCGGAAAATACGGTACATCACATAATTACTGTGAATTAATAATCTCTGGAGATATCAGAAAAATGATAGAATGCAGAATCCTTAATCCTATTTTATGTTTGATAGTACACAATCATGTTCTGGGAAATACTTGCTACTATGACTTAAAGTGACTTAAAGAATGATGATTCCAGACATTTCAAAGGTCATAATTGCAAGAAAGATGTCATAGGTCATAGATTCATAGGTCTGGTGCTGTGGCCTTTGAATCCCCTTCTACTTGTTAATTTTGCTACTGCTTTGCACAAATATATTGTAATTTTTCCCTGCTAGATAAAGCAGACACAGTTGTAGTTTCTGCTGTTCTTAAACATTGTACAGTATATTAATACAATAATTTTTATGTTATATATTCCTCAATAGTTCCTCTGAGAGAGTTGCTTTTTTTGCTGCTTGTACACAATTAACAAAGAAGGATAATTTATTTGTTCTTTTCTTTGAATATGTTAAATCCTGAATGGTTGTGTTCATATAAACCACATAAATATATTATTAAATGAATATAAAATTAGTGATGCATTGAGTGTATGTGAATGAAGCATATCCATAAATGAACATATTATGCTTCTTAATGGAATTATTCAATCATCTGTTTAGTAGTAATCATATCAAGAAACCAAGTATTTGCATGTATATTTGAACTAATCTGAAATATTTTCTAGAAATGGAATTAGGATGTGTTTGTTATAATCTATTGACTGAGCATGAAGCAATATACATTTTATTAGGTGTTTTTTTAAATTTCTTGACATATGGTAAATTAGATATCTAGTTATAGTTAATACACAAATTCCAGATTAATTGAAAGAATCCTGGCATAGTTACTCTAGCGGATTAGAAAGAAATGCTAAATATATTATTAAATGAAGGCCTGACTAATTCCCAATGCCATGCTTATAGCCAAGTTTTATCAGTAAGAACCTTGGTATTCTGAGAGAAAATGGAGGAGCTTTGTCATTAATCTGCAATTTTTCAAATGTTTGTAAAGCGAGAGCCTGTCTTTACAACAGATTCCAACAGCTTTTCACTTTCATTCTGTGTTTCATTTTCTGGGCAATTCATTTTGCTGGCTCAGGTACAGATTTTAAATTAAGGTTCACGACTCATTTGTTTGAATAATTCATAATTAATTGAGTTGCTAATTTTGCCATTTGCTAAAGTACCCTGGGATGAATGGCATTAAAGGTTCTATTGAAGTATGGGCTGATTAACTGATTTCTAGATTTTGTGTTTAGCAGTACATCTTGCAGATGTGAACAAAATAATGTTTCATCTTTTTGCTTTGGTCTCTTTGTTTTATACCAACATGACATAACAACACAGAATGAATAGCTGGTTCAAAAAACCAGCCGTGAAGACAGACAACCTAGGACTTACCTCTCCTTTATCAGACTCTGTAGTGAACTAATTTTTATCACCATGAGCAATTACCACAAACACACTGTGGCTTGGAATTCAGGAACTTGGAGACACTCTATATAGAAAATATATTAGCCCATAGAGCTCAACTAATCAGTAGCATCCACATTTTTACTGAGGAGCTCTATTTTACACAGGAAATATCAAAGGAAGAGGAACAAACAATTGTGATAAAAACGGCATAAAGAAACCTAGTTTTGTTTTGTTTTTTGTTTTTTTCATTGTAATGTATGTATGGAAATATAAAATTTCCAGAAAAGTTTTTTCCACCTTCTTCCATGTTGAGATGGAAATGATTTTCTCTTCTTTCCTACTTTGGCAATTGGTTTGAAAATAGCATGCGTCACTGAAGTATCCCTGAGGAAGAAACCTGAAAAATTCATAGTGCTGGATGTAAGGAATTATGGTGAGTGGAAATGTTTAAGGCTTTTGATGTTATCATTTTCAGTTCAACTGATTTAAAAGGATCTACAATAGAACATAAGTTTATGAAGTACACAGATCGCTGACAGAAGCAGAAGACTAACCGAGCCCTTGATTTTAAACTCTTCCAGCTCTCACAGCCTTTACTAAAGCTTTTTTAAAAATTGTTATTAAAAAGTATATATTCTTGCTCTTGGGATAGAAAACTAGTAATTTACAATGAAATATTTCTACAATATATTAGTTCATCCCATGCCCCAAAGCACTGTGAACAGGGATGTTACGTGAATAAGTTCACCTCTGCTATCCCTACTTGTCACCATCCTCTGCCTTGAGATTTTCTGATGTGGAAAATGTAGAGAGAAAATAAGTGTTTTTGCAGACACATCGTCCATGTCTCTGGGTCTTGCAGAATCATGAACCAAGTTTGCTGAGAATTCGGATTTTTACCTGAAGCACCTTAGAGGAACCCAGCTTTGTATCAGAAAAAAACAGAACATATTAGAATCAGATTATGGATATGGTTCATTTGCATACACTCTCATTCTAGATAGACACATTGTTAACAGGTCATGCCTTCAAAATAGCAATTATATGACTTTATAGCTCACTAGACAATCCATGTCCCATTGGGTCATTTTTTCAGAGATATTTCCTTACCTAAGCAGGTAAGATCTTGCAGGATGGTAGTTTCAGCAGCATGAATGACAAGGAACAAACATGCCAGCCTTTGTTGACTAGTAAGTGGTAAAAATACTACAGTAGTATTGTAAATTTCTATAGTGAGATAAGTATCAGGCATATTTAATATATATTCCCAGCTGTATTAAAACCTTTTTAGAACAAGTTAAACATATCTCAGCTTCAACTTCTTTGACTTTGCTTCTTGTTTTTTTTCAATATCAACTGGTCTCAGATTTTGGCTGACCTTGGGACCACATGTTTCTTTTATGCTAATACAGCTCCATTTCTCATCTTACCTCTGACTTTATATTTTTGTACAGATGCTTTTGTGTCACCAGGATCTATCCATATAATGAATCATGTTTATGGGCATCTCCATCTCAAAATTCCTGTTGAAGAGGATCATTGTTGTTTTCATTCCCAAAAGACATGAAAAGTAGTAGGATTATTGTGATATTGAGCTCTTTGAGCTAACCTGATGAATAAGATGATTAGACATTGTGTTTGAATTTTGATAAAGTTCATTAACCAATGAAGAGAGCTAGATCTCTTTATGGATGGATAATTGCTTAAAGATAAGTAGGAGCAGAAAAAAATGACATTTTTTTCATAATGGAAATATGTCCTATAAAGGACCTCTTTGGAGGCTGCAATTTTTGTTTTATGTATAAATGACCTTCAATTAGGAGTGAGCAGTGAACTGACAATGTTTGCTGGTGGTTCCAAGTTATTGAAATCATCAATCCTCCTCATAATTCTCCTCAAATGGATTACTTCAACGAGAGGGAATTGGATTTTAAAATAGTATGCGCAATTCAATATAATCAAGTACAAAATAATGCATATTAAAACAACAAATTCTCTGTGTATTTTTCTCTCAATACACGCTCACACACATAGATTGAGAAAGTTCACTGAAATGTCAGCTGAAAAATAAAGGTGAATTCCAATCTAAGAATTTTCAGGCAGGAAGATATAAATAAAACTGCCTGTAAGTATTAACCTATGGGATACTGCACTTAGAATAATTGTAAAGTTTTGATCACTGAACCTTATAAAGGTTATTGCAGAGCTGAAATTATTAGCTACAGCAATTCATCTCAAAGCAATTAATAAATGCTTTTGAGAATTTTTTTTTACTTGCAAAAGGAATAGAAACTAGTAAGGTTTAATATCCCCCTCCCATTTCTCATAATAGCATTACCAAAAGGAAGTACTTTACAAAACTTGCAATACAAATGTGTAATATATCAGAATTTCTGATCACATTATTAAAATACTTTGTTCAAACTTTAACCTCGCTCTAGATAGTAATAAATAAATGCATGTATTTTAATATTGCAATTCTACATATACATATTGAGAAATACATTTTACTATTATCAGTCAGATTTATTGTTTTATCAGTCCTTCAAGGTAGTCAAAACAGGTAACTAAAGCCATTACTACTAAATGTACTAACACATTTATCGTAAGGCTACAGCAACAGAATCTTGCAAGTCTGAAAGCATTTCTCCCCTCTTTTAATTTTACTCTCCAAAAAAAACCTAGTGATAATCCATTCTAAAATGCTTCTCATGCCCTGTTTCCTTTTATGGGCTGCTATATCTCTTGCCTGACCATTGTCTAGGCTGCAACTCTTCCCATTGGCTCCAAATGTTATTATCATAGCCCATTAAAAGTCCATATAGTATAGTACAGTATAGTCTGCAAATTATCAATAGCATAAACTGTGAAAAGACTTGACATTTTAAAGTAATTGTAACATACATTTTCCAAATAAACTTTATTCCTCATGAATGAAGGAGAATATATGTGTCTCAGGATAATATTGAAGGATCCAATCCAGAGGTTTTGTCCAGGACCAGAGGTTTTGTCTTCCAAACTTTCAAGCTCATGCTATAGCCCATCCTCAGGGAATATTTCTGTGTTCTTTATTCTTCATTCCTTTTTTAATATTAGCTTTTGGCATATAGATAATTCAAAGTACTACTACAAACATTTACTTCTGACAGTCTTGGATGCTACTGAGTTCCAGGTAGCTCATAAGGGGAAGCCAACTCCCTTCAGGGATAAGTTAATCCAAAATGAGGTGGGGCAAGGTATGCATGTGAAGATCTGATTTTTCTGCCACATTTTCTCATTCCAAAGGATGAGGCCCAAAATAATAGATGAGTTGCTTCCACCTGCAGCAGGCAGTCCTGAAAGAAGGAAGGCCCCACATTAAACATGCTTTATATTTACAAACTGACAGGAATAGCCAACATCCCACAAAACAAGCTCAGGATCCAAAAAGATATTGACAGACTTGAACAATGAGGTCTATCCAGCAAATTAAATGTGGAGTAAAGCAAAGTTTTGGCTGAAAAAACAAAAGATTAAAAAAAAAGTACAGATTAGGCGAAACCTGGCTCCAAAACACAAACTGTGAGAGGGACCTTGGAACCTTAGTGCATGATCACTTAAACATAAGTCAGAAGTGTACAGCAGCAGCCAAAAAAGCTAATACAATCCTTGGTTGTGTAAAAGAGGCATAGAATCAAAATCACATGAAGTATTAGTACCACTTTATAAAGCCTTTGTAAGACCACATCTGGAACCCTGCATTCAGTTTTGGTCACCACATTACAAAAAAGGTGTTGAGATTTTGGAAAAAGTGCAAAGAGAAGCAATTCAGATGATTAAAGGCCTGAAGGCTAAAACATATGAAGAACAGTTGGAGGATTAGAGTTTAGCTACTTTAGAAAAAAGAAATAGGAGGGACATGATAGCAATATTTCAAAAAGTATTTGAGAGGTTGCCACCAAGAAGAGGAGGTCAATTTATTTTCCAAAGTACCAGAGGGCAGAACAAGAACAATGGATGGAAAATAATCAAGGAAACAAGCAACCTGGAACTGGAGAGAAACTTCCTAACAGTCAATTAATGGAGCAGCTTGTCTTCAGACGTTGTGGGTGCTTCATCACTGGAGGTTTTAAGAAGAGACTGCACAGTCACTTACCTGAAATGGTATAGGATCTCCTGCTTGAGCAGGAGTCTGGACTAAAAGACCTCCAAGGTACCTTCCAGCTCTATTCTGATAATTCTGATATAACCAGCATTTTGAATTGACTACTTGTCCAGTCTATCTCCTACAGAATCACATTATTTTATTCTGCTGAAACTACCCTGCCTCTCACCTACAGGTGGATAGTGAACATTTTGAGTAGTTCGGAGAACTGGCAAATACCACCCCTGTCTGGAGATTTTACAGTATCCTTCCCCTGCCATGCCCACCAAGCCATGCCCATAGAACCAGTAGTAAAAACATTTGAATCCCACCACTGCTTTCACCTATAAATCAGCATGAAGATATTTTTATATAAGTTGTAGCACCTTCCAGGCAGCATCTCATAAAGCAAATTGCAGCAATCTAATGTAATTACAACAATAATGTGATTCTTGAAAAGGAAGATTTTCTTTATAGTATGCACACAGACATATCCTTTTTCCTTTCTATCTTTTTTAAGCACCTCAGTTTTTCATGCAATTTATTATGAGATATTGACATAAAAGTTAACTTAAAAAGAAGGAAAGAAAAACATACAGTTGGCTTTTGCTGTGATAATTGCAATGTAGCATTTGGATTATAATGGAGGTAAAGGTGAGTAACTCTGTGGGAGTTGGGGAAGGGGGGAGATCCTTCAAATCTAAACACACCCTTTCCTAAAATATTAAACTGAATCACTGCAGGGTGAGTTATAATGATCTTATTCTTGGCATTATTATGATTAAATTGGGTATATTTAACTAAGCAATGATAAATTAAAAGCACAGTGGAAATCTGGGTGGGTGTGAGCAGATGAGTAATCTTAATTAGAAATATAATATCCCCATTATTCTGTGCTGCAGTTGAACTTTTATATTATACATGATAGAGATAAAGGCTTTTTGTGCAGTGTATTTCCATGTTGACTAGAGATAAAAGAGAAGTGAAAAGGGTAAAGAATGCATGGATAATTAATTTCAAGATGCAACATCAAATATCCTACGTAAGTATAATACTCACTTTATGGATATCAGAGAAAAAGTTTACTACTTAGTTAATCAAAGAAAAAAGCTGAACTATATTAAACTGGGATCATTTTAAGAAGTTGCCTGTCACCAAGGATTTAAAAAATAATAATCTGAGAAGTATTTATGGAAATGTATATAAAAACAGTTAAGACATTTCTACTGCATTTATTCATAAAATTCTCAGGGAGTTTTAAATAGAGAGAAGCTGAAAGAATAATGATAAAATAAAGAAAAATCACATGAACCTTTGCATTTCTGAAGATTCTCTGTCTCAGAAGAAAAGATTCAGTGATCCATCCATATGGAAACTGAAGTCATAAACAAGTGGAAGTTCTCATAGAATTGTATCTGCGTACGAAGTGTTGCCAGTTTAATCATTAAGATGTAGCCTTCTTGCTGTTGATCCAAGCATACATAAAGCAACATACTTTGACTATAATAATCAACCTCCTTTTTTATACGATAGGAATTTTGTTGTGCCTTAAAGAATGTTCTATGACTTACAGTAGACTACAGACCACCATAGTTTTTACCATGGAACATAGCAGTGGTGGGATTCAATTTTTTTTACTACTGGTTCTGTGGGCGTGGCTTGGTGGGCATGGCAGGGTAAGGATACTGTAAAATCTTCAGTCAGAGGTGATCTTTGCTGGTTCTCCAAACTACTCAAAATTTCCTCTACTGGTTCTCCAGAACTGGGCAGAACCTGCTGAATACCACCTCTGGAACATAGTTATGTAAATTATTGTTGTTTTGTTTTAAGTTTCTGTACACTGTCCAGAGTCATCACTATAATGACTCTGGTGGGAGGGCATATTAATTATTTAGATAAATAAACATGATATATAGAGAAAAACAAGGATTGTTACAGTAGTACTTGGATAATCCTAATATATCCTAGCTTTAAATTTCATGTCAATGATTCCAAACAATTGGCCTGCAGATCACTGGTTATTGAAGAACATACTGCAACCTTTTCTTGGCCAGTGTGTGTGTCTGTGTGTGTCTGCATCTTTATATATCTGTGTATCCAAAATTTTGGATGATTGCCAAACTTAGAAAGTCTTCGTCCCCCACACCCCAAATTTTGCAAGTAGCAATATTAATATTTCTGGAAAGGAGTTGATTGCAGGCAATTAGATTATTTTATTTATGTAATTATTTGTTTAGTTGTTTATTTATAACTTACAATAATATCACCTGGAAGAGTCACATATGTAGTCTTATGCACTACATAGCTTGCTGTCTTGTTAAATTGTACTTAAAAAGCTATAGTGATGTGCTAATGACCCATATAAAGCAAAAAAGCTGACAAACAGTTGCCAGCTTACACCCATGTTTCCCTTTGCACAATGACACTTTGTTTGCTGAACCTTCTTCTGAATCCCATATCTTCTCAAATCTCCCCTGGAGGTTTTCCACCACTCCAGATCAGGTATGGAAAACGCGTGTCTGGGATATATGTAACAAAACAACTGGAAATCATGCTATTCATTTAAAAATGCTATTCCATGGTTTGAATAGGTTTTTTTGTGGGGGAGATATTCTACGTCTTTAATTATGTGGTTTTGAGATTTCTAAAATTCTCAGATTCTAGGATAACAAAGCAATAAGGATTCACTTATTGGAATCCTTAGGGATTCATAAGTAATCAATGTAACCTGTAATAATCTCTGTAACAAGTGACTTTCATTTTCCAGTGGAATCTTGGTGATCATAGCATAGCAAAGTAAAATTAAAAAAAAATCACTATTAGTTTATACTAGTTTATAATAATAGTTTACTTTCATTTCTTTACATTCTTTCTTCATTCAGAATTACTTTGAACTCTAGGCTCTGTTTATAGAGAAATCCCACCTTATCCTTTGGGCTATATTTGTATATCAAAATCCCCAAAGAAAAGAAAGCAATGATATCATGATTATTGACTGCTGATTTTAGAAGTAATTTCTTTAAGGAGATTGTCACAGTGCCACAGCTGGGGAGGGTGACAGCCAGTTCCCCCCTCCATTTCCAACAAATGCTGTGATAAATAACATTCAACTCATTTTTTTCTTTTGAATTTAGCAAATTCAAATTACTTCTTGTAATTTCTTCTCTTGTACACCCACCATGCCATCTCCTGAATGTACACCTGCCAGCTAATTACCATGCTGTTAACCCGAGTGACACTAATGTCAAACCTTTACACCACAGCTCTTAACAGAGATTGCACTGAAACTGATTTTTCTCACCAGGCACAACTATTTCTCTGTAAGAAAGCTAAACATTTTTTAATCCTTTCTTTCTGCTTTCTTTACTGCTAAATCCAGGTTCTTCTGACTAAATTAAGGTCACTCTATTACCTCTAGATTGTATGGTAACATTAAAAACGTACTGCTAGAAAACTATTTCACTCATTCAGTATGTGAACAAATAAGCCATTATGACTCAAACGTCACAGGACAAAATTTGAGGTTACAGCTTATTCTTTCAAACCAAATGTTCTTTGATGAAAATAATCCACACACCTTGGAAGGACAACTGATCAGCAATATGAGTTTTTTTTCAGATATTTTAACAACCATCCAGTGATTGTACAAATAGATTTTTTGCAGAGGTGGTATTGAGGAGGTCTGACCAGTTCTGGAGAACCGGTAGCGGAAATTTTGAGTAGTTCGGAGAACTGCAAATACCACCTCTGACTGGAGATTTTACATTATCCTTCCCCTGCCATGCCCACCAAGCCATGCCCACAGAACCAGTAGTAAAAAAATTTGAATCCCACCACTGATGTTTTGCCATGTTAACATGTTATATAAAGAATCATTCATTCATCCATCCATCCATCCATCCATCCATCCATCCATCCATCCATCCATCCATTCAAACTAAAGAACATATGAAAGGCTGACAGTTTTGGGTCTAGAATATTCTGATCCCCCAGGTGGATGATGTTCCAAACAGAAGATGCCATTACTGAAAAACTGTCTTCCTGGGTTCTACCTAATGGCTTAATAGATATGACCCTTAACATCTCTCTCCTGCTTGATCAGATAGGGCAGGTAGCCACAGATGATGAGAGATAAACTGGTGAGAGATAAACTGGCCCCATGCTATGAACTACCAGCAACTGGAACATTGTTATTTTTTAATGTCTTCCTACCTGTTGTAATGTCAGTAAGCAAGAAAGCTGAAATCTTGTAAAGAGGATATATACAGATATATTCAATAAATGTATAATGATGGTGTGAAGGAAGAAACCCAAGAAGGGCCACCTACTTTCTAAATGACAATACAATGACATAGATATTGACTCAGAAGAAAGACCTTACTGAGAATGGCAGCATAAGATCACCTCTACCACTCTATAAAATACAGTGGTAATATTATGATATTATTACATGATTTTTACATAGTGATCTTATGTGTCTTCTCAGCCCATTTGAAAAAGAAATATGCCCCAGTTCTGAAATATAAGTAGCTATCTTTACAGTGCTGAGAGGTTACCCTGCTTAGTGTGGTTGTGAGAATCAAGGCTCCAAATTTGCTCTGACTTCTCTGCTATTTAGAATGTCACAGGTTTTCTACCAATAGCTCTTGGTCTGCCCTGATAATTCTTGATAACTTCTTGATGATACATGAACCTTCCTTAGACAGTTACCTGATCACATGGAAGATTCAAAGTGAGTAGAGTATGGAGCCAAGGTTTATTTGGTTGGTTGTTGTTTGTTATCAATTTTCTAAATCTCCCCTGCATGACTCTGGGTGGTTTCATTTAAAGATTGCTTTGTCTCTGACTCTGTACATTCAGCAGGCAGTCTGAAAGAAAATTGCAATGTTCTTCTTTTCCTTTTCCTTCTTCTTTCCTTCCTCTTTTACTGCTTTGGGTATTAAGGGAGATACAATTTTCTTTCAGGATCTTGCTTTTCTTGCAGTCTCAACTATTGTTATTTGATAATGTTGTAGTCTCTCTTTGATGTTGCCTCTCCTTCTTCTTCTGGGTCTGCCTTTATATATATATATATATATATATATATATATATATATATATATATATATATATATATATATATATATATATATATAAAATGAAGGCATGGAACCAGAGATTATATATATATATAAAATGAAGGCATGGAACCAGAGAGAGTAAGGAATGAAGTCAGCATGTATGGCCAAGGGCTGATGAATGTCTGTAGAATAGCATAAAATAGCATCATTTTATTTTAGCATAGTTTTTCATCTAGTGGGTATGCTCTCAGTTAATTAAACACCTGGCTTTCAGCTGATTTTCCTCTAGTAATCAACGGTTGCCTTTTATTTATGTTGTTCTTATGTCTGCTACTGAAGCTTTTGTTTGTTTATTCTTTTGAAAAAACGTTCTTGTAAGCCATCTTAAGAAACAATTTTCAGGGTAAGAGAAATCAAAGGACAGGATATAAATCTTTGCAATATCAAAGAAAAAAAAGTATTTTCACTTTAGGAAGGCTCTAGTAAATGTTGCTGTAACAACATTTATGGTCTGTTTGTATTAATGTTTCAATCATTAATTGTATTTATTGAGAACTACATAAAAAGATTCAATTCAGTC
This sequence comes from Bungarus multicinctus, assembly GCA_023653725.1. NCBI lineage: Eukaryota > Metazoa > Chordata > Lepidosauria > Squamata > Elapidae > Bungarus > Bungarus multicinctus. The sequence goes on along the minus strand of CM042838.1, from coordinate 92,138,419 downwards.
ATTTTGAATTTATAGTTTTGATTTCTTTGGAAAATACTCCAAACGCAATTGTTGTTTCAATTGAATAATGTATGATGTAATTAATACATATCATTTTGGAAATACAGAATTATATCACATTATTTAAAATTCAGTACATGATTACTACATTCATTTCTACTTGTCCCTAAGCTCCATTCAATCTCTCACACAAAAAGAGTTGCATCAGAACACTGTATGGCAGGGTAAGAACTGACTGTAGTACCCAGAAGTCCAAACAGCTGAAGACCAGGCACCAATATGAACAATTCAAGTTGAATGGGTACTCACAATCACTTGTTACATGATGTCTGTGCAACAGGGTGGGAGAGAAAGGAGGAAACAAGATATAAAACCAACCACATGGCACACCCTGGCATACATCAAGGAATGTATGGGAAGCTGTAAAATGCAGCTTCTGATATCTACAAGTGGGCATTACCCAAAGGCTATCATACAAGGACAAATTATGCATTGTAAAGATTGCTCAAGGTAGGAGATACAATGTAATTTACTGAACCCCATGCATGGATTGCCCCTGTGACTATGTAGGAAGCTAATAATCAGATTGCAAGAACACAAGTGAGTGCTCAAATGAGGAGACCTGATCTCATTGGTAGCCTCACAATGCAATGAACAAGAACATGCATTCAATTTTGCAGATACTAAGATAAGCAGGTACAAAAAAGCAGCAAGGGAAGTGACTGAAGCCTGGGAAACAGTCAGTTAGTCAACAGGAGTGCTGACTTACAATCAGCTCATCAAATATTTATTTATTTATTTATTTACTTACTTATTTGGTTTGTCAATTGTTTACAAGATAATAAGTATAGATAAAAACATAGTTATGAATACATGAGTACATATAAGAAAAATAAAAAAAAATAAAAGAAACAATAGGACAGGGACGGTAGGCACATTGGTCCGCTTATGCATGCCCCGCTACAGACCTTTTAGGAAAGGTTCAATAGTAGACAGTCTAAGATTAAAGTTTTTGGGGTATGGGGAAGAAACCACAGGGTCAGTAAAGTATTCCAGACATTGACCACTCTGTTGCTGAAGTTGTATTTCCTGCAATCAAGTTTGGTGCAATTAACCTTGAGTCTGTATCTATTGTTTGCTCTTGTATTGTTATGGTTGGAGCTGAAGTATTCATTGACAGGTAGGACATTGCAATGTATGATTTTATATACTATACTTAGATCGGACTGAAGGGGGCATAGTTCTAGGTTTTCTAGGTCTAGAATTTCAAGTCTGGTGACATAAGCTATTCTGCAACGAGTAGAGGAGTGGAGTAATCTTCTTGTGAAATATTTCTGGACTTTCTCAACTGTGTTAATATCAGATATGTAATGTGGGTTCCAGACTGATGACCTGTATTCGAGTATTGGTCTAGGAAATGTTTTGTATGTATAGTTAGTAATGTAATATTACCAGACAAAAAGCTACGTAAGATTAGGTTAACAACTCTTAACACCTTTTTATCTATGTAGTTACAGTGGGCTCTTAGATCATTAGAGATGAGTACTCCAAGATCCTTGACAGAGTTTGGATCATCAACAAGGTTTTGACTATTCAGTCTGTATTTTATTTTCTGATTTTTTTTACCAATATGTAAGACAGAGCATTTATTTGTTGAGATTTGAAGTTGCCATTTGTTTGACTATTCTGACTATTCAAGGTCTTTTTGAAGGGTAGCAGTATTGTCTGTGGTGTTGAATAGCTTTACATCATCAGTGAAAAGAACACAGTTTCTCTTAATATGATCACAAAAATCATTTATGTAGACTTTGAAAAGAGTCGGTTCTAGAACACTGCCTTGGGGGACACCACTGTTGACAGGTACAGAATTTGATAGGATGCTCCCAATTTTGACCATTTGTTGTCTGTTTGACAGGAATGCTTCTATCCAGTTATGCAGGTGTCCAGAGATACCATAAGATTTTAGTTTTAGGAGTAGTTTGTCATGTACCACTGAATCAAAGGCTTTACAGAAGTCTATGTAGATTGTGTCTATTGCTTTGCCCTGATTGAGTTGTGTAGTACATATGTTTTTGCAGTGTAAGTGTTGCAGATTACAGGATAGTTTTTTTCTGAAACCAAATTGTTTATTAAAGAGTAAGTTGTTTGTCTCTAAGTGGAGGATGATGGATTGGTTAATAATTGATTCCATGACTTTACAGGTGACACAGCATAAAGAGATTGGTCTGTACTTTTCAACTAGGTGGGGTCTCCTTTTTTGAAGATGGGGATGACTATGGCTTGTGACCATAGTTTTGGCAAGGAACTGGTCCTGAAAGATTTATCAAAGATTATGCTTAGAGGTTCTGCTATGGCAGTGGATAGCATTTTTAAGAAGTAGGCACATATTCCATCCGGTCCGATAGATAGAGATGGTTTTAGATTGTGTAGTGCTTTTTCAACATTGTCTTCTGTAAAATCAATATGTATTAGATCATTGCAGTTGTCTGTGGTTTGACTAGAAAATATTGGGCATGATCTATTGCTGTTTACAAATACTGAGCCAAAGAACGTGTTAAAGAGGTTGGCTTTAATGGTGTCATCATTGCAGTCTTTACCATTATGTCCTTTCAGGGGTGGGATGGACCTTGAGTCTTTTAGTTTGTTGTTTACAAAATTGTAGAAAGTGCGGGTGGAATTGGTGTGTAGAAGGATTTCCTCTTGTTTAATGTGATAATTGGTGTATTCAGGCTTTATCTGGTGGCATAAATATTTGTATCGGCTTTTGAAGTTGGCAACATGACCAGATTTGTTTTTATTGTAGTGATTTATTTTTGAATTGAAGCTTCCTTACTGTTATGAGTAATTTGTTTTCTTTTTTTTTTGTTTGGGAGTTGTTATTAGTACATATAGTTTGGTGACTCTTTTATCTTCAAGTAAAAATATGTTGTAATGGTCTTCTACAATATTGCATCCAGTGAATAGAAATTGCCAATCAAGAGAAGAGAGATCGTTGTTTATAAGATCATAGTTGCCTTTTTTGAAGTTATAATTGGGGATTCCATCATTGTGATGATTTTTGTGTGGACGTATATTGAGACAAAAGTCAATCATGTTGTGGTCACTGTTGTATTCCGTAAATTAAATTCAAACTATTGCAGAAGATGAGATCGAGGCAGTTGTTAAGTCTAGTGTTGTTGGTTACTAGTTATTCTAGTCCCAGATTTGTTACTGCAGTATAGAAGGTTGCATGTGTGGGTTTAGTTGTACATTCATTTAGGGTCCAGTTAATATGAGGTAGATTGAAGTCACCAAGAAAGTTAAAAGTGTGTGGGCAGGATGCTGCCCATGTTAGTAGTGTATTTAGCTTGTATGCATGTTTGATATCATAATTGGGGCTCTGTAACATAGTAAGAACTGAAATGTGATATTTAAGGATAATTCACAGACGATGGTCTCAGGAAGAGCAAGCTCCTGGATAAGTTGGATGTTTTTTAGATGTAGGGAAGATAGCAACACCACCTCTCTATGGATTTCACGATCTGATCGGTAAACAGGATAGTCTATTACTGTGGTAATGGAGTCAATGAGAGATGCATTGAGCCATTTTCACAGACAAATATAATGTTGAATTTAGCTGTATTTAGTAAGAGGAGAAATTCAGGTATTTTATTTACAAGGCTTCTTGCATTGAGTAGCTTGCATTTAAGGCCAGTTGTGGTTGGAATAGAGGTAGTTAGGTGCGTGCGTGCCTAGTTTTGAGTGATGTTGGATTGGATGGGGTGGGGTTGGATGTGGAGTTTGGGCAGCACAAACAAATGACAGCCAACAACTTAAGAGCCAGCCATCTACACACCCCAATCAACATCTAAAAAGCCACATACAAAAGGCACTATATAATTATTACACACAGAGCACAGAGAGAACTCTGAAGATGGGCACCAGTGTGAACTCAAAAGCTCAGAAGACAAAACTTCTGGTTCAGTCTCTGCTGAATTCACAATACTCATAGGCTTTCCCTTATTGTATAAGCCATAACATTGATATTAGGATGTTGTCCTTCCTTAAAAAGGTTAAAAGATACAGCCATTTTAGTAACAGTATCAGCAATTTGATATGTGTTTTCCCCCTCATACCAAATAAGTATTATTATAAGTCTTATGTCATGTATTTTAAATTGAATTGCCAATTCCTATTTTTTAGATTTATAGACTATGACAGAATCTTTATTACGTTTCAATTGCTCTGTGTTACGGTTTTTTCCAAACTCCAGGATGTCCTGGAATCATGTCAAATTCTTATTTCTGGGCTCCAGGGCGTCATATGTTTTTTCTTTGTTACATCTATATGTCTATTGGTTATTCAGCTCCTACTCTTAAAAAGGCACATTATATCCTGTCTTTATTCCCACTTCTATCTCAAAGCTGCAATAAGTAAAACAGATGTATTCATTTCAAGAAAACTGCTTTGAGATTAGTACAGTCTGAGAAAACTTTCATTTCTACTACTAATGATGAACTTTTGGTAAGAATGAAAAATTGGTCAAATTTATAGAGCTGCCAATCCAATATTATTCTTTCACTAATTAAGGAAATAAGCAATACACATTTGGAAAATTAAAAGGAAACTAACAATACAGGTTTCACTTGGCTAAATAACAAAGGTTTGCTAGTTATCTTCTAAAACTCCATTAGGTATATTCTTCATCCCATACACAAAACCTAATGTTGTTTTCTATTACGTATTTCTCATCTATGAAAAAATGTTACTGAATTGGTTTTCAAGGGCTAATAACCAGTTTGAACAAAGGTAATTGATTATCTCGTAACTGCACAGCTGAAATGTGAATTGAAAGAAATATGAGCAAATAAAGCTATGATCCAGCTGTTATTAACTAATAACTGAGAACTGGACTTTAGACATAGGACAAAAAGACACTGATCATAAGAAAAAAACATTAAAAATAGAGGAAAGTATTGTTACATTAAGATCTTTAACACAAATCTGACATTCATTCCAGAATCACTCAGAGTCAGGTGGCTTAGTTATTCTTATTTTTTATTCCCAAACTAATTTCTATCATAAAGCCTCCTGATTCCTTCCTGGATGACCTAGCCTTACAGTTATATTGTAAAATATTATATATTATATGTTTGCATTACCCATTGGCTATTATTTGTAAGCTTCATCCACAATTTATTAAATCAAAATAATTTTATTTACATTCATTGTCACAGATTAATGTCAATGTGATTAAATCATTTTGAGTCTTCTTCCTTTAGAACAACAATGTGGATTTGGATATACTTTTTGAGTTCAGTTCTTTTAATGTTACAGAGAGAAATGGGTATAAAGAACCTCAAAGGTGACCTTAGAGAAGGAATGTGAAAGTTAACAAAACATGACTTAAGCCAGGGAAAGAAGAGAACATTTAGGTGAGAGGAAAAAAAACTTTAAACTGTCTCTCTCTTAAACTGTCTTTGGTGGAAAAGGAAGGGATAGAGAGAAAATGCTATCAAGGTTTCAAGATTCTGCTACTATATTTTATATCAGTGTTTCTTAAACATTTTGCTATCACGATTCCTTCCCACTTTTAAAATTATAGAGTATTGCAAAATAGCTTTTTAATATTTATTTTAATTTTAAAGACTAAAATGTAAATTGACACATTTGTAGAATATATATATTTATTGGGTCATGTAATGAATAGCAATATGAACCATAAGATATTAACATAAATACCCCACTTTTCATGAAAAACACTTATTTTTTTAAAGTACCAAAAATAATAGTAGGTATTTTTATCTTTTTCCAAATATTTTCAATACTTGGCAAATAGTTTTAATAAGACTCTGAGAGAACAATGGAGCCATCCAGGTCATGGTTATCCCAAAGGCACTTTTTCAAAGGGCAACTGGACTTTCTTTGTTTTTCCTTAAAGGTCTCAGTCAAGAATTGAAGAAGCTTCTTAGATGAGAATGAAACATCTTCAAGGAAAAACAAAGAAAATCGAGTTGCCTCTTGAAAAAGCACCTTTGGGAAGAATGTCTGACAGGATTTAGGGCCCCCCTCCCCCAGTGGTTTTTGGATCATACTTTAAGAATCATTGGCATACATTATCAAAGCAAAGATCCACCATTTCTTATGGAGTTGTTTCTTGACTTGACCTACTATAAAGGCTGACATGGGTGCTTGTAGATGTTTCAGAACAAAAGTATAGTTTCTTCTAATTAGCGGAGTGATTTCAGGCTACAGAAGCTTTTTACTCTCCATCTCAGTAGACCTGGTGGCTAAAAACAGTTATCCAGAAACTAAGCACTGATCATTACTAACTGCTGTACAGCCTTGCCCGGACAGCCCACTTTCAACCCTATCTCTAATTTAAAATGAACCTACAATTTGATCTCACCTTTCTCAGTTCTTATTTATACTTTAGAGTTCTCATAGTTCTTGCATAGATTTCTATGTGGCTTACTTTTATATATACATTAAATGATAATATATATATTATGTATATGTAACCAAGTGGCAGTAAAGGGTGAAATTTGTAAAATGAATTTAAAAAGTATTAAACGTAGCTTCTTAGCAAACAGCAATTCATTAAAACATTTACAATTATAGTAGGTATAATCAATCTATAGATATCACAACTCTTTGGTCACATGTGGCCAATTAGACCCTTTTCTATTGCTTCTAGACATCTCCTGATTTAACCACAAAAGTTTAGTATTAAAAGCAATTTTCAGTGGAATATTTGTCTGTCTTTTTTTTTTTTTTTTGCCTCCAGAAGGTGCAGAATACTACCATGCAGCTAGCACTTTCTGTACCATCATGGATCATTTATATTATATTGCTTATTTTAATTTGCCTATAGTTTATATTGTGCCTGTTTCATTTATAATGACTTGCACTAGTATTACTGTATCACTGAATTTGATGGATGATGAATGACAGACAGACAGGCAGACAGACAGGCCTCTTCCCTTCTTACTCCTATGGATGGTATGCAACTTTCTCAATCTAAGGTCCTCTACCAGAGACCTGAAGTTTGAGTTTTGTATTTTAACTGTTCCTAGCACCGTGCTTTTCTGGACAGAAAGTTCTGATGTTCCTGGGACATATTGGAGAAATTCTCAGTTTAGGAACCATAACCCTAAGTATTGTTGCTACCATAGGGATCATTTTGGCCTTTGCTTTCCATATTCTCTGTAGCACCTCCTTCAGGCCCTAATTCTTCTCCAACTTCTAATACTCCTTCTTTCTCCTTCTTAATATTGCTGTTATTTGGTACAGTTACATCTATCATCACCACTTGTTATTACCTTGTTTATTACCATAATGTCTGGTTGATTGGCCAGTACCTATCTGCCACCTGGATTTAGAAGCCTTACAGCATCATAATCCTAAACCACAACCTTTTGTGGAGTGTCCCATCTAGATTTTGAAGAATCTAGTCTATATGCTGTATAGATGTTCCAGGTTCTTGGTTGTATTGTTCAGTGTATGTACCTCTCTCTCTCTTTCTCTCTCTCTCTCCCTCCCTCTTTCCCTCCCTCCCTCTCCTATTTATGGTCATGTTTTACACAATTTTTGTAAGTTACAAGATCACATTAACATATATACACATTTTCTAGAACATCAATAGAATTAAAAATGTTTCAGGTTGTAAAACATAAATACAAATAGAATGCTAAAAAATCTAAATACTTAAAACTAATTAACTAAATTATAATCTACTTTATGAATAGAATGTTAAGTTGCTATGGAGAGCCCTGCTTAATAGAGTGGATTAAATCTCCAAATAGTAGAACATCAATATTGAAAGCAGCCAATCTAGTTATGAGCTCATAGATTGTTATGATACAGAGACACAAAAGAGTATAAAAACTTAAAAGGGCACATTATAAGATTAAGTTCGATAAAAGTATGGAACTCCATGATGAAAATAATCAGTCCAACAATTTCACATTAGCCTTTTCTGTAAATGGTTTTCATATTGGGCATAATTATAGTAGGAAAAGTTTAATTATATATGCAAATAGTCCCCATGAATAGATTAAAGCTAAAGCAAAACTTACTTAGCAAAACCCAGAATACCATGGCTGATATACCTACAAATTGCTAAAAAATAAAATAAAATGTGATTTCAAAAATAAGAGAGGGAAATTAAGAAAAAGATAGATTTGAAATGCTGATATAGAATCAAGACCATCAATTAGACCATATATATACAAATACAGTACAATAAATTTCTACATAAATATGATATAGATAACAGAATAATAAGAGTTGGAAGGGACCTTGGAGGTCCTCTTGTCCAAACAGGAAACCTTATAACATTTCAGACAAATACTTGTCCAATCTCTTCTTATAAACTTCCAGTGTTGGAGCACTCCCAATTTCTGGAGGCAAGTCATTCCACTGAGTTATTGTTCTAGCTGCCAGAAATTTTCTCCTTAGTTTTAGGTTTGTTCTCTTTTTGATCACTTCTTGTCCTGCCTCCACATACTTTTGAAAATAGATAGACCTCCTCTTCTTTGTAACACTGCTATCATGTCACCCCTAGTTTTTTCATTAAACTAAAGATAACCAATTCATGTAACTGTTTTTCACATGTTTTAGCCTTCAGACTCCTAATTATTTTTGCTGCTCTTCTCTATACTTTTACAATAATGCTTGCAGTATTCCAAGTGTGGTCTTACTAAGGCATTGTAAAGTGATTTTTCACTTGATCTTGATTCTATCTCTCTGTTAATGCAACCTAGCATTGTGTTGGCTTTTTTGGCAGCTGCACACACTGCTGGGTCTACATTATCAAATGCCTTACATTTTGCATTTTGAAGTCCAAGTCCAAGTTACAGAACAAATAAAAACATGATTGATAAATTGGATGCAAAACTTTAAAGAAATGCAATTAATGCATTTATTGAGAGGATCTTAGGGATCAAGTTCCAAATGAAACCAAAATTTTTAATTAGCTTTAATTCCATAACATATCAATAAAATGTTATAATTTAAGATATGTGGTTATAGTAACGAGGACAAATCTTATTCAATACTGGAAAAAATAGTGCAGATAAAATATTATTGGCAACTTAAACTTAGACAAAGTGCAGTAATGTAAAGCAAATAGTATACATATATAATAAACATTTAATTAAATTCAAGCAAGAATGGAGTCAGTAAATATTATACAAATAACAGGAACTGATTAATTGAGCCAAAAGAATTACTTCAAAATCATTACAGTGATAGAAAGGCAAGGATTGGGGGCGGGGGAATCAACCATTAAAAATCATGGATTTATTAACAGAGACCAGCATAAATCAAATAGTTAGCATTTATAGAAAAAGAAATATTTTCATATTGAATTTGTATTTCAAAAAATCTGTCTGAAATATATTAGAAAAATCCCATAAGGCAACACTGCTGACATTGATTATATTTTATCCATTAATCGACCCATTTGTATAGTGGCTGCAATTCTCTATCAATTTAATAATTTTGGTTTAGTAGTAGTGATGAATTTTATTAATCAATTTCCCACAAGAGAAAAAAAGAGAAAATTGCCACAAGGTTCAGCAATTGCATCAACCATCAAATATTTAAGAGCCACAATAATGCATTTGAATTGAAATGATCAGTTTATCAGAATAAACACTACATGAATTATACAATATGTTATCTGAAACTACCTGTTTCATCATTGAAACTCTGTTGTGGACAATTAATGAAATTGGTGATACCAGAAACTGTAGAAAAAGCAAAAAGTCAGACCAGACCAAGCAGATGATGCAGAGACAATGACAATAGAAACATGAACAGTCAGAAACACTACATGATATATTGTAGTAATCAACACCATTGAAAACAATTGAAAGAAGATATTGTAAAATAAAATTGTCTGCTTATGCAATCAATCATTCAAACAATCTTTGATGTAATGCTAATTGACTTAAAAAAAAATCAGAAAATACTCAAAGAAGCAACCAACAAGATGTAATTCAATTCAATTGAATTAGTTATTGCGTGTTAAAGCAGTTGAGAAGCAGTTAGAAAGCTCTTCATCTTGCAATGGGTTGAATTTAGGAAGATGTTGATAATATTATCCCAGTTTTTAAATGAAGTGCTATGTTCAAAATATTAAAAGAGATAATCTTTATTGTCATTTTTTACTATGGGCATACTAGCACACATTAAAAATGAAATTCTGTTGCCTGCGCTCAAAAGTGTACACATACATAACACATATATAGACATGCTATATATACATATATGTATATACCTATACACAGGTGGGATTCAAAAATCCCAGAAACCGATTCACTTCCTGGTTGTTGGGTGGGCATGTCTATGGTGGGCATGGCATACTGGAACTTCCAGGAGGCCCATTTTTTGCCTTCCCAGGGTCCAGAGACTTCCCTTGGGCTTCTGGGAGAGCAAAAATGGTTTCCCTTGGGGTCCAGAAGCCCTCCGGAAGCCGGAAACAAGCCTATTTCTGAACTTCCAGAACTTATGGGAGGGTCATTTTTCACCTTCTCCAGGGTCTGGAGGCTTCTCTAGGGCCTCTGGGAAGGCAAAAACAGTCTCCCCTGGGGTCCAGAGGCCCTCCGGAAGCCGGAAACAAGCCTATTTCTGGATTTCCAGAACTTATGGGAGGGTCATTTTTTACCTTCTCCAGGGTTCGGAAGCTTCTCTCGGGCTCTGGGAGGGCAAAAATGGATCCCCCCAGGGTTAGGAGTCCCTCTGGAAGCCAGAAACAGGCCTGTTTCTGGACTTCCGGAAGACCCTTTTTTTGCCCTCCCAGGGCCTCCATATGGACCTTGCACTTACCTGAGTCCAAAATGGGCTGTGTGGAGACTCCTGGGAGGGAAGGGGTGTGCAGGGCCAGCTGGTCAGTTCAACTACTGGTTCAGAAAACCAGGTGTAAATTAACATCTGGTTCGCCCAAACCAGTCCGAACTGGTAGAATCCCACTCCTGCCTATCCCTGTCCTATTCTAAGTCTATACTTAGACTTAGAATAACTTTATTGTCATTTTGAATGTGCACTAATTGGAATACATTAAAATGAAATTTCATTGCATACAGCTCTCAAAGGGTCACCACCTCCAAAATACACTACATATCCATGACAAAATAAATAAATAAATACAAAATTATGCATATACCCAAATATATTATATGACACAGAAGAACATGTAAATACATATAAATGTTAATCACTGTTCATCTTTAATTCATAGTGGAAAGAGGAAACTTGAAATATATCAATATAGTAATAATAATAATCAATATAGTAATAATAATAATAGTAATCATAATGATTTTAAGAAGATACTTGATTGACAGCTAGGATGCTGACAGCAACCCATATCAACCATCAGCGCCACCAATGATATTTGTGATACATTTTTAAATGTTCAGTTCACAGTTTCATGTTTAATGAATAAAAGATAATAATAAATAATATTGTAAAAATATGGCATAGAATTCTTAAGAATCTAGACTGGGTAACTAAGGACTTTAAATTATTATGAACATTTGGAAACCATGTAATATTTGTGGAAATATTAGTAAACAGTATGGTGGATGAAATGGATTTGTTATCTCTTGCCATTCAATGTGAAATGGTTGAAATGGCTGAAATTTGCAAGCAAAAAGGCATGCAAATGTGATGGGTTGCATAGAAATTTGATAGACAAACAAACAAACAAAACCATTGGGGTCACCTGGAGTTGGTTGGACTATATATGTTCATGCATATGTAGATACATACATAATAATACCAGTCTGCTTCGATGCTTCCCTTCATGTAGCAGAAATGAACTGTGCACCTCAGGATATCAAGTTCATCTGCAGACATATCCACTCCATTCTAATTCTTCATTTTGTATGTCAGAAGAGAAGTTTCAAATGTGACGCTGATTTAACTTGACATCAGTTAAAGGCCTTGCTTCAAAGACAGAAGCTTCTCTACATATGCTACACTTCTGCAGAAGCCACTGTTGTTGTTGTTTTTTACAAGCAAAACAAAATAGTGTGACCATTCTGCCCCACTGCTTACAACCAGGAGGAGGGAAGTCAATTTTCTTTGTGAGTTTGCTTCAAGGGAATATTTTTGCTTAGAGCTTCATGAAACTGAAACACCCCTTTGAACCTCTAAACATCCCTACAAAATGTCACCTTCTTCCAATTATATTGTTTTTCTTAGCCTGCAACAGTGTACAGTATTGCTCAACACCCCTCCCTTCTCTTTTAGTTTTGAACAGTTGAAGAATTATTCACCAAAGTAGCTGAGGAGATAATGTCTATGGCTAAAATTGTGTTTAAATAATCTTTTAAAGATTAATTCTAATGCATTTTCTTTCCTTGTCCTTAGGAATTGTTTTAATGATCCTGTCATTTGAAAATCCTAGTAGCTGACCTCAGAGCGATATAGATTATTCCTTTTTTATGTTAATTTCACAATATATGCAGCTTGAATATTCAGGAGGAATGTAGGCAGAATATTTGAAGTGTGTTTCACTTATAATACCTCAAGTAGTAGAGAAAAAATATTTTCAACTGGCTGTCCTCAAAATATGCATATAGACAATATCTAAAGGTTCTTTACATAAATCGTTGTGTACAACAACAAGAGGCATGCTTGTATGTCATACATAATGGTATATTAATGTTAGACATTAAAATTCTGTGATTATACGTCAACCTGATATGAATTTTCAGTGTTTTTAGACTTTCTATGCTTTCAGATTTTAACAGATACTATATATTTTTTCAATTGCCAGGTCCCAGCCAAGAGACAAGACAGTGAGATCGAATTGAATCGAATCCCTTATTTGTTTACATCTAATAGAGTGTCTTGCCAAACTAAAGCTATAATGTTCTAAGATATAAGATATGTCTTGAGATATTCTAGGATATGGTTACCCTGAAAGTCTTCCCTCCTCATCTATCCAGCTTGAACCTCTTGATCTGGGGATGTTTTGGGGAAAGCTCTAAGTTGGCAAAATACCTTCCCTGGTCCTGGTAGGTGCACATTCCATCACAATAATATATGTATATGTGGGATTAGTTAAAATTATTTTTCTAGCAAATGACATATGTCACACAATGCTTCTAAGAAGTATTGCTCATTTATTGGTGGACATAACCATAGCTAATCCAAAGTACTGTTGAGAAACAGTTACTTAAATAAATGGTGACAAATCATATACTAATTGAAAGATCTATATACAATTTTGGATATTGCTATAAGCATAAATCAAGTTGGGGGGAGAATGCAGCAACTGAACAATAAGTCATTGTGTAAGACAACTCAATACAAGCATAAAAGCACAAAAAGATAGAAATGTTAAGGTGCATGTTTCTTTTTTTTTTTAGAATTATCATGGTTACATATAAATATATATGATCACTATACTTCAGTAGGAAACTATAGTGATGGAGGAAAATGCAGAAAAGAGCTGCCAAAATAATCAACAGGTTAGAATTATTTTCCCATAATGAAAGTCTACAGTGTCAAAAAGAGTGGTTTAGGGGGGGAAAGTGTAAAAGGTATGTAATATTTTACCCAAACGTCAATGGATTATAAAGGAAGATGGGAGATTCAGAACAGAGAGAAAAAATGTCTACTCCATATGTACAAAATATGAGAGCTGACAATCTGGATAGCTTAAAAAGAATTAAGAAAGATTCCTGGTGGACAAGATAATGAATGATAGTTATATATTATCTCCAGTATCAGAAGCAGTAGGAGTCTGAATGGCAGTTGCTGGGATACATGAGCAGAAGGCCAAATAACATTTTTGAGTTTCTCATAGGGATCTAGTTAGTAGCAGTGAGGAATATGCAAGTTCTCAAAGATGAATTGCCATCCATCTAACATCCTCAGATCCAACAGTGAAGAATATTCAAGATCTCAAAGAAGAATTGCCATCCATCTAGACATTCCTTCACCTCTAGAGAAGGGTTAGAAAATGAGTTACTTGGGCTTAGAATAAACCCAAGACTGTGTGAAGGACGAAATGAGATATATAATGCAGAAACTGACAGAAATATAGTTGAATTTTGTTTTATTTTTATATTCTAAGATCTGCTAAGCCATATTTCAAAACTAAATAGTTCTCCCACATAGCCAAAAAAGACATTGAATATAACACTAAATAATATTAAGTAATATCACATTAAATTGCTTAACATTTGATAAATAAAAAGCACAATATAACAAAATGACAAATATGAATGTATACACACACCATGTATGTGTTTGTGTAGGTGTATTGTCTCCAGTTGTTAAATGTGCATACATACAGTGTGTGTGTGTGTGTGTGTGTGCGTGCGTGTGTGTGTGTGAGAGAGAGAGAGAGAGAGAGAGAGCACAGCTTGATGGCATAGTGCTTAAAGCAGGGGTATAAAACTTGCATTGTCATGGCATTGTCACATGACATATGATAATAATCTCCTCACACATTAAGCCAATGGTATAAAAAGGAAAAGAAAAGAAGTCTAATTTTGAACATTTGCTCAACAGTAGAAGGCTTTGCATTTTTTCCATTTGGCACCCCATGAAAACACTGTATGTTGTCAACCTGCCCATTCATTCCCAGCTGCCAGCCTGGCCTTTCTCTTTGAAAAATCAGGAGAATACCACATTAATTAGTTGTATGAAAGTCTATGCTGATATGTGCAAAAGATCCACTCCTTGGAAAATCTCTTTGAAATAACTACTGCTTGAAATGGCTGAAGAAGGGTGTGTGAAGCATTTCAATATCATTAGAATTGATAATTACAGCAATAATTCAGATGTAATACTATCAGAACAGAAATATACAGATGAAACTTAGAAAAAATTAGAATATCGTGCAAAAGTTCATTATTTCAGTAATGCAACTTAAAAGGTGAAACTAATATATGAGATAGACTTATTACATGCAAAGCAAGATAGTTCAAGCCGTGATTTGTCATAATTGAGATGATTATGGCTTACAGCTCATGAAAACCCCAAATCCACAATCTCAGAAAATTAGAATATTACATGCAATCAATACAAGGATAGAACAATATCGGACCTCTGAAAAGTATAAACATGCATATGTACTCAGTACTTGGTTTGAGTCCCTTTTGCAACAATTACTGTCTCAATGTGGCGTGGCATGAAAGCTATCAGCCTGTGGCACTGCTGAAGTGTTATGGAAGACCAGGATGCTTCAATAGCGGCCTTCAGCTCTTCTGCATTGTTCGGTCTCATGTCTCTCTTCTTTCTCTTCGCAATGCCCCATAGATTTCCTATAGGGTTCAGGTCAGGTGAGTTTGCTGGCCAATCAAGCACTGTAATCCCACGGTCATTGAACCAGGTTTTAGTGCTTTTGGCAGTGTGGGCAGGTGCCAAGTCCTGCTGAAAAATGAAGTCAGCATCCTCATAAAGCTCGTCTGCGGAAGGAAGCATGAAGTGCTCCAAAATCTCCTGGTAGACAGTTGTGTTGACCCTGGACTTAATGAAGCACAGTGGACCAACACCAGCAGATGACATGGCTCCCCAAATCAACACAGACTGTGGAAACTTCACACTGGACTTCAAGCATCTTGCAGTGTGTGCCTCTCCATTCTTCCTCCAAACTCTGGGTCCTGGTTTCCAAATGAGATGCAAAACTTACTCTCCTCAGAAAAGAGGACTTTGGACCACTGAGAACAGACCAGGTCTGTTTTTCTTCAGCCCAGGTAAGACGCTTCTGATGTTGTTTGTTTTTCAGGAGTGGCTTGACAAGAGGAATATGACATTTGAAGCCCATGTCCAGGATCTGTCTGTGTGTGGTGGCTCTTGATGCACTGACTCCTGCCTCAGTCCACTCCTTGTTAAAGTCCCCAACACTTTTGAATGGCCATTTCCTGGACAATCCTCTCCAGGCTGCGGTCATCCCTGCTGCTTGTGCATCTTTTTCTTCCACACATTTCCCTTCCACATAACTTTCTATCAATGTGCTTTGATACAGCACTTTGAGAACATCCAACTTCTTCTGCAATTACCTTTTGAGGCTTTCCCTCCTTATGGAGGGTGTCAATGATGGTTTTCTGCACAACTGTCAGGTCAGCAGTCTTTCCCATGATTGTGCTTCCTACTGAACCAGACTGTGAGACCATTTAAAGGCTCAGGAACCCTTTGCATGTGATGTGTCATAATTGAAATGATTATGGCTTAATTAGCTGATTAGAGTGGGACACTTTGGGCCTAGAATATTAAACCTTTTCATAATATTCTAATTTTCTGAGATTGTGGATTTGGGGTTTTCATGAGCTGTAAGCCATAATCATACCAATTATGACACATCACGGCTTGAACTATCTTGCTTTGCATGTCATGAGTCTATCTCATATATTAGGTTTACCTTTTAAGTTGCATGAACTTTTGCATGATATTCTAATTTTTCGAGTTTCACCTGTGGTCACTGGAAATTCTGGGCAAAGTACTCCAAATGCATTAGGAGAGTGCTAGGTTAGGGAAAGTTGTTTTGTATAGATATGGTTTCAAAGGGAATGATATCTGTTCTTAAAGAGAGTTCAGAGATTTCTAAATAGCCCTACATATATTTAATTTGATTATGGTTTGAAATATTTAAAAAAGTTAAAATTAAAAAAGGAAATATTTAATACCAATCCTTAAGTCTAGGAGATTTCTTTTGATATCTAAACACCAATAATAGATAATTATAGATATCCAGTGGTTAGTCCAGATTGGTTTCAAAATAATGGCTGACCATTTAGACTACAACTGATCTTTGAGAAGTAGAGACAGTGAGACAATTGATGTTGCATGCCCACTTGATGTGGGAAATTTTTTTTCCAGATGCTTCTTCCCAATTATTGTGAAAGTACTTCTTTGAATACTACTGATGAAAATCATAACTCATCTGCTAGGGAAAAAAAATTCTAAATCTGTTTTTTTTGTGGGTTGGATTGTGCCCCCCCCCCAAAAGGGGATCTATAATCCCAGTTTTCACTTCTTCAAATTGGTTGAGTATTATTTTGCCAATGAATAGCTCACATATTTTTTCTTTTCTTACTTGCTGCCATTCTGTATTTACAAAACCTAGGAACTATATTGTTGTTTGATCAATTTAATAAAAGATGAATACAGTCGGTATGTAGATGGTAGAATTATGCGGAATTCTAGACAAATAATAAAAAAAAAGACTAGCTCTTATCAGAAAACTGACAATCTCAGGAGGCAGAGTGAATTATGAATTCAATTTTGCTTGGGATAATTGTTTGGAAATGACAATGTTTGCCTTGACATTTATGCAGAACATGGCTGTGTTTGTTTTAAAAAAAACACCTGCCTGGCTTTGGATGGAAGACTACATTTGATTCAATGAATCAACCAAAAACACAAACAAATAGAACTTCTCTTTTTGTGTATGAATTTTTACTAAAGATTATGCCCATTATGTGCATAATATTAGATAATTTTGCACTTGATGAAATCTATGGTAGTATTCAGTGGGGAAATTAGTTGTTTGCCAACATCTGTCTTCAAACTCCACATTTTGGATAAATAAATTCCACATTTTGTATTTATTTATACATTTACAACTATTTATAGAGTAGACTATCCACTCCACCATATACTGAAAGAGGCCAATGGGTGGATGTCACCCTTGTATGGCAGGAAAACCCACACAATCTCAGTCTAGCACGCACAATTTTCCTTGTTTCCATCCCCCTAAGAAGCAGAAAAAACAACACTTCAAGAACTTTAAATAACCAGCTGGAAGCAGATTTTCCTTCATTGACAGGAGAGGAAGCAGGAACAAATTGATGCTTCTTGCATAAAGAGACATGCACAGAATGATTGCACAGAAGGGGATGCTTAAGCAAATTGCTATTCCATCCCCCCCCCCTCCAATAGCAGTAGAATATATTAAGTGGACGTCAGCATCCAAACCATTGTTTGTTTATTCCTGCAAAACAGAGAGAACAGGAGTTTTGTGGCACTTATTGATTGTACACTGGAACATACAATAATTTGAATTTCTGAATATTTTGTTATACAGCACTATTCAGGAATGCTGTTTTAATAAATTCAATATTTCTTATTAAAGTAATTTTCCAGCAAAGGTATTTTATTTCCTGTAATTTAATTTTTTTAGACAGTATGCCTCATTACCAAAATATATACCCAAACTTGGAATTTCTCTATAGGAATCCACCTCTCATGCATTGTTTTGTATCTCCACTGTTCCAGGGGTCAGTTCAACACAGATAAATCATGCAATTCTCAGACTCTATGGTGTGAGAGAAGCTGTGTCTCAGTCACCAGATCTCATTCCCCAACCCAGAAACTGAGAAGATACTTGGCAAAACAACGCAAAATATTGTTGAGAAAATTTATATTGATTTATATTGACTTATATACTACTTCACAGTGCTTCACAGTCCTCTCTAAGCAGTTTAAGAGTCAGCATATTGCCCAACAATCTGGGTCCTCATTTTACTGAGTCAACCTTGAGCCTGGTGAGACTCAAACTATCAAATTGCTGGCAGCCAGCAGTCAGCAGAAGTAGCCTGCAGGACTACCTTCTAACCACTGCACCACCATGGCTCTTAACAAAGCCCCTGTATGCAGCAGCACAATAGAGCTCTGCCAGCAGCCAGCTGTACTGGTTTGATATCCAAAACTTCTGATCAGTAGCCTTGGCTCTGATATTAAAGGAAGACACTGGTGAGTTGGCAGCAAATCAGTAGAATGATAATGGGATCTCTGCCCACACTTTACTTTCAGCATCAGAATATTTTAAACATGGCTTTGAAAGTGGCATGGCCTTATTCTGCTAACAGATTTCATAGCAAATAAATTTCCTTTCTTCAAAAACCTGATTCTGCACTGTACCTTCAGAGACATGGCATTGTTTAGCTGGTAGCTTTTATAATTCACATGAAAGAAATTGTATATCTGCAGAAGATCAGCCTATTGCAAAGTACAGAAATCAAACATTTGTGTGTGTGAGAGGGAGAAAATGTGAGTGACATAGACACATTAAATCCTAAGTCTTCCTTAGAACTTTTATAATTCGTTGATTTTTCAAACTTTTTGGTCCCATCCTTGAAGATCAACATTTGTTCCCTACTTCCCCTGTCTGGCCTGAAATCCTGCTGCACTTGCTTCAATCCATACGGAAAGACTTGATCTCGTGACTGGGCTTTTGCCACTGCTCCAAGGAGGCCTCTGTCTCTTGAAGAGGAGATATCCCCAGAATCCTATCAAGGATAGAAATATGCTAAGACAAGAATCCAATATTAATAGTAACATTGAATAGAAATTATTCCTTCTTCTCTCAGTGTGGCAAAAATGCCTTTGTCAGCACATTTGAGCTTACATGAAGACAACTTGATATAAATTATGTAATGTGATATGTCTGTGAAAGAAATTTAACTTTGCTTTTTTTTAACTGTGTGAATTTAAATAATATTATTAGGAAGTTACAGATATGAACAAGTAGGTCAAAGTAATACTACCAAATTAAGGCCAAGATGATACTACCCGACCTTTATATATTAGTTGATGAAACTTTGGATTAGTTTGCTGTATTATTATATTGTTTTGATTGCCTCTTGTAAGAAAGTTTGAGGGCCAATTCTAGCTCATTATTTTGCATTTTTTAAAGAGTGGGCATTGAAGAAAGAAGCCTCTGGGAAGCAAATCGCTAAAATCCTCAACCTTAAACCCTCCAGGCTTTTACTTACTATAAAGTACTGTATATCAATCCAGATTGTATTTTATAAACCAGTGTAGACTCTAATCAGTGTAATCATGAGACTTGAGCATCTGAAATGTTAATTGTGGTTATTACATTAGTTGAAGAAGTGAAAATTGAAGGAATACTGGGGTGAAGTAGCCATGTAATGTAGTTCTTGTTTGTAAGGTCAATTAAAGCTGAGTGAAACCTAAGGGATATCTTCAAAATTTAAAAAATAAGTAGGATTATGTGGCAGGAGAAGCTAATGCTGATGATGTAAAGCTATTCCACACCACAGACAATACTGCTACCCTTCAAAAAGACCCCGACTACGTATCAGAATGGTCAAACAAATGGCAACTTCAAATCTCAACAAATAAATGCTTTGTCCTACATATTGGCAAAAAAAATCAGAAAATAAAATACAAGCTGAACAGTCAAGACCTTGTTGATGATCCAAACTCTGTCAAGGACTT
Source organism: Bungarus multicinctus (assembly GCA_023653725.1). Classification (NCBI taxonomy): domain Eukaryota; kingdom Metazoa; phylum Chordata; class Lepidosauria; order Squamata; family Elapidae; genus Bungarus; species Bungarus multicinctus. The sequence goes on along the minus strand of CM042838.1, from coordinate 92,118,229 downwards.
TGGAATACTCATCTCTAATGATCTAAGTGCTAGAGCCCACTGTAACTACATAGCCAAAGAGGCATTAAGAGTTGTTAACCCATCCTACATAGCTTTTTCTCTGATAATATCACACTAATAACTGGAGCATACAAAATATTTGCTAGACCAATACTCGAATACAGCTCATCAGTCTGGAACCCGCATTATGTATCTGATATTAACACAGTTGAGAAAGTCCAGAAATATTTCACAAGAAGAGTTCTCCACTCCTCTACTCATTGCAGAATATAGCTTATGCCACCAGACTTGAAACTCTAGACCTAGAAAATCTAGAACTACGCCGCCTTCAGTCCGATCTAAGTATAGTATATAAAATCATACATTGCAATGTCCTACCTGTCAATGAATACTTCAGCTTCAACCATAACAATACAAGAGCATACAATAGATACAAACTCAAGGTAAACAACACCAAACTTGATTGCAGGAAATACAACTTCAGCAACAGAGTGGTCAATGTCTGGAATACTCTACCTGACTCTGTGGTTTCTTCCCCAAATAAAATTTAACCTTAGACTGTCTACTATTGACCTCACCCCTTTCCTGAGAGGTTTGTATGGAGCATGCATAACAGATAACAGATAATCAGAGTTGGAAGGGACCTTGTAGATCATCTAGTCCAACCCCCCACCAAACCCTACACCATTTCTGACAAATGGCAGTCCAATCTCTTCTTGAAAGTCTCAAGTGATGGCACTCCCACAACTTCCAAGGGCAAAGTTGATTGGTTCCATTGGTTGATTGTTCTCACTGTCAGAAAGTTTCTTCTTATTTCCAGGTTAAATATCTCCTTGGTCAGTTTCCATCCATTATTCCTTGTCTGACCTACAAGCACTTTAGAAAATAGCTTGACCCCTTCCTCTCTGTGGCAGCCCCTCAGATATTGGAACACTGCTATCATGTCTCCCCTGGTCCTTCTCTTTACTAGACTAGCCAAGCCCAGTTCTTGTAACCGTTCTTCATATGTTTTAGTTTCCGGTTCCCTAATCATCCTGGTTACTCTTCTCTGTACTTTTTCTAGAGTCTCAACATCTTTTTTGTAATGTGGTGAACAAAACTGGATGCAGTACTCTAGGTGTGGTCTTACTAAGCCTTTATAGAGTGGTATTAGTACCTCCCTTGATCTTGATTGTATCCCTCTGTTAATACAATTTAGGATTGCATTAGCTTTTTAAGCTGCTGCTGCAAACTGCTGGTTCATATTTAGACACTGCTGGCTCGTAAGCACATCAATGTGCCTACCGTCATTGTCCTATTGATTATTTTTATTTTTCTTATATGTATCCATTTCATATATTCATAACTATGTTTATATTTATACCTATTATCTTGTAAGTGATTGACAAATAAAATAAATAAATAAATAAATAAATAAATAAATGTGAAATAAATGGTTCCTGTAGAGTTCCTATAAAATCTGACTTCCTTAGAGTTCCTATAAAAGAATACACTAAAAGCACAATTGCAAACAATTCAAACTGGGGGTGCATAGAGAGGGAAACAGCACAGCATGAGAGTTAAGTGAATATACAATTGAGCGAAAATCCATAAAACTGAAAAGTAGAGCTAGTCAAAGGTATTAGTAATAGTCATAATTTGTAGGTTAGAAAATGATAGGCTGAAATTGAATAGAGACCAATTTGCATTCTGCCCAGAGTTGCTGGATATGAGATAGGTGGCAAATAAATTTCATAATAAAATTAATGATAAATAAAAAGGTCTTCAATTGGGAAATAGAAATTGAATGCAGAGTTATGGGATGGGGGAGACCTGGCTTGGTAACCGATTTGTAAAAATGGTGATGGAATAGTAGCTGACTACAAAAAGAGCAGGATCAGAGAGGAGCAGTGAAAATGATAATGGGATTACAAACTAAAATTTATAAACTGAGATAAAGGAAACAGAAATGCAAAACAAGACCAAGGGAGGGGTAAAATATTATTCTTCAAATATATCAGATACTGTAAAACAGGGTCTCAAAATCAATTTCATAGAGGGTCACATCAGAGCTGTGGTTGACCTTGGTGGACTGGACAGGTGTGGGCGACTGGGTGGGTGTGGCCAGCTGGTGGGCATGGCCAGCTTAACGCCACTCTCCAAACTGCTGGCCCGATGTTTCCTTTTTGCATTGGATAGACCAGGCCAAAGCCACATTGGCTGGCTTCTTACATTTTCCTGGATGGCCCTATGGGCCAAATCCAACTACATCACAGACTGGATGTGGGCTGTGGGCTTTGTGTTTGACACCGTTGCTGTAATACATTGTGTTGGGATCTGTTCTCCCTCATTCTAGAATAAAAGACATGGAACAACATTAGAGGACAAATTCAAATTCAAATTTTGAAATATCTTCTAAGCAAGAAAAGCAGGTTGACATTGCAATTAATTGCCAATATCTTCCACATCAGATATTTTCAGATAGAGGCTAGACAGTCATCTATCATGGTTGCTTCAGTTTGGGTTCCTACACTGAACATGGTTTGGACTCTATAATTTAACAGCCTATTCTTATTTAGAACTTCTATAATTTCTCTGGCAGGGCGTATAAATTCAACTATGTGTATCACCCTAATTACAATTCAAGGGAATATTATTCATATACAGCCAACCAAAAACAAAAACACAAATTTCTCTTTACTTTTCCAACAGCAGAGACAAATGTGGCTATCTGTTTAAAGAAATCTTATCCCTCAACAAAAATGATGGGGTACTTATATGATCACTAGTAACATAACTCTGGAACACCTGACAGTATAAAGGAAATGCAGTGTAGGGGTTTCTTGAGAATAGCTGCATTCACAGAACCAAGAACTCTCCTTATATATATCCTCAGTACACACTACTCTGAACCATTTGAACAGAAATGTCTGTGTAAAGCAAGCAGATCTAATATTAATTTTAAAATGTATATAATATATAGATTTATATAACTGGATAATGCTAGTTTTCTACTTATAGAGCAGTGTGAAATTTTAGATCAAGAAATGTATTGAAACACAGTTCCATTGAACTGCCACTTCAAATTTGATTGTCACAATGAGTCAGTGTGATTCATTTAATTGAATCTGATACATTAAGATCTTTCTATTTGATGCACATTTGCACATACATAAATAGAGCAACAGCACTTACACTTATATACCTCTCCATAGTGCTTTACAGCACTGAACGGTTGACATATTTGTATATTTGGCATGTACCTAATTTATATTAAAACAAATATGATTATAAATAATTATTTATCTATATTTTCCAAAATAAAATTTAAACCATACCAGTTTATAACACTTTGTATATCCACATAATTAGCACATATGTATGGATGAGAGTTTTATTTGGACTCCATATTAATAGTATATTGATATTAATAGTATTTGAATTATATATATATATATATATATATATGAATCTTTGGTTCTTCGGGTTTTCTCCCGCGTAGAATTGGAAATATCTAGGCGACGTTTCGATGAAGTCTCATTCATCATCTTCAGGCTTGTGTCTTCGGCCTTGTGCTTCTCAGAGTAATGTGAGCTTGCAGCTGCTTCTTCCTTTTAACTACTAGTGGTGGTGTGACTTGATTGGGTGGGGGCTTGGCTGTGTTCTGATTGGTTGGGGGGTTGGCTGTGTTCTGATTGGCTGGGGGTATGTTGTGTTCTGGTGGGGGTTTGGTTGTACTCAGAACACACCCCCAGCCAATTAGAACACAGCCAACCCCCCAACCAATCAGAACACCCTCCACCCAATCAGAAAACAGCCAAGCCCCCACCCAATCAAGTCACACCCCACTAGTAGTTAAAAGGAAGAAGCAGCTGCAAGCTCACATTACTCTGAGAAGCACAAGGCCGAAGACACAAGCCTGAAGATGATGAATGAGACTTCATCGAAACGTCGCCTAGATATTTCCAATGCTACGCAGGAGAAAACCCGAAGAACCAAAGATCCACATACAAATACCCGCGAAAACCTCTGAAAACATATATATATGTGTGTGTGTGTGTATACACTGTATATTAAAAGAAGCTTTTGTTTGAAACTCTTATCTTATATATCTGAGTCAGTAAAAACTAAGCATATTTTATCAAGCATTTAACAAGATCTAGTTTCTATTCTGAATTTGCTTAGAGCAGGTAAAATATCTTTATTACTTGGCAGTTTTGCCTCTTGCATTTCTTTATATTTTTCTTTTTATGTGCCATAAATATATGTCCAATATGTAATGTGTTTCTGAGATTATAGCTACATTAAATATAAACAAATTTCAAACTTTAATATGATTGAAATGTTTTGGAAAAACAATTCATAACCTCTTCTATTATAGTCATTTTTATCTTCCCTGTACTTTCAAAATGGAAATTTATTTTCAGCTTTATCTCTCCACTACAGCACATGCTTCTTAGTGCTTAATGATTGTGCGCAGGTCCAAATATTTTCTATGAGGACACCCACTTTGGTAGACATTAGAAGTAAATGACATCAGTTCATGTCCGTCCAGGGTTAGTCATTTCTTCTCAAACTTTCTTCTGTGGAAAGTATTTTTTTAAGAACCATAATTAGGTAGGTTCAGGAAAGTTTTAAAACTCCATTTTACATATACATAACAAGACAAATTTAATAGAGAGGACATAAAGTATAGACCACACTGAAGTGCATTCCATGCTCAGAGGCCACCACCCCAAAAAAGTTGCTTATAGCCAACAACTTGCTATGCCCTAAATAGGCCACAGAAGATTTTTGAAGAGATTTTTTTAAAGGTCCTTTGTGAAACAACATGGCCTCCTTGCTTCTAAGAGTGAAACAGCTACATTGCTTCCCTTCAGATATATTATTTCTCCTATTGACATCTTGGTGATGATAACGGATATTGCACATCTTGGTGATATTTATAGTGAAGTTGATAAGTTTTCTTGAGACACTTGATATCAGTACTTCATCTTTGGGAGAAGAATTACATTGCTTCCCTGGCATGAAGAGCATCAAGGAGTTAAATCAAATCAACTTCACATTCAGGCTTAAATCTGATGCCCTTTGGACTGCAGGGCTATTTTTAGCATTTGTTGAATTGTTTTAGTAGGTAATATTTAGTAATATTGATTTCCTGTTGGTGAAGAAGTTATATTATGTGGTTTTACTAAAATCTTTTTGAATTGTTTCAAATACTAGTCTAGGAACATTCTCTCTATCTCCCTCCCTCCCTCTCCCTCCTCTCTCTCCTTGAAGATTAAAAGTTATGAAAGTGATGTCCATGATGACGATTTTTTAAATTACAAGAACAGGATTAAATTTGGATGTCCTTTCTCTTTGTATGTTTCTCTATGTGCTTGAATATTGACAATGCAGCAGATGAAAAACAATGGAGACACCAGAAACACTGGGTTCTTTCCTTTCACACTTCAAGTTAAGAATTGCCTCCTCAATTGGAGCCATTTCCTTGAGAAGAAGAATGGCTATCTTAGTGGGAGCTTAATGTATTTGCAAGGAGAATTAGAGGAGTGAAGCTGAAGACAGAAGAACATCTAAAATGCTAAATAGCAAAGAACAAGAAAAAACAAAAAGCTGGAGAAAGCAGAGTGGGAAAAAAAAATCAAGGTACTGTTAGAGAAAGAAACCTGAAGCCAGTAGTATTTCTTAGCATGTGTATAAATATATGTGCTGTGCAAGGCCACTAAATAACTTTGCAATAACAGCAAGCTGAGAATAGAAAGACTGTGGTTGTTGGAGAAGTTCCAGGTAGCACCATTCCAAAAGGAGAGAGGATGATGGCTACTCTTCCTCTTTGGAGTGCCACAGTACATGATGCCCAGGAGGTTTATCAAAAGAGCTGCAGGAAAAGTCTGGAAGGTTGCTAGTGCAACAATGACAGTACCAGCAGCCAGCCACACCAAGAGCTACAAGATTTAGTGATGCATCAGTTGCCAGAAATCTGTCCCCCCAGTACAGATAACCAAGGGAAAATCAGAAATAGGGCTGGGAAAGATAGATTGAACTATTTATTTATTTTTTTAATTTTTATTTGTCAAGCAATTATAAGATAACAGGTATAAGTATAAACATAGTTATGAATACATGAAATGGATACATATAAGAAAAATAAAAAGAAACAATAGGACAGGGATGGTAGGCACATTGGTGTGCTTATCCATATCCCCTAATTAACTAGATCTGAAAATTAAAATTCTGTACACAGATGATACATTATAAGAAAACAAAGTCTAAGAACATTAGTTATAAATAGAAATAATGGTAAAGACATAGTTAGAACTTGGATAAAGTATAGGATAATGGAGATTAGATAAAATAGAAGCTAGAATAAGTTTAATAGGGAAAATAGAATATACATATTGTTTACTGACTAAAATTGTGATCAGCAACCCAATCATTAAGCAACGTGGGTGCTAAATGAAATCATAAGTATGCTTGTGATCTTACTTCAGCTTTCCTTTGCTTTACACACTTGCAATAGTCATAAATATGAGGTTAGGACACAAAGTTACTTTTCATTATCATCATAACCGTGAATGGATGCTAAAAGAGGCTTTTATAAACAAGGACAACTTACATATTAAGACAACCTATTAAATATTAGATGTAGGGGAATTGCAAATAAGAAAGCAAAAGAATTGTGGTTCTTTTTAAAACCAACATTTGTTTAAAAATACTTTTTATTATAACATTGCTGGATTGTTGTTTGCCTGAATCTGTACTAACTTTGAACTCATCACACAGTGCATTTTTCTGCCTGACAACTTGATTCACCTGCAGATGTTAGAAAGTGTGGGTCTGATTTGCAGTGCAAATCATATATATTCATATTAATTGCATAATTCTATTTTGGCTTTTACATTGAAATAGACAGGAGTAATCCCCAAATATATATTTCAGTACACATTAGCAATTCAGATTTATATGTATTTTTCTTTCTTAAAACAGATGTTTTCATATATTACAAATACAATACAAATATGTACTTCTCATATGCATATCACTGAATTTTTGAAAAATCAAATTCGTGTGTAAAGGCATATTTAATATTTTCATTTTCAAATATGAAAATAACCACCTAATATTCAGATGTCCATACAGGACTTTTCTAAAAAAAGAAAAAAGAAATCAGGTATAAGAATTAATGATGTTCCATCTTTAACATTGTTCACTATAGACACTATTATATTTGAGAAGTAATTGAAATAAGAAATTATTATTCATAGGAGTTTGGTAATAAAAACCTCTTTTTTAAAAATGACAACTGAACACGGGCATACAGAATAACTGAATGGTAATCCATTGAAATAATTACTGTATACATGTGTATAATGTATTGATTTAAATTGTATCAGTTCCCTGTCAAAGTGCAAATATATTGTATGTTGAGAACAGTAAAAATTTCAGTAAAAATAGATATGACCAACAAGCAAGCAAAACCTAACCAAATAGATGTCCAGTTCCTAGTTGGCACATTTATCTTTGTTTTACAGTATATAGAAGACTGTTAACAACTACATGCTAAGTCTGCAGTATTTGTATATGGCAATTTCTGATGTAAGCAGGATAATCTCCCAGTTTTCCAGTGCTAAATGGTAATAAAATAATTGTTGACATTGATAATCAATGCTGAAAACCAATGCTCTCACTTTTCTCACCATATAGAAATTCTACTGGCTTCTGATGACAAATCTCTTAAATGTCCATTATTCTTCTTTACCAACATCATCATAAACCTGTTCAACTCACAATCTTATGCATATTTGCTAAGAGGTAAGTTAATAGAGTTTACTTCTATGTAAACCTGCACATGACTGTATTCTCTGAGTGAGTGCTTGGCTATATTAAGTTACAGGAAGAATCCCAATAAGAGGCTGGAACAATAACATCTTGTCCAGTGGTTGACTTCTGGTTGGACTCCCTCACTGATGGACCAAAGCCCGTTATCATCCACAGTTTAGGTTCATGCTCTTCCGTTGGAGGGCCCCAATCATCCTGATTGGGGGCTGTAGCCACCCTGGAGGGGTGGTGAAGAAGGGGGAGACCACCAGCTGGGTCGAGGGGAGCCGCATCTCCTCTCCTTGGCTTGGCAAATACTCCCCTCTGAAGATGGCTGTAGTGGTGGCCAATATGGCCACCCTGAAGAAGTAAGCTGACCAGGATAAGATTGTGCAGGGGCGGTGAAGAAGAGGATGGCACAAAACTAGGAGAATCATGGAACAATTTTTAAATACAAGGTACCCCAGAATTAAATCATAATTTTTTTAAGAGAGTTAATTGGAGTGGCAAATAAAGAAGTGAAGAAAGACATTTTTGACAGCTTAAAGTGCCTTTGAATCCTAAAAGGAAGAAGCCGGAAGAAGATTCTTGTTTAAACTAGATAAATATATAACTCTGACCCTAAACAGGCATAATTAAAGCTATACTTGAATGTATCAAGGGGAAAAAAAAAGAATAATTGATACTTGGACTTATTGGAACTTTTGAACTTTAAAAGCCCAAAATAGAGAGAAAAAGTAAGAAAAAAAAGTTGATTTTGGACAAAATGGAGAGTGCCATCTAGTGGCAAAAGGAATTGCTTGTCCCCTCCCCTTTTTTTAAAAAAAAAAAAAGCCTGGTTCTTTTAAGGATTCAGTTGATACAAAGTAATTGAAATTATGATACAATAAAACAGAAGCCCTGGAAAATGAAAGTGGAATATTGAACATTAAAACAAAGAAAAAAGCAGGAAGAAACTATCTTGGGATTGTTTGGTAATCTTGGTATAAAATTTAATCTATGGATACTGAACTATGAGATGAATCTGGAAAACCTAAAAGAGGAATTAATAAAAGCTGATTGTTGGAAATCAATTTTACAGACATTGGTTGAATCAAGTTACTGGATAGAAGTGGAAAAATGGCAGAATTGCTCTTGGAATTAAAACTGGAACTTAGAAACATGAAAGGAATGTTACAAGAAGAAGGCAAATAGCTTTGCCCTGCCTTACAATTTTTAGAAATGGTGACCTTAGAGCATGAAGAATAACGAGGAATGCATGAAGAAGAGGAGTTGACTAAAGAAGAGGCCATATTTAATTAACATGTGAAACAATGAGAGTTAAAGCAAAGGGGGAAAGAAAGGCAAATTAAAAATAAATTTGAAATGGTAATTAAAAAGGGGTTTATTTTGAAAACTAAACAAAGTAAAAGGAAACAGCAGAAAAGGAATTGCAGAAGGGAATTTTTTAAAAGGAGGGGGACAAAATTGGAATAAATAAAGAATGAAGGGAAAAAGAGAATAAGAAACAGGACCAGGAAACAAAGAAATATGGAAATTGAATAAAAATGAAAAGAAATTGTTTGTTTAAAAGACATAGAGATAACGGTTAATTAATAATTAAGAAAGGGGACTCTGCAAGTTCATGAGGTGCAATATAAATGAATTAGAAGTAATAAATTAATTAGAAAATAGTGTAATACAGATCATTAAAATGAGAGATTGGAACAAATATTTTTTGTTATTGCAATGTTTGTTTTTCTTTTTTATGGAATTATATACAGAGTTAAATGGAATAATTGTGGAAAAAGGGGAAATTATGATAAGTTTATTAACTATGTTTAATGAATTTATAAATCACAGCTGAAATGAAATATGAGGAATGTGATTGAGATAATAATATCAGTATTTATGATGAATTGAATATATTAATTTTTCTTTTTAAAATTATAAATATTTTTATATAATTAAAGGGGAATCTTGCGGACCCTGACTTGAAAGGTATATATGCAATGTAGTAATTATTAGAAAATTACTGTTATTAATTTTTAGGTGACAATTAAAAGTTAAATAATAAATGGGATTTAAAGGGGGATTAATTACATGATATGTAAGCTATGGGGTGGCACATTCAGATTGGCAATGGGAAACTTTCTTTTTGAAATGTTTGAATTGAGATTGAACTTTTGGAATGATGAATTAAGTATATACGATGAAATTTCAAACCTGACAGAGAAAACCATAAAGTATAAAATATGAAAATATGAGATTCATTTAAAGTTTAAGGAACTAATTAAGTAATGAGTTGAAAAATATATAAAATAAGCTGGAGGAAAGTATATGATAAAAATGATAGAAAATATGAAAAGTAATGATAAGATATGAAATTAAATGTGAAAGATGAGTATGAAATTAAAGCCATGTTTATATAGAAATGTAGTAACCTGGAATCATGTTGTTTACTGAAAAAACATGTTTTTAATATGTGGAAAACTGAATAATTTTTTATATAAAAATAATATCTTGTCTAGTGTGGATCCTCAAAAAGTCTCTAAGATAGGTGAAGTATTTCAAGGTATCTATGATCTCAATTGCTTCCTAATGAAGAGAAAAATGAGAAAGTTGAATACAAACATAATAATTCTTCAATTGTTTCAATCTACATTCTGGTTTGTTTTGTGCCTAGACTATATGTCTTTCACTTTGATGGAGATATCAAAGTGCCCTCAATCAAGAAACATCACTTTATTACTTTAGGAATCATAGTAAACTTTCCATTAATTTTATATAATAAAGTATTTTATTTTTCAAGATGCTGCTTTTTTTTAAAAAAAACTATCCCTTTCCTTTTTTATTTACAGTTTCTCTATCCTCTCAATATAAACTAGAAGCTCCACTGATCTCCTCACTGTCTCATTTAATGTCCAATTTCCGTGTTGCTGCTGTGTTTCTTATTTGGTTGTCTTTATGCATGACTCCAGTTTGCCAGATGTAGATTAAAAAAGAGAAGCAGAAGCAAGGGAGAAAAGACTCCTGTTCAATTAGTTTAATTACTTCAAGTGCTGAAGTCTGACAGAACATGATAATTATGAAGTCTTGCTCAATAATCTACATTATCTGCTTTCAATTTCACACGGCAAAAATGTAGATTTTGTTTTTGTGCCTCCTGAAAAATATACTCCTGCTTAATATAGTCATGGTTTTAGTCTATCCAAAGAAAACATTGGATATGCCTTATATCCTTGAAAACTTTTTTCCCAGTATAAGTTTTTAAATGAAGCAGTAAATAAATTTAAAGTATTCATTTTCCATTAACAGAACAGGAAAGTGGCACGGGTACAATGCAGGACAGTCTTTCAAGAAATGCTGTTTATTTATTTGTTAGATTTCTATCTCATCTTTTCTCCAATAAATTGAGGCAATATGAATAACCTTTCCTTTTCCTTTTTAAAAAAATGTTGTGAAATTGGCTGGACCAAGAGACAGTGAATGGTCCAAAGTCATTCAAAGAATTTCCATGTTTGAAGATAAACTTCAGCTTTGCTTTCCTCTATCATATTTCAATATTTTAACCATTGGCCTTAGAAATTTCAGTGCAGCTGGTAGAATTTTTGGTTATGGTAGTTGTGGTAGACAACCATTAAAATCTCTTGAATCATAGGATCAATGTAAAATACTACTTTTGATCATTTTGATTGATTGATAATGTCCCATCAAGTCAGTTTCAACTCTAGTGGTCTGATAAATAGATTTCCACCATGACAATATATCTGTTCTGACCCAGCCTTTACGAGCCCCAGATCAACAGCAAAAAGGAGAAACCCCTTTTTATTTAGAAAGGCAAGAATATATGGCATTCACTGACAAAGCTCCAGGTCACACATCCTTAGGAGATTCGCAAGCCTTAGAAGTCTCTGAGTTCTCTTCAGGGAGCCTCAATTAGCACTTCAATCCCAACACAAATGCACACATATGTGCACTTCTCTGCACATATGTGCATCTGGGACAGGCCCCAGCTGTTCCTCCCCCTCGCTCAACTCAGGCCCCCAAAACAACTGTCTCTCTGCCTGAGTATGAGTAGATGAGGCCTGCTCTACATCTGGCTCTGAGACCTCCTGCTCCTCAGAGACTTCTACAGGCCTGATGGTAACCCAGGCACCCACTCCATTTCCTCTTGGCTCATCTGACTGTAACTGGTAGTCAAACCACAACAATATCACCATGATAGTCTATCCTTACCATGACCCTTTAAGTCTTCCAATGGTTCACTGAAATTGAGTACATAATCATCCTTGCTGCTGGCCATCCTCTCCTTCTCTTTTCTTCCTCCTTTCCTAGCACTACAGCCTTCTTCAGTGACATAGGTATTTACATAATATGTCCTAAATAAAAGCTTGTTTAACAAGTTGGAACCAGAATATTTGAAGGACAGCATAAAAATATATTGAACCTGATTCAAGATTAAACACCTGAGTCCTTATATTTGTTGCAATAAGATAAACTGTTATATTAGTAGGTACAACAACAATAACAACAACAACAACAACAACAATATTATTATTATTATTATTATTATTATTATTATTATTATTATTATTATTTATATACCGCTCCTCTCCCAAAGGACTCAGAGTGGTGCACAGCCATACAATTAAAAACATTAAATATATAAAAGTTAAAACTAAATTAAATTAAAGACCCTGGCTGTAAAAACAATTAAAACCCCTCCCTTAAACCCTAAAATTTGATATAAAAATTAAAATACCCAAATCTAAAATCAGCCCAAGCCGGCCTGGTCAAAGAGCCAGGTTTTCAAGGCACGCCTGAAGGTCCCCAGGTCCGTGGCTGTACATAACTCCGGAGGCAACCCATTCCAGAGGGCAGACGCCCCTACAGAGAAGGCACTATATATAGATGCCGACAGGACCCTCAAAAGACCCTCCCTGTGGGAGCGCACCGGACAGTGAAAGGAAAATGGCAGAATGCAGTCTTGTAAATATCCTGGTCTGATGCCATGGAACGCTTTAAAAGTTAACACTAAAATCTTAAAGCGCACCCGAGAGGCCACTGGCAACCAATGCAGCTCGCGCAGGAGGGGCGTCACATGAGAGAACCTTGATGTCCCATAACCACCTGTGCGGCCGCATTCTGTACCAGTTGAAGCCTCTGGATGCTCCCATTCGGGAGCCCCATGTAGAGGGTGTTACAGTAGTCTAGTTGGGAGGTGACCAGGGCATGAATGACCGTGCGTAAGGCATCCCAATCCAGAAAGTGATCTTCCAAGGACAACCGTACATCCAGGAGGACACCCAGATTGCAAGCCCTCTCTGAAGGGGCAAAATCTCACCCCCAATAGCCAGCGAAGGAACTACCTGGCTATATCGGGACGCCAGAAACCACAGCCACTCAGTCTTGGAAGGGTTGAGTCAGAGCCTGTTCCCGCCCATCCAGTTCTGCATGGCCTCCAGACAATGGGACATGACCTCCATGGCTTCGTTGGGGTGGCTTGAGGTGGAGTTGTACAGCTGAGTATCATCAGCGTACAGATGACACTTCACCCCAAAGCCACGGATGATCTCCCCAGTGGCTTCACATAAATGTTGAACAAGAGAGGAGAGAGGACCGACACCTGAGGCACCCCACAGTCGAGGGGCCTAGAGGTGGACCTCCCCCCCGCCAACACAAATTGCAGACGGTCAGAGAGGAAGGATGCGAACCACCGCAAAACGGTGCCCCAAACCCCCAACCCCCCAACCGTCGCAATAGGATACTATGGTCGATAGTATCAAAAGCCGCTGATAGGTCTAATAGGACCAGGACAGAGGAATAACCCCTGTCACGGGCCCTCCAGAGATCATCAACCAACACGACCAATGCCGTTTCAGTACTATGTCCGGGCCTGAAGCCCGATTGGAAGGGATTCAGGTACGTATCTTCATCCAGGTACTGGGGAAGCTGACCTGCCACCACACTCTCAACAACCTTCGCCACAAAGGGAAGGTTGGAGACAGGACGATAGTTGTTCAAAAGATTTGAGTCCAGGGAGGGCTTTTTGAGGAGGGGTTGCACCACTGCCGTTTTCAAGGCGGTGGGCAGCGAGCCCTCCATCAAAGAGGCGTTAACAATTCCCTGGAGCCAACCCCACGTCACCTCTCTGGCGGTAGAAACTAGCCAGGAGGGGCAAGGGTCCAATAAACATGTGGTGTCATTCAGCCGCCCCAGCAACCTGTCTATACCCTCGGAGGTCACAGGGTCAAACTCATCCCAGATAACTGTCTCAAGACTCGCCGCGGTCACCTCCCCTGGGACCTCTCAACTAGAGTCCAGCCCAGCCCGAATCTGAGTGATTTTATCATGCAGAAATCGAGAAAACTTCTCCGCCCTTCCCTGCAAGAGATCCTCCCGCACTTCCGGCCCAAGCAGGGAGCGGGTTACTGTAAACAGGGCATCGGGTCGATATTCTGCCGATGCAATAAGGGCGGAGAAGTGAGAACGCTTCGCCACCTCTATTGCCACTAGGTAGGTCCTAATATAGGACCTAACCTGTGTTCGGTCGGACTTGGCACGACTGGCCCTCCAGACGCCCTCCAGACGTCTTTTCCAGCATTTCATCTCCCTTAGCTCCTCCGTAAACCATGGAGCCGAGTGAGATCTCTGCCGGGTCACAGGTCACAAAGGCACAATTCGGTCCAGAGCCTCAGCAGCCAGCCTATCCCAGGCGGCTACCAAGTCTGTGGCCAAGTTATGAGCCAGAGTTACAGGTAATGGCCCAAGCTCTGTCTGGAACCGTTCAGGATCCATCAGGCGCCTGGGGTGGAACTATCTCCTCGGCTCCGCCTCCCTGTGGTGCGGATTGGCGGTACAGAAGTCTAGTCTAAGGAGAGAATGATCAGACCATGACAAGGGTTTAACAGCTATATCCTCTAACGATCATTCAACCCCTGTCCAGAGACAAAAATCAGGTCCAGCATGTGTCCTCCCATATGAGTGGGTCCAGAAACTAATTGGGTCAGGTCCAAGGCCATCATGAAGATCAAGAACTCTCAGGCCACCCCAGAGGATTCACTGAGCGAAGGCAGGTTGAAGTCACCCATAACTAACAGTCTGGATGTCTCCACCGCCAGCTCGGCTATTACCCCGAGGAGCCCGGGCAGGGCCGATGATACATAGCAGGGAGCCAGGTACATTATCAAAAGACACATTATCAAAAGACCCATCTGCCCACCCTGACCCCCCTTCACAAAGAGGGACTCACAGCCAGCCATTTGAGGTACAGTGGCCTCCCTAGGACAGAGATCTTCCCTAATAATTACCACCACACTACCACCCCTACCCTGAGCCCTCGGCCGATGAAATGCCTGAAAACCTGGTGGGCACATTGTTACCAGGGGGAGACCCCCCCTCTGGGCCCAACCAGGTTTCAGTGACCCCTGCCAGGTCCACACCCTCATCCTGAATCAGATCAAAAATCAGTGGGGCCTTATTTATAACAGACCTGGCATTGCATAACATCAGCTGGGTGCTCAGGGCCTAAGACTCTGCACAACCAGGCCTGCAAGACGGGTCGAGAAGGTCGGAGTGTGTTACCGCTTGGAGATAGCGGGCACGCAATCCCCTAACCTGATATGGCCTCTACCCACACTATATCTGCCCCTCCCACTTACGGTGCCAATAAGGTCCACCCTCGGTCGTTCTAACCCTGGTCGCCTCCCCAACCCCCGGTCCCCCAGGTCCCCCCAGGTGTACTCATCGGCTTGGCTGACCCCAAACCCCCAACCCACTAATCCCACTAAAAATCTGTCCCTCACCCTCCTCCCAACCTCCCTTCCCAAACCCGTAGCATCCCTCCCTAACCCCATTAAAAATTGAAAAATAAAAGAAAACAGTTGAGTACCCCTCCCGCTCCCCCTCCCCAAGCGTTTCATAGAATAACCATGCCACCTCTCTGGATCCCAAGACCCGTCCTTGAGGTGAACTTTCAACAGTCCCATTGGCCATGTCAGGGAGAGGGGCACTCTCTCTAGGGCATAAAGTTTGGCCCGTGGATACTTCCGCGGGCCAACTGGTCCCGCCTCAGATGTTTGATGTCGGGTCCAGCCGGCTCCAGACAAGACTTGCCGGCCGCCCCCAGTCCTCCCCCACCACTGCCACTGGTGGGGGGAACCAGGGGGAACAAAGAGTCCGTCCGCAGCTGTTGTCACCGCTGCCGCCCGATCCTGCCGTGGCCGCCCAGCATGGACGTGGTCTCTGCTTTCGCTTGCCCTGCAGTCCCGACCGCCCCTCCAACTGGATCCAGATGAAACTCGCCGGTCTCCCCCAGTCCTCCCCCACTTCTGCCACCGGTGGGGGGACCCAAGGGGAACGAAGGGACCGTCCATGGCCATCGTCACCGCTGCCGCCCAATGCCACCACGGCCGTCCAACACCGCTGTAGCTGCCGCTGATGTACTATGTACATCAATGTACATAGTATTTCAATGATTGTCCTACATTCTCTATGTTAAATATTATGTAGGAGTTATTGCTCAGAGAGATTCCATCTTTTCATTACTGCCATTTTAGTTGTTATGGTATTATTACTATTTTAATGTATCTTGTCTAAGAATAATTTATTTTGTTCTGCTTTATTGTTGTTGAGAGGTCAGTCTTTTCACATTTTTTTAAGTTTTAAAAAATAAAAAGAGAAAGAAGTCTTCTTTGACAACCTGTTAGAGATTTCCTATATATTGCATACAGAAACTTTAGAGAGTCACTTTTGGTTTAAGGCACCAGGCTAGAAAGTAGGCCATTAGTTCTGATACTGTCTTCTGTACAAACCAATTGGGTGACATTGGGCCAGTCTCTCTGTCTTAGTCCCAGAAAGCAGGCAATGACAAACCATTTCTAAAAACATTGCTAAGAAAACTGCAGATACTAGGACAGGCTGTCTCCAGGAGTTGAAATTGAACACCATTCATTATCCTCAGTTACTAAGCAAAATAGATTTAGAAAGGAGAGCAATGTAAAGTATTGCAGCATAATATTATGCTGCTTCATGGACCTGAGGAAAGCACCTTAATACAGTCACAAGGAAAATCCTAACATTCTATAAAAAGGATTGAAGGAACTGGAATATTTAACCTAGAGTAGAGTACTTAAAATAATGTTATGCAGAAAATGAATTATTGCTCTCCATTTCTCCAAGTCACAGGGATTTTAAGATTGAGCTTTGACTGAATAGTCTATATAAGTCTGTCCCCAAATTCAAAATGCTGAGAGCTGCCAGTATAACTGGAACTAAAACATCCATTAACTCAAGAGAGAGTAAAGGCTTGTTAAAATAGTAGCTCATCACTGAGAACATAAATGAACTCCCAAGCAATTAGCTTCACCACCTGAAAAGACCAGAGTTCAATAATATGATATCACTCATGGGACAATTATTCATTTCTGTGTCAGAAAACATAAGAACGTGAATGTCTTTCCTTTTTCAGTTAATTGGAATAAATCAAACAGTGATATTTTGTGAAGATATTTAACATATTTTAGCTGGTTTGTGGCTTTGCCATTTTTCCAATGTTTCCAATTCTATTGACTCAGGCCCAAAGCTGAGATCAGTAGATATAGCTCAGCCTGAAGATTCAAAGGAAGAGCCAAGTGGGAATAAAGATTTCAGTTTTTTATCCCAGTACTCTCTGATCCTGCATCACAAATAAAGCACATTTCAGTTAGGCAGAGATTGAATTTTATAGTGTAGCAGAAAAGATGAATCACACAGAATAATAGCAAAATAGAAGAAGCTTCTGTAAGAGAACTTTAGCATTTCTTCCTTTAACTATTGGGTAATAAAGAGATTTTTCCATTGGGCTATGTATGCCCAATATTGGGCTATGTATGCTCAAGCCATTATTTAGCCCTAGGCAAAAGTTCTACACTGTCTATTATGGTAAAGCTCTAACCCCAGTGTAACAAACCATGTAATTCAAATATTAATGAATGTGGTACAGCCCTGGTAATAGTAGAAAAGGAAGAAAGGAAAAGAAAGCAAATGAAACTTTGAAAAAAAAGAAGCAAATTAAAACAGTTCTACATTGTCCCTTCTTAAGCTATTAAAGAGTGCTGATGACAATGGATTTAACTAATAATCAAATATTTGCTTTAAGCAGCTCTTAAACACTCACAGTGATGAATAGACACTGTACCCCATCAATATTTATAGAATTAACAGTGATGATACATATTAACAATTGTCTTTGGAATGATTAACTTTTCGTGGAAGGAGTAATGATTTCATTGACTTCATTATAAAGTATGAAATATTTTAGAGTTCTGTTGAAAAACTATGTTGCATATTTAACTGTTTTTGCTTAAACTAAAATTAATTGTAATTTATCCTTTCCTCCCCTGAGAAGAACATTGTGTCGAAATTTTTATTGGTAAGGTAGATATCATTTTCATTAGTTTGGGATAATTGACAGATATGAGTGAATGTCCACTTTTTCATTCACATAATCCTTGCTTACCTAGGAAAAATGCTGGTACTTCCTAGGGTATTTCTATTGACATCACTTGTTCAGGACTGGCTTTGAGAAAGAGAAGATCCATGAATCAAGTAAAAGATCTAAGCGGAATTATTATGTGAATAATAGTCAGAAGATCCTACTTCCTCTATAATACTGTGTAATCCCTAGCATATCTAACAAAAACACAATGCACGATTTACAAATGAATAAATAACCAAAACAGATTAGATCCTCTATCTTTGTATCTACCTTCTTTAATTCCAAAAAGGGACAGATATGGGGTGGTTATTTGAAAAAAAGACTTGTTGGCATTTTATTATGTTACTATTTCTTAGAGATGATAACTGGACATTTTTCAAGACTATATAAAATTATGAGATTAACAGCCTATAAAAGATTAAGCCTACATGGAAATCATCAAAAGCCACATATTTTCAGTCATTTTCCTTTCTTGAAAGCAAGGGAGAAAAGAGAGAGGGGAGGGAGAGAATTTTTCCTGTAAAGTGTTAGCAAAGCAAATAAAAGGAGCTGAAATTGTTTTTGGCTTGATTTCTTGAAGGATAAAATCATAATTCAATAGCATGTATGAAAATTGGAAAATGACCACATAACTTGACTAATGAAAGATAAAGTAAACTGAGTGCCCACCAAGTCGGTTCCAATGTCTTAACACCATATCCATATAGTTTGCATGGCAACATATATTTTTCTACAGGAATAATTTTTCAATTTCCTAATCCAGACTGCAGACCTGAGATTTGTGATGATCATGTAACTAAGTACTGGTCAAAAAATATTGACTTTTTAAATTAACCAAGATAGGCACCAAACTCATCATGTTCTTCAATATACTTAGCCATTACACATATTCTTGGCCAATTATCTGATTAGGGAGTATGGGACCATTCCCAGATAGTCTGGGAATGTCAGGGCTATAAACTATATCAGGAAATAAAACAAAATTCTGAAAGAAGGCAAGAAAAACACTTCTACATTATTCCAAAACACTGCAGAGGTATGTCTATATACTGTAAGTTACCAAACATTAATCACTTCTTACTTACTTTTTCTAAATTTTACTTTCCATTCCCTATGAATAAGGAAATCATTTTCCTTATTTTACTTTTTATTTGGTATCCTAATAATTTGAGAATAAAAATTCAATACTACAAAATTAATGCAATTTTCCAAAAAGAAAGTTCAAACAAGTTCAAAAGTGACTTAGATGAGCTAGAATAACCAATTAGTTATGTATTTATTCCATTTATAACTTCTAACAATTGCATAGTTTACAATGACTCATAGGATACCGTACATACAAAGATTCATAATGACCAAATTCTATGGGTACTTATGCAGAATAGTATAGGCAGTTACAAATTTCTCTGTGTGGGGTTTGTTTTGCTTTTAGTTCATTCATCAATATTTATCTCACCTTGGCTGATTTCTAAATGTAAAATAGGGTTGGATCTGTCTAGTATGTTATTTATTTATTCATAAAATTTCTAGAGCATCAATCTCACCTAAGTGACCCTGGGTGATTTAAAAGTAAATATATATATATATATATATATAAAGAGAAATAGTTAGAAAAACAATATTGAAAACAGAGTTGAAAAGAGTTAACTAAGTAAGGATTACAAAAGTTAAAAAGGCAGAAGGGTACCTCCCCCTCCCTCAGTTACCAATTACCTGCAGAGTTGCATGCCATTCTTGGATCCCATGCCATTTCTCAGAGCAAGGTCTTGACAGTCTTCTGAAAGGCTAGAAATGTAGCTATCCAGCTCTGGAATCAAGATGTTCCATAGAGTGGGAGCAATGGCTCAAATATTTTAATCATTAATATGGATATATTGGTGCCAGTTTGGTGTAGTGATGGAGGCATTGGGCTAGAAAGTGTTGAGTTCTTGTCCCATGTTGGACATCAACCTAACTGGATGACATTAGTCCGGTCGCTCTCATTCTGCCCTAGGAAGCAGAAAATGGCAAACAGTTTTGAAAAACCTTGCCAAGAAGACTGCACAGATTAGTTCATACACTCACTAGGAATCAAGACTCAAGTTAAAAACACAAAACTATAACATCTCTATCATCTATCCAAACACAAACAGACACACACACACAGAGAGACACAAACATAAACAAAAATTGCACAGAACATTTCTGTGATATAAAGAACGTGCAGGATTCTGTACTTTAATACACTAGGATGTATGAATAAACTGAGACCACATCGGGCTTAGCAAATCTTTGCTAATATTAACTTCCTTAATAAATAAATGAAGAAAATATATGAGATAACCAATATGATTTATATTTATCCTTCATAATTGCTGCAAGAAGTTTAAATGCTGCAACATTTTAATGCTGTATGTTTAAAGGAAAGCATCTTGAAAAGCCATATGCAATGCTGCCTTGTTTGCTTGTATTACTCTCAGCTTTGAGTCAGCACATGCAGAGGTACAATTTTCTTCTGTGGTTAAATATTAATAGTGTATTAAAAAGATCACATTTTTTTCAGTGGTGATGGAAATTGTTTGCTTTTCATTTAGAAAAATACAAACTGCCATCAGTTCTGCCAATGTTACATGTTACATACTATAACTTGCACAATCACTAGATGAACTTAAGGAGCTTATGATTTAGAGTAGTGGTTTATCGATAGACATGGTAATGTAAATAAATGTGTCTGTGTGTGTGTGTGTGTGTGTGTGTGTGTGTGTGTGTGTGCAAGAGAGAGAGAAAGAGAGAGAAGAAAACAAGAAAGAGAAAAAAGAAAATGAGTGTGTGTGTGTGTGTGTGTGAGAGAGAGAGAGAGAGAGAGAGAGAAAGAGAGAGGGAGAGAGAAAGAGAGAGAGAGGGAGAAAATCAGTTTTCTGGACAGAAAATCTAGGGCTATGAATTTCTCAATAGCGACATTAACACTACTACTGGAAAAGCCCAATGGGGGGAATTTCATCATATATTTTTTCCCTTGAGGTTTAATTGAAGCAGCAGAAGACAGGAAGAATACCAACTGCTGCATAGATGATTACACAATGAGGGACAGGGCTTTCACATCATACTCTAACAGTCCTGTGCTCTAATATGTATGTGGAGGTGATTATCTATCATCTCTCTTTCTTTCTGTCTTTCAATCAGATTTAAATGGTGAAATGTTTTGTGTGTCTCATACTTCTAACATTGTCACCATTACTAATTGGGAAATCTATAGTGATTGTGGCATTTCTGGGTTCAGTATACAGAAGGTTTATCTCTCTGTAGATATAGATGTAGATGATATAGATATATACATATAGCTATACATTAGATGACGTAGATATAGATAGATAGATAGATAGATAGATAGATAGATAGATAGATAGATAGATAGATAGATAGATAGATAGATAGATAGATAGACAGACAGACAGACAGATAGATATTAGCCACAGTTTCTGAATAGTTGCACCACTAATAATAATTTAATTATAAATTGTTTTTTTTATATATATATTTGGTAAACAAATCCCTTTTGCTCTTATGTAATTCTATGATTTGTAGGATAACCTTGAATTTGAAGAAAATATTCTTACATCTTGTGCAGTTAGTACACTAGCATACAGTATTTTCTACACGGAATATAGATTTATGCAAATATTATTCAGTTGGGCAGAGACTTAAAATTATTTTGATAGTTTTAGATGGTTTTAGACATTAAGGTTAAAGACTTCATTGAGGCGAGGCTATATGTATATACCTATGTAATTTTCTTTGACAATAATACAGCAGTGGTTTGTCATTACTTTATTCTGAATTTTTTTTTACTGTACTTCCCAGTTTAATTTACAACCATGTGATTTATTGGAAACATTCTAAAACAGAATTACAGAAATGCATTGTGCTCAGAACAGATATTTGAAATATATAGATTATTTAAAAAAAACAATAAAAACTATTACTTTGGAAGAAAATTGTCAATAGCAGGGTTCTTTTGTTATTGTGTAACAAAAGGTAACAAAAGCCAGACCTAATTTTTATTTATCTTCTTATTATGGAACTCCTCCAAAGTTTCTGGTTAGTCACCAAGGAAAAGTGGATGCTGGATTCAATAGGCCATTAGTTTAATACAATCAAAGTTCTTTCTATATTTTTACATTGGTCAACTTTAAATAAACTAAAGTCCCTCAGTCATTATTTAAAAACTATTTACTATGAAGATTTACTTTTCTAGACATGGAGCATTTACAGCCCACTCTACTTAAATAGGAGAAAGCAGAATGATTAAAACAAAATAATAACTGTATATAACTTTTATAAATCTAACAACAAAGGGAAACACCTTTTAAAAATTGATTAATGTTTATTTTTATAGTTTATTATTTGCTTTATCTGGAAATTGATTGGTTTGCAAAAAATAATTTTAAACAATCATTAATAACTTTTACTTCAGTCATAATATTTTTCAGACTATCAACTTTCTTCTGGATGTCTTCTAACATGTTCTGTAATGTGCACACTGAAAATATAATAATGGTTCACTGCATGGATTTTGGTATTGTTATTCAGTTATATTAAGTCTTACCTATGTGATTTCAATATATTCCACTATATAAATTCAAATTTATCTTACAAATAAAATGAAGTTTAAAAAAGAAGAATTTGTTAAGGAAATTGTTTTTTACATGTGCACTTTCCTCTTGTGATACAGTTTGCTTGCTGAAAGGTAATATTAGAAATTAGTGTTTCTGTTCTCAAAGGAAGAATGTCTGGGAAACATTCTATGTCATAATTAAGAAGTCATCATTTGAATATCTGAGAGACTATTTTCTCTCAAGAACATCTGCCTATGTTGGGCCGGCTCTTCCGAGATCCCCTTGCTTAACAATCTTCTACATCACTGCACTGTCCTTTAGTTTAGAAAACAATTTTGCAGCCATTGGAAATGTCCTTTTCCTTTCAATATAGGATTATTAAGTCCAGGTTCTGAAGTTGTTTTCCTTCATGAGCAATTGGAAGTTGCTATTTTGCTAAGAATGGCTCATTTTCAAGTTTTATATAGATGATTTTATTGATCACTCTGCATGATAGTATATGAACTTCTTGTTTTAATCCCAATTTATAGAATGCAAATTGTATTCTACTTAGAATAGGTTCTGATTGGAGTGGTCTATACATGCTCTAAACTGATTAAGCTGGTTAACTAATTAATTAACTAAATGTTGAGTCTTTTTGCTATCAAGGGACAATATGACTTCAAACCTGTACTCTAAAAAAAGAAAACTATACTCTAAGGAGCAACAATAGGTACACTTCATGAACTAGCTAAGGAAAGAACTGAAATGCAGGTCCTCAAATCTTAAATGTGAGGTTTAGAAAGGAGAAACTTAAAATGTACATAAAATGTAGAATTAGGAATAGGGATTTTCACATTGCTTTTGGTCTAGAGTGGATGACAACAAGCATTTTTATTTCTCAGTATGTTTATTGTTGAAGACTGTCACAGGCTACTGTATACCCAGTGAAAGATATCAGAAGTTTCCAAGGTTAAGTAAAGAAAGCATGCAAATAGTTGCTGATTACATATAAATACTCAGAAGCAAATTCTATGTGCATCATGGCTTTCAAGATGATCTGTTGACTATTCCATCCCCTTACTGAATGTTCCCCAGTTCTTTCTCCGTTATGATTTCTTTTTCTGTGTGCACCACTCTTCCTCCTGTCAAACCTTTTTTAGCTACTGTTTCTGTTTAGATAATTAAAGCTTCTCTTTGGCTTCAGCAGTATTTTTCATTTCTTTCCTTTTTTATTATCTACTTGGACTATCTTTTGTGTAGTTGTAGCTGACTAGAAGTCCAAAACTGCTGATCATGGGAAGATAACCTTTTTTGTATTCCTGAGAATATGAAAGATTTTTTTTTAAAATAAGGGATGTGTTTAGTGGACCCTATTACAGCACCTTTATTCATTTGTTTGCTCTTAAATTCCAATATTGTGGCACTGGAGAGTTGAAGCTGTATGGAGCATGAACAATCCTGTCCTGTTCTCTTCATCTGATTTGTTGTATTTTATTTTGCTGAATTAGGAAGGGACACATATTTATTTTACTTGGTTCACTAAAGAAATTGTGCATTTCATTATGGCAGGGGGTTCCTTTCACTGATGTGTCAACCCTGCCAGCATCATCCAGTATATGAACAGCCACTTCCAACTGGCAAGAATAATAATCTGGTTGCTCTGTGTACTGCATTTTTTTAAAAAAAATCTCATTACACCATTGACCATATGAGCTTTTAAAAAATTTCCTTGAAATGATGGATCTACCAAGCAACTCTGTAACTGTTGACCCAAGATTTCGGGAAGGAGAGAGACAGATTGAGAGAAGGAGGGAGGGAGAGATGACAAGTCACTAACAAATGGGCATGTGGATATGGGCATCTAGGAAAAACTGGAGTTTGAGAAGTATGTTTGGCCATATAGATTGGTATGGGAGTTTCAAACTACTTTAAGAGTACAATTCAAGAAGAAGCAAATAGCTAGAGCTTCCCTGGCAACAAATTCCAACCACACAGAGTGCATAAATAGAATTGATCTACTTCAATTACACTTTCAACAATGCATGTTAAGACAGGAATAACTAGTCAATTTCAAATTTCTCGCCTTTGGAATATTAGGGGAAAGAAAATACAAGGTTTTAATTTACTTGCTCACCTACTTACTTCTTGGCTGCTATTTTGTAGTTTGTGTAGCCCAGTTGCAGCTGCTGGATAATTGTTACTGAAAAGCTAAATTTAGGAAAGAAGTTTAGCTGTGAATATTATTGTGAGAGCTGGGAATATTATATTATTATTTATTTATTTATTTATTTTTCTATTTCTATACCGCTCCCTCTCCCAAAAAGGGACTCGGGGCGGTGTACAGACTAAACACATAAAATAGATACAGTTAAATAGAATTTAAAGCCAAATTAAATATATATATGGTTGCGTCCCGTCCGACTATAATTAAATATTAAAAATCCGGGATAAAGAGATTAAAAATCAGATAAAAAATTAAAACCCTTATTAAATTTAAAAACCCCAAAGACCCTTACTGGGCCAGGCCGGCCTGTTTAAAAAATAAGGTCTTAACTGCGCGCCGGAAGGTCAGGATGTCTGACATGGCTCGTATCTCCGGGGGGAGATCATTCCACAGGGAGGGGGCTCCCACAGAGAAAACACGTACCCTCGGGGCCGTCAGCCGACAGCGATCAGGCGGCGGTACCCCAAGTAGGGCGACCCTGTGGGAGCATACTGGGCGGTGGGAGGTTGTTGGTGGCAGCAGGCGGTCCCGTAAGTACCCAGGTCCCGAGCCATGGAGCACTTTAAATACCATCAGTACCACCTTGAATCGAATCCGGAAGGCCACAGGAAGCCAGTGCAGTCTGCGGAGAAGTGGTGTTACGTGGGCGTCCCGAGGGGCGCCCACGATCACCCGCGCGGCTGCATTCTGAACTAACTGCAACCTCCGGAGACTCTTCAAGGGGAGCCCCATGTAGACAGCATTGCAATAATCCAAGCGGGAGATGACAAGGGCGGAAGTGACTGTGTGAAGTGCGTCCATATCCAGAAAGGGCCGCAACTGGTAGATCAGACGAATCTGATAAAAAGCCCCCCTGGCGACAGCCGCAATATGTTCTTCCAAAGACAGCCGCACGTCCAGGAGGACACCCAAATTGCGCGCCCTTTCCACAGGGGTCAATACCTCTCCCCCCACGGTCAGTGAAGGAACAAGCTGGCTGTATCTGGGAGCAGGAAACCACAGCCACTCGGTTTTGGTCGGGTTGAGACGAAGCCTGTTACGACCCATCCAACCCCGCATGGCCTCCAGGCACCGGGTCATCACTTTGACGGCTTCGTTGGGGTGGCCCGGGGTGGAGATGTACAGCTGAGTATCATCAGCGTACTGATGGAACTCCACCCCAAAGCCACGGATGATCTCACCCAGTGGCTTCACATAAATGTTGAACAGCAGGGGCAAGAGTACCGACCCCTGAGGCACCCCACAAAGCAGGGGCCTTGGGGTCGATCTCTGCCCCCCTGTCAACACAAATTGCGAACGGTCAGAGAGGAAGGAGGAGAACCACCACAACACGGTGCCTCCAACCCCCAACCCCTCCAATCGCCGCAACAAGATACTGTGGTCGACAGTATCAAAAGCTGCTGAGAGATCAAACAGGACCAAGACAGAGGAACACCCTCTGTCCTGCGCCCTCCAGAGATCATCCACCAACGCGACCAACGCCGTCTCCGTGCTGTGCTCGGGCCTGAAGCCCGATTGGAGGGGGTCGAGATAACTCGCTTCATCCAGGTACTGCGGGAGTTGATGTGCCACCACACTCTCTACAACCTTCGCAATAAAGCGAAGGTTGGAGACAGGACGATAATTTGATAATAATGCTGGGTCCAGGGATGGTTTCTTGAGGCGGGGCCGCACCACCGCCTCCTTCAAGGCGGCGGGTAAAAGCCCCTCTCTCAAGGAAGCGTTTATAATACCCTGGAACCAGCCTCGTGTCACCTCCCGAGTGGCCAAGACCAGCCAGGAGGGACATGGGTCCAACAAACAGGTGGTGGCATTCAGTCCCCCTAGTATCCTGTCCACGTCCTCCACGGTAACAGGATCGAACTCAACCCAGTTGACCTCACCGATATCTACCCTCGCCCTCCTGCCCGGAGATGCCCAGTCGGAGTCCAGCTCATCCCGAATCTGAGCGATTTTGTCCTGCAGAAACCTAGAAAACTCCTCAGCCCGTCCCTGCAAGGGATCGTCCCGCGCCTCCACCTCCAAAAGGGAGCGGGTCACCTTAAACAGGACGGCTGGGCAGTTTTCTGCGGACGCAATAAGGGTGGAGAGGTAGGTCCTCCTCGCCATCCTTATCGCCACTAAGTACGTCTTAATATAAAATCGTAATAGTGTTCGGTCAGACTCAGAACGGCTAGCCCTCCAACTACTCTCTAGACGTCTTTTCCAGCGCTTCATCTCCCTTAGCTCCTCAGAAAACCAAGGAGCCACTTGGGATCAGTGCCGGGTCAGAGGCCGCAAGGGCACGATCCGGTCAAGGGCCCCAGCAGCCACCCTATCCCAGATGGCGCCCAAGCCCTCAACCGAGTCGTGTGTGTGAGCTTCGGGAAATGGCCCAAGCTCCATCAGGAACCTATCTGGGTCCATCAGGCGCCTGGGGCGGTACCATTTTAACGGTCCCGCCTCCCTGCGGTCGGGGGGTGCGGAACGGAAGTCGAGCCTCAGGAGCATGTGATCCGTCCATGACAGGGGTTCTATAGCTATAGCCCCTACACCCAGATCACTCTGCCATTGATCAGAGACAAAAACTAAATCCAGGGTGTGACCTCCCACATGAGTAGGGTCCCGAATTAACTGGGTCAGGCCCATGGCTGTCATGGAAGCCATGAACTCCTGAGCAATTCCTGAGGCACCGCCAGCAGAGGGCAGGTTGAAATCCCCCATGACCATAAGCCTGGGAGTTCCAACTGCCACGCCGGCTATAACCTCAAGGAGCTCAAGCAGGGCAGATGACGCATAGCAGGGAGCTAGGTATGCGACCAACAAGCCCACCTGTACCATGGAACCGAACTTCACGAAAAGAGACTCACATCCGGTCGTCTGAGAAACAGTGGATTCCCTCGGACATAGATCTTCCTTAATAACCACCGCAACACCCCCACCCCTCCCCTGGTTCCTCGGTCGATGAAAGACTCGAAACCCGGCTGGGCACATCTCCACCAGAGGGACTCCCCCCTCTGGGCCCAGCCAGGTCTCGGTAATACCCACCAGGTCCGCTCCCCCCTCACAGATCAAATCATGAATGAGGGGGGCCTTATTAATGACAGACCTGGCGTTACATAACATCAGCCGAAGGCCCAGGGCCCGATCGCTCAAACCACCTGGGGAACGGGAAGAAGGAAGGGATATTAAGTGAAGAAGGAAGGGATCAGGGCTTCTCTGGGAGCATTGACCAACGCCAAAGCATTTATGAAGCCTAGAGAAGAATAACATTAAGCCTTTCAATTAACTTTTAGTTACATGTATTAAGCCAGACATCAACTGATTGAATTTTGAATTCTCTAACTCTGCTGATCAGTTAATGTATGTATGTATGTATGTATGCATGTATGCATGTATGTATGTATGTATGTATGTGCAAATGTGTGTATGTGTGTATATATGTAAAAATACTGTAGATATCAGAGCTTCCATTTCCCTTGCAGTCAAGAAAGGCAAAGATTCAGCAGAATTAGCCTGCAATACTGCATTCTAAACACTATGCCATCACAAAATGCAAGCAAAAGCATACGGACATGTGCTTAGGAAAGATATAGTAAGCACATTGGGAGCATGTGGATTTTTACTAGGTGGGCCCACAAATGGACAGTGATCAGCAGTGTTCAAGAAATAGTCATCACCAACAGTCAGTAGTCAACTTCTATCACCCAAGTTTTGTTTTACTTTCTTGTTCCTATTTCTTCCTTTCCACCCTTCCTGTTTGTTCTCCCTGTTTGTTCACTCATGTTTAGTTTATTCTAGATGCAAAAAGGCTGCTTATCTTTATGTTGTATCACCGATGTAACACTCAGTCTATCATTTCCAATCTAATTTCATTTGTTGAAAAATCTGATGCTCATAAAGCAATAAACCGGGTATATTATAAGGTGTATGCGTCATGGC
Source organism: Bungarus multicinctus (assembly GCA_023653725.1). NCBI lineage: Eukaryota > Metazoa > Chordata > Lepidosauria > Squamata > Elapidae > Bungarus > Bungarus multicinctus. The sequence continues at coordinate 92,089,248 of CM042838.1, read as the reverse complement.
CTAGTTAGTTTTCTAAACCCCAAAATACATTTCTTTACTATAGATCAAAAATGAATGTGATATTCTTGTCAAGATTTGTTTGTCTTATAATTAGATTGCAAAATAAGATCATCTTTACAACTACATGAAATTGTTCTCTTCTGCTCTCTCTTTACAATTCTAATTTGCTTAATATTATTTTGTGCATGTGCATCTTCATCCTGCCACTTGAATTATTGTATTGGAGGGGGAAATACTGTTTCCTAGGCAACCTTGGAACACTTGCTTTCATTCTGCATACAAAATGTCAAAGGGATCAGATCTCTCATCACCGTTTGTGAATCACAACTTCCCTGTGGCTTTATTCATCTGCTTTGCCAAGAGGGTCAGTTCAATCGAAAATATCTCGTCTCCTTCTAGTCAAGGCAAATGGATCCAACCATCAAATTAAGATGGATAAACCATATAGACTCAAATGTAGAAGACAAAAAAGTCACAAAGATGCATTCATAGAAACAATGCATCCCTTTAATTTGCTTCATTCAAAATTAAAGAAGCAAGAAGCAGGTAAAATGTCTCAAAAGAGTGTTATCCATAACCCCATCCATCCATCCATTGCTAATTATCCATTTCAAAGTGAAATTGAAAAGAAAATTTTAGAGCTCTGCAAATATCTTTGCACTCATGGTAAAGTCAAGATGTTGCAAGCACTCTATGTCCATGTCCTACTTGTATTTTAGTCTAATGCCACAATCATTCCTTGATTAGTGAAATTTCTTCCCCTATCTCATATCATATCTTATTCCTAGGCCATTAATGAAATAGCCATGAGTCATTATTAGCTGTACTGATACTGTGGTAATGTTTGCAACTGACTCACATGATGGAGGGCTGCTATTTTGATTCAGCAGTGGGAAAAGATGGTCATACAAATCTGAGTCTTTTTCTAATGCAATTTTGATACCAAATATTGAAACATTCGAGAAAACCAAATCTCATCTTGACTTTGCTATTATACTATTTTTTCAATTCTCTTCTTCCATCTCTACTTCATTGAAAGGTCACTGAATATATGGCATGGAATGGGGTAACAATGGAAATTCCAAAAGTCACGGAAAAGAATATTTTTCTATTGGGGGTAGAGTTGAAGCTGTAGGATGCAAGTTTTTCCATCCATAATTTGTACTCTGCTCAACTTGCTTTTATGTTATGGAAAATACATCTATAGAAAGAATTTAATGCCAGAAAAAGATAATTGTAGTCCTGATGAATAAAAAAAGACTTGCTATTATGATTTGAGGAAAGTTTTATTTTGTCCTTTCTCTATATGCCAAATATCAGCACTATGGGAAATAAGCATTTTCCCCGTTACCAATTCTTTAAAAAAAACTTTTTCAAAGTGGTATGTGGAATTGAGTTTGGAAGCATAAAATGTTGTGCATCCCAAGGTTCCAACAAGAATTGTCCAAGTATTTTAGAGATAAGTTATCCTGTGTTCCAGAATTTTAAGATTGTTTCTTTGTATTTGTATTCATTTGATTCAAATCGATTAACAACAAAAGCAAAATTGCTGTTTTAAATTTGAATGGAAGTGGGAAAGAACAGGACAGGAAGAAAAATCTATCTAGTTTTATTGACCATAGCCTAGAGCATGGCTATAGGTTTATTGAACATTCTCAGCTTGTTTCCCATTCCATTCACTCTGCTGTTGGGTCTATTGATGTCTAGCTGAAACTGTAGTAGAGCATAACATACTTGCAACAGCATTCAACATGGGGGAGTGGTTTTTATTTATTTATTTTGATTATTGCCAAGATATTCACAATATGGTCCAAACTAGACATTCTCTGGGTAGAGCTATTTCAACATGCGTTTGAAAGAAAAAGGCAGCACAGGTCTTAAGTGTTGCTGACTTTTCAATGACATATTCTGTTTTCTTTGGTTCTATTTAAATTAAAACTTGCAATTGTTCATGCTGATTTTGTTCCTCTGAGAACAACCTCTGTTGAAATGGAGTTTATATTTCTCCTTCAAGGCCAACATTCTTATTCTCTACAGATTCCACAGGTTGGTACACTTCATTTAAAATCTATGTTAAACTATTAGTTTAATTTATTAGATTTTTATACCGCCCCCTCTCCCAAAAAAGGGACTTGGGGCAGTGTACAGCCAGATAAAATAGAAACAGAATATGAAGTTATAAAGTTAAAAACAATTTAAAATGATTAAATTAGTGGAGATTGTCTGCTGACGTGTTCCAGTATCATTATTATATACATCTTGACCCAGGACAAACAGGAAATATGCTCAAAGTATCATCCTAGTGCCTAGGGTTGTTACACTCTAGATGAAGAATAACAGGTCTAGGTTTAATCTCAACAAGAAAGAGTGTCTGTGGCTTCCAGAACCCTTCTGGTATCAGAATTATACTGTTAGTTCTAGACTGGATTGTGCTACTTCAGCAGAATTGTCTCTAATCATTGTTCCTTCTAGGCTTTCAGAAGTTCTCACAAAGCAGTTGACAGCTGTGATTAAGAGGGTCTTTTGCAAAATTACATTTTATGCATTAGTTACAAGCTTACCTGGATAGTGAAGGCCCTATCTACTCACCCATGACTTAGTCACCTCTCATTTAATCTATTGTAATGTATTCTATATGGTTTGCCCTTGGAGACCACCTGGAAACTTAATAGGTCCGAAGTGTGTGGTGAAGAATGCCTTTAATTATTGCCATGACTTTGCTTCAAGAGCAGCAATAGTTAGCAATTACTTTCCAGATGCATTCAAGATGATGGTTATCCCCTATAAAGCCTTACATAATATGAGAACTGATTGTTATTAGGACTGCTTATAAAGCCTTACATAATGTGAGAACTGATTGTCATTAGGACTGCTTAACTTCCCATTAGTTTCTGCCTGTCCAATGAAATCGAGAAGAATGGGCTCTTATCAAATCTTCTCTTCAAAAGAATGTCATCTGCAGGAATCCCAAAGGGCTTACACAACAACCTCATTCCCATCCAACCCTAATTAAGTTCCTTGTTTGTTAATATTCAAGAAAGCCATAGAAATCTGTCTATTGCATAGGATTTGGGGTGGGAAATTGTTGTGAAATGAAAATCCATGCTATTTGTTGATCTTAATATATTCCTTTTTTTGCAATTATAATTATTTCCTTTGTTATTTTATATAATGTTTTAATCCTCTCAGGGGGAATGATTTTTGAAACTGTGCTGGGTATCCATGGATTAAAGCACCCTATAAGCCGAAATAAGAAATAAAACAAGGAAATAAAGCTATAAAATAGTGGGGAAAGGCAATGATGGGGAAACATCTTTAAACCTGACCACATTTTATCAACTGTTATTTAAATATTTTGTCAAGAATCCTAGAAAAATAATCTTTTTAAAGCTGCTTATGGGTATTAATTTTATTTGTATTGAGTTAAGCAATCTCTAATGTGTCTTTAGCACATTGAAGTGTAGCTGCAAGATGTCAATTAGTATGCATATAGAGGATGACATACTGATGGAAGAAGGAAACAAAACTTTTATCCTCCATAAGGAGGAATCAAGCACAGTTTCAAAAATTGATTAAAATGAATACAAGCTTAATTGATTGAGCTTGAACTTTTTCCTGCTCTTCTTGTCTTGGATAAATTCTAAAGTATCTAGGCATGGTGAATGAGAAGGGCAAGAGAAGACATGTCACTTGGAAGGAAAAAGGCAAAACACAAGAATTATTTCAGCAGTGAATTTGAACACTTTCTACCTGCAGATTATTTGGAAGAAAAACTAAACATGAGATAATGCTTAATTATTGTCATGCCCCAAAGAACTGTTGTTTGACAAGCATTTGAATAAGATTTATTTGTGAATGACAACAATATTTGATGGATTGACAGTAGGAGCAGAGGACATGGAACCACTTAATTTTGTCTATGAAATGACAAATATCTGTGATGAAACACAGAAAGTTAAACATTGGCATTTTAAGAGCCTTTGCCAATATGATAAATAGTGTTTTGACTAAGTCAAGACTCATTTTATATTGTTATTATCATCCTTTTTAAATCCTAAAAGGTCAACTGTCAGAAGGAGTCAAAGTTTTTTTCCTCTCTTTAAGTTTCTATTTACAAACATATGTAGAAAGGGAGAGAAGAAAAAAGGAAGAAAAAGAAAACATGTAATTTCCAGTCTTTTTTTTAATTGGATTTTGGAATGGTGCATGTATGTATATGTATGTATGTATGTATGTATGTATGTATGTATGTATGTATGTATGTATTGAATGGCATACAATTTCGGGAAAATCAACTCATGCTAGGCACACAATGAAATCCTGACAGCCTAGAATGTTAGTTCATTTTGATCAGCGCTTATGCACCTATCTTTGTTGCATGCTTTGGACTGCTGGGATTTAGTGATGGGAGCTCACTCCTTTCACAGAATCACTCTTGAACCAGAGTGCAGACTATTTCTGGTTGGCCATTGTGGTTGGTAGTTCCAGCATCATTAATCCTCTGTGCCACTACTTTCCTTTAATGAATTGTCTTTTTATGTGTCAAGAGAGAAATAAGTGTATATATAGAATAACAACAACAACAACAACAATAACAACAACAATAATAATAATAATAAATATTTATTTATATACCGCTCCTCTCCTGAAGGACTCAGAGTGGTGCACAGCTATACAATTGAAACAATAAATATGTGAAAAGTTAAAACTAAATTAAACTAAAGGCCCTGGCTGAAAACAATTAAAACCCCTCCCTAAAACCCTAAAATTTAATATAAAAATTAAAACACCCAAATCTAAAATTAGCCCAAGCCGGCCTGATAAAAAAGCCAGGTTTTCAAGGCACGCCTGAAGGTCCCCAGGTCCATGGCTATACGTAACTTCCAGAGGGCAGACGCCGCCACAGAGAAGGCCCTATTCCTCGGGGTCACCAGCCGTCACATAGATACCGACAAGACCTGCAGGAGACCCCCCTGTGGGAGCGCACCGGACAGTGAGAGGAAACTGGCAGAATGCGGTCTTGTAAATATCCTGGTCCGATGCCATGGAGCGCTTTAAAAGTTAACACTAAAATCTTAAAGCGCACCCGAGAGGCCACTGGCAACCAATGCAGCTCGTGCAGGAGGGGCGTCACATGAGAGAACCTTGATGCCCCCATAACCCCCCGCGTGGCCGCATTCTGTACCAGTTGAAGCCTCCGGATGCTCCCATTCAGGAGCCCCATGTAGAGGGTGTTACAGTAGTCCAGTCGGGAGGTGACCAAGGCATGAGTGACCGTGTGTAAGGCATCCCGATCCAGAAAGGGCCGCATCTGGCGGATCAGGTGAACCTGATGAAATGCCCCCCTGGAGACGGCCGTAATGTGGTCTTCCAAAGACAGCCGTACATCCAGGAGGGCACCCAGATTGCGAGCCCTTTCTGAAGGGGACAAAATCTCACCCCCAATAGCCAGCGATGGAACTACTTGGCTATATCGGGACGCCGGAAACCACAGCCACTCAGTCTTGGAAGGGTTGAGTTGGAGCCTGTTCCCGCCCATCCAGTTCTGCATGGCCTCCAGACAACGGGACAAGCAAAACAAGCAGAAGTGGAACAGGTTGGTGGTGATATATAGATATTGCTCATAATATCCAACCTTATTCTTTAAATGCTATCTGCAGTTTAAAATGCTGGAAAAAAGGTAACTTGTCCACTTCTAAATAATGAATCTGATAGTATTAAGTGTTATAGCGTATCTCTGAACTTCTTGAGTTCCACAATTATCTTTCAAGATCTAGTAGTGAAAATAAAACTCAAAATCAGAGGTTTTACATTGAAAGGACAAGATGTACCAGTGTATATAAAGAAGTGGCAAAGGTTTTAATGAGGCAATGGAAGAATTGATCTTTGAAAGCAAAGCAAATGTCGAACAGTTGTTAAAGAAAAGAGCTTATGTTCATCACCTCAACAGAAGAATTGGAGGTCTTCCTGGAACTTACAAAATACTTCTTTTGAATTCTTTTATTATATTGTTGCTATTAACAGTAAATTTTGGGAACTTTAAGTCTATGTGAGTCTAAAGTTCACAAGACCCAATCCAAAATTAAGGTAGTGTCAATCAGAAGCAAGGAAGGAATCACAACTACCAGGAAACCTGCAGTTAGAAAATGAGCACATTTTTCCTAGCATCGTCTCCATCTTTGTGTTGTATTAAATAGTCATCCTCTAGTGCAGCCCATCAAGAGGGATGAATCTGTCTCCTCATGAGTAGTCAGGCTGACCTTCGCTGGTCCTGTCTTTCCTCTGCTCTACTGTGTTCTTGGGTCCTCATCACTAACTGTCTGGAGCTGAATATTTTCCCATCTGAAACCTCAGCTGTGCTTCAGCCAAACCACCCTCAGCTGGCTGCTCGGAACCATTGACCAACTCACTTCCTGATATGCCTGGAACTTATTCATCCTCCTCTGAACTGACATCTGGAAAGGTATCTGGGGAATATTGAGGTATTTATTTGTTAGAAGTATAGACTTTTTTCTCTAAGCATTCAGTCTCCAACCTTCAATTTTATAGCTACAACAACTCTATCTAGTATGTTTGGTTGAGATGTAGAAATTAGTCCAGGGACTTACAGTCAGCTTTTCTGGCTAAAAATGGATTTGAATTTTAATCTCTCAGATTCTAGTCCATCACTGTTATCACAACAGCTCACTGACTCTTTGGCTACAGGTCCCATAAGACCTTTTAATGTACACATTACTCATGTGCGGAAAGTACCTTTAGTGGAACTGCAAGGCTAGAAAATGTTAAATGAAGCAAAATTTAGGTGGTTGCATTATATCAAAAGAAGTAACCCTATTATGAGTGCCTATAGGAGGAAAAAGGGATAAACAATGTAAAGTATCATCATATTGCCTCAACTAACCTGTCTGTGTATGGTATCAGGAATATCGCACGTAAGCATAGGATTGGCAGAATGGTATTACCTTGTCATAATACGTTTTGCATTATTGTGGTTTTCTATAGAGGCCACTGATTCCTACCAAAATAATTTAATAAATAAAAAATGCTGAGATCCTGTGGTAATTCAGAGAAAAATCCAGTTGATAAATAGAAAGTTAATTTCTCTGGGAATAATTTTGTGAACATTTAAATGAAATATATTAGAAAAGGAAAATTTGGCACCTTTTACTGAATCACTTCTATTTCCTATACATTTATGAGATTCATGACCTCTGGAATATTTTTCAAGCACAGAGCAAAACAGCCATAGATAAATTGTATGAGTTTATGGATCTTGACTTGGCATTTTCTTTCATTGGCATCTTTTTAAGATAGAAGTTCTCTTTGAAGCTAAATAATTCTTCAGAAATATTAATGTAATCACCCTGTTGGTTTTAAATATTGGTGATGTAGATAATGCTTACTGCACCTTCAGTTCTCTGGAAATACCAGCTAAATAACTGAGAATACAGTCAGAAATATAGGAAATATCACCAGACTATAAATATCAGCAGGATCTTCAGTTATTAGATGAACATAATTGTTACAAGGATGATAGACTTAAAGGTTGAGATTGCATTTCTATGAAATATAAACTTACTTACTTCCTCCCTCTCTCCCTGCCTGCCTCTCCCTCTCCCCATTTTCTCTCCCCCATCTCTCATCTCTCCCTCCCCCCTCCCCCCCCCCTCAATCTCCTTTTGTTTTTTCATTTGTATTAAAATAAGGAAAAATAGAAGAGAAAGAGAAGGAAGGAAATTCAAGTTTGATTTTTTCTCTCTTTCCAATAACAAAATTCAATTATTAAAAATGTTTTTTTTCCTGTGCCTACAATTTATTTAAATATGTATGCATTAAGAAGTCCTTAGAAACATGTGGACTTATTTTACATAAATCATAGTAAATCACAGTAAAAGCCTGCAGTCAAATATTTTCTGTAAACCAAATTACATGAAAACCATAATCCCTCCCCTTTTTATGTTTTACCTCTCTGCTCTCCAGGATTAGCAGGACAGAAGTGGGAAGAGGTCAAAGCTAGCAAGATTCTTTTGTCAGAAAATGCATTGTCTGAGCCAACCATGATGATTATAACATGGGGTAATGACTTCATCATGCAAATGTAGTCTTTCAATAGTTGCATCCTAACCCAATTATGTAAACCATGAGATTAGCATTACATTATGTTGAATGTTTCATTACTTGCCTCTGTGTCAAAACTAATGATCCAAATTTAAATCTGAACATTTTGTTCATAGTTTCCCAATTCTTCAGGTCTGTCCACATGGATTTGTTGCATTCTTACAAATATAATACATACATTTAGTCATTAAGTAGTCCCTTTTCTTCTTCTTCAACTTCATATAAAAGTCATCACAAATTTTCTCAGGTTTTTGCCATTTGGGTTTTTATTTATTTTCTTCATTTATCCTTCCGTGTTACCATGGAGAATTCAGTAGAAGTGCCCCAGAGTCTGGTTGTATATTAGTGACATCTGTAGCAAACCACAATGATGTCAAAATAATAATGCACATCCCACTGTTCAGTGCAAACATACAAGTACCATCATTTAAGAACAATTCTGCTTGAACAATTTTATCCCAGTTTTAAAGTGTTTTTGTTAGATTGTTTACAGATATTATTTTGAAAAGATTATTGGATTCCCTTGTAATAAACATACATGCCTACTTTGTAGAATTATTGACCCAAAAGCCAGGCAACCAGTAAAAATTATCAATAAAGGAGAATATTGGTAGTTTGGGGTTGAAATGATGAGCCCTTAGTACTCCAATTTTTTTTTCTTTTTGCATATGTGCAGTGCAGAGTTACTAGCACTGATGATATTACATAGTTTGGGTGATAAAACATCTGGAACAAAACAACAAAGCTCTTCCTGACAGTAGAGTTGGCTGTGAATGCCTCAGGATCAATCCATATATGTACTATGATATAGACCAAAATTTCCTTCTATAAGCATAATCTTGCTCTTTGGTGGCATGGAAACATTATGGTAGCCATATATTATTTTTCAGTGCCATATAAATCATGTTACTTGGAACCATAAAACAGCTGAAAGTTAATCTTGGAACCACATCTTTCATAATATAAATGATAAAACATAGTAAAATACCTGTTGTAAGTTTTCTTTCTCCATATCTTCTTTGATATATCAAAATAGAGTGGTCTAGATAAAACTTTCTCTGCATTCTGACTAATCACCCATTAAATTTAACAGAATGTGAAGGAGTGGGGGAGAGAATTTCCAGGTGATCTTAACAAGAAGCAAACTTTTATGAGCTTTTACATCAATTTATTTTTAATGTTTTCTTGTAAAGTGATAAGGTTTTATATTTCTTTTGCTTCATAAATTGGTGTGAGGTTTATTATTTTAAAATTTTGTTGTGAGACATTATAAACATGTTCTTAATCAGTAGGAAGGCAAATTTTACCAAGTTAATTAAATAAATATTATTTGTTTTAGAGTTACTCAGAGAAGAAGTGATACTAAAAGGTGAGGCAAATGTAAAGTATTTACAGGTAAGATGAGCAAACAATCAACACACATAATAAGGTGAAATGACACTATTGTTGCTAGGACCAATTTCCTTGGAAACATGCAGAGGTGTTCAGAACAGTCTAAATCTAATCTGTGTTTTCATTTATTATTCAATTTCCTCAAGCATTTTACAGCTACTAGTCTGACATTCATGTTATAAAATCTATACTTGCTAGCATTTGTAGTGTCCCTGATTTACTTTAAAAAGGAAATGGTTTCATATACACTTTAGGAGCCACAATGCTTCTTTCTCCAACATATACCTTTTTTAACTGAAATGTTTGAGCTAAGAGTGATAGACAGAAGTAGACTTCATTCATTGTAATAGAAACTGAGTCCCTTTTCTATGAAATCACACCCATAGAAACCCATTGTGGATTTCTTTTCCATCCCCAATCATCATGAAATTACCTTTGCAATGGTAATGAACTGAAGTACTTCAATAAAAATGACTGCTATTAAATATTGAGTACAAATATGATCTGATAAAACTGTGAGGAACAGAGCAAATGGCTCTGTTTAGATCAAACAACAATTGGGTGTATTCAAACAGTACTTCCAGCCCTATGATTCTATAATGGCAACTACTTATTCAGTTGCTTAGCAATGATTATTCATATTTTTATAGTACTTCCATGAGGTTCATATGATATTTGGGCTTAATATACAGACACATCTGACAGGGATGCAGAAGTTTTGTGAAGTATTGCTATGGCAGTTAAGTAGATCTCAGGATGGTCATACAAGTCGAAGTCAGCATGAAGTTTCTGTAAAACAAGTAAAAATGCATTTTCAGGTGAGGATAAAATATAATGAAAGTTTAATTGCTGTAATTGGATTTGGAAAAAAAAGTGATGCTTCACCATAAAGTTTGATTAACTAATGCAACAATGCATCCCAAAACTTTTATAAGAGTTATGCAGATTCTGCAGTTGATTGTTTGGAGGTACACTGTCCTAACAATCTTAGCAATAGTCCTGCATGTATGCGATAATAATATAATTTTATCATGAATAGTTCTCATATATTGCATTTCTCATAAGATTTTCACTGAGTGAATTAACAGGGATTACTAATCAGAGGAGTTCAGCAGGAAGTACTGAAAGAGTGACCACAGAAGGATGTGACCTGAATTGTAAAGGATAAAAGGTTTTCTCCTGATTAGCTGATTATTGCAGGGGTGTTTCCTAAGATTTATTAATTGTTAGCATGGGTGATTAAATGATTTTGTCTTTATAAGTAAGCATAAAGTTTAAGGGGTGATCATGAGCAAGTTTTCTAAGATAAGAATTTGTACTTGGCTACTATGAAAGCTTGTATAAACAAAACAAAAGAAATAAGAGCTGTTGTAGTGATACTGTAAGAAGCAATAGCAAAGATGAAGCAATAGAGATTTGCAATGTTTATAGTATTTTTATCCTTCTTCCTGGCATATATTTATTACAAGTACTAGCTCGTAGAGATCCTTGAAAAACACTCCAGTGATTATAAATCAGCTGATGGAATATAAAGGCATTTATTAATTCAAAGAAAAATTACTCTACAATAGAAAGCAACAATAGAAACAACTCTCCATACAGAAGCAAGAACAATAGGTGAGAATAGCAAGCAGAAGCAAAAATGGTAGAAGATATTTGCAAATATTCTGAAATAACATGAAGCCCATTCATATGAAATAAGCTCTGAATGTTATGGGGAAGAGACAGAAATTCTGAGAAGGAAGACAGGCCTGTGGACAGAGATCACACAACTATAGCATACTGTAAAAGAATCTTTTACAGTACAAGAGTTAGTACAAAGGAGGAATACAAATACAAAGGATATCAGTTCTATCCATATATCTTCCCTTTTTCACCTCCTACATTTTCTGATCACATGATCATTCCATGGAATGCTTCAGAGGTATCACTGAACAAGAGTTTTAAATTACCTATAGTCAGAACTTGATTTAAAAAATGAACCAATAAAGAGATACATGAATGTGAAAGAGGCTTACATTGCTTTCTCTCTGGTTCCTGCATGACAATGTTACATAATTTATTGGGTGACCAATGTAGGTAGGAAGCATTGTTAATTTTTTATATTGTAATAAAGTGCCATTGTTACTCTGCTGTTTTGACATATCTCTAAGACCACAGGTGTAGTAGTAATTTGTATATTGAGGTTCTGTAGATGGTGCTAGGTGCTAGCAGCAAACTGCAGCATTTAGAATCTATATAGGCCTCTTTGTTCTTGGCATGATCTCATTCCCTATATCTTGGTGAAGGTAGAAAGTCCCAGACTTTCTGGACTTATAGGTGACCTCATTTCACTAACGTCACCACTAGTCTTAAGGATTGGTTGGGAGGTTTCACCCACGTGATGTCTATTTCTCCAATCCAAATACTGTATCTATGTTACTCTTCCTTGCTTGTAAAAATGGTATAAAAGAATAAATGCTCCCTAGGCAATCAGACATCTTGGCACCCTGCACAATGACTGATCTTTGAAATCCATCATATTGGCACCTGACCAGGGACGTTCTCAACTCCACATGGTTGCAACTCCCAACATTCTTACCACCATCTGGCACAGACCCCTAAGGTGCACACCTTCATCCCAAGGGACCCCTCAGTGGTAAGTATGGGTTGCAATCTATCTCATCACCAGTATAAACATGTTCAGGAATTCAGATTCCTACTACATAAATCAGGTGCTACAGCCTGGAGGCTGCAATTAGGAAGCTGGTGGGAGATAGGGAAATGGTATTCTAAGTGCAAACACTCAGGTTAAAGGATTGGAACCCAGGGCTTCAGTCCAAATATTACATCGATGGTATCACTGCTGTCAATCAGTGGAAACATCTGGCTCTGAAGTCTCAGTAAAACAATTGACTATAAACCCACCTCCTGATTATGATCAGGTAAAAACTGTCACTCCAAAATCTTCTCCAATTGGATTTTCAGCTCCTTCTGAGCAGGCTAAATTTTTTGATTCTCCAAGGCCATTGTACACCCCCATAAGGTAAGTATTAGAGGAACAATTAGAAAAAGGGAGAGATTTAAGTTAGAAACCCAGGACAGACACACATAAATGTATTGGTTTAAAATTTTTGTGTTTAATCTTTTTAATTATTTAATGCTTAAGAAAATAGAACAATGGATGTAACTAGAATGCAGGCAACTGCTCTCTTCTGATGCACTGGATGACAGAATTGAATGTGGAAGGCATGCCCCATTGAATTCAATGGTCCACAGTTAGCTCTGCTGTTCAGAAGCATGTACCGAGACACAGAGCCGTGTTTAAAATAGAGCCCCTCCATAAAGTACATTGGGGCTGATCAAAGAAGATATGGTTAACATATGCTGTTATATATGTGTTAGGAAGAACTAAGAGAAGAAGATGTTTAGTGTTCTTTTCAGGATGTGATTTCCATTAAAACTTCTTAGATGTGTACCGTATGTATAATCATCTATAATAATTGCATGCAGCATAGAACTTAGTTGTGTATGTATAATACTGTAAAATAATTGTATGCAGAATTGAATAGGATTGAAGAAAATATCCTTTACCTGTGTATATTGGAATTGCTGCAATTCAAAATAAATTAATTGTAACATGTTTGGCAGCCAGAGAAGTCAATTGGTTTTTTTGGATTGGGCTTAGAGTTGTGGGAGACACATAGGCAGTGATTCGGGCCCACAGTCGCCTTTGTGATTGGAACCACTCCTTGAGTTATCCCAATGCTCTGAAAACAAACTATAGATTGTTCAAAAAAAGAAAATGTGGAAATTTAAAAGGACAAAACCTTCCCAGGTCTGGAAATGTTGTGCATGAGAATGTGTCTGTATGTAATCATTTCCAGCCCTGGAGGATGAGATCTCTACAATGGAGCTTATTGGCTCCCAGAAAAGAATTTCTAAGTATGCAAGCAGTATGATTACAGTGTAAACTTGTGAGTATGTGGATGGTAAAAAAAGTTGTATAAATGTTTGTGTGTTGACCCCTATCACAGATTGAAAGGAGAGTGAGAAATAGCATGTGCAAGGAAATGAGAAAACTCCGGACAAAATGTATGTGATTTACTGGAATGAGAGGATTATTTGTGTGTGATTTATTGTTGAAAGAATGTTGAGTGAAAAAAATGGGTGAGATTTCTGTGTAATATTTTAAAAATCCCCCCCCTTCGCTGTGTCAACTTTTTGCCTCGTAAAGGCGGAAGCAGGAGAAGGGGGGGGGGGAGTGATCATTTTAACAATTGTTTTTCCTCTGCTTTGAGTTTTTGCCTTGAAAAAGGTGAGGTTGAAAAATAACTTTTTTATAGGTTACATAGCTTCATCTCCTGATTTTTTTTAGTGATTTTCACACAACGGAGCCTCAGATAGATAGACTGAGATTGGCAAATTGCCTGGGACATTATCTGTAAAGGTGGCTCAGTTCCCAGGTTGGCAGTTGGCCTGGAACAATTACCTTTGAAGATGGCTCAATTCCCAGTTTCAGCAAGGGGAATAAAAATTCAAGCTAGCTGCACTTTGTACATGCTCTTCATCCATATTTTGATTACAGCAGAGAATTGACACTAAAATTTGACTCCATCTGGAGGGTTTACAACAAGAATATGAAGAATGCATGGCTAGTGTCCAATGGCACAGTGTCCAATCCAGGCTCATTTGTTTATGCTTGATTGTTTAAAGCTGTTATTTGGCAACAATGGCTGTTATTCCACCCACTCACTCACTTAAACGAATGAAGTAAAACTTATGGGTGCAATTGGCTAACATCACACAGAATGTCTTTTGCTTATCTGAAACTTCAGGATTTGCTGCCTATTATGCAATTGCTTTAAACACCTCAATGGTAGCAATCCCTGTAAATGTAACTTGTGCAAACTTGTAGTTAATTGTACGTATTCATGTAAATAACCTCACTGTCATTGCATTAGCTCACCTACTTTGAACTGCACAGCTTTTGAAGAGACTTTCTTTCACTTTGCCCATGTTTGGCTGCTGCATGGATGATTTTTTACATGTGGTCAAGAAACTTTTAATTATATTCCTGCTAATCTTAGTGAAGCAAAATGCTGCCTCAGCTGGCTGATTTCTGATGATGATGATTTCTGATGATGAACAATTCATCAATTGAATTGTTCTCGATGTGGGGTCATGCTAGATAGCACTTGTGACTCTGAAATAATCTTACTTAATAAAAGCAGAATACGTAGTGCTAGCTTTGTCTATAGTGGGCATGCCAGCAATTGCTGCTTGTGCTCACCTTAACATTAACTCTGTTGCATGTAATTTAGCAAAAACAATTAATGTTACTTCTTCAGCTATCTCAACAATCAATCACAAGATATAAGCGTTAAGGAAGGCTATTCTACAAAATCTATATTGTTTTAATTTGTTTGATAGGTCACGAACCATCCAGCACCAGCTTAATATTTTTACACAATTTGGCCTTGGGTTTGAAAATTGATAATTTAGAATCTTGGTGGGAAAGCTTTGGCCTTGATTGCCCACAGGCTTAATGGGAAAAAATTTTATGCTATGTAGTCATTATTTGTGCTTTAATTAGTGGGTGCTGCTTTGTTCAATGTCTCCCTTCTCTTTGCAACATATGTAACACAGCTTTTCACCCTAAACCCTCTCCTACATTACTTCAGGGTCAGGTATATGCCCTGTATAGACAACTGCAAGTGTGCTCTTCTACAGAATATTATAAGCCCCTTACTAACCTCTCTTATGACTATTCTTTGTTGAAACAAAATAAAAAAGAGTGATATGTAGTAGTAATTTGTATATTGAGGTCCTGTAGATGGCACTAGATGCTAGCAGCAAATTGCAACATTTAGAATCTATATAGGCCTCTTTGTTCTTGGCATGATCTCATTCCCTATATCTTGGTGAAAGTAGAAAGCCCCAGACTTTCTGGACTTATAGGTGACCTCATTTTACTAACATCACCACTAGTCTTAAGGATTGGTTGGGAGGTTTCACCCATGTGATATCTATTCCTCCAATCCAAATACTGTATCCATGTTACTCTTCCTTGCTTGTAAAAATGGTATAAAAGAATAAATGCTGCCCAGGTGGTCAGACATCTTGGCACCCTGCACAATGACTGATCTTTGAAACCCATCACACAGCTATTAGAATAGCTGTTAAGTATACAAATGTGAAATAATTTAAAAAGACTACTGATTTTTGAGATTAGCGAAAATATACCCTAAAATGAGTTCCATATGTTGGAAATGTAAAAAAAAAAAAGAGGGAACATATTATCATATGTGGTGGTCTTGCCCAGAGACTCGAAAATATTGGCTCAAAATTCAAAATTGGCTTCAGGAAATCACCAATGAACAACTAGACCTAGAACCAGAACTTTTCCTACTGGGGAACTTAAAAAAAATACGTAAAGAGTACAAAATACTTATTATTACACATACTGACTGCTGCCAGGATTGCCTTTGCTCAGTGTTGGAAACAGCCATATACACCTATAGAGGAACCTGTTATACAAAAAGTTATGAATTGTGCTGAAATGGATAAATTAACGCTAAGTTTAAAAGATAAGGAATCTTCAATATTTTATAAGGTATGGGAACAATGATATAGCTGAATTGATCGGAGACAGATTAAGGATAAGTAATTATTAAATATAGATAGAATAAGAATAATGCACAAATTAATATTTGTAAATATTGCACAAATGATTGTTACATGATAAGCACCACAGCTGTTATTGAATTATATATTTTTTATGTTTTTAATGTAATAAAATTTGATAAAGTTTATTAAAAAATAAAAAGACTACTGAGTGTCTACATCCACAAATTTTAAAAGAAACATGTACTTAAAAAAGAAAAATATTCTATTGTCTGGGCATCTATCAGTAATTCTTAACTACAGCTAAAGAAAGACAATTGCTGGAGGACCACATAAAAATAACTTGAGTTAAAATAAATGGAAATCTCAAAGTATTAATCAACATTACACACTTGACTTATGGTGAGAATTCATGGCAAACTAGAAATCTGTGAAGGAGTGGACAGAGCATTGCTGTAAGATTGGTAACCAAACAGTTTTTTTCTGGCCAGTCACACCTCTCTGGATAAAGGACAAATTGTGAGATTGATACTTGCACCTCAGACAACAGCTCCTCCAGTTTCTCATTAATGGAGCAGCTGGAGTCAAGTGATTTCCACCAAGATCACAGCTGCAGTCATAAGTCATAAAGTTCTGCTGAACTTCATTTCTTAATTGCTTTTAGAAATTGCTTCTGTTTTTCAGCTAGGAAGTACCTTTCAATTGACTAGTCTGTTAACATGCATTGGGTGGATTCACTTTAATCCTTTATGAAATAAAGTTCTAAATATGAGCTTAATAATATAAGAAGTACCCTTCCCATCTCCCTCTTTCTTGATGATGATGATTGATCATCAC
Source organism: Bungarus multicinctus (assembly GCA_023653725.1). NCBI lineage: Eukaryota > Metazoa > Chordata > Lepidosauria > Squamata > Elapidae > Bungarus > Bungarus multicinctus. The sequence goes on along the minus strand of CM042838.1, from coordinate 92,072,295 downwards.
ACAGTCAGCCAGATGTTCAGACTGGAATTGGCATTTTTGTCTACCTATCGAGTACTTACCAAAGACCTGGCCTAGGCAGATCTGGATATTTAATGGTGTTACAGATATCATTGCAGGATAGAAGCTGTTCCCAGTAAAGCCATCTTTTGCAATTGACTGATGGCAAATTTGCCAATGCCAATTGTGTTCAAGTGGTTCTCCAGTTGTTTTGGGATTGTACTCAAGGTACCTATTGCTATTGGTACTACCCTTGCTTGCCTTTGCAACAGTCTTTCTATTTCTATTTGTAGATCTTTGTATTTTGTTATCTTCTCCAATTCTTTCTCTTCTATTCTGCTGTCTCCAGGCACAGCCACATCCACTATTCAGACATTTTTGTTTTTCTTATCAACAATTATTAAATCTGGGATGTTATATGGCAGGTTTCTGTCAGTTTGAATTCCAAAATCCTAGAGCAATTTAACTTCTTTATTTTCTATTACTTTCTCTATTTTATGAGCCCACCAGTTCTTGCTTGCAAGCAAATGATAATTCTTGCAGATCTTTGTTTATGCTTATTGTGATATAGCTAATTTATCACAAGAAGTTAATTTTTATATGTGTATTTTCTTTCTCTTTGGTATATTCTTACTTTTTTTCTGTTTTGTTTTTCTTTGTCTATTTTTTTCTTTGCACTTTATATCTTTATTTTCTTTTTTGCAGTTTGCCTTTATTTGTATAAGTGTAATCCTTAATACCAATATAATAAATAATATAGTAAATTATTAAAATATTGCATGCTTGGTACGGTTCTTATCGTAGGCTGATTTCATTTATAAATGATTTAATTTCCTTGCATTATTATTATTACACATTCATTTAAAAGTTACAAAAATATTTCATATTCTTATACAAAGAAAGGAGACCAGCAATACATCAAAAGTTGAAAAGGAAAAATTTTCCTTTGGGATCAGCAGATTAGCTAGATTCAAGGTTGATTTAACATTAACAGCAGCCTACTGACTTTATCTGTGGGAGGAAAAAAGAATCCTTGTCTTATACATATAAGAGATAAAGCCGATATACTAATAAGCTGTTTAGCTGGGATTTTGGAGTAGAATAAAGGAAGAATCATGATATTCCAGATTATCTCCATAAGAATCATGGAAAGTTAGCTGAAAGCTGGTGACTTTCCTGATTGTATGAAGATCAGGGCACAACAGCTCTGGTGGATCAATAGAAAAGTTCATCTAGTCCAGCATCATATGAAAAAGATACTCCTGGAAAGTCCGTAAGCAGGAGATGGAAGCATAGGCTTTTCATAGCTTGGTTCCCTAGCAACTGCTATGAAGGTAAAATTGTTGCTTAACCAGACCTCAACTTGTTTAGACTAGCAGGAAACTAACAGCAAAGCATGATCACAATAACATCTCTCCTATCACAAGTATCTATCACAGTATTCAAAAATAAATTCTTTCAGTGTTGCATATTATTATATATTTATTTCATCAAGCCAGTCTGGCCTAGGGGTTTTTAGTATTTTAACCTGGTTTTTATCTAGTTGGCTTTTAAACTTCTTATAAATTTCAGCCTTTTATATTTGGTCTTTTAACTGTTCTTAATTTTGTATTGTCCTCTGTATTTTAATTTGGCTGTGCACCGCGCTGAGTCCTGTCAGGGAAATAGGGCGGTATATAAGTAGAATAAATACATAAATAAATAAATAAATAACTTATATATGTGCTGCCTTTTCCAAATAATTTAGATCACACATTTGTGATAACAATTCCTTGACTACTAGAATAATATCATTATTTCCATTTCTTAATATAATTATTCCTCCCCCCCCTCATTAAGTTGTTTTAACTTTCTAAAGGTATCCAGATTGTAAATTAAGAATGTTTTGTTTTACAGAATTCCAAATTAACAATGCACTGTGAGAATAACACACACACCCCTTTTGTCCTCTACCTCCCATAGTGCAGATACTCCAATAACTCTAGAGTGGGCTGTCACATAGCTAACAATGTCTTTTTATATCTTTTCCTCCTATCTTGCATATTTTTGACATTTCTCACATGTCCCTTACTTACCTTTCTTTCTTTACAGAACTTTACATAATAAAAGTGTTGGAAGGAACCTTGGAGATCCAATCCTCTGCTCAAGCAGGAAACCCCCTACTACTCCAGACAAGTTATTGTTCAATCTCTCTTCTTAAAAACCTCCAATGATGGAGCTCAAATAACTTCTGAAGACACTCTATTCCACTAGTTAATTGTTCTCACTGTTAGGAGATTTCTCCTTAGTTCTAGGTTGCTTCTCTCCTTGGTTAGTTTCCATACATTGTTTTTGTCTTGCCTTCTGGCGCTTTGAAAAAAAGGTTGACCCCTGTCTTCTTTCTGGCAATCCCTTACATATTTGAACTCTTGCTATATCATGTCACCCTTAGTCCTTCTTTTCATCAGACTAGACAAATCCAATTCCTGCAACCATTCTTCATATGAAAACCCCCAATTCTGCACTATTTCCTTGTGATGAAAGTGGTTGCTTTTCTTACCTGATATGCTTACTCCCAATTGTATCCAAATTATAACCTCATATGTTTTCTCCAGTGTTTATACAGATTGATTATGTGTCATCAATTTGTTGTCGAATCTTAATGATCACGTAGATGATTTTCTCTATTGCAATCCATCCCTAACCTGGTCTTTCAGATCCCAACAGTGCACTCATTGTCACTTTAACTAAGTCTATCCATCTTGCTACTTGTGATCTTTTTTATTTTTTCTTCTATCTTTCCAAGCCTTAGAGCCTTCTCTAGAGTGTAAGAGTTTCATGATTGGGTGATTGATTTTAATTTATTAGCTGCCCAATTCCAATTTGTAATGTGTCATAGTAGGATAATTTGAGCTTTGTCATTGTATATATACAGTACTATGATTTAGTGAAAACAAAACACTGATGGGAAAGAACAATTCCATTCTATAGTAGTAATGCAGAAGATTAGTTATTGGTATTAATACTAATCATAAGGAATCTTATAGGCATGTCTAGCTGGGGAAAAGTGTTGTAGGTTTTTTTTTTTTTCAAATTGTGCTTTCAACAGCTCTATGACCCTACTTAGGTATAGCAATTCTGGAAGCAACAAGAAATAAAAAATATTATTTGTTGCTGTCTCTCTTTTTGCCTTCTCCTTGTATAGCTGAGCAGTGTTTGAAATCTCCTCCATTTTCCCTTCCATTCTAAGCTGTTGCTCCCAATTAATTGGTCCAACTTGTAATCTGGTAATTGTTCTCTGAATACATACACAGACACACATTAAATTGCATGGGTTAATCTCCAAACAGCTTTTCTCTTTTCTAGCTGAATCAGATATGTTATTTTTATTCATAGATTATAAATGGATTTTTTTTAAATTTTGTATTGTTTCATCTAAATATTCTTTCAACTCTATTCACAATAAATTGGGCTTATTATCTGATTGCCTTTCCATCATTAGTCTCATACATTAGTTAATCAATTGCATTGATTCATTCTTAATTGTAGTTCCATTTATAGACTTAAAGGACACATAGATCTGTCTAACGCTTTAATATCATGTCAAGGTTGGTAAAAATTGGTACTGTTATAGATCCAAAACTGTACTATCCTTTTCTGAATATATATACTTACATACATATCAGTCAGGTAGTAACATGTGGCTGCTCTTGACTGGTCTGAAAAATGTATGCAAGGCCTGATTATAGCTTAAATGGGAGATTACCTTGAAATATTAGGAGAATAAACACTCAAATAACAATATATTTGAAAAGAAAGCAGTGACAAATCTTTTCCATATTTTTTCACCCTAAATTGCATGTGTGGAATCATGAATTTATCAGTAGTTTGACCCTGTCTCCAAGGTTTCTGTCTCACTACATTTATACCTATAGAAATATGTTATAGATAAACTTGTATCCTCTTCCTCTTTCCCTCTTCCTCTTCCTCCTCCTCCTCCTCTTCCTCCTTCTCATCATCTACATCATTGTCATCATCATCGTAATCCATTATTCATCATCAATCAAAAATGAAAGCTTCTTCATTGAAGATTATGGTCCATAATCCACCTCACTAGCTCAGTGATATTTTTCAACTTCCAAGTGTAATGTTTTAAAACATAAATTGATTTCTTTATCTCAAAATCTTGGACTACCTGCATCTACCTTTTCCTAGCTATCAATTTAACTCCCTCACCATCCTGAGTAACTCTTACATGTAAATACATGGGTATCTATATTTATTTATATCTATTATCTAAATAATCCACTCACTAATCATCATGGGTGAATACTATAATTAGTGGCCCTTATCCAGATTTAAATATATTCTATTAAATCTAATAAAAAAAAGTTCTATCAAAAGCTAAAAAGGCAATTGCTTTCAGTGGGGTTCGTTGTGACCACTATACAATAACTAGTGGCTTCTTTAGGACCTTTATTCTTGGCAGAAGCTAAAGCATTATGTACACATATAAAAAGCTTTTGCTTAGAAATACCAGTCTTTTGTAAAGGATTATAATGAATAATATGCTTCCATATTGTCCTGGGTCTGAAATTCAGGATTGACTTAGAGAATTCCTGCAATCTTTTTATCCCTTCAAACCTAAGAAAAAGTGGCAAAGAAATTATAAAAATGAGTTGGGACTTTGTTTATCAGCAGGACAATTCTCCTCAAACAGAATGGAATGGGACCAAATTTGGTATGGTGTGAGAAACCACCCAAAAAAGAGAAATGAGTTTAAAGTGGGCTGCATCTGGCTGAGACTTGCAGAGAAAAAAATTCAGATGGGAGAAACAGTTCAACAATATGGCTAATGGACTGATGCCCTCAATATCTTCAGTCACATATCTCCAGAAGAACATATTTTATTCATTAGGCTTGTATTTTGCCTTTATTTTGTACAACTCAAGGTGGTATATCTAATACTTTCTCTTTATAGCTATCCCAGGACAGCAACCCTTTGAAATGGGTTGAGTTGAGAGAAAGTATGATGGCCAAAAACACCAGGTGGTTTCTGTGCCTGGGAGGCCTAAAACACATGGTCTCCTTGTTTCTAATCCAGCACTCAATACATATACTATACCATACTACATTAAACTTTTCAGTTAAAACATCAAAGCAAGAACAGAGAGCAAACACAGAAAAATGTGGTGCGTGTACACACACACACACACACACACACACACACCTACTCTGATTTGTTCCCCCTCTCCCACATACACAGGTACACTGCATATACCTTGAATAGTCGTTGGAGACAAATTGCATACTCTTATAATAAACAACTAATCACACCAAAGAAAACACTTCAGCTAAATAAAAAAAAAAAAGACTGGAAGTTCTTTCAGAGCAATGGGATGTTAAGAGACATCAAGATTATGAATGACTATCCATTTGTTAGCATAACTTTTGAAAAAGCAGAACTAGATTAATTCTGATGGTAAGAGAAGCCAGCAGAATAATTAAGGTTGAAAATGAGTTAGATCTCTCCAGGGATCATGTAGAGGGAAAAGTCCTATGCCTAAGCATATAACAAGAGGCAACAACCTGGAAAGCTGTTTGTTGATTTCCCTTAATCACATTTTAGGATAGAGAGATATTAAGGGGTTGGAAAAAACTGTAAACCTTCCAGCGTTTTTGGGAGATGAGTAGCACATAAATTTTAGTAGTAGTAGTAGTAGTAGTAGTTGCATAGTTTTATCCACCTACAGAGTCCTCCCCAAGTATTTGGACTGAGCGGATGATGATGACGACAATGATGATGACTATGATAATGATGATGACAACTATGATGATGACTATGATGATTCTAGAAGCCACCCACTGCAGACTTTCCTATCCTGATAGGATTTTTGGGGAATTTTTTGGAAAAAAATAAATGTTCAGGATTTAGACCATCAGTGGAATAATCCTCTGAAAACAGAACTGGATTGAATTTGGCATGATGGGGCAAACTGGTCAAAGAACAAACAATTTTTAAATTAGGTTAATCCAACCATGAGCAAGAGAGAAAAAAAAAATAACTTTAAAAAGTGCTCAATATATCCTTTCAGCAATGGCAGATAGGCACAACTTGAAATGTTGCCTTGAACATCAATTTACCAACCCCTTCTTTTTCCTTCTAGTCACATGGCCAAAAATGAAGCTATTACTAAAGAAATGGAGGGAATTTCACTGAGTATGCTATCCCTACCTTGTTTATTTAGACTGTGAAGATATTTGCTCTCTACTGAAAAAAGACACAGTAGGCTTTCTAACTGGCAAGGTTTATTTCAATATATTTAGCTATTTCATAGCAAATTAATCAGTTAAAATATTTAATTCTCCTTAGCCCACATCAACATGCATATTTATCTGGAAGAATTCTGAAAAGCTAGAGAATTGCAGTTGTAAATTTAAGTCCAATGTTATTTTGCCTGGCTGAGCAAGAACAAAGTATCTGCTTTTGATAATTGTAGAGGCAACAGATCTAGAATATTAAGAAGTGTTGGCAGCTACAATACATTAACACAGTTGCCATCTCTGGATAAACCATCTCTGGATAAATGTTTTCATTGGTCAATGTTAGTAAATGCTCCTAATGTTTTGGATTTTTTTTCCCTGCAAGTTTTGGGAGAAAAAAAAATGAAAGGAATTAAGCAGGGTGTGAATTAAAGTGGAGTATATTTTCAAGTAATGTCAATCTTCGGAGAAAGGCTGAGTTGTCAATGTCTTACACTAAGTATCATAAAATGGAAAATTAATCTTGGATAACAGAAAATAAAGCCTTGTTTCATTGTTACAAGGCTTCTTAGTTTTTTAAGTGAACAGAAAGTCAAATCCTTCTTGTGTTTCTTGAGTACCATAGAAACTGGTATATTACTACAGTAATTGCTTTTCTTTTTCTTTTTACAAATTTGAAAGATAACTATATCATTGCCACTATATGCTTCCTAAAATTCAAGCTGAAAAAAGAATCTGTTGACATGTTTCAGCTGGTCATTAAAGGGACCTTTAATAAAATATTGAAAGTACTGAAACACCATCAAGTAGATGTGCAGGTACAATCTTCCATGGACAGTTAGGAGCAACTCTGGATGCAATTGCACCAAGTATTCTGTAGAGATGGCCCCTTTGAAATGTTTACCAATGCACTTTACAAAGCACACTCTTTGTTTTGCACATCCCTCTTCATTGTATAATAATGAAATCCATGCAAAACTCTAAAAGAGTGGTAGCACCTAAATTGGATAAATAGATAATAATAAATATAGTAAACAAATCCAATAAAAATATGTAATTTTACATATCCACTGGAATGGTAAAAAACCCATCTAGTTCACCTTACTGATCTCATAACATCTTACAGGAGCCTGTACATAATTGCCTAGCCTTTTTTTTTTTTTTTTGATATTGGCCAACATCAGTATCTTTTAAAATAGTAAAAGGAGTCCCTGCAGATTTTATTCCGCTAGTGATTGTTGACTATAGAGATGGTGCTCATCTCCGTTTCAAGCCCATTGAGCCAGCACTGTCCAACAACATCTGGACAGCACGGCATCATGGAGTATTGTTAATTTCCCACCGAATTATATTTATTTATCTACTTGCATTTGTATGCTTTCAAACTGCAAGGTTGGCAGTAGTTGGGGCGAGGATGGGAGCTCACCTGTCATGTGAAGCCCAGTCTCAAATCTGCGTCTTAACTTCTGAGTCACTTTGCCACCCTTCTTATAATAATAAATGCCACAAATTAATTATTTGTTCTATGAAGAATTTCCTTTCCCCCCTTTATTACCAGATAGCTAGGTTCTAATATTTTGATAGAATGGACAGGGGGGAAAGCAACTTTCCTTTTTTAATACCATGCAGGCCATAAATGTTGGCCATGGGTTTTCTGCATGGTTTTCTGTGTTAAACCATATCTGCAAACCACCTGGACAAATCAATTGTACAACTACTTTCATAAATCTGAAAAAAAGAATTCTGACATTTATGCATTGGTCACTTCTTGTTCAGCATTTTATTTCACAGAGAAATGTCCATAGCACCTGCTCTATTTATGATATAATCTTATTAATTCACTTCTTATTCTGCTGCAACCTTCAAGAAAAATCACCTTGATGGCACTTCTAAAAATTTTTAATGGAAGTTTTCTAATGAATGGGTGTCCAACTTTAACCACTTTAGTATATGTTATTTTACCACCCTAATGCTAAGTTTAAAAATGGGCAGTTTGATTATTCTTCCATTGGTTTGTATTAATTTCCATTTTTCTCATTCTTTCATCAAATTCCAGAAATTTCAGTTTTCTACCTAACCAGTAGAAGGTTTGGAAGAAGAGCTTCAGTTTTCCAAATGTCACATCAGCTAACCTATAGTAGAGGAGTTCACATATTCTAATGGTAGCTCTTGTTTTAATAAAATATATGGTCCTAAGTTCAATAAGTTGATTTCCCAGGAATCTCCCTTCAGCTTCTATCCAATACATTTTAAACAAGCCTGCTATCAGCTTATCTAGAAACAAGAGGCTCTAAGGGACAATTTCCCCCCCTACATATACATATACGTATACGTATACGTACACATACACATACACATGCTGTACATATACATATTTTTTGTTGTTAGTCACAAAGTCATGTCCGACCAATTGCAACCCCATGGACAACGTTCCTCCAGGCCTTCCTGTGGTCTACTATCCCCAAAGTCTATTTAAGCTCATATATATACATATACATATATATATACACATACAGATACATATACATATATACAGCCTGTAGTTATGAACAGCTAAACATAGATTTACTTTTCCTTCTATAAGAAACCAATGAATGAGCATACATGCATGCATGCATAGATAGTGTTGCAGAAACACCAAATTAACTGTGAACAAGAAACTCCATGGAAAGAAGCCCTTCTGCATACCTTGAAAGGCTGCTTCAGCAATGAGTTTCTTTGCAACAGACTTAAGCAATCTCATTAAAGATGAAACATATTTTAAAGGCCCAGAATGTATATTGCCAAAATGCCCATTATATCTATAGGATTGTAGTAGCTGTTTTTTCTCTAATTGTTTGGTACCTCAATCCTTCTTTCATGGATTGCTGTAGATGTCTTCCATCCTGGCCCACCTGAATCCAGCATGTTTTCTCCTGTCTTGGCTCTGTAAGCCATATTCTTCCTCCAGATGAAAACTACTGAGTGCTTGTTCATGATGAAACTGTCAAGTTTGATCAAGCTGCCAGTAAATTTGAATCTTTGCATTTTCTAAGCTGTCAATTTCCCTTGTAACTGAGAAGCTGGGCACCCTACTGCAGGGAGAAAAACATCACCTTGATTCCTTTTACTTTTTCATAAAGATTTTTTTTCTGTTTTAAAGATTTGCCCTTTATTCCTTGCATCTCTGTAGGCTCCCTCCTGCTGAACTAACCATTCCCATTGCTTTATCTTTTTCCTAGACATTGACTTTGGGTTGAACTTATGCGACTTCTTTTTTTTTCTTTCCTCCTCCATGCATGTGTCTGCTGTCCCCTATGTCTGAGGCCTTTTTCCTCCCACAAACTCCAGAGATTTGTATACATTTTCTGAGTTCTACTTCTTTTCTCTTTATTTCCTTGCAAGTTCCATACTGCCTTCCAAGGAGTCTCCTATCTCCTATCTCTCCCTTTGACTTTTACCCATTTACAATTATGAGGGAGATGAGTAGTTTGAATGAATGAATAAATAAAAAATAGTAAATAAATAAATAGTTAATTTGTTTTCTCTGTTTCTGACTTGTGCAAACAAAATTCCTAGCAGTGTTCATTTCCTTGCTTCTGACAGTTTACAGTTTACAATCTATTTCTATGACTTTACAATCTATTCCTATGATTCCATAGGAATCTAGAATAGATCAAGTTATGTAGCTGTTTGGACTCCTGGATTAGATTTGGTTGTACCTTAAAAAATCTAGTCAGTTTTCTATCTTCCTTGAGCATATTTAGTCCTCACTGCTTTAGCTTTTTATCCAGGTTTTGGTTTTGTTACATATTTTGGCTACTTAAAAAAGTGATGAAAATAAATGATGGTTTTCCTCCCCTCTAAAATCTGCTAAATAAAACTTCATCTTATGCATAAATGATGCCCATTTGGATACGAGAATATAGAATTTTCAATAGTTTGCTTTTAAAATATAGACTATTTATCTAATAGTTGCTGGCCATTATGTTAAAAGATTTCAGTTCATGTAATTTATGTACTCTGCAGATATTATTATGGTGTTCCTTTCCTTGATATTATATACTTCCAGAAATGTGAACAAGTATAAATTACTATTGATTAAGTTCCATAATTTTAACTTCACCCTCTTCCTAAATCTATGAAATACAATAACATTCATTTTGTTGATTTTATATAGCATTATGCTAATAATTTAAAAACCAAATAAACCCAAAACATTGTGAGAGCCCTTTACAGTTGGGTTTGCAGTCTAACAATATAATTTGCACACATATTTTTTTCCAATGGGAAAAAAGAAAGTTAATTAAATAAGCTAGCACATAAAGCTTGAACTTGTTTTTCCAGCAGGGTTTCAGTTTGAAATTGATCTGATCAGATAAGTTTTATAGACAGATAATATCAAGTCAAATGGCAATGGAGCAGACAATGCGTACTAATTAGTTTCAGAGCTTTAAGCAGTCAGATAACTACTCACCTCTGGGAGAGAGCTACTCAATTTTGTTCACACTATTCAACACTTTTATATCCCATTGAAAGTAGAAAACATTTAAATAAATCCTCAGGATCTGACTTATATATCTTACCATATGTTTAGCCATTTGCAACTGCATCTGAATGTTCTAATTTTATTTCCTTTACTCATAAACAGGAAATGCATCAGGAAGTTTATCATTTTAACAGAAGAGGAATAGCTGGCTAATGCTCAGATGCGCCGATAAGAACAAATAGTTAGTATCCTGCATTTTCTCACTTGAGCATAACCATTTGGGAATGGCTATCTATGCTTTTTAGATACTTTCTTGCTAATTAAGTTCATAACACTGCTTTTTTTTAAAAAAAAATCTTTCTTAAATAACAGCACAGCACTCCTACTGTTTCAAACATTAAAATTTACCTAATGGTTATTCATAACTTTATACCTAGAAGAAATGACCAAAGTTATTAATAATACTATTTCAGTTAGTAGACTAATTAAATCTGCATGAATAATAGAATTTGATATGCTGAAACACTATGCCTTACAGAAATAAACTACATGAATATTCCAATTATTTTAAACTTATGTGTCAACGCAGTTGGTGTTTCTTCCACCGACTCCACAAAGCCAAATTATTTCATTGCCAACAAAATGAGAAGAGATTACATTTGAGAGCAATCCCAACTCTTGCCTGTATGACTTCCTCAATCAAAGTTTTGGCACTGGGCAACTCTTTGGAGCGAATTTTGATAAAGGACTGGGGTTCACCTGTCTCATACTTTGCTATACCTGGAAGACTGTACCTGATCAACAGGAAGGAAGTAACTGAATCTGCCATATAATAATAATAATAAACCTTTGTTATTCCTTAGTTCAGAAGGCTAATTCTATTTCATACTAATTTTGAATAGCATCAGTATATATTCACCATTCTGATCTTCAACTATCTTTTTATGTTGTGTATATAATATCATTAGCATTGTATAAATATACACCTGCATCATGTTTATAAATTTAGAAACTATAATAATGTAATAGGATATAGAAATCAAAACTGTTGCATTAAAATAGTCATATTTATCAATAATATATCAATAGCAATATTTCATATTATTTTGTACAAAATTTATTCTATCAATTAGCCCACTATAATTAATCTATTATTTTCTAACTTCATTGTTCTGCAAATTATTCTGGCATCTGGTTCTTGGTATTGCCAAGGTGATTAGACTGTTACTTCTTAAAATTTTCTACTAGAGAACATTATAAACATTATGTTCATAAGGTGCTAATTGCTGAGTCTGTAATGTTCTATGTTTTGTGTTTAATTTTTTTTCAAGAGAATTCCAATATGAGAGATTGAGCAAAAAGTACAATTTGAAATACAATTTTATCTTTCTTGTGCCATGATCTCCATCGAACTCCATAGATTATATTACTAGAATGTGTGCCTGGTTGTTCAGCTTGCAGGGTTTTTAAAAAAAAAATTGCTATGTATTCAGTGGAGTAGGAGTAGGCAGAAGGAGGAAGTAAATGTATAGTTGGTACCTGTCACCAAACATTGGACTGGATCCAGTTAATTCATTCTGTGGCTGGAATGTCTTTTTTTTCCATTCACAGAAGGGACTAGAAGACAGCAGAGACTCCCAATAGAAGAGGAGGCAATGTAAATAAATATTAAAAATTATGCAGTCAGTTGCAAAGCTTCTTATGTTGCTCCACTGAATTCTTCAGTATTTTACAGTGGCTTTTAAAAAAGGAATATAGAGAACCATAAGGAGAAGGAGGGGAAATCACATATTGTATTTCCCCCTCTTTCCTTTAATATAAATAGAACTATGCTTCTCAGAGAACTCCTGCACGTTTGAAAGTCTGTAGAGATTCTTAGTCATACAGGGCATGGTTGTCCCAAAGGTGCTTTTTCAGGAGGCAACTGGACTTTCTTGTGTTTTTTACTTCTCATCCAAGAAGCTCCTTCAGCTCTGACAGGATAGTGAGGAATGGAAGGATTTATATTCCTTGCAGACAGCTGGTTATTTGCATCCTTTTAGAGAGTCATTGAAACACTTGGAGGTTTATCTATATCCTCAGGATCACCTGAGTAGTGCTCCTGGTTCCTATGTCTGTGTGTCAACCTGCTTTATAAATACCATATTTTTAGGAGATTGTCAGAAGACTGCCTGGATAAATCCCTACAGTTTTCTTGGCAAAGTTTTCCTGGAATGATTTTCTGTTTCCTCCTTCCTAGGGTTGATAGACAATACCTGGCTCAAAGTCATTCAGTTGGGTTTATGACTAAAGAGGGATTAGATCTCACATTTTGCCAGTTTGTAGCTTGTTGCCTTCATCTCTATACTAAACTGGCTCTTCTGCTAAGATTATTAAACATTACACTGAACAGCATCCAAAAGGGAACTCATGTATTAAGACAACATTTGAAGCATTTGCATGGTGAGCAGAAGGTAGAAAAAGTTTCACAGTTGCAAGAGTTCGGAGAGATTAAACAATGCTAAAAAAACTTATACACACACAGAATAACAGAATAACAGAGTTAGAATGGATCTTATATTCTAGTCTAATTGCCTTTATAAGCAGGAAACCCTATACCATTTCAGACAAATGTTTGCCAAATCTCTTCTTCAAAACATCCCCTACTATAGACAGTCATTTTTTAAAACAACAACAACAGCAATGAAATTCTAGCATCTAGCTAAACTAGATGAAATGTTCACATTCTTTCCAAAGGAAGTCCTGCTTGGAGTATATTAGTCAGAATGGAATAGTAGAGACTAGCCTGAGGGTATCTAACATGGTGGGATTCATGTGGGCATAAAAAAAGTAATCAACAATGATCTCATCACAATCTTTACAAACATGAAGGAATAAAAAGATTATTGCAAAAGGTTATTTTCTATTATTATTTACCCATGTAAAGAACAATTAATGGTGACCAAGTTAGAGAAGTTTGATACTCAGTGTTAAGAATAGTCAGAAGCACATGAACTCAGATTTACTATCCTAGAGTTACCAGAGAAAACTTTAACTCATAGAATGAACCCTCAGAATACTTCCTGATGCCTTGGACCTTTCCAACATTACAGTTTGCTGCCAAACCAACACCTGAGCAATACACAGAATATTAATTCTTTTCCTGTCTGTGATTCAAAACCTGCCCATCCTATATAGAAGTAAGCACTTTCTAAATACAGGTAGTATTATGACAGCAAGTGGAATCAGAATTTCCATCCTTAAAAGATGCATTCATAAAAGTGCAACTTCACATAACCACATCCCTTAATGATCACAATTCTGGCAATCCTGATTACCATTATCTCAGGACCATGTGGGTCATTAAGCAAGGACTTCATGTGATCACAACATGGGAAGTCTCTATCAGTAAGAGCTACATTTGGGTTGGCAGATGACACAGGTGGGTGCTATGAAGTATGGGCAAGTGCTTTGGAGTATAGGCAGGTAGATGTGTGCTGCAGGTTGCATTACAAAACTTAAGGTTGGATGCTCTGGGCAGCTACTATTGAACATGGGCAAGTGGGCAAAAATGTGATGGTTATGGCTTGGAAGAGTAGGCTGCCTTGCAAATTTGTAGGCTGCTTGGCAAATTTGCAGGCACTTACAAAGGCTGCCTTCTTTTCCTCCCATTTCAGTCTTTCCACCAGTATCCACATGGCAAAGTTGCCAATAAAACTCTAACATTAACACAGGGAAGATGGCAGAAGATGCATATTTTTGGAGTTCTACAACCACAAGTAAACTGAGTATAACAGCCAAACCAAAAAAAGGTATTTTTCCTTCTGAAGGAGAGAACACTCCAAAAAGAGTGCAGAAGCCCAGGAACACAAAGCAATATAAAAAAAATACAACTCTCCATGTTGGTCATTAACAGAAAAAGAAGAAATCTGAAAAAAATGTTGATACTTGCAAGAGTATATAGAAATAGCACATAGGGTAATTGCAATTGTCAGGCTCCAAAAACCAAAAACCCTCTCCTTTATGTTGCTCACTTATAGATAGAAATCTAACTATTCGTATCATTAGAGATATACTCTGAGAACTCTAGAGAGGAGCTATCTTGACATTCTTCCTCCCAACCAAATTATCTAATGTTGCTAAATGTCTATGGAAATTCTCAGTCATCCAGGTCCTGGTTGTCCCAAAGAGGCTTTTTTAAGAGGCAACTGAACTTTCTGGTTTTTATTTGAAGATGTTTTGCTTTTCATCCAAAAAGCTTGTAAACTTTGCTGTCTTTCTTTTCTTTGGAAGGCTACTCCTCCCTCCTTGAAATCTGGACTATATTCCATCACAGTAATAGAGATAATAGTAATTGAGTCTAGTATATTGAGTAGTAATAGTAAAAAGTATGGTAATTGTCTTGATAATAATTATTGTAAAAATTGTCATAGTAACAGTATAGAGCTAGCGATAGGACAAAGTAAGGGAATCACTCGTATAATGTTTGGATGTTTCTTTCTACAAAATAAAACATCTCTTCAATTCTTATATAAAGATATAAAGAAGCAAAGTGCAGTGCTTTTGTGTTTCTTTTGAGTCTGAATCAACCTAACTGGGTATGATTTAAAAATGACCTGTAACAAGAAAGAATGACTTCCTGCCACCTTCTCCCTTGACTTTGCTGGAAGGAACCAGAAGAAAAGGTCACAAAACATGTTCATGTGACACAGGACACTGCAATCATTTATATAAATGAGAAGATGTTGGAACATGGAACATAGAATCCTAGGTCTGGAAGGGACTTCAGAAGAGAATAAGTTGATCTCCTCTTCTCCATGACTGCCTGATATGTCCTGGAAGACAGTTATCCTGTCCCCACAATTCTTCTCTTCAATAGGCTAGACCAGGGGTCTCCAACCTTGGCAACTTTAAACCTGGCTGGAGAATTCTGGGAGTTGAAGTCCACCTGGCTTAAAGTTGCCAAGGTTGGAGATCCCTGGGCTAGACACATCTAGCTTCCTCAACCATTCATCCTACAATTTAGCCACCAGACCCTTATACAGGGTCAGTTGCTCTCAGAAATATGTTAATGATTATATTTGGAGAGAGAGAAAAATCAACATAAAGAGCAAAGTGGAGGGGGAGCAATGTAAAGTTTACTATGTATATACTGCATATATGTGTGTGTGTGTGTGTGTGTGTGTGTGTGTGTGTGTGTGTGAGGTTTTTGAGCTGATAAATAATTAAACAAGGGAGACCAGTATAGATCTATTTCGAGCTACTTAGCTCTCGTCAGCTAGCCATACCCTTACTGGGATTCGAACCAGGAAAGTATTACATATGAAGCAGTTGTAATTGCCATTAGGCCACTGGTTCTCATCCAGATCAGCGATACAGGGGAATGAGTATATATACTTGTGTTACAACACCCTGGTAAGCCCCAATCAAGGGAGGAAGCATATATATATACATATGTGTGTGTGTGTGTGTGTGTGTGTCAAGCACTTCTGTTTCATAAGTTATAAAGGAACATAAATTCTGTTTTGATATTTATGGCGGAAGGTTTGCTGATTCATGTGGCACAATTAATGGAAATGTCCTAAATTTGTGCAGAAAGACAACATCAGCATTTTTTTAGTCAGGAGATTTGACAACAATATATAAAAGCAAAGTACAGGAGTAAAGAGAAAAATAAATACTCACATAAGCAAAATCTATTCAGGACCATAAAGCTGCTGGCACATTAAGTAGCCCGATATAGTCATACTGTTCATTAGGCTTACTACTAAGATTACTTCCTCTTGCCTCAGGAGTAGTTGACATTAGCTATATAGATTGAGATTATAGAGTTGAGACATGCTCACATATTTTGTTTTTTTTTCTTGCTATATTACATTTCTTATGCAAACAAGCACTTATAGTTATTAAATATATTATACACTTTTTTACAATGGGCCGATTTTACTCTTCCATATATTTTGTATATCGATGTCTCTGACAAACAATCTTGTGTTTTTTGCTTATATGAAAATGTGAACCATAATTACAGTTTTAGCCTGGAATAACATAATGCATTTTGTTCAGGAATTAGGGAAAAAAAACCTGTAAAGTTTATTTATTGATTTTTAAATAAAAACTTGCATTATTACATACTATTAAGACAATAATTATATTGGCAGAAAATCTGGAGTTTTAATCTTCTTATGCATTTAGAAAGTCCCCAAATTGGGCAAGGTTCTCAGAAAGTATAGTTAAATTTATAGCTAAAATGTATGGCAATAGTTATATCAACAGGTATCATTCCCAGGTACACTGATGCATACTAAATGGTGTCTGATGTGGAAAAGTAATAATTCATACATTATCCTGGGCATATAAATCCAGGGAGAGATAGCAATTTCAAGCATCTAGGTACTGAATAATGGAAGTTAGACAAAGAGATAATCCTACTCTTATAATGTAATGACAGCATAATGGTACATGGGAATCACCTTGGAAAACAACAGGAAAAAATACAGATTAGGCAATAGTTAAATAAGAGGAAGCTGAACTTACAAAAGGAATGGTATGGCAAACATATCAGATGGAACTTACAGTGGTGGGATTCAAATAATTTAGCAACCAGTTTTCTGCCCTAATGATTTCTTCCAACAACCAGTTCACCAAACTGCTCAGAAAGTTAACATTCTCCTGAAGTGGTGTGAACTGGCTGAATCCCACCATTGGGACCTTCCCTAGTTTCTTGGACTGTAAAGAGGAAGAATCAGGAGAGATGTACTTTTAGACTTACAAGACTATGTTATGTAACCTCACAATAACGTTACAGCTAATATTTCTGGGCATGCTTCTGGTCTAAACTATCTTACAAGGATGACATGTATTTTTAACTAACTGGAACAGAATAATCTTCTGCTAATTAGTTTCTAAGCTTTTGCCTATGATAGTGCAGACATCAATAAAGGAAAATATTTGTAGTCCAGGGTTGACATGAGCGGTTTTTGGTGCTCTCTGAGCTTGCTTGCTTTCTTGAAGACATTGAAAGCACCTCTTCACCAGCAATAAACACCCAGATCAGCTTAGATTAACTATGGGTAATGAAATGTCTGCAAGAAAACAAGCAAAGGCCAGAGACTACCAAGGACCCCTTAATGCAGACATTGTTGGCATTCCCAGTCACATTACTGGCATGTTGAGTTAGGGACAGGAATTGGAATGAAACTTTCAGTGTTTACATTTTCTGGCTTTCCCTAGAAAAACTTCCCAGTTCTCAAATATTGTAATGCTGCTCATAATAATCTTCTGTCCTTCATGAATATTTACAATATCGGGCATCATCATGCTTCCCAGTTTAGGTATGGATCAGTTTAGAGAAATAGTGTCCATTGAGTATGGGTAGCTTTGCTGAGCAATTAATTACTAGATCAAGTTAAGGGTTCCATACAGTTGAATGGTTCTTGAAGTTCAAGAGCACATAGGGAAAAATAATTGGAATATATCCAGTATTGGCAACATTTGTCCCATTGACAGATTCATTTTAGGTGCTTTACACCTAAATACAATGTACAAATCAACAATCAGCAAATCTTGTGAAGGGTCCCTGGGGCACAAAAGAGTTGCTGGCATTGTGCAAACTAAGTTCAGTGAACTTGCCTTAGTCTGTTTTGCTCCTGAATATGTTAATATCCTTCTCTTTTACAGATTTTTTTTTGAGATACCTTTAGAGGCTTTTTTGTGAAATGAAAAAAAATGAGGAAAGATGGATTTCCTCTGATGGGAGCAATTTGTAGATCCTCTTCTGGATTACAGGACCATTGAACTTGAACTTGAAATGGTGATGACTTGCATTCCATGTGTAGGTGAAAGAAGCAAAGTCATTGCTAAGCTAGAACTATGACCTGTATTTTCTCTTTTTTTCTCATTATCAACAACTTCTTCATTAATTTGGGCATATCTGAAGTCCTTTTAGATTCTCCCAAGAAATACCACAATGACAGTTATGCTGACTACTAAATTCTTTATTTACGTCTTATGTTTTGTTTGGTAATTAATCATTTTTGCACACTTCAATCTATTCATCAGTTATCTAAATTTCCTTTTAATCTAAAGTGGATTGTCCCATGACAAACCCAAATAGTAACTAATGAAGTCCAATGGGGTGTCTCATTCTGTACTAAAAACATCATACCAATAACTGTGAGTGTATTCAAACTGAACAGATTATTAGTAGAGGCAATGAAGTGTATATTAGAGAAAGTTTACATTATATATTAGGAAAAGTTGTGAATGTCAGTGAACATAGATTTCCTACAGTTACAAGCAAATAAATGAAAAAAAAATTTCATATAACAATCTGAAAGATGATTCTTTAATCTAAAATAAATTCTACACTAACTTTTCCTAATTCTTCCTACTATCCTAAGCAATTTCTGTGATTTAGATACGACATTCCTATTCTGTCCCAGTTGCATTATACTGAATGTCTTCTGTGCTTTATCTTTGACACAGTCCTTAACATGCTCCAAGCAAGACATCTGCACCAGGGGCAACACAAGTGTCTAAAACTATAAAGCTAAAACCATACCAGTGGTAATGAAGCAGCATGTCCAAAGAAAATTTTGTGTTTGTTCATGTAATTATGGAATGTGTACATTCTATTGGCATTACAATAGTTCTAGATTCCCAAAAGGAGCCTGGTTATAAAATTAATTTCTTGTATTTGATATTTAATGTATTTTTAAGGTTTTCTTAATCCAATTCTTTGAGCTTATAAATGCTTATTTACATATCATAGACAAGGCTAACACAATCAGACTTTGGACTTGCAGTGTCTGTATTAGGCAGTCACGAAAAATGTGCCCCTACAAATCTTTCTAAAACACGGGAACCTCGAGAATATGGTTAAATGCAACTTAAGAGAATTATTAGCAGGTATATATTGATCAGTGTAAGACAAGCAATGTGATTCAGTATCTAAGTTTTCCTTCAGTCTTTAAATCGTTGATATCAGAGGGTTTTTCCCCCCAAAGATGACAACTTTAAGATGTGTTAAGTTCATATAACTTAAAATTGCCAAGTTTGAAAAACATTGACTTGGGAATAAAGAATTACAGAAAAAAAAAAAAGTTAGACAAACGAACAGTGGAAGTGGAGGTTAAAAAATAAGGTTTTTTTTAATTGAAAAAGTTTGTTGACATTAATGTCATATAAATGATATGAAAAAGCAGAACTCCAAAAAGGAACTAAAAAGGTTAAAGTGAAGATTCCCATTCAATTTGGTCATTTTTTTTATTCTTAGAGTGGGAGAGTCATGGATTCTGGATTCACAAACTCTCATTAGTAAACCTCAAAATGTCATGAAGTACCATGAATAAATGCCCAGATTTTGGTAATCTCCAACTCTGTGCCATATATAATTGTTTGGGGAAGGGGTTTTTTTTGAGAGGGATGGGCAGAGGAAAATACTATCACTGAGATTTTTCTCCTGTTTTTTTCCCTTTGTACAGCTACCAGCTTAGAGATTTTCTATTGGATTTGTTAGGAATCTGTCCACCAATTAGTTGGGTTGGCAATATATAAACCATCAATGTATGTTTGTAGCTTTAAGACAAAATCAGTGTAATATTCCAATTGGTTGATTGTATTGTGAATTGCCATAAGAGGGACCTAGAGATCACGGTTTCCTCTCTCTGACATTCTGTTTCTCTGACATTCTATATCTCTGACATTTTGTTGCTATCTCTGTTGTAGTTATGCTGTGCTTATACTTTGATATCTTTGTTTACTGTAAATGACAAAGGCAACCGGTAAGAAGACTTTGTAATTGAATATTCTTTGGACTGTAAAACATATATGACCTGGACCATTTATTGGACTGTGCTATTTCTTAAAGTATACTTTAACCCAATTTAGTGTAGCTGTGTGTGACTGGATAATTATTCATAACTTCTCTCATAAATGTTTCTATGTGCATATCCTTGTTACCCAAGGGTTATTCTGTACATATCATAACATTGGTTACAGGCCCAGAGAGATATTGAGAATCAATGTGAATATACAGTTTCATATTTAGCCAGCTGACTGAAGTTTATTGTTAAACTACCAATGGCACAAGAACAGTCAACCAGTATATCCCTGATAACCCAGTTGGATGGAACAAACTATGTTTCCTGGTCTATGAAGTGCAGCCTACTTCTGCGTAAAGATGGATTATGAAGTGTAGTTAATTGTCCACTGGATGTAACAACTTGATGAAGATAAAAAGAAAATAGATTACTTTAACCGGGATAATGAAAAGGCTCTTAGTATAATTGGATTGACACTGAGTGATCAGCAGTTAGTCCATATTCGTGGTGAAGAATCTGCTGCTAGGTGTTGGGACATTTTGAACAGGATTTTTGTTCGAGATAGTGTGAGTGCACACATCCACCTTACATGTAAACTATTTAGAGCCCATCTTATTTAAAAGGTGGCAATATGTTAGCTCATTTGGAGTTTATGAAAAGACTTTGCAAGAGCTACAAGAACAGGAGCTGATTTTCTCAGAGTTGCATCAAGTTTACATCATTCTTTCTTCTTTGGATGAAACTTATGATGATTATGTGTCTTCACTGGAAGTTTTAAACAGAGATGAACTTACATTGACTGGCATAATTGGAAGACTGTTAGAAGAGTCAAGAAGAAGGCAAGATAGAAATCAACTGAGAGAAAGACAACTGCAGGAAGAAAAACTGTCTTCAACTGCCTATATTGTTAGGAAATGTTTTTCTTGTGGGTCTAAAGGTCAAAAAGCCAGATACTGTAGAAAGGGTAAGAAACAGAATGTTGTTAATATACAGAGAGCTTATAAAGATGTTAGTTTAACCATATCAAGTACAATTACAACTGTATACCATGATATATGGGTAGTTGACAGTGGAGCATTGCAGTGTATAACTAAAAGTAAAGAGAGGTTTGTTCCATCATTAGCTAATGGATGGAAATTGAGAGCAGCTGGAGAAGGTACTGCATATTGTTCATGTATTAATGTACATTTACCGATGTTACATGTACCTAGAATGATATTTAACTTGCTATCTGTAAGAGCAATGGTAAAAGCAGGATTTGTTGTAACTTTTCTAGGAGATTTAATTGAAAAACAGGGTAAAAGCGTTACTGCAAGATTGGATAATGGTTTATTTATTATACATGATAACCCATTAATTAATGCTAACTCAGTTTATGAGAATAAAAAGCCTCATGATGAATGTATTCATCTGCTCCATAGAAATATGGGACATATAAATTTCAAAATGCTAAAGAAAACTGTTGAGTTATCTAATGGTATAAAATTAAAACCTTTTACAAAGTATTTAAATTGCAATGTTTGCAATCAAGAAAAAAGCAAGGTAACTCCTGCAAATAGGATAAATGGATTCAAAACCAGTGAACCATTAAAGGTTGTTTTTGCTGATATTATTGGACCTAAGAAACCTAGTTTAGGTGGAGCCTGTTACATATTAAGTATAATTGATCATTTTTCCAGATATTGTTTCTGTTATTTAATGAAAACGAAGACAGAAACATACCAGCATTTTGTAAACTGACTAAAATTTGCTGAAAGGAAAAAGAAACAGAAAATTATTAGCTTAGTAACAGATAATGGTACTGAATTTACCAATAGAAAATTTGAAGCCATGTTACAGAAAGCTGGCGTTGAACATAAGCGTTCTGCTCCTTATACACCACAACATAACTCATATATTGAACGTAGATGACAAATATTACAGACTAGGGCTAGGACTATGATTTTGGATTCTGGTTTATCAGAGAAACTTTGGGGTGAAGCAATAATATGTGCTAATGTGTGCTAACCATGTTTTGAATAATGTAGTGAATTCAACGACTGGTGAATTACCATTTAAAGGATGATGGAAAAACTGATTATTGGAAATTAAAAAAAAGTCTTTATGGTCTAAAGCAATCTGATTATGGATGGAATAAATATATTGTAAAGGAATTAGTTTCAATAGGTTTTGAAGCTGGTACAGCTGATCCTTGTTTGTTCCGAAGAGAAAAAGATGGTTTAATTTCTCTATTATTGTTATTTATGGCTGACATAGCAATTATTACTAAAACTGAACAAGAAGCAAATGATATTGTTTATAGATTACAGAAAAAGTTCAGGATTAGAAATTAGGGGAGATTAAGCATTATTTGGCTCTCGATATAGTGAAAACGAATAAAGGTTTTAAAATTTCACAAGCCGAGAAAATTAGCCAATTATTAAAACACTATAACATGGAGCACTGTAAATCTGCTAAGACACCAATGAGTAAGGAATTTACACATAGTGATATTAAAAGTCCTATGATAGGGAAATGTATCAATCCTTAATTGGTAGTCTATCATATCTGGGTAATCGGTCTAGACCAGATATATCTTACAGTGTAAACCAATTGGGTAGGTATAACGATGAACCAAATGAAAGGTATTGGCAAGCAGCTAAGTGAATACTTAGGTTTTTAAAACACACAATCCACTATTCATTATATTTAGAACCAAGTAAGTGTTAACTGCATATGCTGATTCAAGTTTTGCTACTGATAATGACTCTCAAGTCAACATCAGGTATACTGGTAATGTTGGATAATGCTTTAATAGGATGGAAGTCTGTTAGGCAACAACATATTAGTTTATCCACTAGGGAAGCGGAATTCTCATGTTTATCATTGATGTGTACAGAATTGATATATTATAAACAATTGTTGAAGGATATTGAAATTACTGTACGTGATTCATTTATTGTTTATGAAGACATTCAATCTGCAATTAGTATGGCTACTAATTTAGCTGTTAAAACAAGGTCTAAACATACTGATTTGAGATATTTGAACATTAGGCAGTGTGTTCAAAATAAATTAATTCAGTTAGAATACTGCATGACTGAACATAATATTGCAGATCATTTCATGAAAGCTCAAGGTGCTATTATGCATAAAGAGTGTTGTGAGAATTATGGTTTAAAGATGTAATGTATTATATATTGACCAACCCAAAGGGGAGAATGTTAGGAATCTGTCCACCAATTAGTTGGGTTGGCAATATATAAACCAACAATGTATATTTGTAGTTTTAAGACAAAATCACTGTAATATTCTGATTGGTTGATTGTATTGTGAATTGCCATAAGAAGGAGCTAGAGATCATGGCTTGCTCTCTCTGACATTCTGTTTCTCTGATATTTCTGCATTCTGTTGCTATTTCTGTTATAGTTATGCTGTGCTTATACTTTGATATTTTTGTTTACTGTAAATGACAAAGGCAACTGGTAAGAAGACTTGGTAATTGAATATCCTTTGGACTGTAAAACATATATGACCTGGACCACTTATTGGACTGTGCTATTTCTTAAAGGAAACTTTAACTCAATTTAGTGTAGCTTTGTGTGACAGTATCATCATCATCATCATCATCATCATCATCATCATCATCATACTTTCTTGTACAGAGAGGTGATTTGAATTGTAGGTGCAATTGCTGGGAAGGAATTGGGGCAGTTTAAGTCTACAACAGCATGAAGAAGTTAAAAAATGCTGAGATGGTCCTGTTCAAAAATGTTGGGGTACTCTTTAGAATGGAGGAAGAACTATCATTTTCTAACAATCTATATATTTTGTTGAGCATGGCACCACATAGGCACTTGTTCTGAAAATTCTGGTACGCATTGGAATATTAGTAATAATATCTGTGGGAGGGTGAGTAACATTTAGAAACAAAGTCACTCTGGTTAAATATTTGATCCTCTTTGATCCACATGAACTGATCTTGATTCAGAGATGCTACCTACTTTCTTTTTACAAATCCAGTTATTCAATGCATTCTAAGAAATTAAAGTAATATCTAGAATTATCTTGAATGCTTTTGATTTTGATTGGGTTAGGTTTCCAGTAAATAAGTGAATATATCTTAATTTCCATATTTATATTTATTTTTAATTGTGTAAGGTATTATTGTCTCCATCAGACATAAGAATCCAACAGCAGTAATTCCCTGTCAAAGGAAATAATTTACCCTTTGTTTACCTCAAACTGCATTTATATTTCTTGAATGTGCTTTCCACACTGATGTAGCTATATTCCTACTTATTTTAAGCACTGGTTGCACTTCAGCATAACAAATAACATAAAGCCATAACATAAAACATTAAGTTTCTTTGTATGTTTTATTTATGCCTGTATTCTGCTATCAATTGAAGAAAGTTTTTTATGGCAGAAATATTATGTAATTGAAAATAAAGCTTCTTTAGATGTTCACTAAATTAAGCAAAAATTAAATATGTATACAGTCTTTATAGCAAGATTGTAGATATGCTTGCTTGCTTGAAATAGACTGAAAAAGTCACCAATCAGTCTGTTCTACAAGTTCCAAGGAAGCTTCATTCTTATAGAGCAAGGACAATTCTTGAACCACATAGAAGAATAACAAGAATTCAATGAGACTTGCCACCCTCACAGATTGATGGAATATTTATTTTTATTTATTATTCATTATATTTATCTCTTGCCTTTCCTTCTGGAGTTCAAGGTTGCATTTGTAAAGCATTTCCCATTCAATTTTATATCACATCCACATCCTGTGAGGTCATTGGATTGACAGATAATAACAGGCTCAATAGTATTCAGCATCTAAACTTCATATCTTAATCATTATGGCACATGGCTGTCTAGAAATCTCCTAGAAAGGTTTTATTTTGGGAGAGACCTTTTCCCTTTTTGGGAGAAGACATTAAATTCTTTTTTCCCCTTTTGTCCACTGTATACGTATATTATTATGTCAATGCAATATCCAGAATGTTTACAGGGGAAAATTGTACTGATTATCTGATACCAATAGCAAGTTTACTACATGATTTTGTGAATGCTAAACAAATTAGCAGCATGGCTTCTTGTGGAATAATAAAAGCTTCCATAAATTATAGATTGAACACATACTGATATTTCTATTGGCTGTTATTTCCACCTAGGAGAAACTGTTTTCTCTATCAATTCTTTTCCCATAATTTATTAAGTGCAGGAAAGTATTCAGAAGTAATATTTTCACTTTTTAAAAAATATTAAAAGAAATGAGAAAAAAAGAATAGCAAAAGCGATAGAATTATACATTTGAATTGAGTCTGATTTTTATCCAAAGGCAAAACCATCAGTCTGTATATTTTGAGTAACGGTTCTTACTGAGAGTATGTAAACAATAAGGAAGATTATTTTAATGGAGATATGAAGACTCTTTAGCCAAGACAACAAAAGCTAAAACTTTTTAAAGCCAAGAAGGGCCACATATTGTAATGTTCAAAGTGGTTCAAACGGACACCTCCTTAATTCATTCAGTTATATGGATGACAAGAAGATTACAACAAAATCAGACTTGTAAGATTTTCTTATTGTAGTCAAATCTCAAGAAAAATAGATTTAGCCTTCCTATGGAATATGTTCTAGTTTATGCCCTGAGATTGACAAAGTAGAAGATGGGTGGCATGTAGCTGTTTGGGTAATGGATAGACTTTTTATAAGGCATCAAGTTTGTTCTATAAGCATTATGCATTCATTGTAAGTTTTAGTTGCCATAACTAATATGCATTGTATTATTGCATATTGTAGGCTTTTTGAAAGGAAATTGTCAAATAGCATTGAAAGTACACTGCAAATGTTTGAATAAAAAACCAGTTAACTTTAATTAGTGTTCCAAAATAATTTTTGTCACTGATCCTCTCTCAGTATAATGTGAATAGCTTCCAATAATTTATGTTGAAAAATAAATATGTCATGGCAATGGGACAAAACTAAAATACTAATAATTTATTTTCTTACCATTCTGAGAAAAGAGAGATAAAAAGCTATTTCTGCCAGTTTGAAGAATCATGCAACTTTAAATATAGTGAAACTGGACTTATAGATAGTGACATCTGCCATGGAGAAGTAGTTTTTTTTTTTAAAAAAAAAATTCAGGGTAGTGATTGCCACCAAAAAATTGGAAATGGAACTTCAATTTTGCATTTATAATTTCCATCTTTATTTTAAAAATACCTCCCTGCAAATGCTACTATTTGTAGATAAATAGCTAGGACAATGTTGGTTCATAAACTTGAAGAGCATCAGAGAAAATGACCAATAATTTGCTTAGCAAATATCTAGTCATTGCGTTCTTTACCCAATAAATAGTTGGAATAAAGTGGTCAGTCAGTCAGTCAGTCAGTCAGTCAGTCAGTCAGTCAGTCAGTCAGTCTGTCTGTCTGTCTGTCTGTCTGTCTGTCTGTCTGTCTGTCTGTCTGTCTGTCTGTCTGTCTGTCTGTCTGTCTGTCTGTCTGTCTGTCTATCTATCTATCTATCTATCTATCTATCTATCTATCTATCTATCTATCTATCTATCTATCTATCTGGATTAGAATGAGATGATGATTTCCTAATATTCAATCCAGTGGTATTTTATCCTATATTGACAGAACTTAGATAGTGACATGAGCTGATCATGTTTTGATCATTTGATCATGAGCTGATCAAATACCTGCAACATCCTTATGATTTTTATGAAACAATAGACAATTCATGGTGTATTGTGTATCCTTTAGGTCCTCTCTCCTCTCCTCACCACTCCTCCCTTTCCTCTTGTCTCCTCTCTTCTCCTCTTCTTCCTTGAGTAATGACACTATTTTCCATTTATAAAATAAGAACTGAATTAGAATTATGTTAACAGTTTCAACTATCATTTAGCTTTAAAATGCAAGCTGCAGTAAATATCTAAGTAAGTCCTTCCCACACAAATTACCAAGATCAAATTATTATTCTCTGGACATAATATTCAAACAACTATCTTCTGGAGAAGGCTATAATGCTGGTTAAAGTGGAAGGAAAGTATAGATACTATAGAAGATGACATGGGTAGACAGAGGTAAAATAATCTGAAAAATGTGGTTTGAGCCTATACCAAGAATAAAATAAAAAAGATAAAAGAGGGAGGGGAAAAGAAGCACATTTAGATGCAAGATTCCGGTACTTTACTGTTTTAATAAAAGTAGCTTAAAGACAACTTAGTGTGTATTTCTGTCTTGTCTATCTTACAGAGCTGACAGAAGGAAAAGAAGGTTGCAGTGTGTAGGGCAGAGGGAATGGCCTTAAAAGACTGGAGGAAGAGCTGCTGTCAAGGCAATGGTCAGGCAAACAAGGCTTCAGACTGTTTCAAGAAACCAAGTTGACTACATTTCTCCCTAGTTCACACAAAGATAAAGCGAGGGAATGCAGAAGCACATCCAGACTTGCAATATTCTGTTCCAATACGGCATTGGTTTCTTAGCCTGGTCTATTTCAGAGGGCTGACAGGTAAAAAAAATGAATTAGTTACAATGATGATGGATGAACCACTGGAATATTTGAAGAACCAAGCTAGATTAAATACCTTCATGGAGAAAATCTATTGTGGTCAGTAAGAGTTCACTTTTATGGTGGAGGTAAGAAAACAATGAAAGACAGAACTGAAATAAATACTAAATATCCCTTATCTTACCCTTTTCTGATACAGTTCCTTCATTCTACTTTTTAGCATTTTCTTTCTCTCCTCACATGAGTGGTGAGGAAGGAACACATTTGAGGTGATCATTTGTATAGAATTCCTGTAAATGAACCTTTATTTCCTTTAGTAAACCTTAGTTCTATTAATTACAGTCCATAGAACATAGAATGGAAGGTGTCATTTAGGACATTTGACCAATTCCATACAGTATAGAATTACAAATTAAGCATTCCTGACAAATGTCTGTCTAGCTTCTGCCTAAGCACATCCAGTGAAGGAAAGCTCTCCATCTCTCTGGGTAATTGGTTCCACTATTAAACAGCTTTTACTTTTGAGGTTTTTTTTTTATACCATACAGTCTCAGTCTGCCTTCCTGTAATTCCTGTAATTTAAATCTAATGTTCCACATTCTTCACTCTGCAATGATGGAGAACACGTCTTTACCATTTTTTTGACATTCTTTGTTTGTTGGATAGAATTAATCAATTAAAAATAAGTAAAAGTTCATGATGGAGACATTTGTCTTATCATGTATGGTTACATTATATATACATATAGATATACATATGGTTACATTACACACACACACACACACACTCACTCACACATATTTCCATTGATTATGAATGTTCATTTCAATATGCTGTAGTTACAATTGTAAATCTCTGTATCTTAATGCTAGTAGAACAGCCCTTCCCAAAATATGCAATATTAACTTATATACCATGAGGCTTTTAGATGTATTAATGAGCTTCAGTGGTGTAGTGGCTAGAGTACAGTACTGCAGGCCACTTCTGCTGACTACTGGCTGCCTGCAATTTGGCAGTTCACATCCTACCAGGCTCAAGATTGACTCAGTCTTCCATCCTTCCAAGGTGGGTAAAATGAGGACCCAGATTGTTGGGGCAATAGGCTGACTCTGTAAAACCATTTAGAGAGGGCTGTAAAGCACTATAAAGCGGTATATAAGCTTAAGTGCTATTGCTATTCATGGAGATCTATATATACAGTTAGAATCTCTTTCCCTGGTGAAGTCAGTGTCCTTATCTGCAGATGCCTACAAAAGAAATTCCATCATTTTCATTATGTTGTAAATGGCCTTTATATTTTTAAACGTGGGATTTTAAACGTGGGATTTTTCAGCGGGCTGCTTAGAGAGCTTTTTTTATTGTCAGAAAATGACCTTCCACCTAGAAATTACAGTTTGATAGCTTTTATCTTAACTATCAAAACTTGTTGCTGTTGTTTCAAAATCTATATATATTTTCTGGGTACCAAGCCCTGATGCTTTAAAATTATGTATCCCTAAGCCTTTCATTACTACTATTCTGCAGGGATATAAAGATAATTTATTCAAATGAGGTTCTGAATCTTAATGGTGAGTGAGCTGCTAAGTATTTATTCTTTCATATTTTGGGATTTTTTGGGGGGAAGTGTTTTATTCTGTGTTGGGGAATAGGGCATTAAGGGTTTTTTATTTTTGGTAAAGTACTTAGAGTGCAATGATGGGCAGTATAAAAATATTGGTCAATGTAAACAATGGATATTTATGGTATGCAGTTACACAATCATACAAAATGGCATGTCTTTTAATCATATTGATACAATTGTGACCCCATGGACAACATTCCTCCAGGCCTTCTTGTTCTCTACTATCCCCTGTAGTCCATTTAAGCTCACACTGACTGCTTCAATCACTCCATTCAGCCACATCATTCTTTTGCCCTCAATCATTCCCAGCACTAGCAATAGCAACAGCACTTAGATTTTTATGCCGCTTCACAGTGCTTTACAGCTCTCTCTAATGGTTTACAGAGTCAGCATATTGCCCCCAACAATCTGGATCCTCATTTTACCCACCTTCGAAGGATGGAAGGCTGAGTTGACCTTGAACCTGGTGAGATTTGAACTGCCAAATTGCAGGCAGCTGGCAGGCAGCAGAAGTAGCCTGAAGTACTGTATTCTAACTGCTGTGCCACTATGACTCTTCTCAAGTGAGTCCTTCCTTCTCATTAGGTGGGCAAAGTATTTGAGTTTCATCTTCAGGATATGACCTTCTAAAGACCCGTCAGGGTTGATCTCCTCAAAGACTGACAGGTTTGATAACCTTGCAGTCCAAGTGACTCACAGAAGTCTTTTCCAGCACCATAGTTCAAGGGCTTCTATTCTTTGGTGCTCAGCCTTCCTTATGGCCCAACTTTGAGAAAATATATTTACTTATGGTGCAACTTTGAGAAAATATATTTATTACTAAAAAAAAGTCTCGTAATTTTGCACATGCTTTTTGTTGATTTATTGCTTTCTTAATTCTCCCAATTTATATTTTTCAATTTGATTTTTTTCTTTTAACAAGTTGGGGTTGATTCCTTATACTAATGTATTTCACAACAATAATATGGTACCCTTTAATTAGGGGGGCTCCCTTATAATTAATTTTAATGACAGTAGTAGGAAATTGATTTTAACATAACAATAGCAATTTTGAAATCAAATAGCAAGGTAGTATCTACAGTAGAAATGAGAAAAATGTGACCTTTAAAATCTTAATAAACTACAACTTCTAGTATCCTACTCACAGGCTGGATTTCCTAGGAATTGTAGTTATATAGCCTAGAATTAGAAAGAATATTTTCATTCAGAAGTTAACACATCAAAATTCCTGAAGTTAGACATTCCATAGTTTAAGATAATATGCGGTTAAGCAAAAATACAAATACATTTCATATTATTCTACTGTTTTAGATTTCAATTCCTCTATCACAAGTGGAGATAGAATCTGCATGTGAATGAATGTATATAACTTTATTACGGTCTTAGACCAGCAATCAACATCACTATTTACAATATGCATAAAAAATACTGACACATTATAATACATTAATAGTGGATAAAAACATCTGTTAAGAAAATACATGTTCTCAAACAGTTAGGGGCACTCCCTGGTTTATATGAGTGGACAGCCAATAAGTATATATGTAAATATCATTTTCCAAAGTTTGTCTATCTCCAAAAATTGTTACAAATTGACAGCTATAATTCTGTAACCATTTTTTTTCTAGTAGACATTGTAGCAACACAGAATTTTGCCACTGCATGTGTAATAGCTGGGTTTGAATCCTGGAGGAGAAAGTCTACATAAAAATT
The DNA here is from genome assembly GCA_023653725.1 of Bungarus multicinctus. Classification (NCBI taxonomy): domain Eukaryota; kingdom Metazoa; phylum Chordata; class Lepidosauria; order Squamata; family Elapidae; genus Bungarus; species Bungarus multicinctus. Next base: position 92,040,944 of record CM042838.1, on the reverse strand, counting down.
GTCTGCCCTCCCTGGCAATCTCTCTAGTAAGGGGAGAATGTATAATGATCTATATACTCTGTATAACTAACAGTACAATAAAACATGTGAGATATCTTCAACTTCTCCTTTACCACATATACATACCTGTTCTGCTATTGGTGATTTCTTATACCTTCTTATATTCTGAAGGAATGCTGATGGGAAAATATTAAATCTGGCTCTGAAGAATGTTATTCTTTGTTTTGGGAAGATCAGATCATTTAGATATCTTGCTGACTCTCACACTCCCTGTTTAATTCTGTCCCTGCTGTGGCAAGCCAATCTATTCAGTTCTTCTTGGAACTCCATGTCCTTCATTCTATTGATTACTACTTGCTTTGCTTGGTCAAAGCCTAAGGACATTAAGAATACTGGTAAGAGCCCATAAGAGCCCAGCTTGTGGTCTATTGCCTGTTTCCAGGGGGAGCGGTAGTTATCAGTCAGTACTAGAGGGGTCATTCTCTCTGGGAAGAAATGCATTTTAGCCAATGAATGATCATCATCTTCCAGGCTGAATTTTAGGCATGCCTGTCTCAATTCTTACCTGGGCATTTGGAGTTCCTTTGGGTGCAGCTAAGATGCCTCGCAGGAATTTGGTTTGTATAGGTTCTAGGAAGTCTTTTTTTTTTGCAAGGATTGCTGTTTGTGCCCCATATAGAATTTGTGCCAATGTTTTGTCCTCAAAAAGTTTTAAGGCTACAGGTACTAATTGACCTCCACCGGTGTAAAAAAAGTGTATAATTGCATTTGAGGACCTATCAGCTGCTTGCAATGTGTGCCTTCCAGGTGTGCCTTCCATGTCCCTTGTGACTAGAAAGCTACCCCAAGATATCTGAATGTCCTGACCTGTTCTAAACTATACCCTTCTATTTTCTAGGAGTATTGCCTAGGTCTTTTAGCAAAAACTAAATCTTTTGATTTATCAAAGTTAAGTACCAGCTTATTCTGTTTATAAAATTCAAGTGTTGCCGTAATTGCTCTCTTCAGTCCTATTGGAATTTGTGAGATTATAGCAGCAGCATCAGCATAAAGGAGAATTGGGATTTTACATTGTGCTATGTTTGGAGGATGTAAATCAGGGTTCTGTAAGAGGTTGATCAGAGGGTTAATGTAAAAGTTAAAAAGGGAGGGGGATAGGATGCAACTCTGCCGTACCCCTTTTTGTACCCTTACTGGGCCGGTTAAAGTCCCTTAAGGATTACACCTCACTTTCAAGGTGGAATTATCATACAATTTTTGTATGAGGAAAAGGAGGCACTTATCGAAGGTAGCGCATTTTAATTTCTCTCAGAGAGTGAATCGAAGGCCTGCTTAAAATCAAGGAAGGCCACAAAAAAAGAGGATTTTTTTTTATTTATGTATTTTTGAACCAGATAGTGAAGTACCAAGATATGATCCACCGTAAATCTTCCTTCTCTAAAACCAACTTGCTCATCTTTAATTATCTCCCCGGAAATTAGCCAATCCTGAAGTTTATAGTTTAGGTGTTTGGCATACAATTTACTAATAACACTCAGAAGGCTAATAGATCTATAATTACCTGGGTCATTTCTATTACCTTTTTTATAGATTGGTATGATAAGTGCTAATCCCCAATCTCTTGGCATAGAGCCCGTTTTATCTATAAATGTAAATAGAGATGCTAAGAGTGGAGCCCACCAACTGGCATTCTTTTTGATTATTTCTGGCAGGACATTATCAGCACCTGATACCTTATTAGCCTTGAGGATTCCAATCAACCGGGATATCTCTTCTGGTGTAATTGGGGGCCAGTAAGGAGTTTGGTCCAAACTAATTTGGCTCTCCTTAGTTACATAGTCAGGGTCTGTATATAGCTCTCTAAAATATTCTTCCCAGGCATGAAGCGGTACCTGATTAGTTGGGGGTAGGGGGGATTTCCCCAACCCTCTAGTGATGTGCCAGAAGACGGATGTATTTTTTGTCTTGACTGCTGCAATTAATCTATGCCAAGACTCCTTCAGAACCACACTTTTCTTTTCTTTTAGCAGGGTCTTATATTGTGTCTTCAACTGCTTTAAGTAGTGAGTGTGATCCTCAAAAGGAGTGTTTTTACTTTTCCTATACTCTTTATTATATGTCCTTTTCAGTTGCACGCAATCTCTAACAAACCAATTTTTATTCTTTAAAATCGGCTTTTTAGATTGAGCTAGTATTCTGTTAGTGAGAAACGATTTCAATTTTGAAATTAAAGATTCAAACCCTTCTAAGTATGATCCTTCAAACTTATTTTTAGTAGGAATGTATGAAGTTCTATTGTTTCTGGCACTAACATCCATTTAGTAACTTCCTTTGCATTTTTCTCGGTCCATTTAATTTTTACCTGGGTATTTTGACTCTCTAGCCTGGGTAGGTAGATTGAACCAGTCCTTAGAGGTTTCTGGTGTAATGTGAGAGTAAGGATTACTGAATTGTGATCGCTTTCCAGTTGTGAATCTACCTCCATCTTTTGCAAGAACTTCTGGAGGTCATATGATATCAAATAACCAACTATGGATTTTCTTCCTCCCCTATAAGTATATTCCGCTGGGTAGTCGCCTTTTGTGGAACCATTAAGGATACAAAGGTCCAAACATAAAGTCATCTGTCTTACACCATAAACCTGCCCGATTTGCTTTAGGGTCTTTAGATTGTCTGGAATGCAAGGGTTCTTCTGATACATTCTCATTATAATGGATCTTAATTTGATTAAATAATGCTTGATCATTTGGACCCATCCTAGCATTTAAGTCCCCTCCAATAATTATTGCTGCTGTGGGGTATTTGTTTGAACAGCCAAGGATAAAATCTTCTATGTCATTCCCAAAACTTGTTGATCAAATCCTTCTTATTGAGTGGAGGAATGTAGATATTAAAAAGCAAAATCTTCACCTGTTTATATAAAAGTAAGGTAGTCAGAACCCATGTCTGAAAAGGTGGCAGTGATACACATTTAAATTGCAGGGCTGTATTAACTAGTGTCACAATGCCCCCTTTAGCTCTCCCACCCATCTTACTTGGGGCAGCTGGGATAGAGTTGGTCCAATAACCATCTAATTATCTCTTGGGGGGTTCAGATTTCCTTTAAGAAGAGGATGTCAAATTGTGATATGTAGTCAAAAAAACAGTTGGGCTTTTGATGGGACAGTCTAGCCCACTATATTCCAGGTTATAATGGAGAGGGGATCATATTTTGCCGCTCATCAGGAAATTTGATTTATACAAAGAGAAATTGTAGGGTTGTTGCAATGGACTGAGGTGTTGTCGCACACAAAATTGAATTCTCTAAAAGGAGGGAGTGTAGACTCCTGAGAAAATTGTTCAGGATAAGGGGTTTTAGCACCAGTTAGCAGAGCTTGCCATTCCTGTGTTTCTTCTCTGGGTATAGGGCAAGTGGTTATTAGATCATGGTTCATTTGACTTTGAGATGATGGTACTGTTGTGGGACCTCTCCCAATCTCTTGTTGTGGTGCTGAAGGTGTCATAGGATATTCACATAAGGATGATAGTATCTCCATCTTGACTGGAGCCTCTAGTGGTCCCTGTGTATCTTGGCTTCCGTTTTCCATCTCATATTCGTGCAGTTCCTTGCCCTCTGGGGGAGAAGTAAGAGGTTCAATTATTGGGGAGACCAGATCTATAAGCAGTTCAGCAGTGTCCATTATGACCAACAAGGATTTCTTTAAATTTTCTAGCTTGAATAATAGGTTATATTTTTCTTTTCTGTGCTGTTAAGTAGATCTTCATTGACCAAGGATGGCTGACTCCCACTTTCTTTCTCCCTTTTTTATTTCAAGGTTGAGAATGCAGAACAGACAGCAGTCATGGGAGCTCGCATGTTAACAATTAAAGGTTTAATCTTTTCCTCACAGAAAACTCTGATGAGAAAAATTTGGAAGGAAGCTTGATGTGCCTTCATCTTAAACAGTATCAGTGGTATGGTGGGCTGCTTGAAAGACAGAAGTAACCGCTTCCAACTTGGGAACTTAGGAAGCCACTCCACAGCACAAAGATCAGGGGTGGGATTCTACCAGTTCGCACCTATTCGCTAGAACCGGTTGTTAACATTCTAAGCAGTTTGGAGAACCGGTTGTTAGAAGAAATTACTGGCCTAATCCTGTAAGGAAGGCAAAAAGGAAATATTCTGGTGTTGCTTACAGAAACTGCCTCTCTGTTAACTCTTATTATGTTCTTGGCAGGACTAGATTTCCTGTCTCAGGAACTTCTCTGGAGTTTTTTACCTCTCTTTTGCTGTACTATGCTTGTGTGGAGTGACCATTCAAAGTTACAATGCACTGAAAAAAGTGACTTATGACCATTCTTCACACTTACGACTGTTGCAGCATCCCCACAGTCATGAGAGGCCAGGCGAGGAGATGCATGCCTCAATGTGAGTGATATTGAGTTGGCCACACCCAGCCAATAACATGACCACCAAGCCATGTCCACCTAGTCACATGACCACCAAGCCACTCCCACCACCTAAACTACGCCCACAGAACTGGTTGTTAAAAATTTGAATCCCATCCCTGACAAAGATCAATCTGTCCCCGACGGCAGTGAAGAAGCTGACTTAGGGAATTTAATAATCCAGTGTCTGTAATTAAGTCTGTTCATGTGGATTCTCAAATCCGTTTCCCTGGGTCTTTGCTCTTTTTCTTCTTCCACATCCTGAGTATGGGATTTACCCAGGTCTGCTGTAAGCACGTTGGGAGTGGGGTCAGTAGCCTGATGCTCTGCTTGCAGAAAGACAGCAATATCTTTTCTCAACGTCTCTACATCATGTTGGATGGTTATTAATTGTTCAAATATTGAGACAACCATTTGTGCTGTGAGAAGGCTTTGTTTTGCCATAAACTCTGTTGTATTCTCCCAGGGTAAGCTCTTCTCACTTTGAGTTAGATTATTGTCAATCTTTTTAGTCTTTATCACAGTCTCCATATCAGCTGTAACTGGCTTAGTTGTTTGTGAAAAAATCTGGCAGTCATTTTGCTCCTCCCCCACTAGATCGGGAAAGTCTAATATCTGCTGTTTTGTCAGATCTCTTTGCAGGTCCCATTCTAACTTCTCAAGATTGTTGGAGATGGAGGGGGATTAGTTTTATTTACAGATCTCTTGCTGGCAAAATGCTCTTCTATTTTTGGTTGTTTTGCAGTCTTCACTGGTGGGAGAGATCCCGGGCTAGTGCCATGGCACTTCTTTCTTTTCCCCATGCCTTGTTAGTCCTCAGCAAAACAAAAAACTTTTGTCTGTGTTGTGGTCTATTCTGTTATCTTCTCCGGAAAACATTATTTAAATAAAAAGGATCCAGTGGGAGTACTAAAAATTGATAAAATAAAATAAAACCAAGAGGAGCTGCTGTAGCACACTTTGGCAGCTAGCTTCCCCTGGCTTCTGAAGTTAAGTCCTCAACACTACAGACAATACTACTACCCTTTAAAAAGACCTCAACTATGTATCAGAATGATCAAACAAAATCCTGCATGTGAAAAACCACCACACATCTTGAGGCAAAAAGCTCAGCCTTTTTTTTAAACAAAAGGAAAAGGAAAACTCTGTGTGTTTCTGTGTCTCTCAGTGTGTTATACGTGCTTAAAATTTTCAATTGAGGGCAATAGAGTTTTTTTTTCTAAAAATAATCCTGTATGTATGTTTACAATCTTCTATTTTCCCCCACATAGCAATGGGGTAGTAGTCTTAGACTATGTTTGGCCTATTCATAAATATGCCTGCCTGATTCAGTCAGACATGTATTATGTCATGAGGTAACTCAACATATTTTTTGTCTTTTTATTATTTTAAAATTGTATGGGCATTGAAATATTAGTTGAACAGAAATTACACAAGTACAAAGATACACAAAGTAGGAGACAAACAACTGCTTACTTAAAATATAAGTAAAAACATGAAAAAATGCTTTTGGTAATGCACTCTTCCATTTCTTCTAATTGTTTCCTAAACTGCTAACCCTGCTAACTTCCCTAATATTTGTGTTGTACTTTGAATATTAAAGATTGGAAGTTTTTGCTAATAGCCATTTAAACCATTTCACAGATTGCTTTTAATTGGTCTCTAGACTTGTTTGCTAAATAGCACATTTGGAATGTTTGAATTCATACATTCTGCTTATTTGTATTTTGGTGAAATAAAATTGTGCCCTGCTTCTTTTCATTGAGACAGAATGAGCTCACCATTTCTCTGTGCTCAGCAGCAACAATAAGTCATTTCGGTAGATTGTGGGCAATCCACACAACTCCAGTTTTTATATTATCTCACCAGTTAACTATGAATCGAAACAAAATCATGCTTTTCTTTTCTTTTCCTTAGAACCTCATAGCTCATTCTGCCCCTTCTCATGCCAGATTAGGAGGAATGGTATCAATGCATTATATTGTCTTTGTTTTATGGTGAAAAAACAATGGAAATGGTGTGAAAATAGTTTTGATTGGCTTAATTTATTCTATATTGGTTAAAATAACTTTAGAAAGAAAGCACACACACACATATGTATAATATATATCATATAAATAATATCATGTATATGTGTATATATATATATATATATTTATTATTTATTTATTTATTATTTATTAATTAAACTTTTATACCGCTCCCTCTCCCAAAAAGGGACTCGGGGCGGTGTACAGCCTACTAAAAACACATAATACTCAATAAATACAATTTAAAATAAATTAAACCAAATTGATCCGGCTGTCTAACCCAAAAATAGAGTTAAAAATTAAAAACTAATAAAACCCCGATTAAGATTAAGTTAAAAAACTAAAAATACAGTTACTGGGCCAGGCCAGCCTGTTGAAAAAATAGGGTTTTCACTGCGCGCCGGAAGGTCAGAATATCCGTCATAGCCCGTATCTCCGGGGGGAGATCATTCCAAAGGGAGGGGGCTCCCACAGAGAAAGCCCGAACCCTCGGGGCCGTCAGCCGACAACGGCCGGGCGGCGGTACCCCGAGGAGGGCAACCCTGTGGGAGCGTACTGGGCGGCGGGAGGTTGATGATGGCAGCAGGCGGTCCCGTAAGTACCCAGGTCCCGAGCCATGGAGCACTTTAAATACTGTCAGTACCACCTTGAATCGAATCCGGAAGGCCACAGGAAGCCAGTGCAGCCTGCGGAGAAGCGGTGTAACGTGGGAGCTCCGAGGAGCACCCACGATCACCCGCGCGGCTGCATTCTGGACCAGCTGCAGCCTCCGGAGACTCTTCAAGGGGAGCCCCATGTAGAGAGCATTGCAATAATCCAGGCGGGAGATGACGAGGGCGGAAGTGACTGTGCGAAGTGCGCCCAGATCCAGATATATATATATATATATGTTTTCAGAGATTTTCGCGGGTATTTGTATGTGGATCTTTGGTTCTTCGGGTTTTCTCCCATGTAGCATTGGAAGTATCTAAGCGACATTTCGATGAAGTCTCATTCATCATCTTCAGGCTTCTGTCTTTGGCCTTGTGCTTCTTAAATCCCGCAGCAACTAAGACTAACCTGAGTACAACCAAACCCCCACCGGAACAGAATACACCCCCAGCCAATCAGAACACAGCCAACTCCCCAACCAATGAGAACACACCCCACCCAATCAACTTCCCTTCCTAGATGTCTTAGTATACAAAAAATCCAATGGCTCCCTAGGACACACCATCTACCAGAAGAAAACACATACAAACCGCTATCTACACGCACTCTCACACCACCACCCAGCACAGATCAATTCCGTAGCCGAGACACTCATCTCCAGAACAAAATGCTTAGCTGATGAACAACACCTAGAAACCGAACTACACACTCTCACTAACGTACTAACAGCCAATGGATTCCAAAGAAAGAAGATTACATCTAATCCAAAAAGAAACCCCAACCAAAATCCAAGACAGAGAACAAGAAAATGGCAAAGCCCTCCTCCCAAATATAAAAGGCACTACAGACAAAATCAGCAAGATAGTCAAAAACACAACATTAAAACAGCATTCTGCACAAACGGAAAAATATCCACCATCCTAAGAAACCCTAAAGACAAAATTGAGTTAGAAAACCAAGGAGTATACAAAATCCCGTGCACCTCCTGCCCCACCACATACACTGGACAAACTAACAGAAGAATAAGTGCACGCATTGAAGAACACAAGAACTCAATCAAAAAAGAAGAACCGACTTCTTCCCTGGTCCAACACCTCAAAGCCACAGGACATAAGATTGACTTTAAAAATACCAGAACCATCGCCAAAACTGAACACTTCAACAACAGAATAATCAGAGAAGCCATAGAGATAGAAAAATGCCCACACAGCATGAATAAACAAGATGACACCTCCCGCCTACCAGCCATTTGGAAACCCACCCTCATTAACAAACGAGTACGAAGAAGGACACCAGACCCACACCCACGAGGGCCACACAAGAAACTACCACCACACTTCCACGTAGAAAGCAGACTCACACCCACACAGAAGATGAAACATGACCACGGACCAGAAGCCGTACCACAGCTGCATCACTACCTGCTTTAACCCCCCCCCCAACCCATACATGAAGGGAACTGACGCCGACCATGAAGATGTGGCACGACCACGAACACGAAGCCAAACAACAGGATCACAGCTCACCAGCTCAAATCCCCCAGCAACTAAGACTAACCTGAGTACAACCAAACCCCCCACTGGAACAGAACACACCTCCAGCCAATCAGAACACAGCCAACCTCCCAAACAATCAGAACACAGACAAACCCCCAACCAATGAGAACACACCCCCACCCAATCAGAATACAGCCAAGCCTCCACCCAATCAAGTCACAGCCCCAGTAGCAGTTAAAAGGAAGAAGCAGCTGCAAGCTCACATTACTCCGAGAAGCACAAGGCCGAAGACACAAGCCTGAAGATGATGAATGAGACTTCATCGAAACGTCGCCTAGATACTTCCAATGCTACGCGGGAGAAAACCCGAAGAACCTATATATATATGTGTGTGTGTGTGTGTGTGTATGTGTGTAAGGTTTTAAGCTGATATTTATATTTGTTTTCGGAGGTTTTCGCGGGTATTTGTGTGGTGTGTATATATATATATAGTTTTCATAGATTTTCATGGGTACAGATATGCAGGTCTTGGCATATTCGGGTTTTTTCCTATGTAAGATTGAGACTATCTTGCCAATGTTTCGACGAGATCTCACTTGCCATCTTCAGGCTGGTGTTTTTGGCTTTGTGCTGGTGCGAGCAAAGCGTGATCTGACCTGTTGTCTCCCTATATATACTGGTGGGGAGGTTGGCTGTTTTATCATTTCTTGATTGGTTGAAGGAGTTGATCTTTGCAGATTGGCTGGCTTTTCCTTAAGAACATGTGTGGCTGATGTATTGGCTGTGTGTCTATCAGCCTCCTGTGTTGTAATTACCCAAGGGTAATGGGCTGTGTGATGACCTTCTGAGTTCTATTTTTTTGACATCCTGGGTCTTGTGCTGTAATCTCCTGGGTCGTAATGACCTGGGTAATGGGTTGTGTGATGACATTCTGAGTTCTAATGTTTTGACCTCTTGAGTCTTGTGCTGTAATCTGCCAATCAAGAAATGACAACACAGCCAACCTCCCCACCAGTATATATAGAGAGACAGCAGCTCAGATCATGCTTTGCTCGCACCAGCACAAAGCCGAAAACACCAGCCTGAAGATGGCGAGTGAGATCTCATCGAAACATTGCCAAGATAGTCTTAATCTTACACGGAAAAAGACCCGAACATGCCAAGACCTGCATATATATATATATATATATATATATATATATTTGTTTTCGGAGATTTTCGCGGGTATTTGTATGTGGATCTTTGGTTCTTCGGGTTTTCTCCCGCGTAGAGTTGGAAATATTTAGGCGACGTTTCGATGAAGTCTCATTCATCATCTTCAGGCTTCTGTCTTCGGCCTTGTGCTTCTCAGAGTGATGTGAGCTTGCAGCTGCTTCTTCCTTTTAACTACTAGTGGGGGTGTGACTTGATTGGGTGGGGGCTTGGCTGTGTTCTGATTGGGTGGGGGTGTGTTCTCATTGGTTGGGGGTTTGGCTGTGTTCTGATTGGTTGGGGGGTTGGCTGTGTTCTGATTGGCTGGGGGTGTGTTCTGTTCTGGTGGGGGTTTGGTTGTACTCCGGTTAGCTCAAATCCCCCAGCAACTGAGACTAACCGGAGTACAACCAAACCCCCACCAGAACAGAACACACCCCCAGCCAATCAGAACACAGCCAACCCCCCAACCAATCAGAACACAGCCAAACCCCCAACCAATGAGAACACACCCCCACCCAATCAGAACACAGCCAAGCCCCCACCCAATCAAGTCACACCCCCACTAGTAGTTAAAAGGAAGAAGCAGCTGCAAGCTCACATCACTCTGAGAAGCACAAGGCCGAAGACAGAAGCCTGAAGATGATGAATGAGACTTCATCGAAACGTCGCCTAAATATTTCCAACTCTACGCGGGAGAAAACCCGAAGAACCAAAGATCCATATATATATATATATATATACTTCGTGTTACAACACCCTGTTAAGCCCCAATTAAGGGAGAAAGCATACTGCTCTCTTTTCTGTCTTTCGGATCATCACCAGAGACCATACCGACAGAAAGCTATTTGTTTCGTTGGCTTTTCTTTACATGTGTGTAAGGTTTTTAAGCTGATAATTTTTAAATAATAAATAAGGGAGAGTAGTATAGATCTATTTCAAGCTAGTTAGCTCTCTTCAGCTAGCCATACTCTTACTGGGATTCGAACCAGGGAAGTATTATATGTGAGGCAGTTGTAATTGCCACTACACGACCTGGCTCTATCCTTATCAGCAGAGGCAGGGGAATAAGTATATACTTTGTGTTATAACACCCTGTTAAGCCCCAATTAAGGGAGAAAGCATGGCTAGCTGAAGAGAGCTAACTAGCTCGAAATAGATCTATGCTAGTCTCCCTTATTTATTATTTAAAAATTATCAGCTTAAAAACCTTACACACATGTAAAGAAAAGCCAACGAAACAAATAGCTTTCTGTCGGTATGGTCTCTGGTGATGAGCCGAAAGACAGAAAAGAAAGCAGTATGCTTTCTCCCTTAATTGGGGCTTAACAGGGTGTTGTAACACAAAGTATATACTTATTCCCCTGCCTCTGCTGATAAGGATAGAACCAGGTGGCGTAGTGGCAATTACAACTGCCTCACATGTAATACTTCCCTGGTTCGAATCCCAGTAAGGGTATGGCTAGCTGAAGAGAGCTAACTAGCTTGAAATAGATCTATATTAGTCTCCCTTATTTATTATTTAAAAATTATAAGCTTAAAAACCTTACACATACACACACACACACACACACACATATATATAATTTGCAGATACTTTTTGCTGTTTTGAGAAGAAAGAGAAAAGTTTATCTTGTTTTGAAAGTTCATGAAGATGTTTGGCTTATAGATATTTGTCAAGAAGAAGAGCAAATCTGTATAATATTCTTAGAGTAACAAAGTAAGTTTTCAATTTACAGTGTACTACTGTAACTTCAGAATGTTATTAGCTGTCTGTAATAAGCATGATCCTCAACTTTACCTTGCTTCAATTTTAATATTTTCTTCCTCAAAATAGAAAGTTATTCTTATTGCATGCATTTCTGGAATAGCTAGAAATCACGTGTATAAAATACTTCTTATATATAAACAAATACTGCTAGGTCTTATCACAAACACTTATTTAATCATAGAATTACAGAGTTGGAATGGACCTTGGAGGTCATCTAGTCCAACTCCCTGCTCAAGCAGGAGCAAATATTAGCCTCTACTTGGGATTGAACTCACAGCCTCCTGATTATGAGGCGAGAGCTCCACCTCTAGGCCACCACACCTAGGCAATACTCCTCACTTGTTTTGTCTTGCTGCATTTTCCACCCCAGCCCACTTTCAGCATTTTTAATTCCATGTCTAAGCTGTTATAATTGTATTTAAATCAACAGTTGAAATTCTTTCTCAATTTTTGTAAGAACTAACTAAGTGCACTCTTTTCTTAACCAGGTGGCCTTAGATTCATGCCAGGGTGTCATTATCACTTTATGGCTGGATTATTGCAATCTTCCCTACATGGGACTGTCCTTGAAGAACACAAAGAAGCTACAGTTGGTATAAAATACAGCAGTTCAAGCCAATGGGCATCACCAGATATGCTCATGTTTCACCACTGCTACACAAGTTGTTATTGACTTGCCAGTTGTCTTCTGGATGAAATTCAACATGCCTATAAAGTGGCTATTATAAAGCTTGTATCGCCCAGGACATGAGGGATACATGAGGGACCATTTGTCTCCAATCATTTTCTTCAAAGTGGGAATACTCCAGGATCCTTCTGTTAAATGTTGTCATTGTATGAAACTGAGGAAGCATATTTTCTCTTTCGAGATCCCCTCCCTTTGAAACAGCATCTCCCTCTTCATATATTTGCTAGTTTTTCTCCTAGGGGTTTGAAAAACCCTAAAAACCAAGCTTTGGTCTTAAGCCTGAGGTGGATGTGTTTGTGAGGCCCCACTTTTGGTTTGATTTGTTATGGTTTGATTTTAATCCAGGCTGCCTGTGGGGTTGTATGTTTTAACTTTTATGTTTTTGTATTGTTTTTATTTGTGAGCTGCTCAGAGTCCATAGGCCTTGGGTCAGCTCACCATGTATCTTTACTACTCATAGTCTTTCTTCCTCTGCACTCTTCCTCCCCCCATTGTACTGCTCATCTCCAATTGTTCTGCTTCTTCCTATGCTCGTTCCTTCATTTTTCCAATGTCCCTCCATTCCTTCCACCAGTCTATGTTTTTCAGTAGTATTTCCTTCCACTGCATTTGTGATTTTCCCAATTGACTTCTGACAAGCAAAGTCAATAGGGGACGCCGGATTTGTTTAATCACCTTAGGTTCACCTTAATAACTGCAGCAATTCACTTAATAAGCAAGACAAAAAAAAAAGATAGCATATTAGAACAGAAGTCGCTTAACAGCTACCTGCTTAGCAATAGAGGTTTTGGTCCCAATTCTGGTCATACGTTGAGGAATACCTGCATGCACATTTGGGGGATGCTGTTGAATGCAATTTGTTGTTTTTAAATGATTGCATAAAATAAATATTGGGACATTTTCCTGGATTTTATATATTATTAATTTTGCATATACCAGAACCAGGCTGGCAATATTTTGGCTTTCTAAGCCTAAATATTTTTACATAGTATTAATTTTGCATCTATTGTATCTAGCAAAATTTAACATTGTAAAACTTATACAATGACATAAAAACTGCCTAACTGCATGCTCTGTACAACAATATGCAATTATGTATCTATTATACGCAAGAAAGTAATGTACAAGCGCATATAGTCCATTTTCATTTCTGTGGTTTGTAGAACTACTATTGATCAAAAGCATTTTAAAGAAGGGCAAGCAAGTGACAATATTGTGAATCAGACCATATTTTCCCTATAGAAAGAGTTGGACAGATGAATAGTTTCACATCAATACTCACCTAAGCTAAGCGTGATTTCTCACGGCTCATCAGGACCTTCCCATTCAGTTCCTCCTCTTCAATTACCAGGGAAGTGAAAATGAAGAAAGAACAAACAAGCAGGATGGTTGCATATGCTGCCTGAGGCTGAAATAAATGCATTTCAAAATGGTGCTAAACCACTGTGACAGGAACAGTGTGCTGGGAGGAAACAGCAAGAGAGTCCAGCTGGAGAAATTAAATCTTTTTGTCTGGCAAACACTTAATAACCTCTTTGCTGTGTTGATGGAAATGATTAATGCAGTTCCCAGAGCAAGATGCACATTTCAAGTGAAGCAGCAGTTGGATGCCAACTTTTGTGGCTGTGAGTACTTAAACATAATGTACCTGGAGAGAAAATGACTGAAGAAGATACCAAAAATTTCTCTACATTCTCTACTTTTAACCAAATCTGTAGCTGAGAGACAGAGACAGAGACAGACACACACACACACACACACACAGAGAGAGAGAGGAAGGGAGGGAGAGTGAGTGGTGTGCACAAAAGGGAGTTATGAAATAAAAGTCATTTTAACATTTTGGGATTCATAGTTGATGGCAAGGATATTCTCTACTGAATCTCAGAAGAAATGGAGATCCATTGGATATTTATTACCAGTTTAAATCAGAATCAGAAACTGATGGCCAGACACAAATGAGATTTTCTTAAAACCAAAAGTAGAAGTACAGAAGAATGGAAGACCATTAAGTCCAACTCAATGCAAAGATTTAAATTGGAGCATCCCAAGCAGATGGGACAGGTTTATCTCTGCTTTTAGTGAAGGTGAACCCACCACTTCTCAGGTTCATTCATTAAACTGTCAAGTTGCTTTTATTTTTAGAAAGTCTCCCTACACCATTCCAACATGTAATTAGAATCTGTCTTTCTGCATCAACAGCAGGAAATCTAATACCTGAAGCTTTTTGACTTTTCATCCAGAATACATTATTGGTGCATGTTAAAGCAGAGGTTGCTCTGTTTCACATAGTTAAGTGACTAGATGGTATTCTACACAAAAATAAAGAGAAAGGGGATTTTATGAAATACGTAGTCTTTCTCTCTCTCTCTCTCTCTTTCATACATATACAGAGAGTGCTACTTATACTGAATTATATTAAAGTACACAGAATATGAAAGAATGGGAATAAAAATATGGTGGAACAGACATTATTGCTATTCTTCCATTTCCACCATCACCACCACAACAACAATTATTCAAACAGAAAAGTTAGTTTAGGGGGAGAAGTAGGCTGAGCTAAAGAAAGTAAATCCAAATTATTAATTAATACTATACAAGTAACTCTCTTCTGGTAGAATTTCAGTGGAAATAATTAGTAAATGGATAAACAATGACAATAAAAAGGATAAATAGGATTCAGAGGAGATCTTTAAGCTAATACTGTCTCTAATATATACCATTTTTCCTTCTCAAGTCGTTGAAATAAAGTTTTCCAATAGGAGTAACATAGAATTTCAAAGCCCCTGGATTAAACTTTTTGGAAGCTAGCTTGCATCAAAGCCAAACTGACTTGGCCTACTTCATTCCATCACACTGAAAAAATTCTAACCTATTTTCTTCAGCTATGGATTCAGGATTCATACCATTAATATAAGCTCATTTTGCTGACTGGTTGCTCTCTGGACATTCTTGAAAACAGTGAATTTTGGTCCTGGGAACAATGCCTTTTGTATCAGCCATAAATGTATTTATTGAGAAAGCAATATATTTTAGCTAAAATTCTTATTAGGTATCTCATGGCTTTACTGAATTAATTTGGCATTTAAAATATGCATATTCCCCTATTCCCATTAAAGCTATAAGAATCTGAAAATACTAGACTAGTGAGTAGATTAGCTTTCATATAGATAAATATATGGATGAATGTCATTAAACAAGATGTACAATTGCTAGAAATAGTTTAATTAGAGCTACTTGATAAATTATACATGATTTCAGTATAAGAGGGGAAAGGTGACATTAAGGCAGAAATAAAGCTTTTTCTTATTACTACTAAGAAAAAAAAGCAATGAAGATTAGCTTTTTATAAGAGATGACAGAGATAATTAATATTTAACCATTTCTGAATTTTCTTCCTATGCAGGGCAACTACATCTCTACTTTGAGTTGACATTTAAACTGAACAATAAAATAAATTGTCTGGATTATATCTGGCTGTAGGGGTTGATTTCTTATTAGCATCAAAACCAACAAACCAACAAACCAAAATGTAGTAAATGTGATAAACGTAGCAAAATATTCACCTATTTCAGTAAAGAGTTGCACTAGAAGACCTTTAAGGTCCCTTCCAACCTTATTATTCTATGTTGTGTGTTAAAACAGAAACCAGCTGGAGTAGTGAATTCTCTACACTTTTGAAGATTAGTACAGAGATCCAGAACAAGTATTGTTAGAAGAAATCAAGCCTGTGTTCCCATGAGCTGCTTGACCCTAATTCCAAACCATAATGTCCATTGACTAACATAATAGTCTGAACTATTGTATATATGGAATTGAAATTCCATTTTCAGGCATATCTCCTGGAAAGAAGAAAGGAAGGAAGGAAAGAAGGAAGGAAGGAAGGAAGGAAGGAAGGAAGGAAGGAAGGAAGGAAAGAAGGAAGGAAGGAAGGAAGGAAGGAAGGAAGGAAGGAAGGAAGGAAGGAAGGAAGGAAGGGTCCCCCCAAATTTAAATAACAGTTATTTCAAAATATTGAAATCTCACAAAAATAAAAATGAAATTTTAATTTCTTGCCATTATTATTCAGAGGCAATTGTGTAGCAGGTTCTTTCCAACTTTGTAATTTTATGACTGAACCAAGGAAAAGGTTAACTAAACAATCTCCAATCTCCCCAGTGCCCAATGATGTCACAGCATGTTGCTATATAACCCATAGCTCCCAAGTATGTATCAAACAGAAAGAATAGAGCTTAATAAACAATACTCGTAAATCACTCCAATAAATACATTATTGGGTAATGAGCAACAAAGCAGGAATAATGAAAAACAAAAACAAATAAAAGGTCCTTCCCACCTACCCACCCAAATGCTTCTATCTTGCTCTATGAAATATTAATTCGGTGAGTATCTGCTTTTATTCGGCCGGTATAGTTGGTCAGATACCTCCATCTGTATTTGTGTTATGCTGTCCTGAACATTTCTACTGCATTTCTGTAACCGTTCCAATTCAATTTGATGCAAAAGAAATTGCTTTCATTTTTTCTCCCAGTGGCAAAGGCAGTTGGGTCAACTTCTGATGGATAATTTCAAGGGTTCTTTGGCTTACTTTAATTATAATATAGCCAACGGGTATGTGAGAATGTCCTAGGATCTACAACACTGCAGCTGTGGATACAATGAACTTCTTCAGCATCCAGCAGGTTTCACTTCACTGATTTCTCACTTATATATGAATAAAAAAAGAAAGCCTGCATACTTCAAACAAAATGCCAGCCTGCAGCACCATCTTTATTTTCAAGAACATTTCTGGGATGCAAGTAGGACCCATAGTCCCTCTTAGAAAATTAAGACAGAAATTACCAATTACTGCTTTCTTTTGAAGTTTGTCTAACTGATCAGGAAGGAAACAACCATTAGTAAAGGAAGTAGGTATGCTTCCTGGATGCTGAAGGTATCATATTGGATGCTGAAGGTATCATATTGGATGCTGAAGGTATCATATTGGTTATGTTGATCAGAGGTGGTATTTAGCAGGTTCCAACCATTTCTGGAGAACCGGTAGCATAAATTTTGAGTAGTTTGGAGAACTGGCAAGTACCACCTCTGATAGATTTACAGTATCCTTCCCCTGTCATGCCCACCAAGCCATGCCCACAGAATTGGTAATAAAAACAATTGAATCCCACTACTCATGTTGATGTATTTATTCTCGTTGTTACTTTGTAATTGTTTTAATTTATTGTATTGTATTAATGTATTGTATTTTCCTTGTGTCTACACACCTTGCATTTTTCTTCCTTTTTATTATTGTAAGCTACTGAAAACAGCTCTATGGTGATATGCATCAAATAAATTTAACAAATAATAAATAAGATAGGAAGCATTCTGGGAAATCAATAATTTCGGAATAGTATTTTATGAGTGGAAAACCTTTTGAATAAGAATTCCTGATGAAACGGACACAACCTCTGGACTTAGAGCAATTGGTATTATCATGATTGCTTGAGTTTTGAGTTGCATCTGTTATAAGAATGTATTACTATTAATAGGCTGATTGCAAAATTATAAGTTTCCTTGATGAAAATTCCAAATAGTTTTGAAATTTGAAGATTTTTATAAAAAAGAAATATAGCTGTTCTCCCGAGAATAGGGTGTTTATTGAATCCTGACAGTAATGGAGGTTTTTTGTATATAATCCAAAGTTATATTTTTGTGTGTATGTGTCAACAAGCAAAGGCTAAGAGCAAGAAAGAATAGGAAATCCTGGATGTACAAGACCAAGCTGTAAGAATAAATGTATATAAAGCCAAAACTGAGAAAGCAACAAGTAGCAAATACCACTTCTTCAAAAAAGGTAAGGAAGCAGTAGCTCACCTGGTTATCTGCTGCAAGATAGATAGATAGATAGATAGATAGATAGATAGATAGATAGATAGATAGATAGATAGGACGGATCTTGGGATCCGGAGAGATGGTGGGGTCGTAGGAAGCGGGGGAGGGAGGGTTGTTTAAAATTTTTAACTAGATTTTTAAAGGGGTTAGGGGTGTCCGGGTGGGGATTGGGGGACAACCCGCCTGGGGCTGGAACCAGGCCGCGGGTTGAGCATGGCCGGGTTCCAGATGAGGCTGTATTAAGGATGGGGGGCTTTACTGGGGAGGGTGAGATTAAAGCTATTAGTACGGTGAGTGGGAGAGGCAGATTTGGTGGTTATAGGGGGCCATATTTTGTATTGGGAGCACGTGTTTATCTGCTGTGGCGCGCTCCGACCCCCTTGTTATGTCCCATTCCCTGGGGGGTCTGAGCGATCGGGCCCTGGGCCTTCAGCTGATGTTATGTAACGCCAGGTCTGTCATTAATAAGGCCCCTCTCATTCATGATTTGATTTGTGAGGGGGGAGCGGACCTGGTGGGTATTACCGAGACCTGGCTGGGCCAAGAGGGGGGAGTTCCTCTGGTGGAGATGTGCCCAGCCGGGTTTCGGGTTTTCCATCGGCCGAGGGCCCAGGGGAGGGGAGGGGGGGTTGCAGTGGTTATTAAGGAAGATTTGTGTCCGAGGGAATCTACTGTTTCTCAGACGACCGGGTGTGAGTCTCTTCTCATGAAGTTCGGTCCCAGGGTACAGGTGGGCTTGTTGGTCGCATACCTGGCTCCCTGCTATGCGGCATCAGCCCTGCTTGAGCTCCTTGAGGTCGTAGCCGGCGTGGCGGTTGAGACCCCCAGGCTTATGGTCATGGGGGATTTCAACCTGCCTTCTGCCGGCGGTGCCTCGGGGATTGCCCAGGAGTTCATGGCTTCCATGACAGCCATGGGCCTGACCGAGTTAATTCGGGACCCTACTCACGTGGGAGGTCACACCCTGGATCTGGTTTTTGTCTCTGATCAGTGGCAGAGTGATCTGGGTGTAGGGGATATAGTTATAGAACCCCTGTCATGGACAGATCACTCGCTCCTGAAGCTTGACTTCCGTTCCGCACCCCCTGGCCGCAGGGAGGCGGAACCGCTAAATGGTACCGCCCCAGGCACCTGATGGACCCAGATAGGTTCCTGACGGAGCTTGGGCCATTTCCCGAAGCTCACACACATGACTCGGTTGAAGGCTTGGTCGCCACCTGGGATAGGGTGGCTGCTGTGGCCCTTGACCGGGTCGTGCCCTTGCGGCCTCTGACCCGGTGCCGATCCCAGGTGGCTCCTTGGTTTTCTGAGGAGCTAAGGGAGATGAAGCGCCGGAAAAGACGCCTAGAGAGTAGTTGGAGGGCTAGCCACTCTGGGTCTGACCGAACACTACTACGATCTTATATTAAGACGTATTTAGTGGCGATAAGGATGGCGAGGAGGTCTTACCTCTCCACCCTTATTGCGTCCGTGGAAAACCGCCCAGCCGCCCTGTTTAGGGTGACCCTCTCCCTTTTGGAGGTGGGAGCGCGGGAGGACCCCTTACAGGGGCAGGCTGAGGAGTTTTCTAGGTTTCTGCAGGACAAAATCACTCAGATCCGGGATGAGCTGGACTCTGACTGGGCATCTCCGGGCGGGGGGGGGGGGCGGGGGTGGATATCGGTGAGGTCAATTGGGTTGAGTTCGATCCTGTTACCTTGGAGGACGTGGACAGGATACTGGGGGGGCTCAATGCCACCACTTGTTTATTGGACCCGTGCCCCTCCTGGCTGGTTTTGGCCACTCGGGAGGTGACACGAGGCTGGTTCCAGGGTATTATAAACGCTTCCTTGAGAGAGGGGCTGTTACCCGCCGCCTTGAAGAAGGCGGTGGTGCGGCCCCTCCTCAAGAAACCGTCCCTGAACCCAGCATTATTATCAAATTATCGTCCAGTCTCCAACCTTCGCTTTGCTGCAAAGGTTGTTGAGAGTGTGGTGGCACGCCAGCTCCCTCAGTACCTGGATGAAGCGAGTTATCTTGACCCCCTCCAATCGGGTTTCAGGCCTGGGCACAGCACTGAGATGGCGTTGGTCACGTTGGTTGATGATCTCTGGAGGGCTCGGGACAGGGGTTGTTCCTCTGTCCTAGTCCTGTAGGATCTCTCAGCGGCTTTTGATACTGTCGACCACAGTATCTTATTGCGGCAGTTGGAGGGGTTGGGGGTGGGAGGCACCGTGTTACGGTGGTTCGCCTCCTTCCTCTCCGACCGTTCGCAATCTGTGTTGACAGGGGGGCAGAGATCGGCCCCGAGGCCCCTACTGTGTGGGGTGCCCCAGGGGTCGGTGCTCTCGCCCCTGCTGTTCAACATTTATGTGAAGCCGCTGGGCGAGATCATCCGTGGCTTCGGGGTGGAGTTCCATCAGTATGCTGATTATACTCAGCTGTACATTTCCACCCCGGGCCACCCCAACGAAGCCGTCGAAATGATGACCCGATGCCTGGAGGCCATGCGGAGTTGGATGGGTCGTAACAGACTTCGTCTCAACCCGACTAAAACCGAGTGGCTGTGGTTTCCTGCGCCCAGATACAGCCGGCTTGTTCCTTCGCTGGCCGTGGGGGAAGAGGTTCTAACCCCCGTGGAAAGGGCGCGCAATCTGGGCGTCCTCCTGGATGTACGGCTGTCCTTGGAAGAACATATAGCAGCCGTCGCCAGGGGGGCTTTTTATCAGATTCGTCTGATTCACCAGTTGCGGCCCTTTCTGGATCTGGGCGCACTTCGCACAGTCATTTCCGCCCTCGTTATCTCCTGCTTGGACTATTGCAATGCTCTCTACATGGGGCTCCCCTTGAAGAGTCTCCGGAGGTTGCAGATGGTCCAGAATGCAGCCGCGCGGGTGATCTTGGGTGCCCCTCAGAGCTCCCACGTAACACCGCTTCTCCGCAGGCTGCACTGGCTTCCTGTGGCCTTCCGGATTCGATTCAAGGTGGTACTGATGGTATTTAAAGTGCTCCATGGCTCGGGACCTGGGTACTTATGGGACCGCCTACTGCCATCATCAACCTCCCGCCGCCCAGTACGCTCTCACAGGGTTGCCCTGCTTGGGGTGCCGCCGCCTGATCGTTGTTGGCTGGTGGCCCCAAGGGTGCGGGCTTTCTCTGTGGGAGCCCCCTCCCTGTGGAATGATCTTCCCCCGGAGATATGGGCCATGACGGATATCCTGACCTTCCAGCGCGCAGTTAAAACCCTATTTTTCAAACAGGCCAGCCTGGCCCAGTAATGGGTTCTTGGGTTTTAGATCTAAATTGGGTTTTAATCGCTAAATTTTATATTTTAATTTTTAATTAATCCCTGATTTTAAATGTCTAAATTTCTTAATTGGATGGGATACAGCCGGACTCGTTTATTTAATATATTTTTAAATTGTATTTAAATTGTATTTATTCTAGATGTATGCTATGTGTTTTTAGTAGGCTGTATACCGCCCCGAGTCCCTTTTTGGGAGAGGGAGCGGTATAGAAGTTTGAATAATAAATAGATAGATAGATAGATAGATAGATAGATAGATAGATAGATAGATATTTATATACCGCTCCTCTTCCGAAGGACTCAGAGTGGTGTACAGCCATCCAATTAGAATAACATTAAAATATACAAAAATTAAAACTGAATTAAATAACTGGCTGTAATAAACAGGTTAAACCCCCCACTATAAACACTAAAATTAAAATACCCCAACCCTCTGATCACCACTAGGGACCCCCAATTTAAAACCCCAATCTAAAATCAGCTCAAGCTGGCCTGTCAAAGAGCCAGGTTTTCAAGGCACGCCTGAAGGTCCCCAGGTCCATGGCTGTACGCAACTCCGGAGGCAACCCATTCTAGAGGGCGGACGCCCCCATACAGAAGGCCCTATTTCTCAGGGTCACCAGCCGGCACATAGATGGTGACGGGACCTGCAAGAGACCCTCCCTGTGAGAGCACACTGGTCGGTGAGAGGAAACTGGCAGAATGCGGTCTTGTAAATATCCTGGTCCGATGCTATGGAGCACTTTAAAAATTAGCACTAAGATCTTAAAGCGCACCCGGGAGGCCACCGGCAACCAATGCAGGTCACGCAGGAGGGGCATCACATGAGAAAACCTTGACACCCCCATAACCACCCGCACGGCCGCATTCTGTACCAGTTGAAGCCTCCGGATGCTCCCACTCGGGAGCCCCATGTAGAGAGCATTACAATAGTCCAGTCGGGAGGTGACCAGGGCATGAGTGACCGTGCATAAGGCATCCCGATCCAGAAAGGGCCGCATCTGGCGAATCAGGAGAACCTGATAAAACGCCCCCATGGAGACAGCCGTAATATGATCTTCCAGGGACAGCCATACATCCAGGAGGACACCCAGATTGTGAGCCCTCTCTGAAGGGGCAAAATCTCACCCCCAATAACCAGCGAAGGAATTATCTGGCTATATCGGGATGCCAGAAACCACAGCCACTCAGTCTTGGAAGGGTTGAGTCGGAGCCTGTTCCCGCCCATCCAGTCCCGCATGGCCTGCAGGCAATAGGACATGACCTCCATAGCATTGTTGGGGTGGCTTGGGGTGGAGATATACAGCTGAGTATCATCAGTGTACAGATGACACTTCACCCCAAAACCATGGATGATCTCCCCCAGCGGCTTCACATAAATGTTGAACAAGAGAGGGGAGAGGACTGATCCCTGAGGCACCTCACAATCGAGGGACCTAGAGGTGGACCTCTCCCCCCCCGCCAACACAAATTGCAGTCGGTCGGAGAGAAAGGAGGTGAACCACTGCAATATGGTGCCTCCAACCCCCATCCCCCCCAACCGTCGCAATAGGATACTATGGTCAATAGTATCAAAAGCTGCTGATAGGTCTAATAGGACCAGGACAGAGGAATAACCCCTGTCACGGGCCCTCCAGAGATTATCAACCAACGCAACCAATGCTGTTTCAATACTATGCCCGGGCCTGAAGCCCGATTGGAAGGGATCCAGGTACGTATCTTCCTCCAGGTACTGGGGAAGCTGACATGCCACCACACTCTCAACAACCTTCGCCACAAAGGGAAGGTTGGAGACAGGACGATAGTTGTTCAAAAGAGTTGGGTCCAGGGAGGGCTTCTTGAGGAGGGGCCGCACCACCACCATTTTCAAGGCGGTGGGCAGCGAGCCCTTCATCAAAGAAGCATTAACAATTCCCTGGAGCCAACTCCGCATCACCTCTCTGGCGGTAGAAACCAGCCAAGAGGGGCAAGGGTCCAATAAACATGTGGTGGCATTCAGCCGTCCCAGTAACCTGTCTATACCTTTGGCGGTCACAGGGTCAAACTCATCCAAGATAACCATCTCAAGACTCGCCGCGGTCACCTCTCCCGGGACCTTCCAACTAGAGTCCAGCCCATCCCGAATCTGAGCGATTTTATCATGCAGAAATCGAGAAAACTCCTCCGCCCTACCCTGCAAGAGATCCTCCCGCGCTCCCAGCCCAAGCAGGGAGTGGGTTACTCTAAACAGGGCGGCAGGTCGATTTTCTGCCGATGCAGTAAGGGCAGAGAAGTGAGAATGCTTTGCTGCCTCTATCGCCATTAAGTAGGTCCTAATATAGGACCTCACCTATGTTCAATCAGACCCGGCACGACTGGCCCTCCAGATGCCCTCCAGACATCTTTTCTGGCATTTCATCTCCCTAAGCTCCTCCATAAACCACGGAGCTGAGCGAGATCTCTGCCGGGTCAGAGGTCGCAAAGGCACAACTCGGTCCAGAGCCTTGGCAGCCAGCCTATCCCAGGCGGCTACCAAGTCTGTGACTGAGTTATGAGCGAGAGTTTCAGGTAATGACCCAAGCTCCGTTTGGAACTGCTCAGGATCCATCAGGCGCCTGGGGCGGAACCATCTCCTCGGCTCCACCTCCCTGCGATGTGGAGTGGCGGTGCAGAAGTCTAGTCTAAGGAGAGAATGATCAGACCATGAGAAGGGTTTAACAACTATATCCCCTAACCGATCATTCAACCACTGTCCAGAGGCAAAAATCAGGTCCAGCGTGTGTCTTCCCGTGTGAGTGGGCCCAGAAACTAATTGGGTCAGGTCCAAGGCTGTCATGGAAGCCAAGAACTTTCAGGCCACCCTAGAGGATTCACCAAGCGAAGGCAGGTTGAAGTCACCCATGACTAACAATCTAGGTGTCTCCACTGCCAGCTCGGCTATTACCCCGAGGAGCCCGGGCAGGACCGATGATACATGGCAGGGAGCCAGGTACATTATCAAAAGGCCCATCTGACCTCCCTGACCCCACTTCACAAAAAGGGACTGAAAGCCAACCATCTGAGGTACAGTGGCTTCCATAAGACAAAGATCCTCCCTAATAATTGCCGCCACTCCACCACCCCTACCCTGAGCCCTCGGCCGATGAAATGCCTGGAAACCTGTGGGCACATCGTTACCAGGGGGAGACCCCCCTCTGAGCCCAACCAGGTTTCGGTGACCCCTGCCAGGTCCACACCCTCATCCTGAATCAGATCGAAAATCAGGGGGGGCTTATTTATAATGGACCTGGCATTGCATAACATCAGCCAGGTGCTCAGGGCCTGAGACTCTGCACAACCAGGCCTGCAATATGGGTCAAGAGGGTCGGAGCGGGTTACCGCTTGGAGATAGCGGACACACGATCCCCTAACCTGATATGGTCTTCTACCCCCACCATATCTGCCCCTCCCACTTACAGTGCCAATAAGGTCCACCCTCGGTCATTCTAACCCTGGTCGCCTCCCCAACCCCCGGTCCCCTGGGTCCCCCCAGGCGTACTCATCGGCTTGACTGACCCCAAACCCCCAACCCACTAGCCCCACTAAAAATCTGTCCCTCAGCCTCCTCCCAACCTCCCTCCCCAAACCTGTGGCTTCCTTCCCTAACCCCATTAAAAATCTAAAAATAAAAGAAGACAATAGAGTACCCCTTCCCCTCCGCAAGCATTTCACAGAATGGCCATTCCACCTCTCTGGATCCCAAGACCCATCCTTGAGGTGGACTTTAGACATCCCATTGGCCATGTCAGGGAGAGGGGAACCCTCTCTAGGGCATAAAGTTCAGCCAGTGAGCACTTTCACGGGCCAACTCGTCCCGCCTCAGGTGTTCGGTGCCGGGTCCAACCGGCTCCAGACAAGACTTGCTGGCCTCCCCCAGTCCTCCTCCACCTCTGCCACCGGTGGGTGGAACCAAGGGGAACAAAGAGTCCATCCGCAGCCATCACAGCCATCATCACCGCCGCCGCCCAATACTGCCGCGGCCACCCAACATGGTCGCAGTCGCCTCTCTCGCCGGCCCTGCAGTCCCGACAGCCCCTCCAGCTGGTTCCAGGTGAGACTCGCCGGTCTCCCCCAGTCCTCCCCCACCTCTGCCACCGGTGGGGGGACTCAGGGGGAACGGAGAGACCATCCATGGCTGTCGTCACCGCTGCCGCCCGATGCTGCCACGGCCGCCCAACGCCGCCACGGCTGCCACTCTCGTCGGCCCTGCAGTCCCGATGGTCCTTCCAGCTGGCTCCAGGCGAGGCACCCCGGTCTCCCCCGGATCTGTGCAAAGAAGTTTGCACAGACTGACTACAAATAACTGCATGACAAAATACCAACAATAGTGCATAGAAAGATCTGCTAGAAACACTATCGGCCTGAAAACAAGAACTGGTGGTTCCATAAAATAAAAAAAAGTCATAGAAAATGAAGAAGTGAAAGTGCTCTGGGACTCTCAAACAGGCAAGCATCTGCCAGAGAACACTTCAGATTTAATTACAGTTAATAAGAAAGCCAAAAAATCTGGATAGTAGACATTGCAATACCTGGCTAAAATCACAAATCAAAAAAACTTGTAAATAGAAGTAGAACAACTGTTGCAAAAAAAGTAAAGGACTAAAAGTAACAGACATTTAGGTACAATCCCAAAAATCTTGAGTACCACTTGAACGCTATCAGCATTGACAAAATCAATAGCACCAGACAGCTTTACTTGGAGTGGTTTACATCCTAGATAAAAGCTTTAACACCATCAAACAAATCTGTCTATCCCAGGTTCTTGGGAAGGACCCAATAGTTGGATCAAAGTGTCAAATTCAATCTAAACACCTGGCTGAATGTGCAATGAAAATCATAAATAACAGTATAAAATATTCAATTCCTTTCATTTGTTTACAACAAGCTAAGCCAAATTAACTTATTTAATGTCTTTGGTTTTTAAATTTGCATCACCATGATCAAAATGGAATTTGGCATGTACATAATATGCTGACAAGATTTATGGAAAGCATTTATAAAAAATTTGAAGTATTGAAGCCTGTGATCACTTTTCTGCTAGATTTTAATGTACTTATGAAAAAGAAGATAGATAAAATTAAAGGTTCTCAGTCATTGTAATTAAACCTATAATTTATTTTCTTTGGCTACCTGCTAGTTTTATGATACACTCCCCTTCTCTCAAAATTGTGGTAGTATAAGGTGCTAGAAGGCTGTTATTGAGCTGGATTTTGATAGTGATAATCTACTATATAAAAGCATTTGTTTCCTATACTATTCATTAAGACTCATATGCCAAGGAATCCCAAACAAAAACTTTTAGCACAGATTCTTTGCATGACTCTTGGTCTAGGATTTGCATTCTATTTTCTGCCTTGTTTCTGTTCCATATTAAAGTTTCTTCTGACCCATAGGTGTTTTGTTAGATGTCATTTAGATTAGTAGAGATTATGTGATTGCTGGGTAGATGGTATTAATATAATGAAACACTGCT
Organism: Bungarus multicinctus; assembly: GCA_023653725.1. NCBI lineage: Eukaryota > Metazoa > Chordata > Lepidosauria > Squamata > Elapidae > Bungarus > Bungarus multicinctus. The sequence goes on along the minus strand of CM042838.1, from coordinate 92,014,041 downwards.
ACCTAAATCTTGATTATCCAAATCCTCTTGTTAATCTAAATTACAAAGTGTCCTCACAAGAACCTCTACCCTTCATTATAATCATCTGCTATTTGTTTGAAGTATTCAGTATCAAGGAATTTGGAATATCCTTTGGGCATTCAGTTAGGAAGCATGTCTTTGCTCAAAAGTTCATTTCAAACCTTTTGTACAAAATGCTTGGTGATATGTGGAATAGCAAAGCAGAGTTCCTAAGACTTTGATAACACTCTTGACTAATATTGACTGAACAGATGACTGAAAAATTTTCAAATCTGCCTTCTTGATATAATGCATATTTTAATATTATTTTTCATTATTTCATGATTTAAAAGGTGCTTTCTTTTCTTAATCCACAGTAATTTGATTTCTGTTCCTAGTATAATAGTAATTATAGAAAACCCAAATTTAACACAGTGAGGCTATATGTTAGAGCTAGATTGTTCATGAGTCTGTTTTTGTGGAACTACATTGAATTATTTGGTTGGCTGTGAGATTTATATACTGTATTATTTATACATGGATTACTTGCCACTCAGAGTTGTGTAGCTAAGATGGCAGGCATATACAAGTTCTGAATAACTAAATAACTAGAAGGAGGAAGAGGAGAAGAATGGATGTATGTTAAAGCTGAAATATTATATTAATGAAATGAACGATGATATTTTTTAAGTCCCCAAACATACTTTGAATCTGTTCTTCCTGCTATTCTCGAGATAGTAGTGATGGGAGAAGATAAATAGTGTTAGAAATTAGGCAGTGACTGCATAGTGAAAACAATGTTGGCCATGTCTGGGCTGTCCCATCCACCCCTCACAAATTTTTTTCAGATGAGCTACATTATTACCTGAAGTTAACCAAAATTTGAATCTTTCTTCCAAGTACAAAAGTGAAGTTTGTTAAACAAAAGTAAAGTATAAATGTTGAATTATTCAACAATAAATGTTGAATCAGTCTTTCTGTTTCTAGGTATTTAGTATATTGCACTGTGCTAGAAAAATGTCAAGTGATCACTGAACTGTATAGATGAAAGTTGGAAAATATTATTAACTTTGTGTAGGAATGGGAAGTGGGGGGTCTATTTGCAAATTATTCTTTAATCTGTGGAGGGGAGGTAGACTTATTTTTTTAAAAAAATATTGGAATCTCACCAGGTGATGTAGATGACCCTCCCCATCTTTATATTTTACCCAAAACAATTCTTTCAAATAACTTAAATTGAAAGATATTGGATTGAAGACATCCATTATGTTCACTTGATGCATTCACACATTCTATTAAGACATGGTTTATTTTAATCATGCTTGTTGAATAAGACCCAATGATTAGTTCACTCAACTATGGCAAAACTGGATAAACAACATTACAGCTTAGGATGATAAGGGGATTTATGGCAGAGAAAAGATTTTAAACTTAGTAGTATAAGGGTGAATAACCATGCTACTACATAACGTTTTAACAAGTTTTACATTTAAATGAAGGCTAACATAATCTTATTAAAATAAAGTGAGAGACTTTACTTGTCAGCATTTAGTGCACTGTGACATTATTTGTGTCAGTGAACACACAGTACAAAACAACTCTTTTATATATGTAAAGTGTTGAAAATGCTTTCAGGAATTAATGGGGCTCCATAAAATGTTTCCAAAAGGTTAGCATTTATGGTTACATAAGTTGTGAAGGAAACCCATTAAAACTAATTCAAAGGAATAAGAGAAGCAAATTGGAATTACACAGGAACAGAAAGAGATCATTCTTTAAATGTGTTATTGTTTACATCCAAAAAGACCAGTTATGGTTAATAACTCCCCAAGAAAATCCAAAGGGAAATAGTATGTATGCAACTGAATGAGTCTTTAATAAGCTGGATGTAAGTAATTCTGTTCCAAATAATTGCTCTAGCACTGCATAAATGGTACTGGATAAATTAGATAGTGTTCAAATAAAAGTGCTTAGAATAAGAATTAAATTAGAAAACATGAACATGTGAAGGCAAATTAATAAAGGCGATCTGGAAACCAGTCTCACAGAGAAATGCTAAATGTCTTAGAATGAATGACCACTATAAATCACAATTTTTAGAAATACAGATATAAAGCCTGATAATAGGCTGCTGGGACCACAAGCTATAAAAAATAATAATGGAGCTATTCATAAATTACCTTAAAAGGACTAAAATATTTTCTTTCCGTTGCTCTCCAACAATACAGATTCTTTCAATTTATTGAAGAAATGTATTTTTGCAAACTTGGAAGAAACAATGATAAAAGGATTGGTTTTATACAATTGTATGTAGTGAAAAAATAATATATCCATCAGGACATTCACCTTTTCCCATACTTTTTAACAGTTAAAAATGGATAGGGCTATTTACCAGTATATAGATGCATATTTACCACTTATGCAGAGGATTTCCCATAATATAATCTTCAGGCACAGTTTCAAAATATGTTATAGATGTCGGATTTTAGTCCTGTTGTCAGACATTACAATTTTTTTAAGAGAGAGAAGACATTTAATATTTAGAGCATTATAAATATTGTAACTATTTTTCAAAAATATTTTGTTTTCCATTAAGAAATGAGGATGCAAAACCTGTGTTGAAATTGGAGACACATAAATATATTTACACATAGGTAAATGGGTGGATAAGTGCTTTTAATTCAGTATATTTATATTAGCATTATAATCTGCATATCTGTGTGTAAGATATAAATTCAGATCCAGAATTCATCATTTTTTTCAAGTATTGTCAGTGAAGAATGGCTATGCCTAAATGAAAACTGTAGCACAGAATGTCATGTTATTTTAATTTTAGAACTCCAGTTCTGAATCCTAAGGAGGGATTCATTCATTTATTTCATTAGCAATAAAATGATGCCTTAAAATGAAAAAGCTAATTGATTTTCTAAAACTCTGCATATTAGTCGTATTTTATCATTCTGCATATATGTTATATTTTTATTCTAATTTATTGTAATTCACTTCTATTCTTCCTTGTTGATTTCCTCCCAAGATTCTCTTTGGAACCTACCCAAAAAGTGGTTTGTCCCATATTCAAAACTTTCCATCAACCTTGTATGGATCAAAATTCTCCCAATTTTCATCATGATAGAACTTGTTTTTGTAGATTGGTTTTACTATAATTTTTGAATTTTAAATGAATGAATTTACTATATTCATTTACTATGTATTTGTATAAATAGATTCATGTTACAATTATATATTAAAAAGATACATTTTTCTAAGCAGATGTTAGTAATCACCATCTGCATTATTCCTGGGTCTCCTAATGTCATGATAATGTTTTCTCTACCCTTGTTTGTTTCCTGCCTATTAGTCACATTATCCAAAATCATATTATTCCCCTAAAATCATCTTCATTTAAAATTTAATGGAATTTGGCAGAAGCTGGAGTAAAATGCTTCATAAAGCTCAGACAGCTTCCAAAATTGTCAAGAAAGAATTGAAAAGACTTTTGTGTTGAAAATGAGTGGAGGTTTTTCCATTACTATAAGAAAAGTGAGAGTGAAACGAAGGTAAAATTGGAGAAAAGGGAATCGAAAGGAGAACATTTCAAGGGAGTTCAGGACCTAATGAAACTGAGAATACTGCAAAGGACTGAGCACAATGGCACCTATTTTGTCTTTGACATAATTGGCAGAAGGTAAAGACTAAGGGCAAAAGTTTCCAATCTTCATTTAGATGCAAGACACACCATTGAAATGTCTGTGGTGGGTATGGAGTCAGAAGGACTGAGTTCCTATTTGAGGAGGATTGGGTGCCATCTGTCATCTGTTTCTGGTCACTGCATCTTTTCTATAAAGTAACCAGGGTACTTCTTGCTAAGTTTTTTTCAGGGTGAAAGAGGGATGATAGTAGAGGGAATATTGCTTTGGGATCTTAACTGTCAGTAGAAGTGGCGATAGACATTAAAAAGATTAATACTTGGAAAAGGTTTTAGAAGATTATTAAATATATGACCAGGGTCTTTTTTTGTTTGTATGATGGGATTGTGAATTATTACATAATCCCAAAGAGCCAGTTAAAATGGTGGGCTAAGTATTGGTCTGACATGAATAGGTATGGACATTTTGGTATGTCAGAGGTGGTGATTTATGTGAAGATGATGTAAGGGATGGTTTTTTATTTATTTATTTTTATTTTATTTTATTTTATTTTATTTTATTTTATTTTATTTTATTTTATTTTATTTTATTTTATTTTATTTTATTTTATTTTATTTTATTTTATTTTATTTTATTTTATTTTATTTTATTTTATTTTTTTTATTTATTTTTGTCAATTGCTTACAAGATAATAGGTATAAGTGAAAACATAGTTATGAATACATGGATACATATAAGAAAAAAGAAAGAAACAGTAGGACAGGGACGGTAGGCACGTCGGTGTGCTAATGCACGTGGTTTTGAATGAAATCCTATTACTGGAAATTTGGGGCCATATACTACTTTATCCATATGATGGAAGATAAGATAGGAATTTTTGTTATTATGTAAGAGAATAACAAGAGAATGTTGTTTAAAAAAAGGATATTAAACAGGAAGTGTAACTGGCAATCTGATGTAGCTTTTTTCTTCTAGCCCTTTTGCTTCATTTTTGGATTTGAGAGATAAGAATTCTGATGATCTTGGACTTAACGGTGCTGATAAATGTGCATTTTTGTGCAGAAACAGAAAACATCCATAAACAATCATTCATAAAGTGAATAAGCAGTATACTTCATGCTCATATTACTAATATGTGTCTGGGGAAAGGGAAGCAATGTAGTTCCCTCACAGATCTGACCTCCCAGTTTTCCTCTTGCTGTAAATCAAGATGTGATTGTTGTTATATTGTTGTAAAGCAACAACATAAGAAAAGTGGGTAATGGTGATTTTATAGTTGGGACAGGACAGGCAATGTCCTATGTAATGTTATCTAGTATTCATTCTGATATTCTGAGGAAGAGATGGTCAGGGTGTTTGTGAATGCATGATTTGAAAAGCTTTCAATGAATCTTTGATGGAAGGCTCCCTTTAAAGGGTTAATACTTAACTAGGAGAACAGCTATCCCATTAAGTATGGACATTACCTTAGTAGTGATGTGCCTCTTCTTCCAATGTAATATCAGAATAACAGAGTAGCAGAGTTGGAGGTCTTTGAGTCCAATTCCTTGTTCAGACAGGAAACTATTCAATTCCAGACAAATGGTTGTTCAATCTCTTTTTTAAAACCCCCGGTGTTAGAGCACCCACAACTTCTGGAGCAAGTCATTCTAACTGTTAGGAAATTTCTGCTTAGTGCTAGCTTGCTTCTCTCTTTGATTAATTTCCATCCATTGCTTCTTGATTTGTCCTCAGGTGCTTTGGAGAATAGTTTGACTCCCTCTTCATTGTGACTGCCCCTGAGATATTGGGATACTGCTGTCATGTCTTAGTCCTTCTTTTCATTAAACTATACATATTCAATTCCATCAATTATTCTTTATATGCTTTGGCCTCCAGTCCTCTAATCATTGTTTTAAGACTGTTCTTTGTAGTGGCCTGTACCTCTGGGAAAAACTAACTTGCATTTTTAACCCTATCATGCAGAACTCATTGTATATATACTGTACAAACACTTTTCATATAGAGTAAACACTATTTAATAAATCAATAATAAGGTATTTTTAAAACATCCATCTTCATCGTTCAGGGAGATTTTTCATTTGCTCTCATTGCATTTCCCCTCATCTAAATAAAATTCCAAAGTTCCATTTTTTGTTTTGAGGGTGTTTTGTTTATGTTGGAACTATAGTTTCCATATACCTTGTCTTGCTTTCTGCATCTTTCTTTTGTCTTTGAAAGTAGGAAAAAGCTGGATAGATATGTTGTAATTTTCCAATTTATGAAATAAAGTCAAGATAGAAAATAAAGAAAATATATCAGGTAAGAATTTCAGGAGTGACTACTGATTCTAGTTTAACAACTTGAAACATGAAGAATGGAGAAGAGAGTTGATTTCTTATTGTTTATATTTGGGTAAAGTCATGTTTATGCCATTGTGTCATACGTATGATTCACAGCATCTTCCTAATATGTTTAATGCCACATTGGCCTTGATTACAGTTGCCTCCCCTATTGCCCACTTTCAGAGTCTTTAAACACACACAGGGAGAATTGCTTTCTTCATTTAATACTGTGAGGCACTATTGTATTTGTTTTAGCAGCTTTAGATCTTTGGAAAACAGACCTGTCAGTTCCTTCAAGAGAAACTCATGGAAACAAAAGCCAATGAGAAAAACAGAATCTTATGTTCCTTCAGAGAAGAAGGAAATAAATGTCAGGCTTATCCTGGAGATATGTAGTGCAAAGCCAATTCAGTTGGAAAATTATTTACCTTAACAGAAGGCAGCTAATGAGTTTGTGTACATAGCTCCAAATTTGGCAAATCAGTAACTACTTTGCTGCTTTCTTTATGAGTTATAAATTCCCCTAGATTTTTGTGAGGCAAGGTAAAGTGTTTTAAGCAAATAAATGTGTATAAAATGATCTTGATTTATTTACAGATCAGGAGGAGTTGGCACTATTTGGGGAGCAATAGATTTCAGTCAGCAGAACAAGTTCAGTAATGAGGTCCTGCAAAACATACATTTTATTTGAGGTTTTTGTGGTTGTATTAGAGATGTCTGGTTATGAATAGATAAATGCAAAGCATTTTGCAAACATCCTCAATTTCCAGGAAAGGTAGAACTTTCATGGTGGTAAGTGATGAAGTTACCATGATTCTTTCTACCTTGTCTCCACACAATTAGGAGTATTGGTCACAACTGCAGGTTGTGAAACAATTTTCATCAAAGGAGATAGCACATTAGTTTCAATATTTTTATCCTCAATGTGATGCTATTGCTATACTTGTCTGCATAGACTATGTAAACTTATGTGAGTTAGAACTCTCTTTACAGTTGGGGCTCTTTATTTAGCAAATACATTGACTTATAGTGCTTCAAATGTTAATGTCAAGTCCATCAAGCCATCCAAGGACAGAGTGGTCTATGTTGAAAAAAATCGGACATTGGGCCAGTGCAAGTTCTTGATGGACATTCGGACACAATATGATGGATATTTTGTCAAAGAGCACCACAGTCACACTGATGGATAGAGACAAGTTGGGACTATATTTTATAGGTGATCCCTGAATCTGTAAACGTTGCTTATGATATTTAGGCTGCTGATACTCAAGGTCACAGATGTGGGTTTCCAACCACCCACTTTAGATCACCCTGCTCAATGCTGAGAATACAGGGGCTGAGGAGATAGGCCTGGCCAATTCGGAGATCAAGTTTATGATCATCAATGCTTTCTGAAGGCATTTGAATACCCTCATCAAGAACAATATTTGAAGAGTTTTTTGTGCTTAAGAAAATAAACTTACTTCCCTAAGTTTCATTAAATTTCTTATCTTCCTAGTTCCAATATTTTTCTATGTACAATCCTTGTTTGATTGATTGCATGTAATATTCTAATTTTCTGAGATTGTGGATTTGGGGTTTTCATGAGCTGTAAGCCATAATCATCATCTTATGCCAAATCACGGCTTGAACTATTTTGCTTTGCATGTAATGAGTCTATCTCATATATTAGTTTCACCTTTTAAGTTGCATTACTGAAATAAATGAACTTTTGCACGATATTCTAATTTTTTGAGTTTCACCTGTATAATCTAATAATAGTAACCAGTACTGGACTTCCCTTTTTCAATCCTAAAAGCTTTTTCCACCTCGATAATCTCTTATGATAAACAAAGAGAGTTTTTTTTTAGGTTTATATTTTAAATTCCTGCTCCTCATTCAATTGTTTTTCTTCCAAGGAAAGAAGGGTCTTGGTTAGCTGTCATAAAGAGCCATATGACAATGATATTCTCTAAAGCATCCTCTTCTGTTCTTCCTGCTTTTCCCTTCCCCAGCTTTTGGACTCAGTTAAGAAATACCAAGGCCATGATTATATAAGGAATATATGATTGACACATGCAGACAGAAAGAGTGAAAAGGCAGAAGAAATGTAAAAGCTTGAATACTTGCTTGCTTAAATTTTCTTGGCCACACAGGACAGTGAGATAAGGTAGGTTGGGGAGAAGCTTTTTATCACTGTGTCCTCAGAAAGGCTAGAAAAGTCAATTTGATTTATATTATCCCCTTCTGTTTGACTGGATGCATGTGAAATACAGATAAATATTTTCTCAGGGCATAAGATTATACCCCAAAGTCAGCCAAGTGTCTAAGTGTCATTTCTTCTTGCATATGTGATTTCTATGGCTCCAAATTTGCCCTCATATTAAATGTGCGCATACATACACACACATCACACACTCTTCAAATTTACAACTCTCCATTCATCACATTTGTGTGTTCACATTAGTATGCACTGTTTCTACTGTGAAGGCTTTGGTCCATCTGCCTGCAACTCCTTAAAGCAGCCTCAGCATGGGTTTTATTTTGGTTAGTTGGTTGGTTCATTTGCTTGGCTTGATTTCAGTATCTCATGATATTAAAGGTGGCAATGGAAAATTGTTCTGTGATTTTTCATAGGATATTTTTTTTTCCAAAGAAGGGATTATTTTGCATTTTCCACTGTTACCCAAGAAATAGAAGAACATCTATCATTTAGAAATGGGTAGTATGGAGAAGAGTCAATGTTGTTTCAGATTTTTATCTCTCTTTTTCAAATCATTTTGTCAATGTTCTTGCAAATTATGGATCTATAAATGGATAGGGGATTTTTTTTTTCTATCTATAGAAAGCTTCTAATTCACAGTGTAGTAGAGTGTCTTGATTAGACAGAATGCAACTCCTGTTCACATATTTACACCCATACATTTGCAAGCTATTTTCCTCTCATTTAATTAATAAAGGCATGTGAGACAGAGATTAAAGTTCAGTCTACTCAGTGATTCTGATCAACTATCAAGCCATCATAGTGTACAGATTGTACTTCCATGCTTTTTATGGTGGGGTGGAACTTCACTGTGTTTGTTATGTTTGAAGCTAAATGGTTAGGATAGCTATTAATAATAAGATATTCAATATGAAAGAATTTGTTTGCATTGTGCAAACAGTTCCTAAAATATAGGCACCATCATCTTTATTTCATGTAAATCACCTGGTGAACTCCATTATACAGAGGCCTACAAATACTATAGATTAGTCAATAAATGGGCATTTCAGATTTATTTTCTCAGTTGTTCCAAGTAAAGCTGACCTCATGAATTAAAGAAAAAATATTTTAAAGATGAAATGATTTGTTGACAACTAAAGCTTAGAAAAGAAAAGATTGCACAGCAGACCCAGTAGAAACAAATCTATAAAAATATATTCATGAACAGTTTTGCAATAATTTGATTCTGGATGTATGAATTGCTAAATGTACTCATTTATAATAGCAGTTTTAAAACATTGCCTGAAAATAAGTCTCAGTGAACACAATGGGATTTACTTTTGAGTAGCCATGACTTAAATTGTCTTGTGATAAAAATTAGGCTAAGTAGCAGTCAATTTTACATTTTGTAGCTAGAAGATACTATTCATTAATTGATCAATTAATCTCTCAAGCAATGCTTATTTTAGTCTTATGTTATTTGTTTGCAGCTTACAGATCAAGAAAGAAAGCACTTGTGAAAGGTAGGGCAATATGTCGTTGATTAATAACAGAAAACATGGTTACGAGTTATTTCCATAGAAATACAAGCCTGCATATACTGAGCAGTTTCCCAGAGAATACAAAATTCCCAGTTTCTGCTATTCAAGTACGAATAAGAACTGTTCAAGGACAGTTTAAATATCTCTCCAATTCTCTCTGTTTATTACAGAACAGATGGACACTGAACATGAGAGTGGGGATGTTGGTGACAAGTTGAAGAGAAGAGTTTGATGGTGAATGAGTATTTCCATGAACAAAAAAAATCTCATCTGAGCAAAGATTAATGATGCAGACTTAGTAACTATAATGGAAGGGACATTTATTTAGAAATGTATTTATTTGTTTGATGATTTTTTTTGCATCTATTTTTTTGTCAATCATTTCTGGTCAGTAGATCATAAGGTATAAAAAGTCAGTGCCTCCTAAATCATATTTTCAGTGAACAAAATACAACATGGTATACTTTTTAATATAATGTTTGCAGCCTCAGATACAAACATACAACGGAATAATCTTTATAGAAAATTTGAAAGAACAAACTATGATATGATTCATTACTTAAGTTTAGGGAATGCAAATTATTATGGTTGCTCACATTATTATTGAAATATATATGCTTCCTGACTCCCAGTGATTCTTAGCTGTTAAGAAATTATTTCAAATATTAAAAAAAATCAAGGGACTAACAACAAAAAGAAACAAAAGAAAGGCAGAGATGACAGAATAATGGTGGACAAAGGTGAACCAAAGAAAACAGTTGGTTAAAAGGAGACTTAAATCATCCTTACCAAAGGGTTGGATGAAGTTTCTTCAACATATCCATAGATTGGAGAACTTTTGGATGTTGGGTTATCTTAGTTCTGAGAGTGAAATACTTCATTCTGGGGTCTCCATTGATGGCATTGCTTAATTGAAAGAACCTGGAGTAGCCCAATCTTGCCAGATGGAATTTGCCAGGGAGGTACTTCGGGAGATAGGTTGTTTCTCAAGTAGCAAGGGCCAGTACCATGTAAAATTTTATAGGTCACACCCAGCATCTTGAATTGCACTCAAAAACAAATTGGAAAACTGATGAGTTTGTTTTCCTACATTGTGCCATGTATTTATGAAATGATTATTTTGTTTTCCCAATGTGAGATCTGTACATCTTCAAAGAAAAACAAGAAAGTCCAATTGCCTCTTGAAAAAGCACTTTGGAACAGCCACGACCTGTATAATTGAGAATCTCCATATACACGAGAGGTCAGACTTTCGCTTTCAAGATTCTATTAATTTTACTATACTATAAAGATAGAGTTAGGTCTTCTAGATATGCTGTTTCTCTGGACTATCTTATAAAGCTGACAGGTAGAAAGGAACCATGGTAAATGCCTTCTTGCTTCTGTGTTGTGGTTCATACCTTTCATAATGCCTAAAGAGGGGCTTTGTTTTGTGTACTTTGAACAATAGCATTAGTTTCCTATATCTCATGCAGATCAATTTCTCCATCCACTGCAAAGCTTGCAGAAAGCAATTACTTTGCCTTTGTTAGAAGCACTTCAATATTTGGAAAAACCCTCATAATTCATATCCTTCCCTCACTCTACCTGCACAGTGTTTGTCAAACAGCCTACATGAAGCTTTCAAAGTATCACATTAAATCTTGCAAGTCGAAACTATAATACGAACGATGCATAAATCCATAGGATACAATATTGGATTGAGCCATTGATCCACAGCATTATGTATTCTGTCTCCAGGAGTGATCAATATCTAACACTTCAGGAAGGAAAAAAAGGAAATTTCATTTCATAATGAAACCAGCCAATCTTCTATTTTGTAAGTAAGGAATATGAAGGAAATTTATTTTTTCTTCTTGCAATTAACATAAAGAAGTCTCTTTTTTTGTATAAATAATATTGGCACCATTGTTAGTTCTTCTGAGAAATTCAAAAGCAGCATTTAAATAATTTTCTTCAGTGAATTACAAAGATACCTTATGTATTTTGCCCTCACCTTTGGAGTGTGCCATGAAAAGCTGAAGTATCTAATTTTGACTTAAGCATCTGATGAGTCTCCATGAAAGCTGGTTACTCATTCTAGAGAAATGTTATATATTGGAACAGAGGGATGGACAATTGGTAGAACATTTTAATAATAAAAGACAAGAAGTAATTACAGAGACATTATTTGCTTGACAACAATATTTAAAGTGATCTCTGGTATATTAGCAAACATAACAGAACACAATACTTGATTTGGCCAACTATGATTAGACACAGAAGGAATGTGTCACACAAGAAATAGGTTACTGAGTTACATATTTAAAAAATCATTGTGTTCACCTGAACAAAAAGGTAATTACTGCAATATACAAAGAATGACAACAACAGAAGCTTACTGAATGTTAAAATGGTATTTAAACATTCCAAGAGAAAGGACCTCAATTTTTACAAACAGCAAGAGTTTATTCTCCTGCATATAGTTAGGCACAGAAATTTTGGAAAATATTTGGTATTAGCAAAAACATTCAAAATTTTATGAAAACAAAACAGTTAGAAATTGCAAAACAACATTGATAGTAAATGTTGAGGAAACTGCAAATGTAAACATCAGAAGAAAAATTATCTACAGGGATACTTTTGTCTCCATTTTTTTAACCATCTCATTGGTATCACTCAGTGATGTCATCAATAAAATTAGGAGAGGAATTCTAGAAATTAGGCTACGAATTGTAAAAGCAAAGTGAAAAAATATTCAACTTGTTATATATGGATGATTTGAAGCAGTATTTATTTATTTATTAAACTTATATGCTGCCCATCTCAACTGAAGGTGATTAGGATGCTTTAAATAAAATAAAATAAAAATGAATTTGAATCCTTTATTTACATTTTAAGAATTTACAGTGAAAATTGAATTTGGATATGACAAATTTGCAAAGCTTGGCATAAATAAAAGCTATTGTACATGAGTCTGCAGTAGAAATAATGACAACAATCTAGAAAATGCACGTTATCATCCTTCCCTGAGCACAAGTTTTATTAAAAAACAAACCTTTGTTATTTAGAAATGGCATTATCAGATTCCTTCTGACATTAAATTGAACAAAATTATAGGGTATAATCTGAAAATCAAACCTCATTAACACTTTGCCATAGAAGAAAGATATACATTTTAAAAATTCTCAAACACATTCTATAGTGAAGCTAAAAAATATCCAGTCCAGAATATTTAAACCAAATATGGAAAATTTTATATTAATATTTAAATGGGTTAAATATAATCAAAATTATAAAGCCATGATGAAATTTACTTCTGACACAGTAAACTGGACACAGTTTGAATTGGACAACTGGACCATAGAATCTGAAAATTGATGACAATGTATGATGCATGACTATATGAAGTGATGTTGATGAATGAAATTGAAGGCCATGGTTTACTGCAGATGAAACTGTGAAGAAAGAAAATGTGGATTAAATTATTATATCAAGGCAAGCCCAGAGAAAATGCTAATCCAAATTTGAAGGGAAAACATTTGAAAAGGAACAGAACACAATATGACTACAAAAGTGAACTGTTAAAAATCATTTAGAAAATTAGAGAAGCAAAACATAACATGGCCAATATACAAAACAAACTGAAAATAAAGTGGACAAGACAAGGAATTGGAAATGATTGGCCTCTGGAGAAAGAAACAGCTTAATTTCTATACATGAATTGCAAACAATTGTGATAAAATTAAGTATTCGATAGCTAGCAAACAACTTTGAATTCAGACTTCATAAAGAAAAAAGATGAAAACATGGATCGCACAATTATTAGATATAATACAATTTTTCAGATTAACAATAAAGTACTTTATAACATAGTAGGTGCAATGGTCCATTATCATGTGTGGTATCTATAATTTCCAAGTATTCTAAATGTGGTATGATCACAAAATTGAGAAAATTGAGCAAATCTATTAATTTTTATGGTATTTTTATACACAAATTAATGACCCTCTACCAGAGAACACAGCTGATATACCAGTTATTGAAAAGATATTTATTTTTGTCAATATGGTGATTTCTGAAGTAGGGGAATTGAGAAAAAAGAATGAGAAAAGGTTACAAAATAGAAAGGTGTAAGTATCAAGATAGGTAAACCCTGGAAAATATCTTGCAAAGTCATAGCTATAGTTATTGATACATTAGGTGAAATAAGAAACAAATATTTTTTAATAAGAAAAAAATATTATGGATATACCAACTGCTGTTTTTTTGTTTTTTTTTTAAATGCTAGGCCAGAATCTGACAAATAAGAAATTCCCATAGTAAGCTTATTGGAGGAACAGTTCCTCTTTAATTAAGCGAAAATAATTCTACTCTCCTATTCAGGAGATCTGTGATTGATATCCAGTTTTGCTTCCAAACACTTTATAATGCAAACAGAATTATATTGGCTGTGTCTTTGAAATGAAACATATCAGAAGAATAATGTGATCTACTTTCACTGAGTTGTTCCAACTGTGAACAGGAGATTTTATTGTGAAAGATCTATCAACCTTATTTATGAATATTTTCTGCATCATAGAAAAATAAAACAAAAATGGTTACCTGTCTTTCTTCTACTGCTTTCTGGTTTTATTTAGTTGAATGACAAGAAACAGTTCAAGCTATGGATGAGTGATGTATTCTCTTCACTGTTGCAAAATTGTATTGGAATATTTGGTGACTTTCGAGGGATTCAAGCAAAATTTAAAGACTTTGGATGAAAGTGGATTTATATTTAGAGATAAAGAGGCTAAGGTTATATTATTAAAAACAGTTCAAGAGATGTGCACCTTGCATATTTTTGCCACAATGCCTCATGAGAATCTTGTTGTTTAACTTATGTATGAAACATTCATGACACATTATTTGTGAGTCATAGGTATATGTTATCTTTAATTAATTAATTAATTAATGCAACTTTATGAAACATCCAAAACATGATTAACATGCTTCCCTACATTTTCTTTTCTTTTTTTCTACAAAATAGTCCATCCACTTCCAATTGCACCATTGTCTAAGTTTTTCTTGCTATTAGAATTGGATATTTAGGCTAATTGGATATCTAAAGTAGAATATAAACGTTCTGAATAGATAAAAATACGGGCTCCATCAGAATTTTTAGAAAAAAAGTATATAGTTTAAACTGCCAGAGTATTCAGGATCATATAAAATCTCCACATTTTAGAATTATCAATGTAGTGAAGCACATTAAATATATATTTAGGGGGGAAAATTATACATAAAGCAATATCCCTCAAAACGGCATAAAAAGCTCATATTTTGGAATTGTGCTGAAAAATGGACAAGAATATTCATGTAAATACTGTACTTGATTAGCTAGCAGTGTTTATAAACTGTAATTGTAATGACAAATCCACCCCTGGATTCTTGTTATGTATTCAAGATTCAACATACTTAATACAATGAAAATAACTTAGGTGGCTGAGAATTGAACTTTTGAGATTTTTTTTTTTTTTTGGGGGGGGGAAGAGAGAGACAAAGAATACTCAGGTTCAGAGAATTCCAAGAACCCTAATACCTGTCTTACCAGTAGCTGCTTAGATGCATTTGGAATGCAAGACATTGTGGATAAGCAGATTTTTTTTACATTCTATTTTAAATGATGTCTCCTCTCCGCATCTCAGTATTAGTCATCTGCTGTTGGCTTCAGTGAAAGGAACTGACTCGTTCTGGTGGCCAGGGCATGAAAAAGCAAGATGGCTGGCTCCAAGCTATTTCTTTGTGGTAGAGCACTGGCCAGAGTTTGCATCAGTACTGGGGCTACCAAATTTTAGCTGCAGAACTCAGGCTAAGGACTAGATGGCAACTGAAGAATTAGAGCTGTTTTTCTCAGTCTTAGCAGCTGGCTGGTGACTTCTGGGAATCGAAGTCCACAAGTCTTAAAGTTGCTTAGATTGAGAAACAGTGAATTAAAGTTTTCTATATTTCTCCCAGTTCCTCCTGACACAGTATCTTTAGTCAGAAAGTTCAACACAGTAATCATATGGCATATTAACACCCTCTTTCCCATGAGATATGCCCTAATTGCTTAAAGTTGGAAAACTGCTGTGATATACATTTTTTTTTCTGAGATTAAATAGTGCTGATGGATCATGAAGTTATAGTTGGCGATTCACATTTCTTTTTGAAAGAACTTATAAACATCCAGGCAACAATCAATTTTGCTAATGTATAGTCCAAAGTATTGGAGAGTACCGTGAAACGTATTTTTAAGACACATGGTTGAGAAGGTTGAGAAGCAGGCAGTGAATCAGACCCTCTTAATTCCATTGATAGAAGTCACTACAGCAGAAAAAATAAACAGGATTTCACACACCGATTAAATCAATACACAGATGTACTGTATACTGACCTATCAGACAACAAAAATGTGCAAAGCAAAAACAGAACTAAAATGTGTTTATGCAACAGCCCAAATAAAATCTTGATTTAAAAGAAAAGAACAAGAAAAATTATGATTGTTAAAACATTTTCAAATTTTCAGAAGGAAGATTTATTCAAGGGAAAAAAATCATAAACCTTTGTAATTGAAATGACCTTTTGTAGCCGAAGATAGAAATCAAGAGAGATTTTACTTTATTAATTTTGTAATTTTGCTGAGTTTTAAAACTAAGGAAGTTGTATTGTACACACACTATTTCATCAGCATTATTCAGTTTATGTATTCTGCTGTAATTATTTGTAGATTAAATATTAACATTCCTCTGTGATAACTTGTAAGTTTTTGTGTTTCTTTATAATGCTACATAATATACTCTGATTCATGGATAAATGTAAATAGCAAAAAGTGCAACAGAACAAAAACGTAGTGGCCTATTTAGGCTTCAGTGGTGCGTTTTTTATTATTAAAATATTGTATTTAATATATCTACAGTGCAAAAAAAAGATTAAAAGATTAAGATGCCAAAAAGTTACACTGGCTCCCCATTAATTACTTATCATGGTATTTCTATCATGATATGTGGATGGCTATTATGGTAACATGATTCATTGTAAGCAATATTTTGAAACAGTGTAGCAGCTGTGTATGCGCACACATGTAGAGACAGCCAGGAGCAATGTTTTGACTTGGAAAACAATACAGCTGCTCTAAAGAAGCCTTATCAAAACATATTTCTGTAGAACATGTAATTGCTCTAATTGGTATTTGACACTAAGCTATAAGGGAGCCTTCTCTATGATGGCACCCACTCTTCAACCGGTCATTCAGGAGCTAATGAATTTTATTAAAATATATATGTATATACAACACCATATGTACCATATGTATGTATTTTTGTAGAAAAAAAACCATATTGTTGTATTTTTGATGACTACTGAAAAATCTTTGTTATTTATGATAAATAGCATAATACATAAATGCTTAATTTTTTTGCAATTTTATTTAACTATTTGTTGCTCATGGACATCAGGCTCAATGAATGGGATCATCACTGTCCAAACTAAGCATAACTCCTGATTTAGGAGCCCTGATGATACAATGGCTAGAATACAGTATTGGAGGCAAATTCAGCAGGGGTTCAATCCTGATGGGGCTCAACATTGACTCAGCCTTTCCTCCTTCCAAGTTGGTAAAATGAGGACTGAGATACCCCTCAGAAACCGAGACACAGAATAGGACAACAGTATCGCCCTCCTCCCCTACATCGAAGGTACCACAGATAAAATCAGCAAAATTCTCCACAAACACAATATCTGGACAGCCTTCGGCACTGACCAAAAAATAGCCAACATCCTAAGAAACCCCAAAGACAAGATCCAGCTAGAAAACCAAGGAGTTTATGAAATACCATGCAATAATTGCCCAGCCACATATATTGGACAAACCAACAGGAGAATAATTGCATGCATTGTAGAACACAAGAATGCAGTCAGAAAGGAAGAAAATTCTTCCTCCCTTTTCCAGCACCTTAAAGCCACAGGACATGAAATTAATTTTGAGGGAACCAAATTAATCTCCAATACTGAACACTTCAACAAGAGAATAATCAGTGAAGCCATCGAAATAGAGAAACACCCCCATAACGTGAATAAACGGGACAATGCCTCCTGCCTACCAGACATTTGGAAACTAGCCCTTATCAACAAATGAGTCCCAGCCATGAAAACCAACACTGGACCCAAAACAACACATGATGCCACCACCAATCTCCCTCACCAGACTCAAATCCAAACCCACCCCATAGACGAAAGGCAACCACCATCCAGAAACCAGACCATGGCTGCATCACCAGCTGCCACACACCCCGACCCCCAAACCAAACAAACTGACACACGTCATGAACACAGAGCCAGGCCTCAAGCTCGGAGCCAAACCAAAACCCAAAATGTCACATCACAGCCACCAGCTCAAGATATCACATCACAGAACTCAGGAGGCTACACCACAAACCTCAGGATGTTGCAACACAACCAATAACCCAGGAGATTACAATACAAGACCCAGGATGTCACAAGATTAGAACTCAGAAGGTCATCACACAGCCCATTACCCAGGTTATTATGACCCAGGAGATTACAGCACAAGACCCAGGAGGTCAAAATATTAAAACTCAGAAGGTCATCACACAGCCCATTACCCAGGTCATTACAACCCAGGAGACTACAGCACAAGACCCAGGATGTCAAAACAATAGAACTCAAAAGGTCATCACACAGCCCATTACCCAAGTCGTTACAACACAGGAGGCTGATAGACACACAGCCACTACCTCAGCCACACATGTTCTTAAAAAAAAGCCAGCCAATCTGCAAAATCAATTCCATCAACCAATCAAGAAATGACAACACAGCCAACCTCCCCACAAGTATATATAGGGAGACAGCAGCTCAGATCACGCTTTGCTTGCACAAGCACAAAGCCGAAAACCCCAGCTTGAAGATGGCTAGTGAGATCTTGTTGAAATGTTGCGAAGATAGTCTCAATCTTACAAGGGAAAAGACCCGAACATGCCAGGACTTGCATGTATCCATGAAAATCTATGAAAACAAATATATCCATATCCATATCTACATCTACATCTACATCTACATCTACATCTACATCTACATCTACATCTACATCTACATCTACATCTATCTATCTATCTATCTATCTATCTATCTATCTATCTATCTATCTATCTATCTATACACACACACACATTAATATATTAATATAAAGGGAAAGGAGTTAAGAAGAGGATCGTTACAACAATAAGATATATCATATATAGTAGTTTAAAATAAGAATGTTATAGTTGTTATGGTAAGGAAATTGTATTAACCAAAAATATTATTGCACAAGATGTTTGTGTCTGCCCTGGTGGGCCTGGCAGCCTGGGATTGCCCCTCAGGAGGGGAATAGAGAAGCAGAGATTACCTTTTCTGCAGGGACTCAAGAAAGGCACAGGCAACAATAACGCTAAACTTACCGAACCGTCGAGACCACATCAGACCTGCTGCTGCTGTTGAAATAAATGCCTAAAAGCTGTTGGACAGCCACATGGCTGAACAAAGGCAGACAGTTGAGAGATTGATCACTGAGTGTGGCTGGTGATGGAACTCTGTTGGCCTTCCTGCTTAAGATCAACTGAATCAGCTTAGGGAAGAATGGGGGTGGGGCAAGCGACTGAGAGGATGGGTGGGATTAGGGGAACATTTGAAAAATGGTGAAACGTTAACTGGACAGTCTTGACTTTGAATTAATGGATGTGCATTTCGTGCCAGTGTTTGTGAGAGATAAAAATATTACATTTCAGAACTGGGTTGTTTTTTTCTCATTTTACATTGAAACCTGACAATTTATACCCAGATGACACACTGTTTAAAGGAAAGATGGAATGTTTGTAAAAATAAAATTAAAAATTAAAAAAGTACTATTGGGCAGTATCTAAGTCTAAGTAATATTGCTATTTGATGATGTACCTGGGAATTGGGGTAATAAACAATTATTGATGTCTCTTCAGGGTTTCTTTACATCAAAGATTATTTTTAGAAATTAGTGTAGCTATACTTGTATTTTTGTTTTTTCCCCACTGGGTTTATATTATAGTTTAAGAAATGCCTACTTTAAATCACTTACTTTATAATGTTGGCTAAATCAGACAGGGTGGGATTATAATATATACATCAGATTTGATATTTTGGCAGCACACTTCATTTTGACCTTCTTTGAGACCTAATTCAGAAAGATATGTATGTACCATATATATACATGTATAATCAATATTGCATCTCTTATAACATGCAGAAGTATTGCAAAGAACCTAGGCAGAGGTTTGAGTAATCTGGGGTAAATGCAAATCCTAATGCAATATAATTAGAACTGTTTATTATATAACTTAGGTGATTTTTCTGGTAAAACTCCAAGGAGTTTCCTTCTTTCTCTTGTCACCTTTCCTAAACACCTAGAACCTATTTCTAGTTCTCAACAACAAATCTTTCCTCAACTTCAATGTTTATTCACACATGTTACTCTTCAAGCAAGGGTTGCATATGTTAGTCAATAAATATGGCCTCTCTTTACATAGTGGAGTTAGGCCCCTCTGAATTATTCTAAATCAACTGCCTCATATCTTCAGTACTGGTATACAGATGGTCATCAGAAAATAAGCTTTGGTAGAAAATAAGCTTTTCAACTACTATTCACAGATGAAACAATATTAAGAACAATGAATGAAGCATTTAAGAATGTGTTTGTACAGCAACACAGTCTGAAGTATTCCTGACTGCTAAATGGCCCACTAACACTTATGCTTGGGCAGGCAGTTGAACATTAGATACACTATGATAGTGTCATATATTCTGATAGAGGTAATGCTGCTAGTGATGAACCAATCTTTATTTTTTCCATAGCATCTTACCTTCTTTCATTTTTCTAATGAAAGCCATCTGAAGTTTTGTGACATGATTCCATGAAATGACCTAACTGCTTGCATTGGATGGTTTAATAATGCCTTTCCCCATATCCCTAGGCATCCCCAGAAAACAGATGGGCAATATGTGAAACCAACAGAAGACTGTGAAGTGGGAATCACACAACACTTTGATTACATTGTGTTGCTTTTGGTTACCAAGAAACTCTGGATGAGCTTCAAACCATCTCTCTATCAGATGGTTCGTGGTGTGACTCAGCTGTCATACTGTGGGTCCCATTTATCACTTCTGCATTCATAACTGTGCACTAATTCTTTTTTGCCAATGGCCTGTGGCAAAAAATCTATTTGTATGAAGTATAATCACTCTTCCCGTCTCCTTTTTCACTGTTCCATATGCATTTTCTCCCATCCTATTGCTATAATAAAACAAAATAAGTTTTAAAGTGCCATAAGACTTCCTTCCTTCCTTCCTTCCTTCCTTCCTTCCTTCCTTCCTTCCTTCCTTCCTTCCTTCCTTCCTTCCTTCCTTCCTTCCTTCCTTCCTTCCTTCCTTCTATCTATGCATCCATCCACCCATCCATCCACAAAATGGCTAACTTTTAGCAAATGTCAGTAGCCATAATCACTTTTCTATTTCCTTTGATGCAAAGATCATCCAGTATAATAACTTGCCTGCTGGATTAAACCATATTTTAAATGCAGAATAAAATGGATGTGTTGTTCATTTATTTTCATTGCTTAAGATATAGGTAGAAATTTAATGTGCCAAAAATGTACACATATTAAATACTGGAGGTTTTAACTCATTACCATGGTAACTATTCATACAGCATACTATTTTTCCCTGGAGCTATTTTAGTATCATTAAATCCTTGGTAATGCTTTACAGAGAGCCAGTTTGGTGTTGTGGCTAAGGCATCCAGCTAGAAACCAGGAGATGGTGAGGTCCTGCTTAGGCACAAAGCCAGTTGAGTGACCTTGGCCTAAGAAAGTGGCAATGGGAAACCACTTCTGAAAAACCTTGCCAACATAACTGTTGGACTTTTCCAAGCTATCTCTGTGAATCAGGCACAATTAAGCAAAATTTTAAAAAATCCATATGTATTTCAGTTTCTAATGTACTCAATAAATTATATCTGACTGAAGAAAAACTTATAACACAATAAATAACACTATTAATTATTTTATGAATCTCTAGGTTTGTCTACAGCATCAGGTCTTCAAATTAAATAGGAATCTATTTTATTAAGGTAAACTCCCTCTTTAAATTTATATTCCGTATACTAAAATGCAGAACTCCCATTTCCTAGTCTTAGTTTTCTTAAAAGAAAGTAAAGCAAAAGTTTTTTAAAATATTTTTTAAAGCAAGCAGCTTGATTGCATGTAAGAAGAACTTGTTACCATGGCAATGAAACTGTCATTTGTTAACTCATTATTGTATTAGAAATAAACTTACAAAGAAATGACAATGCTCAAAATGCTGGAAGGACATAAAAGCATACATTTCTAGAAAGCTTTATTCTTGGATAACATTTAAACACTAAGTTAACAACATTTAATGATATAGAATATTCTCATTTCTCAAGAAACTTCATCCTTCCTTCCCTAGCCTGCAGTGCTTACCTACATGAACAGTAAATTGAAGAAGGTCAGGAGCTAATTTTATTAAAATCAATGCAGCTTGTACTATGCCTAGGAAAAAGCATGCATTGGGAGAAAATTTTCAACATTAATGTAAAAGCATGTCAAATCATATGGATGCAAAATGTGTGGGAGGTTCTCTCAATCAATGGTACTATAAAATGAGTGGGTTTTTTTTAAAGATTGAATTAGTTAATGAGCAAATATGCACAATTTAGAAATCAAATTAAGAATTTCTGGAATCTTTATTAAAGCAAAGAAGACCAACTATCTAAAAATAATAGATATTTTAATAGGAAGGTTAAAGTGGGGGGGGGGGAATCTCTACAGAATTCAGATCACCTTGAAAAACCTCCACATTCTTGCAGGTTTAATGTTCCATACCATTCGAAAGCTATTCAGTGCATATCAGTCCAGGGCAAGATATGATGGGCAATTAGATTTGTTATTCATGACAAACTAGACCTATCACAGTACAGAACACAGTAGAATAACAGATTTGGTGTTTGGTAAAACTGCTTGACTTGCTGCATGTATGCCCTCTTTATATTTTCTATAATATTGCGATTGTTTCTCATAATGGGTATGTATCATGAAAATACTTTAGATCCACTTTTTAAAAAAGTTATATGTAAGTATTGAGATGTTATGAAGTCTTAGGATTAAGATATTGGATGCATATGAAAGTGAGTTGACTCACTTTCAAGAGCTGTCTTATTTATTTCCATGTGGATTACAGTTTTCCTTTGTCTCCATTGGTGTGAATGGAAAAGTCCATGAATATAGAATTGGCATTTCTAATTCTGCTTTTCTGTCAGATGGCTTATAATAAAAAATGTTTAACAGATTTATAATAATCATAAAAAAAAGTGAAGCAGATCTAGGGAAATCTAAATTTTAGCCAAAATGAAATGAACAATGCTGCAAAGAAAATTTAATTCAGAGAGATAACACAATTGGAGGCAAGGTATCTACAGCATAGGGATCATTATTTGTATCCTTTCCCCCTTATTTCAGGTAGAGGAACAGTGGTCAACACATAATATTCTTAATTGAAATCAAAACAGTCTTGGATACAATCAATCTTTAGGACAAGATCAATAGGTAATCAATGATCACAGAATTGGAAGGGACCTTGGAGACACTATACCATTTGTCACAAGTGGCTATCCAGTCTGTTCTTAAAAGCCCGCAGTGATAGGGCACCCACAACTTCTGAAGGCAAGCTGATTTTTCTCATTATCAGGAATTTTTTTCCTAGTTCTAGGTTGAATCCCTCCTTGATGAATTTCATCCAGTGTTTCTTGCCTTGCCTTCAGGTGCTTTGGAAAATAGATTGATTTTCTGTTCTTTGTGGCAGCCCCTCAATTATTTGAAGACTGCTGTCATATCACCCAGTCCTTCTTTTTTCTAGGCAAACCATACCCAATCCTTCCAACCATTCTTTGCATATTTTAGCCTCCAGGCCCCTAATCATCTTTGTTACTTTTCTCTGTACTCTTTCCAAAGAATGGTATATCAGAATTGGTAGGCTGGCTGAATTGCTGGGAACATAGCTCAGCCACTTCTAGAAAGCTTTAGGGTTATTATCCCTCAGTGAAATTTTTTAAACTGAATGGGAACGTGTTATTGAAATGTATAAAGGAAACAGTATTAGGATAATGAGGTTGGAACAATTTGTACCATCTGATAGCTTTCTATCTGCTTCCTGGACAAACTATAGAATATGAATTCTATTATTATTCTAATTTAAAGCGTACCTTTCTTCTCAGAAGGCTCTGACTGAAAGACAGCTACATTGCATAATGAAGCCTAACAGCAAGAGTTTGGTTTATCAGGGCAAGTAGAATTTGTCCATGTGGAAGATTTCTCTTTCCCATGATATTTGTATGGAAGTGTATATTTCATTCTCTCTCCTCTGCTCAGGTCTCTCATTCGACTCAAAAATTGATCTGAAAATAATCTCGGGCAAGTCTCCAGAGTTGTATACAATATATCGTAGTATCTGAAGCTTGCAATTAGGTGGGAATGTAGAAAGAACTTATAATTCTCAATGGATAAGGCCAGGGTTTTGCTCCAGTTCACACAGTTCCAAACATACATAAAAGAGGGAGAAATGGTAACATAAACGGTGGTAACTAAAGTAGATAATTACAGTAAAGAAAAATAGTGAGGGAAATTGGAAAGTCAACTTACCATTTGGATATTAAAGGGGACAGAGTGAGAGAATGGAGATCAAATATGAATATTCACTAAAGTGCTTTTAGAATTGGCAGTCTATCTATTTATGTATTAATCAAATTGATATAGCTGCCATCTCAGTAAAGATTATTCTGAACAGGAACAAGAATCAATAAAAATAAAAAATAAAAATGTAAAAAAGTGGGCTGTACAATATAAAAAGCTTTATTAATAAATATAAAAGCAAAGTTTGCACTGAAGGAATTAACAGAAAGCCAGAAAGTCTATTCAAAGCTCTGTTCTTTTTCACTTAGCAAAAATATATGCTTAGCCATCATTTATTAGAGACATGACAAACAAATTGCCTATAATACCTGGAAAACTAATATTATTATTATTTTGGAAGGGGAAAACATACTATTTTTTATTCTATCTGTATTCCAGATATGTATGAGGCTAACATGTTATTCTCTCTATAAGACATTGCATTTTGGCAGAGAAATGAACAAAAAACTAGCTTTGGTATCAAGGAGATATATTCTTTTAGGAATTACAGTTGAACATAAGTTTTATTATTTAAAAGTTAGGTAGAAATGTGTCTGCCTCTTCTTTTACTCAAGTGTCTTTTAAAAACAACTAATATAAATACCAGTGAGCCCTCCTTTCTAAGAAAACCAAATCTGGAAGGCCTTATACCTCAGAAACATTTTGTCACTTGAGGTTAGTTCATGTAACCTTATTAATGCAACACCCAGTGAATGACAGGAATGAATATGAGGAGATGGATATATTCCCCAAGAGTAGTGTGATTTTTCATGACTTAGATTTAAGGATGATTAAGAATTTCATTCATTTCAGGGGATGGGCTTTGAAAATAATGATGTATCCAGATTGATACTTTCATTAATGAGATTAAAAGGTTTTTAGATATATTTTTTTAAAAAACCCTATATTGGAATAAAACTGATCATGTCCATCCATCTAACATTTAAATGAGTTTGAATTCCTGTGCATTTCTTGAATTGTTACACAAGTAAGAATTATCACCTGATATTCCCAAAGATAGCCTTTGTAACTATACCTATTTAGTTTGACTTACATGCATGAGGTTTTTTTTTTTAATTAATTTAATTCTTCATGAATAAACAAAAGAGACTTGATACAAAAATAATTAAAAATAATAATGGATGAGAAAATCAAAGTGTCCATATTAATCATATATTAATATCTCATAATAAGAATTAACATTTCTTTGTTATTAACATTTAGGTATTATTACATTGAATTGCTTTTGAAACCTTTTAAACTTTTTGTAGCGAATGTGTTTCTTCTCTCAGATTTTAGTTTTTCCTTAGCATAGAAACATCAAATGTTTGCCATATACCTTCCTTCATAATTTTTAAAGAATCTCTAGAACATATATCTGGAGAGTACCTTTGTTTGAAAAATGTTGAGCAATTCTAATACTACTGGAGCAAAATAATATTTTATCAGTTAAGATAATTTATCCACAAATATTACCTTCTCTTATGGATATTCTACAAATTCTAAGGTATAGATCTTTCAAATTATCTAATCTTTTAATTGAAAATGTTACAAATAGAACCTGGAATTTCATCCAAGTACAATTTCAAGTTATGGAATTATCAAGTTAAAGAATTATCTTTAAGTCCTGGAACCATCTTCTTCAGCTTAGTGTCTAACAGAATTCCCAATCATTAATTGTGCAGTGTGGAAATGTTTCATTTAAAGTACCTATTTGTCTGAAGGACACTTAGGTCAGGGAAAGCTGACCAGAAAAAAAATAAATGGCTTACACCGATGATAAATTGACTCTGCTTAAAATTGTTGAACTAAGACTCTGCTTAAAATTGTTTTGTTTTGTTTAAACATGCAAGTGATGGTAGAATTAGAAAGTTATCCTATTTGTTAATTTTTCCCCAGTGGAAACAGTCTAACTGAAGTTTTCCCACTGCAAGTCTTAAAAGTATTGAGATATTTTGGTATAGAAATGTATGAACTGTATTTCACTAGAAATATCAAGAAAGACACACATAAATATTTCTTGGGGTTGACTAAAGCATTTTCTCCTCTCAGCTACCCAGTGTTACAAAGGAAGAATACTATTTGTGTTCCTTCTCAAACAATGCCAAGGAATAAATAAGTCTCAAAACTACAACCCTGCATGTTTACTGAACTGATCCCATATAATCATAAAATGCCAGAAAAAATCCAGATAATAACATAACTCAAAAGGTCATTCATGGATATCTTGGAACAACTTTAATTCAGATAGGCATATTCAGGTTCACAAACCCTTTGATCATACCTGAAATAACTTTGTGAATCAAAGCTTCAGATTATAATAATTACAAAATAACAAAATCAGATAAATGTTAGCAATATTTGCATGTGTTTGTGTGGGGAGAAGTTCATAGAATTAACTAATGACACCAAGCTATTTAAAGTTTATGATTTGCTAATTAACTACATTCTTATAGCACATTTTAGTTGCATAAGGAGATGGACACCAGTGTTGAATAAATTGGAGCAACAAATTTATTTAATTTTATATCATTCATATTTATGTGGCAGCAAAATTTTACAAAATTTAGTTGAAATATTTATTTCCCATCTGGAATATTTAAAAGTGAATCATGCAATTAATATGTATCATAATCCAGAATTATTGCCTGAATGTTGTAAAAGTTAAATGTGACTTTGCACGCTGAAGTTTTGCCTAAGTAGGCAGAGTATTCTTGGTCATCAGACAAGTTCTTCTGTACTAAGAGTACAAAGGATCAAACTGGGATAGTAGCTTCTTTGGGGGTTCTGATTTGCAGTTTAGTAACATTTCTGGGTTCAGGTTACTCCTATAGCTTCAGTTAATTCTTGATTAGGAATACCTTTACCATCTTCAATCGATGCAGCTTAACTCTTTGCTGAGGGAGACAGAAAGTCTACATCATTCTTAATCACTACTGCTGTGTGAAGCACTCACAACACCTTAAATCTAATATTCAAAGCAGCAAATTGATTTCATGTGACAAATAAAATAAAATAGCTGGCAATCAATACAAAGGTTCAGTGGGCTTTAGCTCATTAGCAGAACAGCAATGCAAAGCATTCAGAAACATTCTCCCTACTAGTAAAGAAATCACATTTTTTAAACTATTAAAACAGCTATTTACAAGATTTGCATGTACTCTGCTTCAGAAACTGCTTACTGTTTTATCCTTATTTATTTACCTATTTATTGAAATTATATGCTGCCAACTCCAGAAAGAATCACTGTTGCTTACAATAACATTAAACATCTATACGTATAAGTATAAACATTTAGAATAAGGCAAAACAAATATCATCACCCCAATTAAAATATCCATGTTAAGAACAAATAACACCAAACTTATAACATCAAAAGACAATTAAATTATAACCAGCATCTCTATAACCATTAGACATGATTGCATAAAAGAAAATCAGCCACTATTACACCAACTACCAAAGATTCCTCAGAATAAGGTAGCTTTTAATGTTTTCTGGAAGAACAACATTAAGACAATATTGAAAGGTTCATTCTACAGCATTGGAACCATTACACAAAAATATCTTGTCCTGGCTTTGCCCCAAGTCCACAAAAATGCCTGAATCTCAAGAATTTACTAGCAATAAATATGTTGGATGATTTTAATTGCACAATGTAGTCCTGGATGCATCTTGGCATCTGCACAACCACCATGCTTCACTTTCTTCACATACCTCTATCAATCTCTTCTCATTTATATTACAGCAATGTGCTGTTGGAGATATCCTAAAAGAGTGTTGAGAAGCTACAGTTAATGTCAAATATGTTGGCTAAATTATTTTCCAGTATAGTATTTATCAGCCTTGTAGCCTTTTAATTTCTCAGTCTTTCTGGGCAATTTATTTTAGGTTACAATTTGTTTTTGGATATAGTTGATCCCTAGGCCCAATTTAAGTGTTTTTTTTCCTTCCACATGCAGCATTAAATGGTTTACAACTTGGAAAGACTGCTACCTTTCATATTAACTTGTTCATAATGTATACAGTACCATCTTCCAGAAGTTCTTCTATATCTCCATTTATTAAGAAAGATTAACTCAGTGGGATTCAAGTTTCAGTCAACTGTACTAGGAATGACTTTTGGTAACAACCCAGATATATGACTGCTAAAATATTAAATCTTTCTTTTTTTCTATTCATAGAGTTTCTACTGGATAGCTTAAAGCCTGAAATTCATTCTAAAATTCCTAACATAGAAGGACTCAGGTGTGCCTGTTTTGGGGCATGGGTACTTAATCAGAAGGTTAAAAACAAAATCTAGCTTTCTAAATTTCAAGGTCTTGGCATAATAAGGTATAATTTAGATATCTGAAAGATTGCCATGTTTATATATGCTGTAAATAATTGGTTCCAGTCCATATGCTTGTAATGGATTTTTGGGTTTGTAGACTGTAGATTATTAACTCTCAAAGCCTGTGTCTAGTGAGAGGAAGAAAGTTGGGATTTGGGCAAGGAGAAGTACTCAAAGTTTCTTTTCTTCCTATCTGAGAAAGTTGCAAATGAGAACAATGGTTCTTTTCTGGCCCTTGAACACAGGTTCTCTGCCTAAGACCTGGAATTAGTAAAGTAAGTGGAAAATATTTGTAAAAGCATCAAAGATTCTCTATATTTTCCCCAGAAGATAACATAGATTCTATTGCCTCCTATTGTATATATCAACCCATACGCATGTACTGTATATCACACATATACACATGCTACACACACACACACACACACACACACACACACACACATACATAACACAACACACAAATACACAGTAATATATTAAGCACTGTCCATTTTGAGTACATAATGGAAAGAGGAAACTTGAGAGTTCACAAGGTTGATACTATAAAACTGTGATTGAATTTAGATGTTTTGCTTTGGATATCTCAAGGAAAACAGGTTGTAAAGAGGATGTGTAGTGTCCCACACAATACTGCAGACCCTGCTCTAGGTCAAGAAGTGCTTTCCTCATAAAGTTTTGCCTTTTCTTCCTGGTTCTATTTTCGATCCTAGGTAGAGGCTAATATTTGGAATATTCTCTCCTGCTTGAGCAAGGGGTTGGACTAGATGACCTCCAAGGTCTCTTCCCACTCTGTTATTCTATAATTGCTTGATCAGTCTGTTCAATAACAGCTACCTTTTGCACCCATAACTAAGCATCCTATACCACCCAGGCCTGTCAAACTGGCAGCCCGTCGGCTGGATGCATCATGTTCTCCATCATGCTCCGCAAAGGCAAAAAACATCACAATACATCATGTTTGATACGCATGCCTTAGTCCATTGCCTTATTCTTCAAGTACCTACTTGAAGTGACAGCCAGTTTGGTGTAGTGGCCAAGCACCAGGCTAGGAATCAGGAAATTGTGAGTGCTAATTCTTCCTTATGCACAAAGCCATTTGGATACCTTAGGCCAGTCATACTCCCTCAACCCTAAGAAGCAGACAATGGCAAGCCTCTTCCAAAATCTTGCAAGAAAACTGTAGGCATTCATCTAGATGGTCATCAAGAGTCAAGAGTTAATCAAAGCAATAGAACCAGTTTGGTTAAGGTACCAAGCTCAAAACCAGGAGACCATGATTTCTAGCCCCACCTTTGACATGAAGTCACCTGGGTGACCTTGGGCCAACCATTCTCTATTAGCTGTGAAAAGGTGGCAAACAGACAACCTGTTTTAGTGGCTTGTTCTACAACAACATTATGAACTTTCAGGCCAAAGTCCCTGCCCCCAGAGTTTGCACTGGATTTTTTTTTCAGGTCATCTGTAAGCTTGAACAGATGCAAATAAAGATAAGAAATGCAATATTCCAATCACATGACAATCCCAATCCAACATTGTACTTATATTTAATGCAACAGCAAAGAGTAGAATTATGCATTTTGATTTGAAAGAAAAGGAGCAAATTAGACCATATGGGACACATTTATTTATCTGTTTATTGAAACAATTAAAACAGCCACCCAAGTTGAAAATTGCAACTCTGAGCATCTTTCATAGGATTAAAAAAAAAAAAGGAAAACAACAACAACAACAATAATAATATATTAAATGTAAGCTTTTTCTTAAAGAAGTTGTATCTTTTCCTGGGTTTACATGGCTATTATATGAGATCCTAAGAAATTATCCAGTTGATTTATGGAGATGAAGATAGGAGATATATATGTGTCTATCAGTGCTCCAAATTACATTTTTCTTAAAATTCTAATGCAAAGCATTTACCTGAAATTCCATTTGCTGTATTAGAGTTTACAGTTTTTACATTTTTCTGGGCTCCAAGATCACCACAGATGGGGGCTACAGCCAAGAAATTAAAAGATACTTGCTCCTGGGGAGGAAAACTATGGCAAATCTAGACAGCATATTAAAAAGCAGAGACATTACCCTGCTAACAGGGGTTGCTACGGGTTGGACATCACTTTGCAACTAACAAAAACAACAGCTTTCACTCTGTATCCTTCTTTCCCATTCAAGGTTGAAGAAGACTCTTCAAATAAACCATGTCTTACCATGTCTTGTGCACTAATTCAAAGCAAGAGAGAACACTACTCTAGCCACATGTAACTATGTAACATGTAACATCATGCTTTTTTAAAAAAAAAAAATATTTATCATTGATTCTACTCCACGAGGCTGAATTCATCCCAAGAGGATTAATAAACATTTTACTGATATTTTAAATTTAGTAAAAAACATTCAGGACTTATATGTCTCTCTTCTTTCCTTTAGACTGATGATCATAAACCATCTTTCCAATGGTATATTAAAAAACTGATTCCTGCTGATGCAGTGAGTTTGCATACTCATGCAAAGAGAGTGCTTCTCAATTTGTATGCCAGAGTTGCTAAACATATCCAATTTATGATAAGCAGTAAAAGCATTTGTGAAAATAGAAAAAAAAACTTTGGGAAATACCCAGCTATCAGGGAAGTGTCTCTCAACTGATCCTCATCTGTTACTAAAATTTCAGTACAGATGAAATACAGCTAGGTTATCTTCTTGCTAGGCATTGGGGAGGGGAGGGAATGAAGAAAGTCATATGGGCAATCTAGTTCAACCTCCAGACTACAAATCTGAGCATTCTAAACATACGGCTATTTATCAACTGCTTGAAGATTTATAGTGGAGGTGAGCTCATAACACTTCTATGTAATCAATCCAATAGTACACTCATCTGGTTCAGAAGGTTATCTTAATGTTCAATCACAGTCAGCTGTGTTATACTATATCCATGCCCTAGAGAATGCAAAACTTTGCAATAAACTCCAGAAAGAAAAAAAGTTGGTTAGTTCTAAGACAACCAGGGTATAGTTGCTAAGGTGTTGAAGTAAGTCTGTGGAGATCCAGGTTCAATCCCAGAACAGCATAGCTACATAATAACCTGACTTCATGTGATGGTTGTTCCTGGGGAGAAAAATTAATGGACATTGTGTTATATATGGTGTCTTGAGCAAGATATAAATCAAATAAATAAATTATAGATACATTGATGATAGATGGTAGGTAGGTAGGTAGGTAGATGGATGGATATTAGATAGATAGATAGATAGATAGATAGATAGATAGATAGATAGATAGATAGATAGATAGATGTCAGTTGTTTCTTATATAATTATATTGTGAATGGAATAGAAGGATGAAAAATTAGAAGTTTAAATGAGCTATTGGGAAATGGAGAAGTATAATCCAAAGACAATGTTTCCTAGACTTCTCATAAAAGTTCTTGCATGAATAAGGGCACATGAAAGTTTCATGAGAAAGCAGTCTGATAATGAGGTCTTTGTTGTAGGAAAATAGGAGAAAGGACTATTGGTTATATTCACCACCTTGAGTTATTTATAAAAACTATAAAGGCAGGATAAAAAAAAACTCTGGCTTCAACGGAAATGATCTATGCTTGGGAATAGAAATCATGCATTATGAACCAGAGAGAGGGGGGGGGGGAGGGGGGGAAACAAGGGAGATAAATATTTTGGATCAATTGGATACATGTGTGAAATATCTTTAGATTTGCTGCCCACTATGAGAAATAGATTTAAGTGGGAGCAAATGACAAATGTGAATGTGCACATTTACGCAGCATGTAGTTCATTTTCCAAAAAAGTTATCCAAAAGCATATCTACCTGATGAGCTTTGCTCATTTGCCTCACATTTATCTCAGGTTTAGACACAGTTTGCATCTTTGTGTCAGCATCACTGTGAGGCTCTATAATAATGCCTTGCCAGTTCCAATTCCCAAATTCTACTCCACAATGGTGAGATACATCAGTGACATTTTCACATCTGGAACCACAGGAGGGAAATTAGAATTAGTGGAAAATCAAAAAACCAAATTGATGACTGCTATTCTTCAGGTTTCTTGTTCATAAACTTTCTTATGTCCTGACAATATAACATTTCAATATAGAATTATTAGTGAATAATTATTAGAATTATTAGTGAATAATTCCTTATTCAGACATTGCATATTGCCATTTCTGCAAAACAACTTCTATCCAGATTAGTAACCATGAATCTAATTCACATATTAGGAATAATTAATTGCAGATCATATGCATTTAATCTTCCATCGTTAAACTGGCACATGAAAGCCTTCTAAAATGGTTTGATCTATTTTCGTAATCCACCATCTCACAGGCTGAGTCAGTGTTGTGAATAAACACACCCACAAAGTGGGTGAAAGCCCTAGAACAGCAGATGCTGATATTAATAGAAGCAGATAGTTATATATTCTTGCTATTCAGTATAAGTGACAGACAGAAAATCATGTTCCTGGGCTATATGTTTAGGGATTGCCCTAATAGGTAATCTTAGTTGTAGTCTGCCTGTCATTTCCTTCCCTTAATCTCTCACTGTGGGTGATTCATTTAAACAAAGCTAGTCAATCATTGGCTTGGATCTATTATTTTGTTGGGTTTCTCCATAATTTAAAAAAAAAAATCACAAAAGAAATATGGTATTCTCCTTTCTCTAGAAAATTTCCTAGTACTGTATAATTCTGAAGGGAGAGGGAAAATAAGAATATAGAATGAATTCTCCAGCAAGATACAGAGAACCTTTTTTGTAGTTGAATAGAAAAAAAGAATAATTGGTTATGGATACAGTACCATATTGGAAATCATTTTTGTAAAAAAGTGCATTTCGTCTTGATATATAGATGTGTGTTCCTATGTAAATATCAAGGGACAAATCTTCATGGCCTATTTAATCAGATTCATCTTAAGCTCCATATTTTGTATTTATATATTGATTTGTAAGTTAATACATTTTTTGACAAATTGGAATTCAACAGAATTACAACGTCATCAGACAACAGAAAAGGAAAGTGGTCATGCCAATGGAACTGAGATAGGAACTAGTTGCAAAGAGAGGCTCGCACTTGCTTTAACCCAAACCATAGACCCAAAGCTTGTTTAAAGGAAGGCAGAAGTGGGGGGCAACTGAATCTATGGGTGGATGCTGCTCCAGAGGCGAGGTGCTTTTTACTAGATGGCATCCAGAGCATGCCAACTTGTCTGATTTTATATGATAGGTAGAAGAAATGGGAGAGAAATAACTAGATTTTATGCTAGGCAGGGTTTTATATGTTTTTATGTTTTTGATTTCACCTGGAAGCCAACCAGTAACAGTGCAGTTTGCTGAGCAGAGATATTACATGGATATTTTTTGGCATGCCCATAACTGCATATGCATTTGCATTCTGGACTAGATAAAGCTTCCAAGTGAATATCAGAGAAAGCCCCATGTAGAGTGCATTTCAGTAGTCCACACTCAAGACAATTAAAGGTATCAGTAACCCTTCTCCTGATCCAAAAAGAGATGAAATTGGCACATAAAATAAAGTTGTGTAAAGACCTTCTTGGACACAGCTGTTTTTCAAGCAGGATTTGAAAAACAAATAGGGTCCACAAAAATCCACAATCCGT
The DNA here is from genome assembly GCA_023653725.1 of Bungarus multicinctus. Classification (NCBI taxonomy): domain Eukaryota; kingdom Metazoa; phylum Chordata; class Lepidosauria; order Squamata; family Elapidae; genus Bungarus; species Bungarus multicinctus. The sequence continues at coordinate 91,979,621 of CM042838.1, read as the reverse complement.
GCATCAATTCTGATGGAAATTTCTCAGATCCAAAAGGTCCATGTAACCACAACTATTGTTCTTTCTAGAATTGAGCTTAAGTTTGTTCTTCTCTGACCAGAACCCTAGAACTTCCAGTCTTGAGGTAAGATTTGACATCATTACTTAGTTGACTTAGTTGACTACTTAATTGACTTAGTTGACTTAGTTGATATACGGGTATGATTAGCATAATGAAGATACCTGACCCCAAGCTAATTAATAGCCTTGCTCAGTGACTTCATGTTTCCTAAACTATTTTCTTTCATTACCTAATTCTATCTATCAGAAAATCCTTTTTACTGTTCACTCCAAAGTCCTTATTTAAATGTCCCTGTTGTGATTGGGTTTGTGTGAGAAGTATTGATATAGATGCTAAATAGAAGGGGTGAGAGTGTAAAAAAAACCCAAGACATCCCACAAGTCATGGGCTTTGGACTTGATCCCTTCTTTAATGTTGAATAGAACTGGCCATAGAGAAATTAGGACAATCATTGCAGCACCATGTCACCATTTTCAATCCCATGTTAGAACTCCATAATTTCTGTCCATCAAACTGAAAGTAAATAGCAAAGCATAGGTTGATAAGATCCACGATTCTGGATATTTTGATCTTAATATATTTGATTCTTTCACCAGTTCTGGGACTTTGACCCCAAGCTAATTAATAGCCTTGCTCAGTGATTTCATGTTTCCTAAACTATTTTCTTTCATTACCTAATTCTATCTATCAGAAAACCCTTTTTACTGTTCACTCCAAAGTCCTTATTTAAATGTCCCTGTTGTGATTGGGTTTGTGTGAGAAGTATTGATATAGATGCTAAATAGAAGGGGTGAGAGTGTAAAAAAAACCCAAGACATCCCACAAGTCATGGGCTTTGGACTTGATCCCTTCTTTAATGTTGAATAGAACTGGCCATAGAGAAATTAGGACAATCATTGCAGCACCATGTCACCATTTCCAATCCCATGTTAGAACTCCATAATTTCTGTCCATCAAACTGAAAGTAAATAGCAAAGCATAGGTTGATAAGATCCACGATTCTGGATATTTTGATCTTAATATATTTGATTCTTTCACCAGTTCTGGGACTTTGGATATAAAGAGTGCTGTGACATCAAATGAAAATATAATTTCATCTTCTTCTATTTTTAGGACTTTGATTTTCTGGAGATTCTGTAGTGGGGACCTGACAGAATATACATTCCAAGATGTCAAAACATCAAAGCCTCCAGAAAATGGACAAATATGCCAACAAATCAGCGGAACGCCCATGAGATCACCACTCTCTGGGCTTGTAAACCAAAATGCAATATTGGGAAATTGTGAGCATCTTATACCAAGATTTTTTTTAAAAAATGCTACAGAATTCCTGTAACACCAGACAAACCATGAAACAAAAAACAATATTCCAATCCAAGAACTACCATGGAGAAACCATTCTCCACCAACACTGGCAGGGCAAGGTTCTGCATATAAAGAGGAACAAATCCACTCAGCAGCACTGGTGATGTTTCATAATCAGGTAATGAAACATCAGCAAGTTAACAACGATACCCAGAGACCACCAAGGACTCTGTATAATATACATACCCCTTGATCTGATTATATTCTCTGTTCTCAGACTTCTCACAATCATGCTTTAGGTAATTGTTGCCTACATTCCTACTTTTCAAAAGAAATATTAAGATTAACAAAGTTTCTGCTGAGTTTTGACCAACAATCTTCTGAAAGTTAGATGGAGATCTTCATCACTATGCAAGTTCAGCAGTATTTTAAATGAACTAAAGAATTATTAAAGCACATGGTTGTTAGATATTAGCCTGCATCTTCTGATTCAGGAGCTGAAGAGCTGTATCAGTCCAAAACTCAATAGGCACCATTGGAATAAGCTGAAAAGCTGATATGATACAAGTGCTGGATCTGCTGGGTCAGCTGACCCAGAATCTAAGTTAGTTAAGCCTTGGCTTGAACTTAGCAATACATGACATATTGAAAAGAGTAAAGGAAGTCAAGACAGCCTTTTAAAAGAAAACACTGTGTCTCATTCAGATAGTCAAGACTATGTAAAAGAGATGACTTTTGTAACTGGTTTAACATTTGAATTTGTTGCCTTTAGCATTGTATGCTGTTTGGGATTACATGGAACTTTGGACAGTATCTTCCTGTACATAAAATTTCTTTCTGGACTATTTCATTAAAGTAAACTCTTGTTTTCTATGCAGAAAACTTTGAGATTACTGCATGCTTTGTGATACTTTGGTGACAGATTTATTACTGCAATAAATATCTTCAATTTGTTATCAGAAGCTGGTTGTGTTTGTGCAGTTGGCAGTGCAGAACAATAACATGCACTGGCTCATTTGAAGGGGTAGTCCTTCCTCTGCAAAGTAATCAATGAATTGATGAGGTTAGCTTGCAATCAACTGAAGCACTCTAGCCAAAATGGACAGGAGCACTTAAGGTGATCTAATTAAAAAAAAAAATTGAACGGGGGATTAAAAAGACTCAGTGCCTTCTTTTCTGTTCATTCTGATAACAAGACAACTAGGCAGTGCTAGTAAATACACAGACTTACAGAAGGGGATATTTAGATTATTAAATTCCATTCCTTCCTTAATGATGTTAAATTAAAACATCAAGTTATTCAAATAGAACATATAACTTATTAGCTCAATACTCATGCTTTGCTATGAAACGATGTGGTTGGGCTTAGTTTTTGGGGAAGAAAATAAGGGGAAAAAATCTGCCTCTGCTACCAGCATCCATCAGTATTAATTTGGCTAGTGTCCCGTCAGTGTGTGAAAGAGTGGAGGGCTGTCTGGAAACTGAAACAGTATTTGCTGTGTGAGCAAGAAGGAGACATCAAGGAACCTGGGCGTGGCTTAACTGAACTGTTCTGTACTAAAGCTGCTTGGTGCTAGGAAACTAAAACTGAAACTCCCCTCCTCTGCTTGTGTTTTGCATTTGTTACAGATTTCTTTTCAGGTAGAGAAGGGGAGTAGAACACCTTAGCATCAGAGCATGTTAATAATACTATATGAAATATGAATGCTCTGATGGTCATTTCGAAAAATCCTTTCTTAGTGAGCACCTAGAAGCCAAGAGGAACATATGTGCCAAATTTCAAGTTTGTAGGCTTTACGGTTCTGGAGATTTTGTGATGATGCGTGAGTGGTATTTTGCTTTTATATTATAGATTTGGGTAGATCTGAAAGTGGTGATGTGGCCAACCCACATACAAGAAAATGGGATAAGTTTGGTCCATTCAGTCACAAGGCATTGAATCAGATTCCATGGCATCTAAGTAAATAATAGTTACTTGAAGCAAACATGAATTTATTTTTCAATCCAATCATTTTATAACAAGGAAATCACACAGTTCAAGGGTAAAATTCAGATAACAATTAACTTAAAATATATTTTTGTTGCTCATTTGTTACCTTTATTTTATTTATTTATTTTTATCCAATCTTTATTGTTTTTTAATAAATAATCCAAGATAGCAAGCATATCTAATACTTTTTGTCTCCTATTTTCCCTTCCCTGTGAGGTGAGTTGGGCTGAGAGAGTGACAAAATCATCCAGCCAGTTTTCATGCCTAAAATAGGACAAGAACTTACAGTTCCCTGGTTTCTAGCCTGATGCCTAGACTACTAGATCAAAGAGAATGAACTCCCCCCCTCGAAAAAAGGGGAAGGTAGGTAGGAAGCCAAATGCTTTTTAGTTTGTGCAGTGCTTTTCTCTTTCTGTAAGAGAGCATGTTGTTTGTGTAGTACTCTGAGGGTACACTAAACTCTCTCAGCAATCTACTGAAGGCAGGAACAAGTTGCTTTTACCAATTCATCCTTTGTATCCAATTGAGAGCATTCTGGATGTTTAACATAGCAATGGAATGAGTTCTATTTTATAAAATGCAAAGACTTCTCCAATCTGCATTGCCTTTGAAAATTAAACCTAGTGCTCATCAATAAAAAATAAATAAACCCAAACATTTTTATTATAGTTCCACTGAAGTACCTGTAACAAAAAGGATTAATAAAAACAAGTTATTTCTTTGATTTCTGGTGACACTATGGATATAACCACGAGGGCAACCTTTTGGGGCTTGCCAGTATTTACCACCTTATGGTAGCCCGCTTACCTATAAAACGCTCATCATGAAGGATGTAGTACGTAGATCTATATGCACAGTATGCTATCACCATTCAATCTGATCTTTACTGTGATCATCCTTCCAAACAAAGGACTGGGCAACTTCTGTTTGCCATAGTTCTTTTATAGCAATGGGGCTTCTCAAACTTAGAAGCAATATAAATAGAGATGAGATTGAGCCTTTGCTGTGTAACATAAACATTTTTGTCTCTTTATTTTGGCTGAAATACTTTAGAAACAAAATTAAACCTGTTGGAAGAAGGGTGTATTGTGCCTCAATGGGCAGCTTAGTGTATAAGACAGCCAAGTTAGCTTAAAAGAGTGGATGTTATTTACAAATACCATCTTCTTCATCTCCTTTTGTCCCTCATTTATTTTAATGACCCAAATTGCCTGTGTGTGAATCCTTTGAAAGGAAATTCAGTCACTCCATAATGATGTGCTTAGGGTAATCAATAACTCAGTCACTTCAGACACTCGAAACATAGCAGAATTAACCAAGGATCTGCCTGCTGCACCTACTAATCAGAAAAGAGGACAGATCAGTAATTGGACCAAAACAGTAAAAAACCTTTAATTTTTTTCTCCTATATGTTTTTTTTTACAAAAGTTTCTTTCTGCAAAATCTTAGATTTCTTATAAAAATGTGTTATGATTTAGATGTTAACCCTATTGAATGAAATGGGCAGTAATAACATTGTTTACATGTATCAAAAACAAAACAGAAGAGTACAAAACCATTTTTATAAGCTGACATACAGGTATATAGGGGGAAGGAACTGTGTTTATGATACCCTCCCAAACATAGAGGAGAACAGTACATTACTTTTTGTAGAACAACTCCAGTAACACAACAAGATTTAAAATATAATAGTGAAAAAATCTTTAAAATGCGTAACTAAATACCAGCTATTGAAATCCCCCATAAGAAAACAACCATGTGACTGCCATTAATATATCTTATATATCCAAAAACCAAAGACAGATTAAAATTTACTTGCCAAACACATTCCTTAAAAAGGAAACTCTGCTACCTTCCAAAATATTATTCCCCAAGGGAAAAAAAAAAAAAAGGGGGGGGGGGGAGTGAGCCTCCTTACAAAGAAATTCCAGAAGAAATCAGACATCGCTGATCAAATCACTAGAGTTCAGTATTTTTTGTTTCCTTTCTTGCCTTTCCTCCCCCAGAGATCTGGTCTGTGGAAATTTAATTTTAATTTAGTTTAATTTAATTTTGGAATGAAAGGTAATTTCAATAGCTGCCTGTACAATGCACAAAGGCAGAATATTATATTAAACTTTTCAAGATTCCAGCATTTGTATTGCAAACGTCCTGCTTTCATATTTTGCCTTTCTATGACTAAAACTCAGAAATACAGAAGCAGAGCACAGAATTGAATAAATTACCAAATGTACATCTCTAATAGTAAAAGCAGCATGAGATTTAGCAATGGAGAGGGGCAAATCTCTATCACAAGAGGTAGTTACAAGGGATTTGACCTATTTAGGGACCAAAGCTTAATTATTATTCTTAATGGGAAGGAGAAAATATGAGGTAAGTTTTGTAAACCTTTTGTAGCTAGGACTATACATTAAAAGAAATATTGGAAGCTCAGGTACTCACAAGTCATGCCACTTGATCAGTCAGGCCATAGTTTCTTTTTTTTCTTTTAATGGAGTAGACTAGAGGGATTATGTTTTAATATAAAAAGGACATGGAGCTAGTTGGAGGATGAATGTATCTATTTCCCTTTTTTTATCCATCTAAATGGGCTTCAGTTACTTATTCCAAGAGATTTTGCCAAATTTCAGCAGAGTAATTATGGAGGACATATGAGATTGCAAAAATAGAGCTCAGGGGATTCATTGAAACCCACAGGATGCCCATTTTGGCTATCAAATACATATATTATTTTCTTCTAAAATTATGTACTATATAAGAACACTCATGAATTGGAGAAAGGCACTCCTATGCAGGAAGTGCACAAAAGTGTCTTCCTCAATACAAACATCATCACTAAACTGAAACTTTGACTTTGATTTTGTCGATCAGATAGATTTGTCATTACAGAAATGGGTAGTTATAGCAAGAGCAAGAGCACTTAGACTTATATACTGTCTTACAATGCTTTACAGCCTTTTCTAAGCAGTTTACAGAGTCAGAATATTGCCCTCAACAATCTGGGTCCTCATATTACCAACTTTGAAGAATGGAAGGCTGAGTCAACTTTGAGCCTGGTGAGATTCAAAGTGCCAAATTGCAGACAGCTGGCAGTCAGCAGAAGCAGTCTGCAATACTGTATTCTAACCACTGCACCACTATGGCACATTATATATTAATGTTTAAAAGCAGAAAAAATGAGGCTGGAGTATTTTTATCTTGTACTGTGCTAAAATAGTCAGAAGTCCTTTATTTTTTATTTTTCCCCTTGCACAGACCTTCTTTTTCCCTCTACTTTTTCTTCCCTTAATTTCTTTTTATTTTTCTTTGTATTTTATATATTAAATAAATAAATAAATTTGTGGCTGAAAAAAAATACAAATATCATCACTGTTTGTTATGGATACCAGGCTTTAAGTACAGGGATCACAAGAGTGGGGCTTCCAGTTTCCACTCAGTGAATGATGTAATGTTTGGTTATTTGATTATAAAACTTGATTAAAGCAATGGATGTTGCCTTGGGTAGAGTTGTCCCTTGTTAACCACTTCTCTATTCTTGAAATCATTAACAAAGACTGAAATTTGAGAAATATCTGTATTTCCCTTCCATTTCCCCACAATTGCCAAAGAAAACAAAACAAAAAAGAGATTTTATCTGAATTAAGAAAAATGCAATTTGGAATTTTGGATCAACCTGTCATGCTCTAAAAGACAGACAGATCCAAGGAACATAAGTAATGTTCCCAAATACAACAGGACTAATTTGTGAAGTAGAAAAAATATTTGAAGAAGTTAATGAGAGATAAAAAGATATTTTAAATTATATTCTCCTGGCATTAAGTAGCAATGTTCCCCCAACACACATACCCTTTAAAAAAAAATTTTTTTCTTAAGAAAAAGAGATCTATGCATTGACATGATACTTCTATAATGAATTTTTCAACCACCACTGCTTTTCAACTGAAAGAACATACGTTTTGCATTATCCTGAATTGAACATTTAAACATTTCAAGTTTTGTCTTTTTGAAACTGGGATTACTTGAACTGAACATCTTTCATTTCCCCAAAATGTCTAGATTATCTAAAAGTATCTTGGGACCTAGAAAGTCATATGTCTGTCATAAATATATGTTATCAGATATTTGATATATTCTATTTGATAAATAGAATATTTCCAAAGTCCTATTGTGTTTTCTTCAAATTGTTTATGAAGTTTATATGCAGAATTATTTCTGGTTTTCAAAATTGGCATTTATGAATGAACTTACTACTTTTTCCAATCACAGCAGACTACTACCAGACTGACATGAATTAAGGAACAAGCTAGGAATATGCAGCTCCTTAGTAGTGTAGTTGTTTGTCAGAAATGTTGCTTTCTTGCTAAATATACATTTCAACTTTGCTCAGAGAAATAAAATCTTGGAAATTGAGTGTCGTACATCCTTGAGTCCCACTAAAATCCATGGATTGGGCATTGTTTTTTCCTGTGTCTATATTTAGAATTCTACAAAGTATGGTTTACTAGGAACAGATTTGGTTTTCTGATATTGTCATCTATTTTGAATGCAGGGATATAAAAACTATAAACACAAATATTTATCTATAAACAAAGGGCTTGTCCATGGTTGAACTATCCAGAAAACTGAAGCTTTCTGATAGATATTAAGACAAATATTGCTTTATATTTTGTTAAGAATCATGAGAACAGTTGGCTGGATAAGATAGTCACAGCTGCTGTAAAGCAATCCAGTCTTTTATGTTTTGCACAGTGTCCTAAGTTATCTAGAATTATTTAGAACTCATATAGTGCACTTTCTGCTGGCACATTTAATATGAGTTGTAAAAGCAAGTAATAGTTTATAATTAAACTGATGTAAAACATACTTACTGAATTTAAGGTACCTTATAGAGGATCCAAATCTACTTTAGTTTACTTTTTTGAGGCAATAGGGATTAAAAGAATACTTTAAGAAGTGGGCTGTTGTTAAGCTATTTTAAGGACTGTGCAAAACGCCCCTTCAATTTTGGGAAGTCCTGTTGCCTAGACAACTGCAGGAGCAATCAGAATTTGGATGGTGTCTATTTTAAAGCATGATAGGTAAGAACAGTCTCCAATGTTAATAGTTAAACATTCAAAAATGTTTTTTTGCTTAAGCAAATGAATAGTATTAAGGGACATGTAACAGTAAAGCTTGACTTAGGGGAAAATTCTTGTAGTATTGGGTGCTATTGCTTCTAGGAATTAGTTGGATTCAGCAAAATCCTCCAATGATTCTATTCTTGGTAGATTGCATAACTGCAGTAACTTGTTTTCAGAGTTCATTTAATCTTTTAAACTAAGCCCATAATAGTTTGCTGAATAAAAAATGTGTGAGGGTTGCAATCTGCTTAGGTATATCAATAGAAATGTCTGGAAGCCTGCAATTAATTGGTATTTAATTTAAATAGATGTGTATTTCCTTTCTTATCCTTTCAAATATACTTCTTGTCTTTTCTTGTAATCCATGTTTTTGCTCATATGCTTCTGCCATTCATTCGGTGTCATTCTCTTTTCTCTATACTTTCTACATTTTTAGCAACCTTCCACCCTGTACTCAACCTGAATCCTCACTGTGGGGTTTGCTAACTATATAAATATGTTCACCTACACAAATGACCACTTCACTTTCTTTGCAGAATCTGGGCAGTCACCAGCATTATTGAAGTTGGGATTGAGAACAATTATTTTTGCCATTGCATCGACAAAAAGAATCTGAACAACACCTTTATGCCTCCTATGCCAACTAAAGAGAGAAAGCACCTGAATTACTTTTAAAAACTTCAGGTCCTGAGCTTCTGAAAGCATTTCTTTCTCAGATACCTTTTTTAAAACATTTTTTTTATCCAGAATCCTAAATTATGAGAGACCCATTATCTAACAATGATCTTTTATCATTTCCTTTATTGCTTAATTGCAACAGTTTGTTTCTGCTTTAGACATAGAAGTTTTCTAATAAAAGGCCATGATTTCAGTTTTTATTAACTTCATTCCTTTAAATTGCTTCATTGGTGATTGACAAGCTACTTATTATTAATGTAGGTCTTTTCTAGCTGCATTTCAATGAAAACTTAATTGCATACTCCAACCTGCCATCTTCACTCTTACAGAAAATTATGTCCTGGACATGAAAACAAGAGGCCATTAGAAACTGACAGCTTTTGTCTCTCTGAGGTTTGAACTGGACGGTAAAGAAAGAGCAGGAGGTTGTAGGTGATGTGCTTTGACAGTCAATATTGCTCTAGAGTGACAGCAATAAATTATACGAAAGCCTATTAATAATCAAGTCATGCAGAATAGTTACTGGATGCCAAGTATTTCACAGAGTATAAAAATAGCAGTCTGATGGTGAATAAGACATTTCTTCTTTATGGGAAATATTGGTGCATAATTTAATTTTCATAGTTGATCTGGAAAAAAATATCTATTCCTAATTCCTTTGTAGACAGTCATTTTCTATAAACTTGCAACTATCATATTTCAGGCCCTCTGACCAGGCATTGATATTTAGATATCAACTTTTGGTTATTCAAAGTACTGAAAGAAAAAAGGCCATACTGATGTTCTTATTATAGATTCTTCTATCAGAGGTCTCTTACAGGCAGTCAGATGATATCAAAATAGAGTGATGTGCCCAATTTAGGAATAATTTCTTGGTGCATTACATGAAAACAACTCAAGAATCCTGTGAAAATCTAAAAAGTATGATCATAGAAGCCCAGACCAGCACAATACCACTGAGAAAGAAAAATAAGAAATCCAAGATGAAACCAGCATGGCTGTACAAAGATCTCTCAGGCAAATTGAAAGAAAAAAAGGACAAGTACAAAAAAATGGAAAGAAGGGCATACAACTGACAGAATATCAGCAGATAGCCAGAATCTGCAAAGACGAAGACAGGATAGCAAAGGCTCAGAACGAACAAAGACTTGCAACAAAAGTCAAAGATAATAAAAAAAGTTTCTTCCAACATATAAATAACAAGGAAAAAAATCAAGGAAACGGTCAGTCCACTAAAGAGAGAAGACAGCAAGGAAGTAACAGGCAACAGAGAGAAAGCAGAATTGCTTAACTCATTCTTTGCATTAGTCTTCATGCAAAAAGAAACTATAGCTCAACCCACCAAAAACATAACTGTAAAAGACAGACCAGAAATAAAAGTTAAAATAAGCAAAAAAAAAAATAGTAAGAGAACACCTGTCTGATTTTGATGAACACAAGTCACCTGGGCCTGACGGATTACATCCCAGAATTTTAAAGGAGCTGGCAGAGGTCATCTCAGTACCACTGCACCATATTTTCAAAAATCCTGGAGCACCGGGGAACTACTAGAGGACTGGAAAAGAGCAGATGTGGTTCCCATCTTCAAAAAAGGGATAAAAAACAGATCCAGGAAACTATAGACCAATCAGCTTAACACCAATACTTGGGAAAATACTGGAAAAGATAATAAAAAACAGATCTGCCAATATCTAGAAACAAGTAAAGTAATAACTAGCAATCGGCACGGGTTTGTTAAAAACAAATCATGCCAAACTAATCTTATTTCATTCTTCAACAAAGTGACTAAATTAGTAGACCAGCAAAATACTGTGGACATAATATATTTAGGTTTCAGCAAGGCTTTTGAAAAAGTAGACCACAACCTACTTCTTAGTAATATAGAAAAAAGTGGAATAGATAGCACCACCACTAGATGGACTTGCAACTGGCTGACAAACCATACTCAATGAATAGTCCTTAATGGGTCTAAGTCTACACAGAGGGAAGTAAGTAGTGGAGTGGAGTGCCACAAGGTTCTGTCTTAGGCCCAGTACTCTTCAATATCTTCATTAATGACTTAGATGAGGGAATAGAAGGGAAACTAACCAAATTTGCAGATGATACTAAGCTGGCAGGAATAGCTAACACCCAAGAAGATAGGCTCAAGATCAAGATGGATCTTGACAGACTAGAACACTGGGTTGTATCTAACAAAATGAAATTCAATGTAGAGAAAAGTAAAGTCCTACACTTAGACAAGAAAAACCAAAAGTACACATATAGACTGGGTGAAACCAGGTGAAACCAACTCTGATTATCTGTTATCTGTTATTATGTTTAATGATAGAACTTTTTAAATTATTGAAATGCATCCTCGCTCCCTAGGTTATAAAGGATGTAAGACAGATTACAGATACCTGGGGTTATTCCAGAAAGCATTGGAATGGAAACTTTTTGAATTTCTAGGCAACCTAATCAATTGTAGACAGCAGAGAAATGGCCTTGAGGGACAGGGAGGAAGAGCTGCTATCAAGACAATAGTTATGTAAAACAGAACACAGTCTGGGGCAGACAGAAATGAAAGGAAACTCTCAAACAAGATCCTCCCTAGTTCTCACAAAGATAAAGAGAAGGAAGATGGAAGTATGTTAAGACTTCTATTGCTTTAGAATAAAAGTAGTACTAATCTACATGAGATTGAATTTAATCTACCTTCAAGGGTTGACAACAATGCTATGGCTAATAACCTGGGATGTTGCAGCCCTATCACTTCAGGAGATAGCTAGATTGAAGAAGATTGTGCAAGTCTACAAGAGAAAAAGGAACAACCCAACTGAATCAAAATTTCAGATCAAATACTTTTCCATCTCACACTTCCAAGCAGTGGAACAATCTTGAAATGTATGATTGTGAATATAAGATACTTTAATTGAAGCAAGCTGCCAGTTGATGTGGATTGTTGTCATGCCAATGTTATGCAATTTGATACACAGAGATTCTACTATCTAAAGTAGAGCACAAAGGCAGATGAATTGCCTTCTGCACACAAAATTTCTATCAGGCCTGGAGTCGGAGGAGTGCTGCCGGGGCCGGGGCCGATGCGGAGGCCGGAACCGCTGCGGGTGGTTTTTGGGCGGCGGCGGCCCCGTTTTCATTCGCCCGAGGGTGACGTGGATTTGGCGTGGTGCCCGGCGTTTCCCATCGAAGTTGGAGACGGAGGAGTGCTGCCAGGGCCAGGGCCGACGCAGAGATCAGAGCCGGAGCTGGAGCTGGAGCCGAAGCCGCCGCTGGTGGTTTTTGGGCGGCGGCGGCCCTGTCCGGCCAGGCTTCGGCATTTTCATTCACCCGGGGGCGGCACGGATCTGGCGCGGTGCCCGGCAATTTTCATCAGAACTGGAGACGGAGGAGGGTTGCCAGGGCCGGGGCCGATGCCGTGGGCGGTGAGAGGCCGAAAAATGTGATTTGCGCCCCCGAGCGATGGCCCCCCGCGAGGCCGGATGCCAGTTGCCAGCGGGATGGAGGGCCGACGTTTGACGATGCCCCCCCGGCTCCAACAGTGGAGGTGAGGGTGGAGACGGGGGGGGCATGGCCGTGCCCCGAATTGTTTCGGCCTGGACTTGGGTCCCGGCCGGTTGGCCCCCAGCTTGGCCAGTGGCAGCTAGGGAAGACTCAGTCAAAGAAATTGTCATACTCTATAGAAGATCTGTGGGCCCTGAGATATGTCCCCATTTCTCAGAAATGGCCCTCTAACCTCTCTAAGACTTGTCTCAAGGACGGATCTTGGGATCCGGAGAGATGGTGGGGCCGCAGGAAGCGTGTGAGGGAGGGTTGTTTGAAATTTTTAACCATATTTTTAAAGGGGTTAGGGGTGGCTGGGCGGGGGTTGGGGGACAACCCACCTGGGGCTGGGACCGGGCCGTGGATTGAGCGCTGCCGGGAGGGTCTGGGTTCGGATGGGGCTGTATTGAGGATGGGGGGCTGTTCCGGGGAGGGTGATATTAAAGCTATTACTACGGTGAGTGGGAGAGGCAGATTTGGCGGCTATAGGGGGCCATATTTTGTACCAGGAGCGCGCCCCCGCTGTTTGTCTGCTGTGGCGTGCTCCGACCCCCTTGTTATGTCCCGTTCCCCGGGTGGTCTGAGCGATCGGGCCCTGGGCCTTCGGCTGATGTTATGTAATGCCAGGTCCGTCATTAATAAGGCCCCTCTCATCCATGATCTGATCTGTGAGGGGGGAGCGGACCTGGTGGGTATTACCGAGACCTGGCTGGGCCAAGAGGGGGGAGTCCCTCTGGTGGAGATGTGCCCAACCGGGTTTCGGGTTTTTCATCGGCCGAGGGCCCAGGGGAGGGGAGGGGGGGTTGCAGAGGTTATTAAGGAGGATCTGTGTCCGAGGGAATCCACTGTTTCTCAGACGACCGGATGTGAGTCTCTTCTCGTGAAGTTCGGTCCCAGGGTACAGGTGGGCTTGTTGGTCGCATACATGGCTCCCTGCTATGTGGCATCGGCCCTGCTTGAGCTCCTTGAGGTTATAGCTGGCGTGGCGGTTGAGACCCCCAGGCTTATGGTCATGGGGGATTTCAACCTGCCTTCTGCCGGCAGTGCCTCGGGGACTGCTCAGAAGTTCATGGCTTCCATGACAGCCATGGGCCTGACCCAGTTAATTTGGGACCCTACTCACTTGGGAGGTCACACCCTGGATTTGGTTTTTGTCTCTGATCAGTGGCAGAGTGATCTGGGTGTAGGGGATATAGTTGTAGAACCCGTGTCATGGACTGATCACTCGCTCCTGAAGCTTGACTTCCGTTCCGCACCCCCTGGCCGCAGGGAGGCGGGACCGCTAAAATGGTACCGCCCCAGGCGCCTGATGGACCCAGATAGCTTCCTGACGGAGCTTGGGCCATTTCCCGAAGCTCACACACACGACTCAGTTGAGGGCTTGGTCGCCACCTGGGATAGGGTGGCTGCTGAGGCCCTTGACCGGGTCGTGCCCTTGCGGCCTCTGACCCGGTGTCGATCCCAGGTGGCTTCTTGGTTTTCTGAGGAGCTAAGGGAGATGAAGTGCCAGAAAAGATGCCTAGAGAGTAGTTAGAGGGCTAGCCGCTCTGGGTCTGACCGAACACTACTACGATCTTATATTAAGACGTATTTAGTGGCGATAAGGATGGCGAGGAGGTCCTACCTCTCCACCCTTATTGCGTCCACGGAAAACCGCCCAGCCACCCTGTTTAGGGTGACCCGCTCCCTTTTGGAGGTGGGAGCGCGGGAGGATCCCTTGCAGGGGTGGGCTGAGGAGTTCTCTAGGTTTCTGCAGGACAAAATCGCTCAGATCCGGGATGAGCTGGACTCCGACTGGGCATCTCCGGGTGGGGGGGCGGGGGTGGATAACGGTGAGGTCAATTGGGTTGAGTTCGATCCTGTTACCGTGGAGGACGTGGACAGGATATTGGGGGGGCTTAATGCCACCACTTGTTTACTGGACCCATGCCCCTCCTGGCTGGTCTTGGCCACTCGGGAGGTGACACGAGGATGGTTCCAGGGTATTATAAACGCTTCCTTGAGAGAGGGGCTGTTACCTGCCACCTTGAAAGAGGCGGTGGTTCGGCCCCTCCTCAAGAAACCGTCCCTGGACCCAGCATTATTATCAAATTATCGTCCAGTCTCCAACCTTCGCTTTGTTGCGAAGGTTGTTGAGAGTGTGGTGGCACGTCAGCTCCCGCAGTACCTGGATGAAGCGAGTTATCTCGACCCCCTCCAATCGGGTTTCAGGCCCGGGCACAGCACGGAGACGGCGTTGGTCGCGTTGGTGGATGATCTCTGGAGGGCTCGGGACGGGGGTTGTTCCTCTGTCCTGGTCCTGTTAGATCTCTCAGAGGCTTTTGATACTGTCGACCACAGTATCTTATTGCGGCGGTTGGAGGGGTTGGGGGTGGGAGGCACCATATTGCGGTGGTTCACTTCCTTCCTCTCCAACCGTTCGCAATTCATGTTGACAGGGGGGGAGAGATGGGCCCTGAGGCCCCTACTGTGTGGGGTGCCCCAGGGGTCGGTGCTCTCGCCCCTGCTGTTCAACATTTATGTGAAGCCGCTGGGTGAGATCATCCATGGCTTCAGGGTGGAGTTCCATCAGTACACTGATGATACTCAGCTGTACATCTCCACCCCGGGCCACCCCAATGAAGCCGTCGAAGTGATGACCCGGTGCCTGGAGGCCATGCGAGTTGGATGTGTCGTAACAGGCTTCGTCTCAACCCGACCAAAACCGAGTGGCTGTGGTTTCCTGCGCCCAGATACAGCCGGCTTGTTCCTTCGCTGGCTGTGGGGGAGAGGTTTTGACCCCTGTGGAAAGGGCGCGCAATCTGGGTGTCCTCCTGGATGTACGGCTGTCCTTGGAAGAACATATTGCAGCCATCGCCAAGGGGGCTTTTTATCAGATTCGTCTGATTCACCAGTTGCGGCCCTTTCTGGATCTGGGCGCACTTCGCACAGTCACTTCCGCCCTTGTTATCTCCCGCTTGGACTATTGCAATGCTCTCTACATGGGGCTCCCCTTGAAGAGTCTCCGGAGGTTGCAGCTGGTTCAGAATGCAGCCGCGCGGGTGATCGTGGGTGCCCCTCGGGGCTCCCACGTAACACCGCTTCTCCGGAGGCTGCAATGGCTTCCTGTAGCCTTCTGGATTCGATTCAAGGTGGTACTAATGGTATTTAAAGTGCTCCATGGCTCGGGACCTGGGTACTTACGGGACCGCCTGCTGCCATCAACAACCTCCCGCCGCCCAGTACGCTCTCACAGGGTTGCCCTGCTTGGGTGCCGCCGCCTGATCGTTGTCGGCTGGCGGCCCCAAGGGTGCGGGCTTTCTCTGTGGGAGCCCCCTCCCTGTGGAATGATCTCCCCCCGGAGATACGGGCCATGACGGACATCCTGACCTTCCGGCGCGCAGTTAAGACCCTATTTTTCAAACAGGCCGGCCTGGCCCAGTAAGGGTCTTTGGGTTTTAAACTTAATTTGGGTTTTAATTCTTAAATTTTACACTTTTTAAATTTTTAATCAATCCCTGATTTTAAATGTTTGAATTTGGATGGGATGCAGCCGGATTTGTTTATTTAATCTAGTTTTAAATTCTATTTAAATTGTATTTATTCTGTGTGTTTTAGTAGGCTGTACACCGCCCCGAGTCCCTTTTTGGGAGAGGGAGCGGTATAAAAATATGAATAATAAATAAATAAATAAATAAAATTCACCGCTAAAGAAGAGTGCCTGCCCAACTCCAATGACATTAAAAGGGGTATTCCTCAGGGAAGATTACCATAGGACCCTGAACATTGCTACATAATTCCCAAACTATTAGAAAAGATATTAAAGTATATTTAATTTCCTATTGCTTCCTGAAAGGTAATAAAATGTCTGTAAAAGCAAGAAAAGAAGTCTGGCGATAGAAGGAAATATCTGATGTCAGAATTCTTCACTATTCTTTGCTGAAATCATTTTAACCCTTATACCATAAATAAAAAATGTGGCTTGGTAGTGGGCACAAAGATCAGGAGGATTTGGCCTCATAGAATCCAAAATTTTGTCTTGCCTCAGCATGGCTCCATATTGATGGATCTATGTCAGCCTCAGAGCTGCAATAGATTAATTAGTTTCAACTTCAGTCAGTTGGAGAAAACCTAGAAGGGAGTGAAAAATAGGTTTCACAAAGGAAAAAAAGTCAACAGTTCCTCCTTTTTTTATTTTGCTGGCATGAACAGCACTGCTGGACTTCCACTTCACCTTCCTGAGTACTTAGAAGTACATATATGTGTGTGTGTGTGTGTGTGTGTGTGTGTGTGTGTTAGGTTTTGAGCTGATAAATAATTAAATAAGGGAGACTATCAGCTCAAAACCTAACACACATGTAAACAAAAGACAATGAAACAAATAGCTTTCTGTCGGTATGGTCTCTGATGATGAGCCGAAAGACAGAAAAGAAAGCAGTATGCTTCCTCCTTTAATTGGGGCTTAACAGGGTGTTGTAACACAAAGTATATATATATATATGTGTGTGTGTGTGTGTGTGTGTGTGTGTGTCTATCAGCCTCCTGTGTTTTAATGTTGTAAAGTGTGTATATATATGGATATTTGGTTCTTCGGGTTTTCTCCCGCATAGAATCTAGGCGACGTTTCGATGAAGTCTCATTTATCATCTTCAGGCTTGTGTCTTCAGCCTTGTGCTTCTCGGAGTAATGTGAGCTTGCAGTTGCTTCTTCCTTTTAACTGCTAGTGGGGATGTG
Source organism: Bungarus multicinctus (assembly GCA_023653725.1). Lineage (NCBI taxonomy): Eukaryota > Metazoa > Chordata > Lepidosauria > Squamata > Elapidae > Bungarus > Bungarus multicinctus. Next base: position 91,962,214 of record CM042838.1, on the reverse strand, counting down.
ACTTGATTGGGTGGGGGCTTGGCTGTGTTCTGATTGGGTGGGGGGTGTTCTCATTGGTTGGGAGTTTGGCTGTGTTCTGATTGGTTAGAGGTTGGCTGTGTTCTGATTGGCTGGGAGTGTGTTCTGTTCCGGTGGGGATTTGGTTGTACTCAGGTTAGTCTTAGTTGCTGGGGGATTTGAGCTGGTGAGCTGTGATCCTGTTGTTTGGCTTCGCGTTCATGGTCATGCCACATCTTCATGGTGGGCGTCAGTTTGCTTCATGTATGGGTTGGGGGGGTTTGAAGCAAGTAGTGATGCAGCTGTGGTGTGGCTTCTGGTCCGTGGTCATGTCTCATCTTCTGTGTGAGTGTGAGTCTGCTTTCTACGTGGAAGTGTGGTGGTAGCTTCTTGCGTAGCCCTTGTGGGTGTGGGTCTGGTGTCCTTCTTCATGTTAGATACTCATTTGTTAATGAAGGTGGGTTTCCAAATGGCTGGTAGGCGGGAGGTGTCATCTCGTTTATTCATGCTGTATGGGCGTTTTTCTATCTCTATGGCTTCTCTGATTATTCTGTTGTTGAAGTGTTCGGTTTTGGCGATGGTTCTGGTATTTTTAAAGTCAATCTTATGTCCTGGGGCTTTGAGGTGTTGGACCAGGGAAGTGGTCGGTTCTTCTTTTTTGATTGAGTTCTTGTGTTCTTCAGTGCATTATTCTTCTGTTAGTTTGTCCGATGTATGTGGTGGGGCAGGAGATGCACGGGATTTCGTATACTCCTTGGTTTTCTAACTCAATTTTGTCTTTAGAGTTTCTTAGGGTTTCTTTCATTATTCTGAGAAGCACAAGGCTGAAGACACAAGCCTGAAGATGATGAATGAGACTTCATCGAAACGTCACCTAGATATTTCCAATTCTACGCGGGAGAAAACCTGAAGAACCAAAGATATATATATATCACACACACATAGACGCCCGTGGAAAAACTGCAATTTTTATGCAAACCTTGGTTATAAGAGCAAGATTTAACATATAGCTAAAGGTAGCAAGAATGTATTTAAGCAATAGCAAAGACTGGAAAAGTCATATACAGTTGTGATAGACAGGATTGATGTTGGTGGAATGTAGTCTGAATTCCCAGAAGGGAGGAGTTGTTTTACAGAGCACAGTGAAGCAGAGAGCTTGGAAAGTTTGATCACCAGAAAAAGAGTTAAAAGTGTTCCCTCCAGCTTCCAGATTATATCTGTAGTTATGCAAACAGTTGCTTTAGTGTGGCAAGATCCAGTCTATAGAACAACAAAGGAAACTACTCTTAAGTAACTCCACATTTGTTCTCAATTCTTACGGTCTGATAAGTATACAGCAAATCTGATTCATAATTGGAATATGGGAAGTGAAAATTGGATTGTCTTTATGCATTGTACTGTATAAGTATTCCAAAGGAATAAGTAATATTGATTTCAAATACAAAATGAGAATGTAGAATTTTAAATAAATTATCTCAAGAAATATTTGATGCATGATCCTATCAGAAAAGGGGAGTTTCTGACTAGACATTAATACCTTAAATATTTTTTTTCAGAATCTAAGTTACCAGCTTGTTATACTGCATTTGTTAAATAAGCAAGATTACTTTTATTATAATTCAGCAACATGTGACATTTATTTCAGTAGTAGATCTCAAATGAGCTCAAAGAGCAGCTTTAGGGCTGAGCAGTGATGGTATAAATATAAAACGGAGGCAAACAGACAGATTTCCTCACTATATCACAGAGGCACACATTTGTGCCTTTGCCAACAAAGCAAGCTTTATATATGCCAGTGGAATGTCCTTTTAAAATTGTGACCTTATGAGCCACTGCCATTCTCAGTTCATTTGATGAACAGATGATCTCACTCTGTATAGTATGGAACTTTAGATGACTAATCCCTTGACACACCCACTCTTTCAAGATGTCATTTGGCACTACAGGGACAATCAAGTGTCTCATTCTAATCTAGTTAGTTTTAATGCGATGAAAGAATTTCTTTGAATCCTAAGCACAAGATAAGTTCAATTGACGGCAAGTTGAACTTCCTATCAAATAATTGCTGTGATTCAGAAGGAGCTTAGGGCCACTTTATATAATCAACAGACTCAAGCACCACCAAAGCTTTTGATTGAGGCTTCCATATTTAAATATTCTCAGTTTCAGGAACATAGAAACTAGTATAGTGGGTTCATCTTGGCACAGAAAATAAAGGCTTATGAACTGATTTTTCTGATTGTACATTCTACCCTTAGTAGATATGCAAAAAATGATGCTTTGAATTATTTGTGCTTCAACAACTGAAAAGCTGATTTATTTCTCCTTTAAAAAAGAAAAAAAAGTAATCTTATAACAGTAAAATGTGATTCTGTGCCTGAGTTGGGAGAAAGCTAGTGAGAACTGATATTATATGTTTGTGGTAGCATAAAATCTAATAAAAATAAATTAATAAATAATGCACAATATATGTTCAGCTCCCAGAACTGAAGTTAGTAGCCACTCTCTGGCATTAGAAAAATATATTTTCTAACATAGAGGGTGGACTAGTTTTGTGCTCCACTGTGTTTCATTTGCTGAAAATAGCAATCTAAAGAAAATTAATGATTGCAACCCCAATAAAATCAGGATGTTAGCTGCAACTAAGAACACATCCTCACTGCATTTTCAAACTGTTCCTCTCTTGTAGTCATGATAGTTAAATTTACTCTTGAGCTTAAAAAAAAAATTCAGACAGAGATGATCTAGCAACAGGTGTAAAAAGATTCAGTCTGAGTTTCAGACTACTATATCTTCCCATTGGGCAACTCTATTCCTGCTTAGCACTCCAAATATTTTCACACATGCATACTTTCCATATGTGTGTGAACATAGGTTTAACATGCCAATATATGTGCTCAAGTATAATATGTATGCGAAGCTAATTTTGTCACACAATTACAGACAACGTTAAAGCATCAAAATGCACAAATATTCAGGCTCAACTACCAGCTTTAAAATAAAACCTCCCTTTTATTTATTTTTTTCAATGTATTACTTTAAGAGAGTATTTTGCTATCTCTTTTATGGGGTTATTACACTTAATTGAAGATGTGCTGCTCTTGGTTGGAGAGTGGATTGTGAAAGCTGGGAATATTAAGGAAGAAAACATAGTTGGCATGGGAAATGAAGCAGAAGAATGAATTATAAATTTCTGACAGTCCAATGATTTCATTGTCGCTATTACATCTTCCAACAATCAAAATAACACCATCAGATGGACATCATCAGATGGAATACACAGAAATCAAATTATTGGTAGAAGGTGGTGGAACTTAGTTATAATATCAAAGATATGACCTAGAATGATTGGAGAAGAGATTACAAGTTGTTGATATGTAAATTCCAAGTGAAGTTAAACCAAAAAAAGAAAGCCAACATTTCTGTATTATGATTTTGAGCACATATATTTCAAGGAGAACATCAGAGATCACTTTGAAATCCTGAATGTCATTGATAGATAATAGAAGGGACTGTGGAATCAACTTGAAGAATTCATTAACCATGGATGTAAAAAGAGACTGGCAAAAATGAAAAAAAAAGTAAACTTAATGATGGAAATTGCCCAGAAAAAAGAGAATCCAAGAAAGACATAAATCTCCTGCTGAAACTCAATAAAGAGTTTCTGTTCAAAGATACAAGAAGCAGCATTAAAGTAATGTCTGTAAAGACAGTGAAGATGAAAACAGAGATGGAAAAAAATAAGAAAAATCTTCTAAAACATCTCATAACTCAGAAAGAACTTTTAGTCTTTAAGTTGGTAGGTGTCAGTGAACAAACAATAAATGATTGAATGAAAATCAAACAAAAATGGAAGGAGAATATTGAAATTTTGCATAGTAGAGATGTCAACATCCAAGATACTTTATATGATATGCTCTGCTTACAAGAATTTCCAGTGCAGATAATGATACAGTTATATTATTACCAAGTCAGAAGGCTATGGAAAATGATGAAACATTTCCAACACAAATTAGAGCCCTACACAGAAGAGTAAGTGCAAGATGACTAAGTTGGCTTTAGGAAAGGACCAAGGTACATATGTCACGATTTTGATGCGCATTGGATATTAGACAAAACCAAAAGAAAATCAAAAAGAGTTCAGCATATGCTTCATTGATTATAGAAAGTCCTTCAATTGGAAATCATGGGAATGTCAAAATATCTCATTGCCATCATGAAAAGCCTATATGGAGGACAAAAAGTCACAGAAAGACAAAACATGACAAATCAGACTGGTTATAGGTTGGCAAAGAAGTGAGACCAGACTGTATCTTTCCCCTTATTTATTCAACTATATGCTGAATATATTGTATATTGAGGGAATCTGGATTAGAAAAAAGATGACCATGGTTTTCAAAGTGAAGAAAAAATCAGTACCCTGGGCTATGCTGATGACATTAGTCCAACAATGAGCAGAGAAATATTGGTATATTCCTTTGAAAAAATATGTTAAAATCCTTTTAGTTCCAGATCAGAATTGAGTCCAGGCTGACTCTTGTGCCATTGTTTTTCAATAAATGAACTTCATAGAGGAGTGGCAACAATTTATTATATCCAAAAGGACTAGAGAGTAGAAAAGTATTTTTTCTTCCTTCCTTCCTTCCTTCCTTCCTTCCTTCCTTCCTTCCTTCCTTCCTTCCTTCCTTCCTTCCTTCCTTCCTTCCCTCCTTCCTTTTTTTCTTTCTTTCTTAGTGTATAGCAGCAAAGGAACAATGTTTCAAATGTATGCAAATTTCTCACAGAAAGCTACTTAAAGGAAAATATAATAACTACCAGAACTAGAAACTGTACTGCTTTTGTCTGCTAAATTCATCTTTCTTTCACCACTACTTCACCTATCTTTAAGAGAAATATGCCTCATGCTCGCATTATAAATAATAGCAGATAAAGCACTTTCTTATTTCATTCTGGCAAAATGCAGACACCCTTGGGTGGCTCAAGACTTTTAAAAAGAGCAAAAAGCCTAAATTGTATTAATAGTGATTTGCTTAAATATTGCAAAAAGCCTAAATTGTATTAATAGTGATGTGCTTAAATATTGCATGCAAGAAATCTTTTTAGACTTTTAGATGTGTACACTAAGCCGAGAGTGTCCTTTTTCATTAATTCTCCAAACACTCATTAAATAGAGACATTTTTCATTTAAATTAACATTCATTGGGGGAAAGAATTATTTGAATGGAATTTTGAACTGAATGTTAGGCTGATCATGTTTTAATCCTGAAAATGTAATAAGCCGGAAATTTGTCCCTCTTGGTTTCTCCTTCCTTCCTTCATTCTTTGGCTCTCTTCTAACAATTTAATCATTATTGGCTGAAACAACCTGAGAATTGTGGCATTTTAAAATAATGCAATTAAATATTAATGTTTAAATAAGTACTGGTTCATGCTGATTTTGTTTATTGGTTAAGAATTATTCAATAAACTGCTTAGCTAATGGATAAATAGGATGGCTTAAACACACATGAGAAAAAAGTTGTATAGCTCTGATTGATCTGTCCATCCCTGGCTGAAAAAAGGGTGATAAATCTGTAGTGCTATCAGTTTAATTTGAAAATTTCCTTTTTAGCTTTGGTGGAACATTCATGATTTTATCTGCCAACCTCTTTATCCAGAAGGATCCAGAATATTTTATCCTGAATATTTTAAATGCAACAACTAACCACTATAAAAATATAGATAGTATTGAAGCTGCTGAGGATGGCCTGCACAGACCACAATATACTGTAAGGTAATCATTAAGTCTTTAGTCGAAGTTAGTAACTTCAAAAAAGCCCTAGGGGTTCTAGCTGTCAGAAACAGGCCTGGCACTGTTAACAATGATGCACTTGTTGTTGCATGTCAAAAAAACAACAATGAACAAGAGAAAGCAACAGTCTAGAGAAAGAATGTTCTGTCTGCCTACAGAGTCTGTCACATCGTTGTGCTCATCCTGGCTGAAGGCTCTTGATTGTCCTAGAAACGATAGTTATTGAAAGAAAAGGAAGAGGGAAAAGTTCATGCAAGAAGCTTTGCTCCTTGCAGAAGATATATTGTAAATTTTGTTCAATTTACTGAAAGCTATCTAGAGGAAGGCAGACTAAAGTCATATATAAATCATAAGTTAAACTGTTATCTCTGTGTGTCTGTGTTTTATGTTTGTGTGTATATCTTTGTATGGGACCATATATTGATCATGACATAGGAGTTTATTTGCTCAACAATGCCATTAGCTTCAGTCTCCCAGCAAGGGAATGGAAGTTCATATCTTGTGCATGTATTTCACTTCCTAACTGAGCCATGGTGGCACAGTGGTTAGAATGCAGTTCTGCAGGGCTAATTCATCGCTCATTCCAGGAGTTTGATCCTGACCAGCTTAAGGTTGACTCAGCTTTTCATCCTTCCAGAGTCAGTAAAATGAGGACCCAGATTGTTAGGGGCAACATGCTGACTCTGTAAACTGCTTAGAGAGGGATGATGTAAAGCGCTGTGAAGCAGTATATAAGTCTAAGTGCTATTGCTGTTGCTAATACTCCATGATTAGGGAGCATCTTAATTTGTTTTTTATGATGGAACTGTGTGGCATCTTTCTTTCTGGCTTTCACCATCAGGTCACACAGCCAGCATCATTAACTGTGGTTTCCAAGACTTCAGACAGAAGTATTTCTCACCCTGTTTAATTTAGATTCACTTTACTATGGAAGTCTGCATATGAATCAGTTTGATGGTGAGCAAAAGCACATGCACAAACAATATGATGGAATGTTACTGAGAACATTTCATTCCATTAAACTCTTTTCTGTCCAGCATACTATTGATACTTGGACCATAAATAACTTGCAAGGCACTGAGAAGAAAGTTCCGTTATCTGTTTCTCAGAATACAGATCCACACCAGAGAATGAATAGCAATATAATATAAATATACTCTGGACTCCTATTGCTCCATTATGGTGCTTGCCTAGGGGAAGATGGAAAAATGTTATTGCTTTGTTCAGAGTCCACCATATGCACTGCAGCTTCCTATTCTCCACTCATCATTACAAAAAAAAAAAAAGATATCAGTATTTCCTTTCCCCCACAAATATGATGAAACAACATTACTCATTCCATTTTTGTTTTGTTTCCAATGATAGGCTTCTTATTAAAATAAGGTAGGGAAATGGAATGAGTACAAATGGAATGACATGCTTTAAATGGACAGCGCTTGCTAATCATAATCCACTTATGAAGTAAGGAGAAGAAATTCTCCTTAACTATATTTACCCAAAGATAGAGTTCATGTTGGAGAGAGTTTTCAGGAAAACAAAAACAATAACAAACAGGACAACTTTCATCGTGATGTTCTAAAATCTCCTAAACAATTGCTACATGCAATAATTCAATTTGTCAAGGAAAAATGTTGTTATATTGTTCCTTGCTGTATTTAATGGGAGATTATTAAGAAATTTTAATCAAGGAGAAATATAATTAGCCTTATGACAATTTTGCACTCACTCACTTAGCAGTGGAGGATCCAAACTGGGCTGGTCAATGAGACCAGAGTCTTCTGAACTTTTGAACAACTCAGACACTCAAGAGGTTCTGAAGGTGATACATTCTGGTGAGAGAAAGGTTCCCTGAGGATGGGCTCCAGCATGAGTCTGAGAGCTCAGAAGACTAAATCTCTGGTCCCGGTGACTGACTCAGATTGGATCCCAAAATGTTATCCTGGGTTGGATATATTTGTCTTCATTCACTAAACAGCATTTGTTTGTTTGTTTGTTTGTTTGTTTTATTGCTGCCCATCTTGTCCCATGAAGTTATATGTAACTCTAGGAAGCTTACAATAAAAAAGAGACAAAAACTAAACAATCATATAAAAAGCATTAATACAACTAGGAGATGAGCTACAACATACACCCAGGGCCCTAGGCTTAGGCTCAAAACCAGGTTTTGAAAGCCTTGTGAATTTCAAAAGTTGAGGCCAATTTGACCTTTGGGTGGGACAATATTCCAGATGGTGGGTGCCAAAGCAGAAAAGCATCTCCTTCTGGGTTCCATCAACTGACAATTGTATAGGAAACTCATGGCAAAAACAACTGAGAAAGGACAATCCCATAAATAACCCAGTCCTAATTAATGAAGGCCAGCACCTTGAAGTACTAGAAGCAAACTAGTACCAGTGGAGTTTTCAGAGTAGTTGTGTCACATCCTCTGAATAACAGATACCATTAATTGTCTATTAACCAGCTGCAGCTTCCAAATACTTTTCAAAAATATTTAAAAAGACACAATCTTATCATAACTTTCTCCAATCAGGACTTTTGTCCTGGACCATGATACCCATCACAGCTTCTAACAATTTATGTCAGTAGGTATAGAAGAATGGAATAGAACAGAATAGAACACAATAGAATAGAATGGAATGGAATGGAATGGAATGGAATGGAATGGAATGGAACGGAATGGAATGGAACAGAACAGAACAGAATGGGACGGGATGGGATGAGACAGGATAGGATAAACAGAGTTGGAACGAACTTTGGAGATCTACTATTCCAACCTGTTGCTCAGGCAGGAAATTTCTATAGCATTTCAGATAAATCAGTGTCCAACCTCTTCTTAAAAACTTCCAGTGTTGCAGCATTCACAACTTCTGGAGGCAAGTTGTTCCACTGATTCTAACTGTCAGGAAATTTCTTCTGAGTGCTAGCTTGCTTCTCTCCTTGATTAGTTTCCATACATTGCTTCTTGTACTGCCTTCAGGTGCTTTGGAGAATAGCTTGACTAACTCTTCTTTGTGGCAACCCCTGAGATATTGGAACACTGCTATCATATCATCCCTAGTCCTTCTTTTCATTAAAGTAGACTTACCCAATTCCAGCAACCATTCTTTATATGTTTTAGCTTCCACTACCCTAATCATCTTTGTTGTTCTTTTCTGCATTTTTCTAACATCTTTTCTACATCATGGTGACCAAAACTGGATGCGGTATTCCAAGTATGGTCTTACCAAGGCATTACAAAGTGGTATTAACACTTCACTTGATTTTGATTCTATCCCTCTGTTAATGCAGCCTAGAACTGTGTTGGATTTTTTGGCAGCTGCAACACACTGCTGACGAATGGTGATAAATAGGAATTGTACTCATGAATGCAGATGAAGGAAAATTGTACCCCAGTACACCTGTGGGGTTCCCAAGTTAGGAAAGTTTATATTTGAATAAATCCATAACTGTATCTGTCCACTCAGACTGGCAAATAGGGAAAGAAGACTACTTTTTGTAATATGTATCATTCTGAGTATGCCGTTAATAACATGTCATGGACCTGTTGTAAGATGAATAATCTGCCTTGTGCTTCAGGTTTCTCTTCTTTTACTGTCTGGTGGTAGAAAATAATTGCCCACAAGGCAACATTTGAGCTGTTGAAGTGAGGTGAATATAGTACTGAATATAATAATTGCATCGTATAGATGTCAGATTTTTTTGGGGGTATGTAACACTTTGGACTGTATTTTTTTTAAATGACCCAGTGAATAGCCTTGGGGTTTTGCTTTTCCCTGGAGCTATCTAGTATGAGATAACGTGAGTGGATCAAATAGTGTTTAACTAAATAAGATTCTGGCATTCTATAATAAGAGCTAAGGTAAGAATTCCTGGAGAATTCCCCTGCTGATTACCAAGGAAGAAGGCCTGTATTTTTAGATTACAGCCTACATTGTCATACTTTTTTCCCCTATTTACTCAATAAGGTTCAAGGTTAAAAAAGTATCATTGTTAATGCCACACTTTTTAATGTTTCTTTTTTTAATAACATTTAATTTGTGTTTTACAATAAAGAATAATACTGTATTCTGAAAGCTTATAATATTGTTTAATGCCATAAAATGTTATGAACACATTTTTTCTTGACTAACCTTGTTATTTTTATTGCTACATTCTTGTTTTAGATTTACCTGTTGCTAATATTTGTGAGTAATACCTCTTGTAGAAAATATTCCAGAAATGAAGTCTGGCAATGAAAGTTGAAGCATACATTTCAGAAATAATTAAAAAAGAAGTTAATGTAATTTGAAGGCATATGTATATAATACCTCTGCATATATTTCTTAATCAGTATATCTTATTGAATTCAATGTAATTTATTATGAAGAAATTAAGTATAGATTCACAATATGAATTATCTGTAAATTTTAAAATGAAGAACTTAGAATGAAGAATATATCTCTACAAATTATGTTTGATTCAGGTTTTCCCATTTTACAGCATCGACCAAAATCTATTACCTACAATATTTTTGAAGAAGAAAATGGTGTTCAATATTTTTTATCATTTATAATTTTATTATAACTCTATAATAAAATATTAATTTAGATTTTTTTTTGGTTTGACTATAAATATATACAGTGTGTTTGTTTGATGTATGTATGTATGTATGTATGTAGTGTGTGTAATACATGTATGCATAATATGTAGATAGATAGATAGATAGATAGATAGATAGATAGATAGATAGATGTAGTGTGTGTAATACATGTATGCATAATATGTAGATAGATAAATAGATAGTCTGTGTATATGTGTATATATATAAATACATACAATCCCCCAGCAACTAAGACTAACCTGAGTACAACCAAGCCCCGACTGGAACAGAACACACCCCCAGCCAATCAGAACACAGCCAAAACCCCAACCAATCAGAACACAGCCAAACCTTCACATAATCAAGTCACACCCCCACTAGCAGTTAAAAGGAAGAAGCAGCTGCAAGGTCACATTATTCTGAGAAGCACAAAGCCGAAGACACAAGCCTGAAGATGATGAATGAGACTTCATCGAAACGTCACCTAAATACTTCCAATTCTACGCGGGAGAAAACCCGAATAACCAAAGATCCACATACAAATACATATGTATATATAAATTCTACATTTGATAGGTCTTATTAGGACTATCAAAATGCAATATTCCTAATTAGCTTTCAGTTTAAATAAACAGTTTCACAAAATTTTCAAAAAGTCAATATAATATTTTAAAGAATTATTGATTTTATTGTTAATTTAATTGGAAGAAACTGAAATCCCAGGCTTAACAAGCCAATAATGCATAATAAAATAAGTTTTTTTTTAACCTTTCTTAAGATTAAAAGATAAAATGGTTATCAATTTCATGGAGTGAATTTCTTATGGTATGAAAATGGCCTGTTTCTGATGCCCATTGTTTTTCCAAGCTAAAAGGGTGACTGAGCTAGTAGTGTCCAAAAATGAAATAAGACAAAGATAAGTTCACAAAGATGTTGAAAATGTCTATCAAAGTTGCACCAGCTAATGGTTTTTCAAAAGAAGCACTTGGATTATGCATTGTAATAATCACTGATGAAATATAAGAATAGCCTGTAAGGACCATTTGGTTTATTTATTTGATGTGTCCTGTGTTTCCACTCAGGGCATGTACAGAAGCTAACCAACACACAAACCTGAATCAAATTACTGACTAACATCAGCTGTTCATATATCCTAATATTCTTATATTCTTAGATATTAGAGGCTACAGAAAGATGGCGACCAAGGCAGATGCATAGTCATGCCGCTGGGAGCCCAAAGGAGAGAAAAGTACCAGTAACTAAGAGACAGGAGGAGAAGTAACAAAAATACATAGATTAGGTCCTAGGGATCTACTAAGTAGCAGCGTAGGGATTAGGACAAAGGCAACTGATCCGGAACGAGGGGCTCCTGCCAGGGTCCAGGAATCACATCTTGAGTAGCTTCCCTTTGTTGGGTAAGGCGATCAAGTGATCCACTAGGATCTAGTCAAAAAATCACAAATTTTTCAGCTGTCTGATGAGGAAAAAGCTGCCTAGTGAAAAGAAGCTACCTTGTCTAAAGAAGCTGCCTGGTCTCCAGAGAGGGAAGCCGATGCGGGGAACAAATGACCTGTGGGTTTGCCGTAACTGCTGGCAAGGATTGCAAGCTTAGAAGTGATCCACCTGTGGGTGAGTATCTCCCCCAGCTCCTTATAGATTGGCGGTGCATTTTTCGGTGGGAGGAAGGAGCGTATGAACGGCTCTAATATTTACTGTGGACCCGAGTCAGAAACAACTTAAAAAAGCGAAGACTCCAGAGCGGAAGGGGTGAGTGTGGAGATTAAGCAGCAGTGGCTTAATTTATGTTTTTACCCTTTAACTCTGGAAGTTAAATGGAAGCTTGAGAAAAGAGTGATTAAAGGAGGGAAAAAAAGGGGGACTAGATGAGAAGAGGTGTGAAGAAGGTTTTTATTCTGGAAAACGGCCTTTTGAAACTGAGATTGATTGTGAATTCTGATGATGGAAGAACTGGAATGATGTCTAAAGTCTCCATTCAAATCAAATCACCAAAAAACAATCACTTGAAGCTATTTCAAACAAAAAAAACCACTTGCCTTCCAACTCCACCTCACCAAGATTCCCTGGGTAAAGACTCCCTGAGTGGAGATTTCCTGTCAGCTGAAAAGTTCTTCTCAGAGTCCTTCTCACTCTGTGGATCACATATCAGCAACAATTAACCCTTTACTTGCTGACTCTCATTACCTTAAAACTTATAACTTTTCTACCTCATTACCTATATCAATGATTAGATAATCAATTTCTATAAAATAATTAATTTATCATTGGTTTAATTGATTACTGTGATTAGAGTGTTTAGTGCAAATAGTGTGATTACTGTTTAGTGTAAAAAATCAGGATTCATGTAATTTAATTAATTAGTAAAATTAGTGATTTAGAAAATTTAATTGAACACTGTTATAGTGATTAGCATAATTAATTGATTAGATTGATTGTTGCTTAGCATAATTATTTGACCAGAGAGATTATTGTAATTGATTAACTGGTGTGATATTGGCTATATTGATTACCCAAAATTGTTCATTAAGCAATTTAATCAACATTTAATCAACAAACCCACCATGCCAGTAAAAAAAATCCAATGCCAAACCATAACCTAAAGAGAAAGAAATCCACACCAATAAACCACAAGACTCCTGCACATGCTTTATGTGTTTTGAAACTCTAAATGTTAATGAAAATTCCACCAAATGTTCTCTATGTGACAACTATGCTCATCATGGCTGCTTGGAATTGACCAAGCAAGTGATTCAATACCTAGAATAATCCAAACATGCATTTCAATATTTCTGCCCATCATGCAAACCTAAACCGGACAAACATTTAGCCTTGTTTGAAAGAGCTGATATCATAGAAACATGAATAACATCCCTTGACATCATAGTAGCATCCCTGGACACTTTAAAAGAAAAAATAAATAACCTTGAAAAAAAGACACAACACAAAAACCCAAACACTCAATAGCTACAAATCATACCACTACTCAAAACCCACAACCCAATCCACAAAAAAACATAAATCCAAAAAATAATGATATCCCAACCCTCGTTAGAGAAGCTGTTGAGTGTGGACAGAAGCGTCCAAATGCCATCTTATTCAGTCTAGAGAACATCAATCACAATGATGACATCACAATTTTCCGCAACATCATCAGTGACTATCAAGCATCAACCATCTCCCTTGATGAAATACTTGACATTTCCCACATCGGCTCAGAGTTCAAAAACATAGATGGCTCTGTGGCCCCACACTTCTGCAGGGTCATTTGCAAAAACGAATCAAGCAAATGTAAATTCATTTATACTATTAATTCACTCACCAAAAGCAACACCAACCATAAGAACCTTCGTTCTTGCCCAGACCTAAACATACAGCAACGTGCCCGCTCCCATGAACTCCGCACAGAACTAAAAAACATCTCTAGATAATGGAGAGAAGGACCTGTACATTGACTATCGTGCTGACTGTATCAAAAGTCACACAACCTACAACGCAGCATCCAACCCTACTTCAACCAATCCACCATCACCCTAAGCACACATGCCCCAAACTAACTCAATTCAAACTACAAATGGCCTTAAATGCAAGCTTCTCAATGCAAGAAGCCTTGTGAATAAAACACCTGAATTTTTTCTCTTACTAAGTACGGCAAAATTTGACATCATATTTGTCTGTGAAACTTGGCTCAACACATCTTTCCCTGACTCCATTACCTCAGTAAGAGACTATCATGTTTACCGATCAGATTGTGAAATCCGTAGAGGAGGTGGTGTTGCTATCTTCTATAAAAAGTCCTTACATCTAAAAAACATCCAAGTTACCCTGTCCTTAAATATCACATTTCGATTCTTATTATGTTACAGAGCCCCTGATTATTACATCGAACATGTAAACAAGCTAAATTTACTACTAACATGGGCAACATCCTGCCCACATACTTTTATCTTTCTTGGTGACTTCAATCTACCTCATATTAACTGGACCCTAAACGAATGTAACACTGAACCCATACATACAGCCTTCTACAATCCTGTAACAAATCTGGGACTGGAACAACTAATAACCAACAATACTAGACTTAACAACTGCCTCTATCTCATCTTCTGCAATAGTTTGAATTCAATTTACAAATTGAATATATATACAAATTATAGAACCCTTTTCCAACAGTGACCACAACATGATTGATTTTTGTCTCAACATACATCTATTCTATTTATTCAATTTCAATTTACATCCACACAAAAATCACCACAATGGCATAATCCCCAATTATAACTTCAAAAAAGGCAACTATGATCTTATAGACAATGATCTCTCATCCCTTGATTGGCAATCTCTATTCACTGGATGCAATACTGTTGAAGACCATTACAACATATTTTTACTTGAAGTCAAAAGAGTTATCAAACTATATGTACCAATAACAACTTCCAAAACCAGGAAAAAAGATTACCCATAACAATTTTGGCGAAAAAACAAATCTGGTCATGTTGCCAACTTCAAAAGCAGATACAAAAATTTATGCCACCAGATAAAGACTGAATGCACCAATTATCACATTAAACAAGAGGAAAACCTTCTATGCACCAATTCCACCTGCGCTTTCTACAATTTTGTAAACAACAAACTAAAAGACTCAAGGTCCATCCCACCCCTGAAAGGATCTAATGGTAAAGACTGCAATGATGACACCATTAAAGCAAACCTCTTTAACACATTCTTTGGCTCAGTATTTGTAAACAGCAATGGATCATGCCCAGTATTTCCTAGTTGAACCACAGACAACTACAATGATCTAAGAAATATTGATTTTACAGAAGAGAATGTTGAAAAAGCACTACGCAATCTAAAACCATCTCTACCTATTGGACCAGATGGAATTTGTGCCTACTTCTTAAAAAAGCTATCCGTTGCCATAGCCAAACCTCTAAGCATAATCTTTGAAAAATCTTTCAGGAACAGCTTCTTGCCTAACCTATGGTTACTAGCCACAGTCATCCCCATTTTCAAAAAGGGAGACCCCAGCCTAGTTGAAATTTACAGGCCAATCTCCTTATGCTGCATCGCCTGTAAAGTCATGGAATCAATTATTAACCAATCCATTATCCTCCAACCTATTCTCTAATAAATAATTTGGTTTCAGAAATAAACTATCCCATAATTTGCAACTCTTACACTGCAAAAACATATGGACTACATAACTTGATCAGGGCAAAACAATAGACGCAATCTACATAGACTTCTGTAAAGCCTTTGATTCAGTGGTACACAACAAACTACTATTAAAACTAAAATCTTATGGCATCTCTGGACACCTGCATAACTGGATAGAAGCATTCCTGTCAAACACACAACAAATGGTCAAAATTGGAAACATCCTATCAAATTCTATACCTGTCAACAGTGGTGTCTCTCAAGGCAGTGTTCCAGGACCAACTCTCTTCATACTCTACATAAATGACCTCTGTGATCATATTAAGAGCAATTGTATTCTCTTCACTGATGATGTAAACCTATTCAACACCACAGATAATTCTGCTTCCCTTCAAAAAGACCTCAACTATGTATCAGAATGGTCAAACAAATGGCAATTTCAAATCTCAACAAATAAATGCTCTGTCTTACATAATGGCAAAAAAAAATCAGAAAATAAAATACAAGCTGAATAGTCAAGACCTTCTTGATAATCCAGACTCTGTCTAGGACCTTGGAGTACTCACCTCAAATGATCTAAGTGCTACAGCTCACTGTAACTGCATAGCCAAAAAGGCATTAAGAGTTGTTAACCTAATCCTACGTAGCTTTTTCTCTGGTAATATCACACTACTAACTAGAGCATACAAAACATTTGCTAAACTAATACTTGAATACATCTCACCAGTCTGGAACCCACATTACATATCTGATATTAACACAGTAGAGAAAATCCAGAAGTATTTCACAAGAAGAGTTCTCCACTCCTCTACTAATTGCAGAATACCTTATGCCACCAGATTTGAAATTCTAGACCTAGATAACCTAGAACTACCCCGCCTTCGGTCCGACCTAAGTATAGCATATAAAATCATACATTGCAATATCCTACCTGTCAATGAGTACTTCAGCTTCAATCATAACAATACAAGAGCACACAATAGATACAAATTCATTGTTAACCGCACCAAACTTGATTGCAGGAAATACGACTTCAGCAACAGAGTGATCAATGTCTGGAATACTCTACCTGACTCTGTGGTTTCTTCTCCAAACCTCAAAAATTTTAACCTTAGACTGCCTACTATTGACCTCACCCCTTTCCTAAGAGGTCTGTAGGGGGCATGCATAAGTGCACCAAAGTGCCTATCATCCCTGTCCTATTGTTTTTTTATTTTCTTATATGTATCCATGTATTCATAACTATGTTTATACTTATACCTATTATCTTGTAAATAAATAAAAAATAAATATTAATATTGCCACATATTAACATATTAAAATGGTGAAGACAGCATGCATTTTCTTTATTGAATGAATATAGTTAATAGTGACACTTTAGGAGGCTGGAGGAAAATGTGGGGGGAAATGACAAAAGCTCTGGCATGTTTTTCTGATGCAAGCTTTACCCTTTTTTGCATGCATGTCTGGTTTGGTTTTAGTTTGGTTTGGTTTTATTTAATTTATATACCGCCTCCTCTCCCAATTCTTGGGACTCAGGGTGGTGTACAGCCAGAATTAAAACAATACAAAAATACAAAATTTAAAAACAGATTAAATCAATGGCTGGAAATTAAATAATAAAATAATAAAAACAGGGTAAGTAAAATAACAAATTTAAAACCCTCCAATATTACTAGGCCAGACCGGCTTGTTGAAAAAGATGAGTCTTCAATGCGTGCCTGAAGGTTCGCAGGTCAGGGATAGTCTGCATCTCCAGGGGTAACTCATTCCAAAGGGACGGTGCTCCCACAGAGAAGGCCCGTACCCTCGGGGTCACCAGCCAACATCATCCAGCTGACGGCACCCCAAGGAGGCCCACCCTGTGAGAGCGCACAGGCTGACAGGAGGCCGATGGTGGCAGAAGGCGGTCCCGTAAGTACCCAGGACCCAAGCCATGGAGTGCTTTATAGATGACCACCAAAACCTTGAATCGCACCCAGAAGGCCACCGGAAGCCAATGCAGCTCACACAGGAGCGGTGTAACATGGGAGCTATGAGAAGCCCCCAGAATCACCCGCGCAGCTGCATTCTGCACCAGCTGGAGCCTCCGGATGCTCTTTAAGGGGAGCCCATGTAGAGAGCATTGCAATAATCGAGACAGGAAATGACAAGGGCAGACGTGTCCATGTGAAGCACGTCCAGATCCAGAAAGGGCAGCAACTGGCAGATCCTTCAGACCTGATAAAAAGCCCCCCTGGCAATGGCCGTAATATGATCTTCCAATGACAGCTGTACATCCAGGAGGACATCAAGATTGCGCGCCGTCTCCGTGGGGGTCAAAGTTTCTCCCCCCACAGCCAGTGATATAGTAAGCCAGCTGTATCTGGGTGCAGGAAACCACAGCCACTCGGTCTTGGTAGGGTTGAGTCAGAGTCTGTTTAAACCCATCCAACTCCGCATGGCCTCCAGGCACTGGGTCATCACTTCAACGGCTTTGTTGGGATGGCCTGGGATAGAAATGTATAACTGAGTATAATCAGCATACTAATGAAACTCTACCCCAAAACCACGGATGATCTCCCCCAGTGGCTTCACATAAATGTTGAACAGCAGAGGTGAGAGAACAGACCCCTGAGGCACCCCACAAATCAAGGGCCTTGAGGTCAACCTCTGCCCCCCTGCCAACACAAATTGCGAATGGTCGGAGAGGAAGGAGAGAACCACTGTAACACAGTGCCCCCCACTCCCAACCCCCCCAACCGCTGCAATAAGATGCTATGGTCAATAGTATCAAAAGCCGCCGAGAGATCTAACAGAACCAGGACAGAGGAGTAACCCCTGTCACGGGCCCTCCGGAGATCATCCACCAACGCGACCAACGCCATCTCCGTGCTGTACCCGGGCCTGAAGCCCGATTGAAGCGGATCTAAATAGACAGCTTCATCCAGGTGCCAAGGGAACTGTTGTGCTACCACACTCTCAACAACCTTCACCACAAAGAGAAGGTTGGAGACCACACGATAATTCGATAGTAATGTTGGGTCCAGGGATGGTTTCTTGAGGAGGGGCCTCATCTCTGCCTCTTTCAAGGCAGCAGGCAAAAACCCCTCACTCAAGGAAGTGTTAATAATACCCTGGAACCAACCTTGTGTCACCTCCAGGGTGGCCAAAACCAGCCAGGATGGGCACGGATCCAGTAAACATGTGGTGGCATTAAGCCTATCCAGTATCTTGTCCACATCTTCCAGGGTCACAGGATCAAACTCACCCCAGATGACCTCCCCAAGATCCGCCCCAGTCATCCCGTCCAGAGTTGCCCAGTCAGAGTCCAGCCCGTCCCAAATCTGAGCGATTTTGTCCTGCAGATATCTCGAAAAATCCTCAGCCCATCCCTGCAAGGGATCCTCCTGCACTCCCACATCTAAAAGGGAGCGGGTCACCCTAAAAAGGGTGTCTGGATGGTTTTCTGCGGATGCAATAAGGGTGGAAAAATAAGAATGCTTTGCCGCCCTTATCGCCACTAAATAGGCCCTAATATGGGACCGCAATAGTGTTCGGTCAGATCTGGAGTGGCTGGTCCTCCAACCACTCTCTAGGTGTCTTTTCTGGTGCTTCATCTCCCTCAGCTCCTCGGAAAACTGAGGAGCTAATTGGGACCGGCACCGAGTCAGAGGCCACAAAGGTATGACCTGGTCAAAGGCCTTGGCCGCCGCCCTATCCCAGATGGCCACCAAGTCTCCAACTGAATTATGTGTGCGAGCCTCGGAAAAAGGCCCAAGCTCCATCAGACACCTATCTGGGACGGAACCATTTTATCGGTTCCGCCTCCCCGCGGCGAGGAGATGCAGAATGGAAGTCTAGCCTAAGGAGCGAATGATCTGACTATAACAATGTCCCCCATACCTAGATCATCTTGCCACTGGCCAGAGACAAAAATCAAATCCAGGGTGTGACCCCCAATGTGTGTGGGGTCCTGAATTAGTTGGGTCAGGCCCATGGCTGTCATGGAAGCCATGGACTCCTGAGCAATCCCAGAGGTCCTGCCGGCAGAAGGTTGGTTGAAATCTCCCATGACCATAAGCCTAGGGGACTCAACCGCCAAGCCGGCTATAACATCCAGGAGCTCAGGCAGGGCCGATGCCACATAGCAGGGAGCCAGGTACGTGATCAATAGGCCCATCTGAACCCCGGAACCACACATGATATTAAACCTCTAATATCAATGAAGTGGAGCTAGTATTGCAACATTGCTATGTTGTTTCTTCATTTTGACAAAAGCCTTCAAACAGATGAACATCTCTGCTTCAATTGATTACTAGTACTCCAGAGATAATTTAGTTCCAGAATGTAAATATGAATATGAAAAACCTTGAGAGTTGTATCCAGGCTTATACATAGTATATAGATGCTTTGAACATACAAATCTGGCTTGTAGTAGAACAGACTATAAAAAGCTTGTAATCAAACATTCTGTTCCCAGCCAGTAGTCTATGGGAACTGTGTAATGATATAAACCTACCAACTATTCATCTAAAAGCAACTGAAGGTTTAATGCAACTTTCAAATTGAAGATGCCATTGGTGCTTTATCTTCCACAAATAAAAACTCCCACTGAATTCAGTGAGTCTACTTTAAGTACAGCTAAGTCTTGACCTTAAAAAAATATGGGAGGCTGATAGAGATATATGAAATGCTGCATCACTTGAAAAATATAGAGTCTTTTCAGTCTCAGTCATTCAGACAAGCATCAAACTATTCTCTTTTGGAGCAAGCAGAATTATGTAAAGTCCAGAAAGGGAGTAAAAATAATAAGATCAATATATTAAAAGCATAAAGTGAAGGGGAATGGAGGAAATATAACTAATTTAGATTACCTGAACACTATTCACTGTGACCTTCTACATCTTTTCTTGCAAACTGTCCTTACCTCCACCACTACATACCACTTTACTTTTTGTTCATTAACTTTTTGAGTTTCTCATAAATGTAATTCAGTCATGACTTTCTTGGTCTTCTCCTTGTCAACCTATTTATTCTTCCCTCATACTTTCATGTTGTAGTTTCAACCTTATCAATTTTATCCATATGACCAAGTCATCTCAATATACTTGTTTCACACTGATAATTCATCTTATTCCATTTTATTAATACAGTATTTATTTTTGGCCCTGTTTCATTTATTTCACTATCCTAAACAATCCATTCCCAACTGCATTTAATTTTTCTTCTATATTTTCCTTGATGTTTCCATGCAAGAAAATGAGCCGAAGCAAGTCAGAACATAGCAAGTCAGAACAAGCAAAGGGGGTGTTAATTTATTCTCTTTAGTATCTGAGCTTAGGACAATAGGCAATGGGTGGAAGCTCATCAGAGAAAGATCCAGTCTGGAAACAAGGAGGAATTTCCATGCAGTGAAACTATTAAGCATGCGGTGAAACTATTAATCTTGCCTCCTGGAGTTGTGGTTCCTCCATTACTAGAGGTTTTCAAGAACAGATTGGATAATTTGTCTGAGATTGGGCAGGGAATTGGACTAAAAGACCTCCAAGTCCCTTCTAACCTTATCATTCTATGAATCAAGAATGTTCTTTTGAAGAATTATTTCCCTGCAGCAGACCACTATTTTTCTATTAGTATTTTGACTCTATTTACTACTTCTATCAAGTTAAACAGTTTCTATCTATCTTTTTCTTTTTATATATATAATTTGCAATTTTTCATTCCATATGGCTGCCTTGATACATTAATTTTCAGATCCATACTCTATACTGCTTCATGAACTTTATACAACATTTGCCACAAACCATTTGGGATTTTATACAATAACCTGACATCATCTGTATACAAAAGTACATGTCCCCAGTCAGCCCACCTCTGTCACCACAACATCCCTAACACATTTATTTAAAAATATTTTATACAAACAAGTTGAATGTCACACATTCATGTCTTCTTCCTTGCACATTAATGAGCCATTCACCCACTAGATGTTCTATTTATTCTTATGCATAGTTTCTTTATTGTATATCTTATATCGCTTTTATCACATTCATCAACCACATTTCAATTGCATAATCACAGAAAATGTCCTTCCACTGGTATCTATTTGCTTCATCATATACATTTTATCTGTCATAGACATACATAAGCTACATTCATGCATTTCTCAAAGATTTGCTGATCTGCATGAGTCCATCTCCTGCCTGTTATAAAGCATCCATCATTCTGTAAGACATCAAAACCAAACATTTAAGGATTAAAGATTGCTCAAATTATGGAATTCATTACAGGTAGTTCTCGACTTGTGACTACAGCATTTTTATTGTTAAATGGCCCATTTGTTATGTGAAATTTGTCCCATTTTCATGACTTTTCTTGCCACACTTGTTAAGTGAATCACTGCAGTTGATAAGTTAGTAACCTGTCTGTTAAACCAATCTGCCTTTCCCATTAATTTTGCTTGGCAGATGGTCACAAAAGTTGATCACATGACCCAGAAAAGATCATAAATATGAACCAAGTTGCCAGGCATCTGAATTTTGATCACATGGTTAGAGGGATGATGCAATGATCATAACTATGAAAAATTGTCATAAGTCACTTTTTTCAGGGCCATTGTAACTTTGAACAGCTACTAAATGAAGTGTTATAAGTCAAAGATTACCCGTATTACCAAATATTAAAAGCACAATTTCAATGGCTTTAAAAGAAAATGACAAAATAACAAATTTATACAGCATAGAGCCATCCATTACATTTATTGGAAAATAAGACGATGAATAATTGTTCAGTTCTGTTTCAGAAAGAAATAGGAAAGGTAACATAAATGGCACTGTGATGCAGGCCCAATCATTTTTCTATATGTGTATAAATGTACATACAAAAATGATATAACTTGTACAGCAGCATTATTTGTACTGTCTTGACCATCACAACACACAAACATTGAGTTAACTACTATGCGGCCCAGGATATTTGAATAGTTGAGCCTTTAGCCTCATCCATCAAATTCTTTCTTACTATTTGGGTGAGAACATGACAAAGTAAGTAAACCTGAATTTGAAAGATTCAGTCCCCAGAATTTTAAATAATGCTGTTTTACAGGACTGAACTGCACTATGAAGCCAAAGTATATTTGCAGCTTTGAGACTAGTGGGTGGGAAAAATAAAAGTGAAACCATATATATTAGGAGTAGAATAAATAATTCTATTTAATTCTATGTAATTCATTCATAGTAACTTTTTAACATGTTAACAAGACTTCAGCTGATTAAAGCTTCATATCCCTTAATTCACAGGGATGCACAATGTATATTGGTGGTGATGGTGATGTAAAAAATAAAGAAGGAGGTTGTTTTAGATATTATAGAATATGTATATTGTACAGTATCTGTCAATTTAGTGTAATGATTGAGATAACTGGCTAGAAACTGGAAATTATGAGTTCTACTTCTACCTTAGGCATGAAGCCAGCTGGGTGATTTTGGGGCACTCTCTCTCTCTTTAACCTTAGGAAGGAAGCAGTGCAAATCACTTCTGAAGGAAACTGCAAGGATTTATCCAGGCCATCACCAAGAGTCAGCACTGACTTGAAGGGAGGGAAGGAGAGAGGGGGGAGAGGGAGGGGGAGGGGGGAGGGACAGAGGAAGAGACAGCGGGAGAGAGAGAGATATGGTAGGTAATCCATCCTGAAGTCTGCTTTGTCTCACGCATGTACACTGCTTTGTTCATGGAAGTCAAAATGGACCAATATGTCTTGACAGACAAATCTACCTTGTGAACCATAGCTACTGGCATGTGAAGAAGCCACTGCCTTAGCTGGTTATCTTTAAATATCACCATAGTCCTAAGGTGTACTGCAATTGATATATTAGGAAAATGTACCAAAAAAAAAAGATAGAGAACTGGAAAATAACATGCAAATCAATCTAAAGTAAACACTTGCAAAAAAAAAAAAAAAGCCCATTCAGCAGATCTACATACAAAATTATATTGCCACACTCTTGACCAGCAAAACAAAATTCACCAATCAGCAATTTGTACATTTTTTGCTTTGTGATATTAATCCTGAAATGATACACAAAGTAGCTTGGCTATGTATGGCAGCATGTAAAATCAGACAAAGGATAATTAAGATCAACAGGACCTTCTTAAGTGTAGAAATGACTCAGGCACAGTATCAGTTGGTTAATCAACTGGAGATTCTCAATCATCCAGGTTGTGATTGTCCCAAAAGTGCTTTTTCAAAAGGCAACTGGACTTTCTTAGTTGTTGTTTTTTGCTTGAAAATGTTTCATTTCATATCCAAAAAGCTTCTTGGATGAGAAGCAAAACATTTCGAAAACAACAACAACCAAGAATGTCCAGTTGCCTTTTGAAAAAGCATTTTTAGGATATTTGTTGGATATTCCCTAACTCCTATTTGTGCTGATGTCTTGTTATATACATGCCTTGTCAGTTATTATATTATATTCTTCACAGGTTTGACAGGGACCTATAAGTGAAGCTTAGAACCTTCAAATCATTTCTTCATAATGTTATTGCTTTATTTATCAATATATATTTGAATTTTATTCTACCATTTTAAACCTTATATTATCCAGATTGGTCATTGTAATACATTCCTTTTGTCACAGATGTGTAGCTTAAGCAATCATCTTAGCATTCTTTTAAAATATTGTTTAAAAAATAAATCTTTGATTTATTGCTCCTAACTACCTTGAAATTGTCAATTTAGTTTTGGATATGGGCATTTTCTTTTCCTTTGTGTTGGTTAATAATTACAATAAAACATTTCAAAATTGAACATTGCATAGTGCAGGAAGATGCACAAAGCTGCACAATAAACAGTGAAAAAGTAATTACAAAAAAGAATATAAAGAAGTGACTTCCTTTCTGCTTTAATCAGTGTCTGAATTTGCAGTCACTAATAAATATTTTTTTCTAGTCAACTAAGTTAAAAATCATCTAGTTTTCAGAGCATTCCATGGAATGTACTCCAAACAAGTGCAAAGTTTATAGGTTGCAAGATTTTCTCCTTTAAAAGGATCTAAACTCTCTTAATTGAATATCTCTGGACTTATTTAGATCAAGTAAGCTGCTTTAAGTGCTTTGTCTGGGTTACTTTTTTAAGCTAATTTATAAGTGAACTACATAATGTTCTCCAAAAATTAGTACTGCTTTAAGAGTAGTAAACCAAGTGATATAAAACTGATGACTTTAAGGTGCTCTTTTTTTGTAGAATTACAAGAAATGGAGCTTTTTATTTTTTCTGCAAATAATGGTGTTTGAAGTTAAATCTAATATATGGCATAGATTAATGTCTCAATTGCTTTGATTTAATAGTTCTTCCACTGTTGCTAAATTAATGAACTTCTTAGTTCAGGCATTCATGAGTTCTTTTTTTTTTCACTGAGAATAATCAAGAAAGAAATATATAAAGAAATTATTTATGCATGGATGAAATATTGAAAATTAGATATATACCTTCCCTGAAACAAACCAATTTGCATAAATATCATATATTCTGTCTTTTATGGGTGGTTGCTACTTTGGGCGTAGTTGCTATAATTTAAATAGAAATTCCTTGAGTTTTTTTTAAACGAAAGACTGATGATTGATCTAGAAAACTTGCATCAATGTACCGCTATATCATGGTTGACATGTAACAGAAGAAGTCATGGAGATGTTAGAGTATTACATCAAACGTCTGTTTCAGAGATGAAAGTTTCCCACACAAATCAATAAAATGCTGTATATAAAAAAATCAGCACATCAGAGGGAAAGAGTCTAGCTCAGCCATTATGTTCTACTACACTTTCCTTTATTGAGATTGATTAAAAGAAAAACGTTGGGGAAATTAAATTTTTCCTTCCACCTCTTTTGCCACATTTTGCTAGATGTGCAGAACCACACTAAGAGAGTGAGTAAATAGATAACATCAAGGGAGAAGATTTATCAGTGTGTACATAAAGCGAATCAGAAGCTACCCTGGCAAATTATTAAACTGCCTAGTATTGCACATTACAGATAATTAGTTCTAAAGAATCTTCTTTTTTAATTGAAGCTTTTTTGATAAAGCAGAAGTATCAGGATAATACTGTAAGGGTTGGGAAGATCAGTGTCAATTTTAATCTATCTTTCCTATCAAAAATAGTGTGAACTTTATCATCAAAAATCTTGTTCATTATCCTTTCTTTCTTATTCCCTTCTCCCTATCCCTCCCACCACCACCTTCTCCTCCTCCTCCTTTTTCTTTAATTGTTATCCAGATGGTCTTGTCTGGAGTAGCAATAACATAGGAACATTTTGTACTTCCAATTTGTATCTATTGGGTCATATTGCCCTAACTTGCATTATACGGCCTAATAAGTAGATGCTGCCTGTACTGGGTGGTAATGAATTCATGCCATTTTATTTTAAATTTTAATTAGTAAGATAATTTGAAAATTAATCCTTGTTCATTTTTTCCAGTAAATGTTCCATAATGAATATCACTCCGGGCTCAATTGCAAGTGAGGTGTCTATAGAAAGGTTTCATGAAACATGGAATGATAATGATGATGATGATAATTAACCATATTCTACATTATTTTTTTTACATTTGACAGCTTTATGTAAATTTTATCTTTCTTGCATTTTTTTTTAAAAAAGTGCATGCTTCAGATGCTTTTCAACATTTCATTCCATATTGTGACAAGAGTCCATAACATCTATTTTAAGAAAACTTCCATTAAATAAAATTAATTAAAAAGGATCCATTAGATAGAGACATTTTAATCACACAATAAAATTTGGTAAGACAAAACCACTGAGAATACTTGATCTTTAAGAGTAGGGATTCCTCATAAGTACCTTGACACAGAGATTGATCTCATGAGGGAATAGATGGTAACCTTTAAAGATAAAAGCAAATATTTTAAGTTGATTCATATTGCCATCTTCCATTGCTGCTAATACAGAACTATGGAACTATGGCAATGGTTCTCAAGTGGAGGCCATATGCTGTAGAACCTCTCAAGGAAGATACAGGTGAAAAACATGTAACAGAAGATCCATGGCACATACCAAAAGAACCACAGAAAAGCAAAATGTCTTATATCACTAATACTGTTGTTAGGGCTTCAGTAGCTACCTCCATTTAAATCATGAGTCTCGAGCCAGATTTTCAAAGCTTAAAGAAGATTTATTAGGAGAAGACATGCCAGTACTGCCTGGGTGTAGCTGACTCTGAGACACATCATTCATTGCCACCCTTGACTCTGGTTTCCCCACCCCTTGGTGTATCATAATTCATATTCTCCAGTGGGACATATCCATAACCAAGAGTCATCAATCATATTCTCCAGTTAGAATTTTGCACAGCAGAAACTTTGGTCGCCTGGAAACTATCTATGAAAACATTTATGGAATGCAGTTTCAGTTTTGCAAGCTGCTACATTATTCCCCCCTCCCTTTCTGTTGGCAACTCTAAAAGACCAGAGAAATATTTTATGAGTTGACAACTGTCATGTTGATTCCAAAAAATGAACCAGTTATAATCATATGACAATTTCAGGCAATGAGACCTGAACAAGGGGAATAAAACAAGGTTGGAAAGCATCCATGAGCAAAAAGAAGATTGAGAAACACTGATGTACAGCACAATGATTTATTTGTTCATTTATTAATTTTATTAGAAGATTTATATAGGTGATGAATTTATATAATTATATCAGACTTACCAATAGACCAGAGAGGAAACATGACCAGATATGCTGATTTTATTTTATTGTAAAGCCACATTAATAAAATGTTGCAAATTTAATATTACAATTCTCATTCCATCTCCTTTAGAGCCTAAGAAACAGGAGAGGGTACATCTCAGGCTCTTTCTCTACATCTGACTATTTCCTAGGCAGCATCACTTCACAGCACCTCCCAAGGTCTTTCCACCATACTATTAAAATTGGGTGACTATGGGCTACTTGTATCAAATAAAAACTAACCAAAAAAACAAAAAATAATGATTACAGATAAAAATTAATCATAGAAAATTTTAAACCCCAAAATATATAGTTCACATATCATACAACATTCAGACAGTGGTTTTTTTCCAATTTTTTTTTTATTTCAATCTACATATAACAACAATACATTAACATTGTGGCATCAATATATCATACATCTCTCATTGCATATATTCATATTAATTCATACTTCTTCAATATTTATTTTCAACTTTACTCTCTCCAAATGCCTATCACCATATCAGTTAAACATACCTAGTAATTCCCATTATTTAATTTTCTCCCTGTTTTTATTTTTAAATAAAATAAAAAAAAAATATCATTTGGCAAACAGTATGGTTCCAGGTTTCACATCTCAATACAAACATGACCATAGTTACCTATTCATTTTATTTGTTTAATTTCATATTACAGCATCATTATCATTATTAAATATTAAGCTTATCTTATCCAATCCCAATTCATGTTCTTTTATCTTATTTTACAATATTATCTAAAATTCTTATCTCAATTCTATGTTCATTTATTCAATTCCAAATCCGAATATAATCCTTCTATTTTTCTTAGTATATTCTCATATCTTATTTTTCAATGTTATCTAAAATTCTCATGTCCTTTCTATTGTCATTTCTCATCTTATTTTTTTCTGTCACGTTTGTCATTTTATCAGTCTTTATCTGTAAATATAATTGTCCCCTCTAGTTAATAATTCGAGCTAACCACCTTCATTCTTCCTTAATATCCATCTCCCTATCTAGTATAAAAACACAATATATATGTGTGTGTGTGTGTGTGTGTTTCCGCATTATATTTTCTCTATAAATCATCTATACATTACAAAATGCTATTTTCAATATATTCTTATACATCCCAACACATTGCCTTGCGGAGTCCTCTTCCTTATTCCTTTTTCCCCCCACTCATTAACTCTCACTCTTTGAACAGTGTTCCTTCTTTTCATCCTTGCTTGTTTCCTGTTCCTCTTTATTTTCTGGTCCTTTCTCTTAATTCCCTTTTCCCCCATTCTTATTCCCTTTTCTAATTCCAGTTATTAAACTTTTCTCTCTCCCTCTTTTGATTTTTCTTTTGCACTTTCTTTTTCTGTTTTTTCCTTCTCTCTTTAACCATTTTCCAAACCATTCTCCCTTTTATCATCCCATCAGACCACAATTTTGAATTCTAATCTCTTTTCCCCCTGCTTAAATAATTGTTGTTTGTTTTGTCCTTCTGAGTTGGCTTCTTCTTTATATAACACCTACCCCTCTGGTTTATTATGTTCTTGTGTATGCTGAGTCACCATTTCTAATTTCTGTAGTACATAATTACACATCTCAAGTTTGATTTTTATCATGTCTCTTGTATCTTGCATATCCGATCTTATATCTTTGAAGTCCAGTCTTATATCAACAGGTAGTTCCTCCATTGTATCTTCTCCTTTTTTATTTTTCTTTCCGCTTCCTTAATAGCTGAAATCCTCTTCGTTAGTAGATATATTCAATCCCAGAGTCCAGTATATTACTTCAGCCAATATCTTTTGAGCTTATTTTCAATGATTTATACTCTTGAGTCTTTATTCCGAATCCTCTAATTGGCCTCTCAACTGTTTCCCAAATTACTGGCAATAGTAAAGTTCCTTTTATTTTCTTTCAAGTTCCAAAATACAAAGTCTCAAAAAGACCAGACACTCATTTTAAAACATACTAAAGTTTTCCTGTACCATCAGGTGGCTCTCTTGAGTTTTTTTCTTTTTAACTTTCTTTGTTGAATATAATATTTTTATTAAGTTCACTAATTTCAATCATTAGCTATTCTTTTCAACACACTCAATTCCAGCATTTAGTTATGCCCTTTAAGTGCCCACAGTTCAATATCTGTCCAGTTTAATTTTTAAATCTTTGTTGTGTTAATGTATTTTCTTTTAAATTTCTCCTCCAGATTAGTCCAATTGAATAATCAAATCCAAATTTAAAAACCCATTTTCTTTCTTACTTTCTCTGGTTGCTGCTTCCACACACTTTCCTCCAAAATAGCCCTTTAATTTGATACCAGGGTACCTCAAAAGCGATGTCCTTTGCCTGGTTCATACTCTGCTTGCTACTTCTCTCTCCAGCACAAAACTTAGTTTCCCGGAATGTTCTTCATCTTCGTGGTGGCCATATTAATACCACCACTGCAGCTTGCCTTTGGGAGGGATTTTCCTGTCAGGGAGGGGAGTTGTGGCTCCCTCCAGGCGATTTCCCCCTTCTTCACCACCCCACCAGGGTGGCTCCGGTTCCAATCAGAATACTCCAGCAAGCGAGCTCAGGTGAAACCATGCACAATCATGGATTCTGTACCAACACCAACTGAGGAACAAACCAGAAGTTTCAACATTCAGACAGTATTAAGCAGATACCCTTTCTGCCACTAAGGAGGCATTTGATTCCTGGCCCAATCCCATGGAGAAAAGCAAATTTTCAGAAACTAATAAGAGTCAGAGCCATTGATGTAGTTCCAGTAAGGGTGTAAACAGCTAGATTCTGCAATATGATAAGATAAGATAATTATCTGAATCATCTTGAGAGGCAGCTGTAATAATCATTCTAGAAGAAATTCATGCATTAGTGCAGAATTTCCTAAATAACAGTCAGAAGTGATGAACCATCCAAAGTTAATGAAAAAGAAGGGATGAAAATGTAACAAATCCTGGCTGCTGCAACAATATATGCTTCCATGGGGAATTTTGAACCCACCCTTAAATACAAATTTGCTCTTTTTAGAGGAAATACAATCAGAATAGCTCTGATTTATTATCCAGACCAGCATTTTTAAAAATCCAACCTCAAATGCATTACTTTTTAATTTTTTCCACAACTATCCCATTATTTCTTCCAGGTTTACTGAAAAGTTTAATAAGATGTTATTTGTATTATTATTAATAATATTAGACAAAATAGTAGAAAAGGAAGAATCTAAAGTACTCTGGTACTTTTAGAATTCGAACAGATAAGTACCTATCATATAACATCCCAAATTTAGCAATTTTCAATAAGAAAGTTTGAATAGTGGATATGGCAATACTTAGAAAAAGCAAAAAAGGAAGTGAAAGAAATGGAGGAGATGACAAAGCAAAACAAACTAAAGATTTGCAAATAGAACAAAAAGCAAAAACAGTACCAGTAATGAAAGGTGCTTTGAGTGCAATCCCAAAACCTCTGCAGGCTCACTTGAAGACCATTGACATGGATTGACTCTTAGTCAATTGCAAAAGGTAGTTTTACAGGAACAGCTTACATCCTGCAATGATAACTTTAACACCTTCAAACATCAAAGTCTGCCTATCCCAGATCCTTGGGAAGGATTCTATAGGTAGATAAAAATACCATATTCAATTTGAACATCTTGCTGTCCAGGCAACCAACCATAAAAAATAACATTTTCCATATTTTGGGGACATCAATGAAACCTTCTAGAGCAGTTCTTACAATATTCAATAGTATGAAAAGTGAATTTTTGCACAGACCAAACTATCAAACTATTTTTTTTCCTCCAAGGAAACATTGGAACTTCTGTAGTATTTCGTCCTTTCAACTCTGCCTAACCAGACCATCAAATTAAAAACTTATAAATTTCAGCTAAAACAAACAGGATCATATATGTGTATTCTTATTCATCTTGAATTTTCTTCACTTTCAGTAGCAGCTGAGCAATGTATCCAAAAGCTAGTGAAAGTTAGGACATTACTTACAATACAATATTGCATTTTCCAGCTGTGCCACAAGGATTTAAAATAATGCATCAGTAATCTGATTGAGGTTTTAGAGATGAAGGAACATAGATATGAAGAAATAAAGTGGTAACATTTGTTGAATTTTTCGTCCCATTACGTTATGAGAAATGTATATGTTTCAGCTCTAAATATAAAATATACATATTGTTTTCATTCACTATTCCAGTGACTGTGGAGAATTTCAAAGCCAAAATATGATTTATTTTAACACATATCTGTAGAGATTACTAGCAAGTCTATGGATTTATAGGAAACTGCCTTATTATAATTGATTTATCTAGATCAAGATGACTGACAGGAGCTTCTACATAGATCTTTCTGATTAGTCTGGTTAGCCATTGATCTTGGGACGTAGATCACAGATTCAATCACAGCTTCACAGTTTCTATTCTTTTTTTTTAAAGCACCCTTACTGGAATCTTTGGCTGTCTTGGCTAGGAATTCAGGGAGCTGGAATTTTAACACAATCAAAAGATATCAATTTATTATAATCTGCCTTAAGTAACTCTTAAGAAATTAAGCTTTAGTTTTTTCCTGACTATAAGCCTTCTTTGCAGATTATACTCTGCATTGGGTTACAAAACTTGTTTTCTGCACCTTTCATTTGAGTATATTTAATGATAGTTCCATGCTACTCTCTTTTGGTTTCATATTAAAAGATTCAGAGTAGAGACAATTTACAGGGATTCATTATGAGTGACATCAATGAGGAGGAGGAGGATCTTTTGAAAAACAAAGGCTTGGTAAAGGTCATTGTTACAAAATACGACTGAAAGAGGTAATGTGATGAAAGATTGAGAAAATGAGAATACTCACACATTGGGGTTATTTTTAATATGAGTGGCAACTGTTTAATAGATTCATATTGTAATTTTAGATATCTGCATGAGCACCTCCTTAATTACATCTGATTTGGGAAAAAATATTGTGAAATCTGACTTGGTTAGTACTTTGATGGAAACTATCAGGGAATACAAGGGCTGTAGAAATTAGTAGGAAGTGAAATCAAATAAATAAATAAATGACTCCTAGAAGAAGGCAGTAGCAAATTATTGTTATACTATTGATGACAAAATGACATG
This sequence comes from Bungarus multicinctus, assembly GCA_023653725.1. NCBI lineage: Eukaryota > Metazoa > Chordata > Lepidosauria > Squamata > Elapidae > Bungarus > Bungarus multicinctus. The sequence continues at coordinate 91,929,831 of CM042838.1, read as the reverse complement.
AACAAGTCCCTGAAATCATAAGGAATTGTGCTCAATGCAAATAGATTTTAAATTACTGTATTCCTTTCTATACAGATGTAAAACCATTTGAACACAGTAATTTGTAAGGGGAGTCAGTAGGATTATGCTCCCTGAAACTATATAATCTGGTATAGTATAATATGGAAAATATTATTTGTAAATGGATTGGGGATTTTTTTCTTATGACTTTTGTAACTGTTGAATATAAATTCTGAATTCTACATGACTTTCTGACTTTATTTAAAATTTTCATTCCAATTTAAGCAAAGGTAATTTCTTCCTGTACCATTGTACATGTAATATATTCCCTTATCCTTCTGTACATCAAGCACAAAATTTTTTAAAAAGTTATGGGGGCGGGGGAAAGGCTTATATAATCAAAGAATGATCAAAAGTTCTCCCATGAAATCTATGATTTCTGTTTTATGTTGATAGAATAATAGAATGCCTATGATAGCTGCATAAAAATGAGATGGCTTTTCAGAAAAGTGAGAACCATTTTTAGAAGAAAATATAGAAATCAGTCTCTTACAGTCAGTTGGAAAATCAATCTTTTATTTTTAGTTATTTCTGTTTATTAACTTGTTTACTGGTTGGCTTAGTTCCCCCCTTCCTATCATTTTGCCTTCCAAATAGCAACCAACCATCACATCCCTGTGGCTTTATTGCACATCCCTAATAAGTTCCATATATCCTTCCTGCAAAATTACTTCTCCTAAATTAGACAGTTTAATCAAACATGATTCCTGGAGATTTATGAAAGAAAAAAAAAGAATGGCAAAATCATCTATATAATTTTTCCCCAATAATATTCCATTTAGTTTAGAAACTTTCCATAAAAATGAGTAGGCAAAGAATACATCAAATAGTATGACAGAGCTAATATCTAGTTAGGCAGCCCTTAACTTGGAGGATGGTGAAGTACATGAACATTTTCAGTTCTGCTTGTAAAAGAAGACCGTTGCATTGAACATGGATATAAAAACAAAAAGATGGATCATGGAAAAGAAAAATAACTCAATATCCACTGTTAGGGTTTACTTAAGAACCCAAATGGTTGGTTTACCATATATGGCTGTAAACCATAATGTCTCATTGCAATTACTGAAGCCAGGATCCTGATTGGCTGCAAGAAGCAGGCTTACTATAAAGCAGGAAGCCAGAGAGCACCTCTCTCTCTCCATTGCTGTATTTGAGCTCCGGTGTTGCTATTTTGCTTGCTGATTATCCTGGTTAGCTTCTACTGTATTGTTTGCTTAACTGTGTATGACTTATTGAACTACTGCTTGACATTGAATATTGGACTATGCCTATATCTTGTATATAAAACCTTTACCTTTATACCCTTTACCTTTTGTGATTGTGTAACTTTCTGAACATTGCTACATCTTTGCACACTGCCTTTGTTTGTTACGTAATCCTTGTTACCAAGGACACTCTGCTAATACTTATCATCCACAATAAAGCAATACCTATTGAGACCATCCAAACTGGCACAAAAGTTCAATTTTTCAAACCCTTACCTCCCCCCCCCCGGCCCAAAAAAAAAAAAAAAAAATCAGGCAACATGGATTATAAACATGGATTCCTGTAATCACAGAAATACATGCAGTCCTTGAGTTACACAAGTAATGGACCCTACTCATTCCATTGTAAACCAAGAATTAATGGAAGTGAAATCAAGAATTAATGGAAGTGAATCTCCTACCTTGAACAAGATCACTCCTTGCTTTAACCCACCCATTTGATAATCTAATGCAAGGCTTGTTATGAGTACAAGAGATATCTGGGGGGGAGGATGGGGGGCTAGCGATGGAACAGGCCACCTGCTTAAGATCACCCAAGGTTTTCCCCAAGCCACAGATACCTCATTCTCTCTCCCCTGGGGTCCACACAATTGCTTCCCCCCCATCCTGCCGTACCGGGTGACTTACCTTATGAAGATCTGTCTCCTCTCCAGCCTGTTTTTTTGTCTGCTTCCCCTTTTCTTGTCAGGAAAGGGCTTGATGATGCCTTTGGGGATGAAAAAGGAGGCTCAGACACCTGCATGCATCCTTCCAGCCTTTTCTCTTGCTGGAAATCCATTTGATGAGGTCTTCGGGGATGAAAAATGAGGCCTGGAGGCCCACCTCCGGGCCTCTTTTTTCATCCCCAGAGACCTTATCAAGCCTTTTCCTGATGAGAAAGGAGGAAGCAGGCAAAGAAACAAGCTGGAGAAGAGACAGATCTTCATAAAATGAGGCCTCCAGAGGTGAAAAAGGATATCTGGCAAACAGATCTCTAGCAAGAAAAGAGCCCCGAAAAGATGTGTGTGGGCCTCCAGGCCTCCTTTCTTTCTTTCTTTATTTTTAAAAAAGTTTTTATTTTTTAAGACAAACATATACATAAAAACATAAAACCATCTTCCATTTTATATACATACAGTGTGTCAGTTGGTTACAAATCTTTTGTGCTATCCTTTTGTAGTCATTACTCACAGTTTATATAAATTTTCACATTGTCAAACTAACATATGCTTATATATTTATCAGTTATTAATCATCCATGACCAAACTATTTATTACATCATTTTATACAAGATATTCCAAATTTTGTTTTGAAATTTATATTGTAATTTCATCCAATGGTTATATATGTCTATATTATATTTTATATCAATCTATTAAACTTCTATTACAAAATTATCTAATCAATTACATTACCATGTCTTTCTGTCCAGCTATTGATAAAACAAATCCCATATCATATAAAATTGTTTATCTTCTTGTTCTCTAATTTCAAATGTCAATTTACTCATTTCAGCACAGTCCATAATTTTATTAATAATTTCCTCCTGCATAGGTATTTTATCATTTTTCCAATTCTTAGCAAATACAATTCTAGCTGCTGTTAAACATTTACAATCAAATATTTCAGCTCTTTATTGTATATTTCTGGTATAATTCCCAATAAAAAGGTCTCTGGTTTAAAGTCTATGTGTTGTTTTATCAGTTTTTCCAACCATGTGTGGATTTTAGTCCAATATTTTTTTGCATCCGAACATGTCCACCACATATGGTAATATGAACCAGGTATCTGATGACATTTCCAGCATTTATCCGATTTGTTCTTAAACATTCTTGCGATTCTCATCAGGGTAGATGCCACCTGTAAAACATCTTATACAAATTTTCTTTATATGCAGTTGACATTGTCATTTTATAATTTTGAGACCACAATTTTTGCCATTTCTCTAGGTCAATCCTATATCCAAAATTTTTCCCCAAGCAATCATTGTTTCTTTAACTTGTTCTTCCAGGCCTCCTTTCTCATGAGCAAATTGAGGATTGTGTCCCTGTAGGCTTTGGCAGCCTTTTTCAAAAAGCCTTGCCAGTAGGAACAGAGTTTCAGAGATAGGCATCTGCCTTCCCAAGCTCTGGTGTCAACAAAGACTCTGGTGCCAAAGCCTACAGGAATACAATCTCCCTGTAGGCTTCAGCAAGGAAACGACAAACAGAGAGAAGGCCTGAAGGCTTCCCTAGGTTTGCGAATCTCCAGACCTCAATTCACAGAGAATAGAGGCCTAAAGTGCAATATCATGTGAGATCAGTAGCACGAGATGTTTCGCTACTGATCTCACATAATCTTGCACTATGTTAGACCTCTGTTCCCTGCAATTGCACTGAAAACCTGAAGCAATGAATCAGGCAAATAAACCACTGCAGAGAAGAGATATTTGCAAGTATCAAGGCTCTGACTAATGAACTCAAGAAAATCAGAACTCTGAAACTTGGCTTCTTCTCAAAGGTCTTCTTTAATGATCTATTTAATCATCATATCAGCACATGGAAAGCTAAATCTAAAGCTTTCCTGTGGTTTTAGTATAATTAAACTAGGAAATAATCCCATTCTCAAAGTGTCACATTGGCTAATTAAGTTAATTGGTGGTGTGATGACCCGGGGCGTGGCATAAAGGCAACACAGTGAAATAAGCAAGAAATGTCCCTTTAATATCTCCAACTTTACCCCCAATGTCCAGGTTACCTTCGGCTGGAGAAAAAGCTTTCCCAAGAACAGTCTTTAAGTGGAGGAATTTCAGTCATAAAACAAAGTACATACAAACTGTAAATAAAAATCCACACAAACCATGCTGCAGTAATTAACTTGACAGGGCAGGAGAAGAAATTGCAGACTTGAAAGCCCAGCAAAACGTACACAGTTGAGAAGACGTCAGGAACACAAATAAGCCTCAACAATACCAGACAATTCACGATTTGCTCCCAACAACTTTGCTATGTGCAGCTTCCTTTTTTAAACACTGTGTTCCCAGCTGCAGCTAATAAAGGGAATCAGGGCCCTTTCCTCCCCCTGTAAGCCACACAACTCATGCTGCTCCCTTCTCCATTCCTCCCTGCCCCAGGATGAAGAGGGAATGAGCCTGAGTTTTCCTCCAAATTCCCTCCCCCTTGCTCTACCACTCCTCTGCTCTGCCCAGCCAGCCTTTGCCCTTCCCCAGGTTCTTCCACAACCAACAGAGCCACACTCCCATTCCCTGTTAGCTGCTCGCCCTCCCACCCCGAATCACAAGTTCCTTTTGGAAAGTGGAAAAGGGAGCTGGACGTTACAAGCTTCACCTATTCTTTCCTAAAATCTCAATACATTATCCAAATTCAGCCACTGAAAGTTTCCTGTCTCTTCTCTTTCTCAGTGTGCTGGAGAACTGCCTGGAGCCAAAGATCCATGGATGATCCACTATGTAATAACAAGGTTGCCTTAAACTTAATACTTGATATTTTTCGAATCAAAAGAGTTTCACTGCCCCCTTTCAACTGATTTTAAAATGATAATTGTGCAAATAATTAGCACATTTAAGGGACAACAGTAGGATGAGATTCTTTTCTTTTGAAGCTAAAATAATGTGGCAAAGAAGCAGCTGAAAGCTAACAAAGGCTTGCACAGTGGGAGGTTTGTACCAGCAAACAGCAATTCACACCTGTTAATTACTGCAAACAGGCTTACAGACTGAATTTGTCATGACATTTATCTATTGTTTATAGGCAATCATGATCACCTAAGTTCTTCCCATAATGATCAGACCATCACCAGACTTCAAGCAAATTAGTTGTCTTGTACAAGTCAATAAATTCCCAATGACATTTATGAGGAAAAAAACAACTTCCGTGGAACATCTCCTGCTCAGTGAAAACAAGAGTTTGAATACTCAGTAGATACAAGAGAGACTTAAAAAAGCCAATTGGCCAGAGAGATAAATATCCTGCATCAGCACAAGCACACTTACAATGTCACACAACAGTTACTGCATGTGAGAAGGACAAGTAGGGAAGGAAATGTTCCTCTGCCACTGCTGTTGATGGTGTGCCAACATTTGAACATCATAATTTTATTTATGTGTTCATTTCTCCCCCACCCCCACCCCCCCCAAAAAAAAAAAAGATGAGAAAGATTTTGCTTTCAGGATAAATTAGTGGATTCCTTATGAGCAACAGAAAATTGATATCACATTTCCTGTTGTCTTAGCCATAAATTTAAATTCTAAACCTGACTCAAAGGATGTATCTTAAGGGGTAGGGTAAGAGTGGAAAAAAAAATTTAAGCATAAATACACATATATCTATTTACTGCTCTAATACATTACATCTATCTATCTATCTATCTATCTATCTATCTATCTATCTATCTATCTATCTATCTATCTATCTATCTATCTCTATCTCTATCTCTATCTCTATCTCTATCTCTATCTCTATCTCTATCTATCTATCTATCTATCTATCTATCTATCTATCTATCTATCTATCTATCTATATAAGTTTCACATTGTTATATAATACATTAACATCAATTTCATGATGCTAATTGGTACTGGAAACATTTAATTAATAATCTGTACAAGGCCATCTGAATATTAAATTAAACAAATCTCAATTGAATTTTCACTGAAGTGTTTTATTTTCTGATGTAGTTTTTTTTTTCCAGTTGCTGAAATGGACTATATTTTCCAGGTTTTAAAGAAGATTATGACTTGGAATGTAAAAGGGTTACATGGTAAATAACATGAATTAATGAAAGAAAAATTGATGCAACTTATTGAGTATCTGTGAAATGAAATGAAATGAAATGAAAGGGAATGTTACAACAAAATGATTCCGAATGAAAATAGTTGGTCTTATAGGATGGAGTTGATTTAGACTAGAGTCATTCCATTCTGTTGTCAAAAAAAAAAAATCTTAGCATCTTTAAGATGGTTGAATTCTTGAAATTGGAATTCTCATCCCAAATAAGTCACTTATCTAAAGATTTGTATAATCAACATATAAACTATTCAATAGATTGTGTACAAAACTGGGTTTCTTGGTACAATTGGTATTGAAATAGACTAGTAGAATTGAAAGCATCACCTAGCAGAAGGATGGAATGAGGAAGTGTTCCCAATCTTTCTTTTATTCAGTAATCCTAGACAGGAATGAAGTAATGTAAGGGGAGTGCATTGTAAGGGGCACAATTGTACTTATCGTAACTGTCCTATTGTCCCATTTATTCATACCTATTTCATGTTTATACTTATACCTGTTATCCTGTAAGTGATTGAAAAATCAAATAAATAAGTAAAATAAAAAATAATATATATCATTTCATTCATTTTGTGTGTGTGTGTATGTGTGTGTGTGTGTTTGTGTATTCATCACTTCACTTCTTATGTATATTTACAACAAGAACAAAAATGATTCACTCCTCAGGTTTGCAAATGGACAGGAGAAATATTTTTAATTATTCACAGCTATAAATATAAAATTGTACTAAATAAATTGGAACCCATTATTAATAATAAAAAGCAAGCAGTCTTTTTAGTATCTATTTCTGTTCCTAGGTTTTGCCACCTGCTTTTATTCAACTTAGAGCAAATATGGTACCATACTGTTTGATGCAGTAACATAGGTTACATATTATTACATCATATTGTTTGTGTTGAATTGTCTCAAAGCGGTTTATAAGAATCAAAACATGTATGTGATTCCTTGGTCCCTGATTAATTGCTATCTTTTGTTATTTGTTGGTATTATTTATCTTGTTTCTTGTTTTGGTCTTTGTTTTATTGCACACTGCTCAAAGTTGTATTACTTGAGTTGGATAGCCATATAAATATTTTATATATATATAAATAAACCAATTAAATAAAAATGTCATGAAGCGTTATCCTTTCAAACCCGCTGCCACCACCACAATTAATATATTTTTTAAAAATGTTCATATAAAAGAGTTTCTAACAATAAGACAAAATCCAGAGTGACCAGAAACCATTGTTAGCACCTTATTGCTTCTTCAAAGAAAATTCCTTTTACAATCTGAAAAGCCAAACCTCAGAGGAGACATTCTTTCACAATGTTGGAGCAATGAAAATATATATATACTGTGGTTCTTAAGAAATCTGTGCAGATTTGCTTATAAGCTCTCTCTCATACAGTGTGGTTCTAAACAGTCCCTCCCCGGAAGATCTTGTAGGATGGACAAATCCTGCAGGGATGAGGGGGACTGAACTCTTTAGTCTTTATAAGGAACTATAAATAGATACTGTAGATATCAGCAGTTTAAATTGGATTTGGTAACCTTCTTGTATCCAGTGCGCTATCCTCACCCTGGTGTTACACTGCTGAGTTGTTTAAAATCTACTAGCAGCTTTGCTGCTGCATTTCAAACAAGTTGTACTTTCTGAACTCATTTAAAAGGCAGTCCTATGTAGAGTTCATGTCAGTGGTCTAGACATAGGGTGATGAGGGCTTGAATTTCTGTTGTAGGGGGTTCCCAGTTCAAGAAGACCTGCAACCTGACCTGATCTACATTTAGAACTGAAGTTGGAATTGAGAAAGAACCATATAGATTAGCTACAAACAATATATCTAAGGCTCAGTTTGAGCTGCTTTTTCCCATCCAGTCCCTTGATTCAGAACATTGCATCTCTAACCTCATTTGAAATAGGAATATACAATTGAAAATCTTAAGCCTACTGATGATACCTCACCCATCTCCTCTATGATATGATTTTTTTTTTAATTTATTTAACATTTATATACCGCCCTTCTCCCGAAGGACTCAGGGCGGTGCACAGCCAGATCTACCCCAATACATATACAAAAGTTAAAATAAGATTAAATAGTTTAGGCTGTTAAAATTAACAAATCAACCCTCCCCCTTAATATAATTAAAAACCCTAAATTTAAAACCAAATTAAAAGGAGACAAGATTAAAATCTCATGTCAGCCCAGGCCAGCCTGCTCGAAGAGCCAGGTTTTTAACACACGCCTGAAGGTTCTCAGGTCCGTGCTGGTACGTATCTCTGGTGGCAGACTATTCCAGAGGGCAGGGGCCCCCACAGAGAAGGCCCTATTCCTGGGGGCCACCAGACGACACATAGAGACCGACGGCACCCGGAGAAGGCCCTCCCTGTGGGAACGCACTGGTCTGCTGGAAATCACCGGCAGAATGCGGTCCTGCAGGTAGCCTGGCCCAATGCCATGGATCGCTTTAAAGGTCAAAACTAGAACCTTAAAGCGAACCCGGAAAGCCACCGGCAACCAATGCAGCTCGCGCAGGAGAGGCGTCACATGGGAGCTACGCGACGCCCCCATGATCACCTGCGCGGCCGCATTTTGCACCAGTTGGAGTCTCCGAGTGCTCCCCACAGGGAGCCCCATGTAGAGAGCGTTACAGTAATCCAGGCGAGAGGTGACAAGGGCATGAGTGACCATACGCAGGGCGTCCCGATCCAGGAAGGGCCGCAACTGGTAAATCAGGCGAACCTGATAAAACGCCCCCCTGGAGACGGCCGCAATGTGGTGTTCTAAAGACAGCCGTGCATCCAGGAGGACACCCAGATTGTGAGCCCTCCCTGTAGGGGGCAGAATTTCTCCCCCAATAGCCAGCGAAGGTGTCAGCTGGCTATATCGGGGCGCCGGGAACCACAGCCATTCAGTCTTGGATGGGTTAAGTTGGAGCCTGTTCCCGCCCATCCAATTCCACACGGCCCCCAGGCACCGGGACATAGCCTCCACAGCATTGTTGGGGTGGTCTGGGGTGGAGATGTACAACTGGGTGTCATCTGCATACAGATGGCACCGCACCCCAAGACCACGGATGATCTCGCCCAACGGCTTTACATAAATGTTGAACAAGAGAGGGGAGAGGACCGACCCCTGAGGCACCCCACAGATAAGGAGCCTAGAGGTGGACCTCTCCCCCCCCCGCCAACACAAATTGCGAGCGGCTGGAGAGGAAGGAGGAGAACCATCGTAAGACAGTTCCCCCAATCCCCAACCCCTCCAGCCGCCGCAATAAGATACTATGGTCGATAGTATCAAAAGCCGCTGAGAGATCTAATAGGACCCGGGCCCTCCAGAGATCATCGACCAACGCGACCAATGCTGTTTCGGTACTATGACCGGGCCTGAAGCCCAATTGGAATGGATCGAGGTAAGCTGCTTCCTCCAGGTACTGAGGGAGCTGACATGCCACCACACTCTCAACAACCTTCACTAAAAAAGGAAGGTTGGAGACTGGACGATAGTTGTTTAAAACAGCCGGGTCCAGGGAAGGCTTCTTGAGGAGGGGCCACACCACCGCCATTTTCAGGGAAGTATGGAGCGGCCATTGTAGTCACCTTGTCAACTTTCAAAATGACTCTAACTGAAGCCATATTTTTTGTTTCGATTCTTAGTTGCCATACCTAAGAGGGGAAGGGGTCTTATGGAATATAGAAATTTTTTCCTCCAATGTGCCAGACATAACAAAGATAAAGCTCCTGAGAACCAAGGCCAAATCAGCATGCCCTAGCAAAGGCAGGAAGGGAATACTGAGAAGTTCATCACCTGCTTGGTTGGCTGACGTGACCTGTGACATAAGAGGTGTATCTTTAATTATACTATTTTTTAATTATACTAAAAAGTGTTGATTTCATCTCTGACCATTACGATATAATATGATATGATAGAAACCCTCCTATACTACCACCTCTTACAATACTAGGCAATACAGTATCAACAGTAGATAACACAGTATCAACAGTAGAGACCTTCAAATTTCTAGGTTCTACTATATCACATGACCTAAAATGGACATCTAACATCAAAAACGTCATCAAAAAAGCACAACAAAGAATGTTCTTTCTGTTCCAACTCAGAAAGCTCAAACTGCCCAAAGAACTGCTAATACAGTTCTACAAAGGAATTATTGAGTCTATCATCTGCACCTTTATAACTGTCTGATTTGGTTCTGCAACCCAACAGAACAGACACAGACTTCAGAGGATAATTAGGACTGCAGAAAAAACAATTACTACCCTCCTGCCTTTAATTAAGGACCTGTATATTGCACGAGTCAAAAAGAGGGCTGTGAAAATATTCACAGACCCCTCACATCCCAGACATAAACTGTTTCAACTCTTTCCCTCAAAACAATGCTATAGAGAACTGCATACCAAAACAACTAGACACAAAAACAGTTTTTCCCTGAAAGCCATCACTCTGCTAAACAAATAATTCCCTCAACACTGTTCAACTATTACAAAGTCTGCACTACTATTACTGCTAATCTTCTCATCACTCCTTATCACCCAACCCCTCCCACTTGTGATTGTAGGACTGTAAGTTTGTCCCTTGTATCCTTACGATTTATATTGACCATTTCCTAGTATGATTTGATTGTTGATTGTACCCTATGACTATCATTAAGTGTTGTACGTTATGATTCTTGATTCTTAACGAATGTATCTTTTCCTTATATATGCTGAGAGTATTTACACCAAGACAAATTCCTTGTATGTCCAATCACGGCCAATAAACTATTCTATTCTATTCTATTCTGTTCTGTTCTGTTCTGTTCTGTTCTATGATGTACCCAATAAACAGGATTTTTAAAAGGAGACCTGGTGGATGATGTATACCAATGCTTCAAGAAAATGACATCACTCTCTCAACCAATGAGACATTTATATCACACAACCACAAACATAATCTGAATTGAATTGTATATACTTCAATTATCTTCTCGAAGAGCTGCACTGATTCCATTCCAATCATCTGATACCAAGAACCCTATCCATTTCATAGAATCCCCTATGGTTTCAAAAGATATTACTCCAGTCATTTGCAAGGCTGTTTATTTGATTTGTGAAATACAATAACTACTGAAATGAAAACTGACTAATATTTGTACTTAAATCAGTTCCTTTTGAAACAACTGTTCACAGTATATTTCTTCATTAAATATGTAGACATTTTTCCTTCTTGGTCCTTTGAAATTCTCCCCTATTTTATCTAGAGTGTTATTTCCATTTGTTGTAAAGGTTAATCAAGGACAAATACTGAGTTAATTTTAAAAATTCAAAAGTATTAATACCCCTGAGTTAGCTTAAAAATATGCAGAATTCATTTGTTCTTAGGTATGTTTATTTTCAATTAAAAAGCGGCCTGGTTTGGTTTAGCTGTATCTGTCCTTATGTTGTTTTCAGGTAAGAAAAAACTTTAAGTAGATTCCCTTCCAACATCTTATTGACAAATTAAGATTGAAATATTTGTGTCACTTACACAAGGCAAACACATCAGAACAATCCAGTGGAATATTGAATAATATGATGTGCCTCTGGCACAGATGCTTGAAAGAAATGGAAATCCCCCATGTACCTTGTACTTCAATTTCCCCAGCAAGGGGCAGAAAAGAGAAGCATCTTCCTGATCCAAATTGATGACCAATTTCTGCCGTATAGTATGAAGACAGATGACTTGTCATTTTATCCAAGATGCTGTCAAATTCCTTCTCATTTAAATGTCAAATTCCAATTTCACATCTTCATTTTCTACCTGGCACTAATTTCCATCTATCTAAGAAAATCTATTTCATTTGACTTATATGCATGAAATCATGATGCCAGACACTGCTTATTAACTTTTCTGACTATGCATTCTGAACCCAGCTGTGGAAGGCAAGTTTTAAAATAACCCCCTCAATTCCGTATACTCAAATTCAACTTTGTAGGCTGTCATTCACCCTGATGTCTATTTATAAACATGTACTGCATCAATCTACAAAGTACTAAATTAGCTTTATTGACCACTAAGCCAATGGAGTGCATTAAGTTTCATTTTTTACTTTATAATTCTGAAATATATCATACTTCAACCTAAGGCCATTACTACAAATGTACTCTATGTTTGGAGCAAGTTTGCAGGTCTGATTATTATACTGAACAGAATATTAGACCTGGACCATGAAATTCTAATTCAAGGCTTTCTCTACAGTGGTGCCTTCTTTATGGAACATCCTCCCTCATGGCTTTTGGAAAACAATTAAGATTTCATTCTTTCCCCAGGCATTGGGCCAGAATGAAGCTGAGCCCAGGGCAGGTAAACCTGGGAAAGAAATATTATAGTACCTTAATTGTCTGCAATGGTTTTAATTTTTTGTTTTGTTTTATATGTTGTTGTGAGTGACCCATGGTTATGTTGTATAATATGAGCAGGCATATAAATATTTGTAGAACCTCTATGTCTGCTTATTCACAGTTAGCCTAGGCAGCTCAGAGTAAACAGTAAAAACAGCAGTATGAAACACAGCATATCCTTCCCACCAAAGAGCAATAGCAGCCCATATGGCTGATCCAATGACTCAACCTCATCCTATATTAACCACATCTTCATGCATTTGTAAAGGCCTAAAATGGCTCCAAATCTTGGGTAGGAGGCTGTTCTAAACAGCCAGACCAGTTATGCAGAATGCACACCTCCCAAAACTCATTAGATTATATTTCATGAAATATACCTGGAGCACAATCCTAACTATATCTATCTCTTGGAAAAACAATCCCACAAATAACCTGTCCCTGTGTCATTCAGTGCTTTAAGTGTGATAACCTGTACCTTGATTTGTGCAGGAAAGCAACTTGAAATTAGTGCAGCTTATACAATAGCAGTGCAACATGAGCAAATCATGGGGTGCCCCAATTGCATGCACTGCTGCATTTTGAGAAAGTTGAAGATTCTGGATTATCTTCAAGAGCAGCTCCATGTAGTTTTATAGTTAAAAATAAGCAAAAGCCAATCAATATTAAAAGAAAAGACACTCATAAGCTGGCATTATAAAGAACCATTGACACAGTGGGAGATGGTTCTACACCAACTTTTCAAGGACTTGTGGAAGGCCGGAAGGGCTAAAGTTAATTTGATCTCTGAAGGAATGATTTTTCACAGGGCAGTTTCTACTGTAGAAAAGGTTGCTTTCTGGGCTGCATCAGCCAACATTCCTGATCCAACAAGACCTGGAACATGCCCTGTTGGATTGAATAGAATGGCTAGAAACAACTGGAAAAATATGGTTCTGTAAGTAACCTGGTTTCAATCCATGAACAGTTTGAAAGGTGACTAACCAGCACCTTAAATTGCATCCAGAAGCAAATTGGTAACCAATTCAATTTATGCAGCAATGGTGTCACAAGTGCTGAATAACTAATGTCATTAGTTGCCTATGCCACCACATTCCGCATCAGCTGAAGTTCCCGGCTCCTAGGACAACCTCATATAGAGTAGACTGTAATCATTTGGAGATCATTAAGCCATGAGCAGGATCCCCTGGTCCATGAATGAACACAATCGATGTCCAATCTAACATGTGCAAAAGCTCTTAAGGAGGAACTGCAAAAACAGGAGGGCTAGCAAAGTGTGCTCTGGCTTTGTCCAAGGCAGTGCCACCCCAGATGGGGTGGAAGATTCCCAGAACCAGGAGGTCAAAAAGATCCCAAACCACTCAATTTTACTTGGGTTAAACTGTACCTTATTGTAGCCCAGTAGGCCATTGCAGCTTCCAGGTTCTGAGACAGAAGCTCTATACAGCATCACTCTAGTGATCTGATATCAGTATTTTAGGAAACCAAATTTATGAATGTTAATGCTATTTTTATTATAAGGTTGTAATAACAGAGTAGTGCAAGTCTGAATGAGCTTCCTCCTTTCCTCCTGTCATCTATGTGAGAATTAGAGAAGATCTTGTCTGAAACATTCATTTGGATTACAATTTTGCCACAGCTTCATATTTCTTTTATGCAAGCATTTTCTTGGTAGCAGCTCTTCCTTTTGTTTGTTAAGACCTTCTACCCATTACAACTGGTATAGAAATATAAAGTTGGCTATCATTTGCATACTGGTGATATATCACTCCAAAATTTCTATACAACTGGTATAGAAATATAAAGTTGGCTATCATTTGCATACTGGTGATATATCACTCCAAATGAACATAGAACTCAGAATAATAGAGTTAGAAGGGATTTTAGAGGTCTTCTATTCCAAGCAGACAAATTTCAGACAAATTCAGACCATTTCAGACAAATGGTTGTTCAGTCTCTTTTGAAAGCCTCCAGTGATAGAGCACAATAATCCCTGAAGGCAATCCATTCCACTGATTGATTGATTCATCATCGTTAGGAAATTTTCTTAGTTCTAAATGGCTTCTCTCCTTGGCTACTTTTGAACTGTTATTTCTTGTCTTGCGCTTTGGTGCTTTAGAAAATAGTTTGACCCACTTATCTTTGTAGCCCCTCAAATATTGGAACAGTACTATCACGTCACCCTTAGTCCTTTGTTTCATTAGACTATTTATTTATTTATTTATTTATTTGTTTGTTTGTTTGTTCCTTTGTTTATTTATTTGTTTATTTATTTAATTGATTTGTCAATCTCTTACAAGATAATAGGTATAAGTATAAACATAGTTTTGAATACATCAAATGGATACATATAAGAAAAATAAAAAAGAAACAATAGGACAGGGGAGCACCCGGAGACTCCAACTGGTGCAAAATGCGGCCGCGCGGGTGATTATGGGGGCGTCGCATAGCTCCCCTGTGACGCCTCTCCTGCGCAAGCTGCATTGGTTGCCGGTGGCTTTCCGGGTTCACTTTAAGGTTCTAGTTTTGACCTTTAAAGCGATCCATGGCATTGGGCCAGGCTACCTGCAGGACCGTGTTCTGCCGGTGATCTCCAACAGACCGGTGCGTTCCCACAGGGAGGGCCTTCTCCGGGTGCCGTCGGCCTCTATGTGTCGTCTGGCGGCCCCCAGGAACAGGGCCTTCTCTGTGGGGGCCCCTGCCCTCTGGAATAGTCTGCCACCTGAGATACATACCAGCACGGACCTGAGGACCTTCAGGCGTGTGTTAAAAACCTGGCTCTTCGAGCAGGCTGGCCTGGGCTGACATGAGATTTTAATTGTCTCCTTTTAATTTGAATTTTAAATGTGGGGTTTTAATATGTCCGGGGGGAGGGTTGGTTTTTAATTCTAACAGCCCACTATTTAATTTCATTTTAACTTTTGTATATGTATTGGGGTAGATTTGGCTATGCACCGCCCTGAGTCCTTCGGGAGAAGGGCGGTATATAAATGTTAAAAATAAATAAATAAATAAATAAATAAATAAATAAATAAATAAATAAATAAATAAATAAATAAATAAATAAATAAATAAATAAATAAATGGTAGGCACCTTGGTGCATTTATGCACGCCCTTACAGACATCATAGGAAAGGGGAGAGGTCAATAGTAGACAGTTTAAGGTTGAAGTACTAGACATACTAGACTAGACATACTCAATTCCTATAATCCTTATTTGTATGTTTTAGCCTCTATTCCTCTAATCATTTTTGTTGCTCTTCTCTTTACTCACTGGTTGGATACTAATGCAGTGGCTTTAGTATGTAATTGTTAAGCAGGAGAGGAGAAAGTAAAAACACTGTGGTGTCCCACAAAGGAGGTCCCCCTCCCAATCAGTATGAATTGGAACAGATCTCAGAGGAAGGAGGAAAATCAACACCATATAGTGCTGCCAAACCCCAATTTCCTCAGATGACTTTCAGTGGTACTGAAGACCACTGAGAGATCACGAACAGTCAGTATGAATGTTCTATCCCCATACCATTCCTTCCAGTGATCATCCAAGTAATGCTGTATCATTTTGTTAATTTAGAATTGTCAAATGGTTTTCATTTTAAGAGTATTTGCGGCTCAGTGGTAAATTATATAAATGGTATATAGAAAATTCACAATTCATACTCTTTAATTATGGTCCAAATCCAAGTGAGGGGTTTTGAAAAAAGTAAGTGGAGTTGTTCCTATGAGTATTGCCAACTGTTTCACTTCCATGACTACAATTATCAGTTTTGCATGGGTTGATCTAAAGCCTATTGCATCCAGTAAGCCCCATAGCCTACTACGGGACAATTGAATGTATTAAATGGAAAAACAACTATCAATCTGTTTTAGTCTGCTCTTTCTTTTTAATTTTAGCTATCCTAAATAGAGCTGAGTCAGCTGGTTATAGCTTGTATTAAATACTGTAAAAGTAATTGGCATTCCTACTCCTATCATAAAAGAAGGGGAAAATTGACCTACATGTATATACACACATGTCATATATTGACATAAAGTTTATATATATATATATACTTACCATTCCACTTCTTTAACAATAATAACTAAGGATACAAGAAGACTGAATGTTTAATCCAATACTACAAGAGTCAGACAAAACACCAGTTCTGTAAATGCTTCTGTCTAGTTGACATTTTAGCAATAAGAGATCTTATGATTCAGTGTCATTGAAGCTTAACTTTTACAGTAATTTAATAAATCATTACTTGGGGATAAAGAGAAACAGCAAACTGAAACAAACACTGTTGTCTTACTAGTAGTTAAGTCTGATTTAATCCTACATATGGGATAGAAACATATTAGGAATAACACATTTGTCCAAGTACTTTGCTATATTGTACTGAAGGTGCTAAAAGATTGTTACAAGTCTGAGACTGATAAGAGGGAACTATTTGCAGTTCCATGTTATGTCCTCGTTCTTCTTGACTTTTCATGTCATTGGTGGCTATTGTTGAGTGATCATTCTCCATTCTCAATCTACCCTTTCAATGATAACAAGCTAAATTGAAAAATCCTTAGTCTTCTCATTTTACAAGGCAGCTGCTTCATTGTGCTTTGTGTTCAAGGAGAACTTCTATTTTATTTCTTTCTAGGTGACAGAAGGCATTTCTTTATAAGGGAAAAAAACAGACTTTTTAAAAAGGAATCAAAATGAATGTAACCCAAGAGTAGCCAAAGTAGCAAAATAAAATAATCAAATTAACACATGGATTTAGACTTATTTACTTCTTTATTTTTAATCCACCTGCATTGCAAGGTTATTTTGAAAGATTATGTAAAATATTTTTTAAAATGTATCAGAAATATCACAAAAGAGAAAAGCATTCATGAATATCTACCAGCATCCTGCTTCTAAAAATTAACAATGATTAGTCTTTCTGCCACATATATGATTGTTTAAATAAAAACAGCATTTTACTGTACATGAAAAATTCTGAACAAGGTTTGATTATATACAATTATTCCCTAAACAGACTAACTAGAAGATGGCAATTATAATTCAATTGGATATTTTTGATTAGCTCTTAGGACATATGTTCTTAATGTCTGATGATGCTCCATAAGAAATCATCATAAATCCAATAAAATGTTGTCAAATCTTTATGATTGGTGACTGGGATTAGGGTGGAGGCCAGATAATTTTATGGAGAGACATAATTCCAAAGAGTTGAAACTGTGATAAGAAAAACTCACTTTTTCCCCATCAAACTGACAAAGTTTAATCAATGAAATATGCTGACACCCCCATTTTATAGGAGCTATAGAAGACAGGTAGTCCCTAAATATCCAAGACCTATGTGTGTGTGCATCCATTGTAGATTGGCAATTAGAAGAAAATTAGTACTATTTTCATTTTAGAAATTTTTAATTTTCATATTAATCTGTGTGCATATTATATTATACAAATAATATGAAATTCATTTAAATTGTCAGCTTTTATAACTTGTGCAATTTATAAATACCCATGATCACATATTTGCTCACTAACATGGTTGTCTGAAAGATATTGGACCTTGATTGCAAATTGTATGAGTGGTGTATACTCAGAATCAATTGACTGCTAACAAATACAGGAATAAAAGTCTAGAAGCAGCTTTAGAGAGCCAGCAAACTCAGTTTTCATCCCAATAAAACAAAAGTGCCATGGTTGGGAAAACCTAAGAAACTGAATTTAGTTATGGGACTATAATTGTCTTGAAGGATCAAGTATATAGCTTGGAGACATTTTAGGAAAGGTATTATCTAAAATAGTCCAGGAGTCATCAGTTTATAGAAATATCTTTTTATCAGATTTAGCTTCTATCAGTTTCAAGTTGATTTTCTATTTCCATTCCTGTTGGAATAGAAAATAACCAGGGATTTGTAAAAGTAATTTATTCCTGAAGACATTGAGTACTTTCAATTCATTCAACACAGAGCTCTCCCTGAAATAGATTTGGAAGATTACAATATTTGAGAATGCAGCTGCATGTAAAAAAGTTGTTCTGATCCCCTTGCACCTGAAATGAAAATAAACAAGATTTAAAAACTGTTGGAAAATTGTCACCACCTCCCCTTCCCAATTTTACAGGGAGGAATTTCAGAATAGTTAAATATGCTAAACAGATTTTGCAAAGTACACACATACTTTTCTCTCAAAATTACAATAGTTTCTTTTCTCTCTAAGATTAGTCCTCTTGGGTTTTGATGGTATAGAAGTCCTTTCATTAGATCTATTTTTTGAAGATGTAACATGCCGTGGCAGTTTATATGTTCACCTCATCAACTGCTGGGATGTTCCACTTAGTTAGCCACAGTCACTCAATGATCCTGCAAAATCAGTGGTGTAGAGGGAAATGTCTCTTTTTGCAAGCTATTATTCATGTAGATCTATACCTCACCAAGACCCAGAAAGTAAAATGTCCTCTTCAAACTTCTTTTTTTATTTCTTATATTTTTGAAGGGAGTAGGGTAGAACTGCAGGTAAGGAGGAGAAGGAGAAGAAAGAGATAAAAGAGAGAGGGGGCAGATTGACTGTTTTTAAAAATAACTCCACTGTGAATTTATATAAATCTTCATAATGACAGAAAACATTATGCTGGTTGTGTAGTATCAGAATTTGCAATCCATCATTGCAAATTCTCGGTTCCGCCGCCTGGTCGTTGCCGGTTGGCGGCCCCGAGGGTACGGGCCTTCTCTGTGGGGGCTCCCTCCTGTGGAACGATTTGCCCCGGAGATACGGGCCATTACCGACGTTCAGACCTTCCGGCGCGCAGTAAAGACCCTGTTTTTTCAACAGGCCGGCCTGGCCCAGTAATGATTTTAGGGTTTTTAATAATTAGGTATCTTAAATTTTTAAATTTTAAATTTGTATTAGTTTTATATTTTAAATTGTATTTCGGCCTCTGATGAAATTGTTTTAATCTGTTTTTAATTGTATATATTGTTTGTTTTTAGTTGGCTGTGCGCCGCCCCGAGTCCCTTTTTTGGGAGAGGGGGCGGTATAGAAATTTAATAAATAAATAAATCATAGTTCAAGAAAAAATGGTTCTTAAAGAAGAAACAGAATTCCATTCTTCTTATTCACCTCAGAACAGGTTTTTACCTGACTAAACTATTGGATTTGGGAGGTTTCTCACTTGATTTATTGTGAATCTCAAATCAAGAAGACAGAAAACCTGCTTCTCTGAAGGAAAGTAGCCAGTTGAGCTGGCAGAAGATCAGTCAGTTTTGGTTAACTCTAATCTGGACTCAAAAGAAAAAGAAAACTAAGCTGATTGTTTATCACTTTTAAAACTCTACATAACTAAATTAGTGTGGATGAAGGGATAATTTGGATCGCAAGTCTTAGGTATTAAGTCAATGTTCTGATGCTTTGGATTTTTTAAATGTGGATTTGAAAACCCTTATGACTGAATTATATCAAGATTTTGATATCAACTTGCTATTGATATGGAATCAGCTTCAATAGTAAATAAAACTTTTCATGGTAAATTTACCCATTTACAGTTCTACCTGAGAAATAATTTATAATTATTACATATAATATTCTGCAGCTTGGGGCTCTATGGGAGGTCAGATCACAACAAGCACGGATGATTATGTGCCATCAAGTCAATATAGGTTTTCTCTATGATGTTTTATCCCCAATGTGGTCCCTCAGGTCTTCCAATAATTTATTCATAGCCATTGTAATCCCCACAAGTACATATTAATCTCACCTGCATGATTATGAAATTGTGCATTTGTCATCATTTTGGTGTCATTGTAATAGGCCCGTGATGGCGGACCTATGGCACATGTACTGGAATTGGCATGCGGAGCCATTTCTGCAGTCATGCAAGCTGTAGCCATAGCTCAGTTCCACTGTGCATGCGCATATGCCTCCCACCAGCCAGCTGACTTTCGGGTATCTGCTGCACATGCATGGGGGTGGGGGGAGTGTGGGATGTCCCCCACACATGTGCAGGGGGGTGTCTTGCATGCATTGCACTATGGGTGCATGCACACTTTTGGCATGTGACAACAAAAAGATTAGCCATCACTGTAATAGGCCATTCCTGCTAATCAAGATCAGCTCACAATAGCCTTTAATATGTGAAATTATTTTACTAAAATCCAGCTCAATGGATATCAAGGTATGAGGGGATAAGTAGATAAAGAAGTTCAAAATTGAAATTGAAATTGCTGGTCATCTTAAAGTCATCTTAAAATGCTCATACCATTACTGTAAGACCTTTGAGATCTATAGTATCAAGTAATGCTTTGGATATACAGTATTATGATGATAGATTCTCTTGAAAGATAAACTAGCAAAAACATTTTAAGGAATCTGTGGTGGAATATGGACCAGAGTTGCAGGACAGAGGGGCTCTTTCCCAGTGAGCAAAGACACCAAAAAACTTGGAATCTTTAGTATACAGAGAGCGAAGGTGCGCTCCATTAGGACTTTGCAGGGTATATCTAATAGCTGTGCAGATAAGTGCTTTAGTCTGATACAATTTCTGTCTACATGAGCAAGGAACAATTAAAAATACTACCCAGGAATAACTCCCTCTTCATTCTTGGTTCCTTGGGTCTGATAGAACCTGCCTCCACAGAGTTCAGAAGGAAAATCTTATTTAGTGAAATATGTTCTCTATTAAATACTTTTGTTTGTGTGTGTGTATATCCCTCAGTACTAATGTGGTTAAAAAGGAGTGCTGAAGTTGTGAGATATTCCTTGCTGTGGGGTTATTGAATTAAATGGTTGCCATATTTTCTTTAACATTTCCTTTCTTCCCCCAACCCTTTTAGATTAGTTTAGTTTGATATGGAGAAGGACAAGTATACCATTTTGTATTTTCAGTATAGCCATCCAAAAGTTCCAGTCCTAGCAAATATTTGGCTCTTAAGAGTTTTTTTTAAAAATAAATGTCAGTTTTCTAGTTTTTCTTTAAATCCCCTTCCCCCTGTTCAAGTTATTATATTTGTGGCTTTTTTTCTTTTAAATTTATATTTGCTGATTATTGTTTGTTTTTTTGAACAACAGGGGAAACCACTTTTGAAAATCTTACCAAGATAACTGCAAGAACTAGACCAGGCAGTCATTAGGAATTAACCCTGTAGTCAAAGACATCTATTTATACATATATGTATTGCACACACATACTATTTCAATAAATGTATTCCATTTGTCAATTATTATGGCTCTGCTAAGGAATACCAAGACATATCAGAAAAGTGCTTCAAACATCTTTTTACTGTAGCTGTGAATTAATTATGAATAGAGATTTTAATCAAATTTTAGATCCATTATTAGATCACAATACTAAACCATCCAAATTTAATTTGCATAGATGAAAACCCTTGCCAGCTCATGATTAGAATTAAATTTGAAAAATTTCTATGGAGAACTTCTAAATCTTTTGCAATGAGAATATTTTCCCTTTTTCAATTCCATGATACTTAATTATATTTTAATCAAATCCATGGATAAATGTATTATATATTCTACTGCAATATTTGATCTTCCTCCATAGCAATGACAAAGATTGTAAGAACAATGCCCCTTTTTTCAAGGTGGTATAGAAATAGTTATTCAAGGTTCTGTTTCTTTTTAATAAAACACATGAAACAGGAGCTATAAGATATTTTATTATAATTAGGTATTCTGCAAATATAGTAGTAATTTGGCTTCATGGCATATATTTGAAGTCATTAGATAACCTGCATGGAAAAAATAAAAACAAAGAAAAAAAAAGAAAAAAACTCGATGAACTTTTGAGATTACAAGCAAGATAATCTATACCAAATCATATAAAAGTTTTAATTGTGCTAAACAAACAGAAACTTACTTCCCAATTTTCACTTTATACAGGGATATGAAGAAATTATATAATTGATACTCATTGAATTATATAAAGCAAAACAACATTGAAAAGAGAAAATCAAGTTAGTTTCCTGACTGAAACGATAAAATATTATTTCTACTACTGAGGACAATGTAGCTACATTATACATAAATTTTGATTCAATAGATCCAATGCTGGAATTTGTAATATTGAATCAAATATAACTAAAAATAAAACTAATCATTTTCAAAAAATATATTTTTCCTAGCTGTACTTTTAACTCTCCTCCCCATTAAATCTGTAAAATAAAATCTATCTCCTAATAGCAATCCCATTAAGTGGTATGAGATATATATATTATTGATTTTTTTGCTTAGTATTATTGGGGGCTTTTTAATTTTTTTTTTTTAAAGTAAAAGCTCTTTAAGTGATTCGTATGTAACTGATTTTGAAAGGCTAGTAGAAATCATGTTGACTATGGTTAACTTCCTTGGTAGATGTGAATACCAAATTATTGACAGCATGCAGATTATAGATAATATTACTCACATATCATCCACCTACAGGATGCAATCTGATTTTATAAAAGTTGAGAAACTTCTAATAATATTACATGATTAATCAATATTTTGAATATGCATTGAGAAAAGTTAAAATGAGCAGTGAAGTTTCAAAGGTGCTTTTTCAAAATGCAACCTTTTCTTAAAGGGTGCAATTGATTGAATTGATTTTTCACATTTTGAATAGAGGGGACCACTGGTTGGAAAGAGGGGTAAAAGAATCCATCTATGTTAGAATTGAACACCCTCCAGAGCAGTGGTGAGATTCAAAAGATTTTACTACCGGTTCTGTGGGTGTGGCTTGGTGGGCATGGCAGGAGAAGGATACTGTAAAATTTCCAGTCAGAGGAGGTATTTGTCATTTCTCTGAGCTACTCAAAATTTCCGCTATCGGTTCTCCAGAACTGATCAGAACCTGCTGAATACCACCTCTGCTCCAGAGGGGAAAGAATAAAGCACCACCTATCTCCAGTTTACAATGCAACCCTTGAAGCAGTTCCAAGAAGATTCCACAACCAATTGCACCTGATTCAGGTGATCCTTTTTTTTTTCAATAATTTTTTTTATTTTTATATTTAAAAAAAAATCTTTTTTGGTGAACAATGTGGTTCAAGGTTTTTATATTTCAATACAAACATGACCATAATTACATATTCATCTTTAATATTCAATTTCATTTCATATTATAACATTCCATTTTCCTTTAAATTTTCTCAACTATTCTTATATTCATTACATTTACTTTATCCAATTCCAATTCATATCATAACTTATTTGATTTTTCTTTAAATATTCTCATATCTTGTTTTACAATATTATATAAGATTCTTATTCTATTTCTATATTCATTACACATATTTACTTTTATCTGTCATATTTGCAATTTTATCATATACTATTACTCATTCATTGTTCAATAGGTTCCATCCTAATTCTAATAATCCAAAAGTTCTCCCTCAATTCAAGTTTGCCACCACTTTGCTCCATACACTCCCTCAGTTTATTCTCTTTAATTCCTTATGAAGATTTACCATAATATAGTAATTTTTAATTATTACATTCTACATTAATAACAATAATCTCCTAACTACTAAATATCCCATATGCATCATATATTCTGCATGGTATTCCTTTTTCTTAATTACATTCTAAATCATTTATTTATTTTAAAAAAAATACTCTATTCAATTAATTTTAGAAACTGATAAGTCCATTACAATTCTCATAACTCATTTTAGCTTTATTCATCACTTTATTAGATGTCAATTAATACACATATAATAATTCCTATTCTTCTAGCTATTGTCTCTTATCCTCCTGACTATATAATTTATTTCACTTTTGTTTGCTTTTAGCTTCCCATTTCTCTTAATTCCCCCCTTTTTTCCTTTTCCTTTTTTCTCTCCATTTCTTATTCCAATTATTTATTTTATCCTCCTCCCTGTCTTGATTTTTCCTCTGTAATTCCATCTTCTGCTGTTTCCTTTTCCTTTGGTTAATTTTCCAAACAATTCTCCCTTTGATTATCACATCAAACCTCAAATTTTTAACTTTAATTCTCCCCCCACCGCCCTGTTTTAATGTTTGCTGTTCCACTTGATCTTTAAGGCTAGTTTCCTCTTTATTTAACTCCTCCCCCTCTGGTTCTCTTTGTTCTTCTTCAATGTGTGTCACCATTTCTAGTTTTTGTAGTATAATAGTGCACATTTCCAAGATTTCTTTCATCATTTCCCTCATATTTTGTTCCAAACATTAAATCTCCCATTTTGTACACTTCTTTTTAGATAATAGATAACAGATAATAAGGGACCTTGTAGGTCATCTAGTCCAACACCTCACCCAAGCGGGAGACCCAACAACATTTCTGACAAATTGCAGTCCAATCTCTCCTTGAAAGTTTCAAGTGATGACACTCCCACAACTTCTAGGGGCAAGCTGTTCTATGGTTGATTGTTCTCACTGTCAGAAAGTTTCTCCTTATTTCCAGATTCAATCTCTCCTTTTCCATCCATTATTCCTTGCCTGGCCTACAGGTGCTTTAGAAAATAGCTTGACCCCCACTCCTCTCTGTGGCAGTTCCTCAAATATTGGAAGACTGCTATCATGTCTCCCCATGTCCTTCTCTTCACTAGACTAGACATGTCCAGTTCCTGTAATGGTTCTTCATATGTTTTAGTCTCCAGTCCCCTAATCATCCTGGTTGCTCTTCTCTGTACTTTTTCTAGAGTCTCAACATCTTTTTATAATGTGGTGACCAAAACTGAATGCAGTATTCTAGGTGTGGTCTTACTAAGGCTTTATAGAGTGGTATTAGTACCTCACTTGATCTCGATTGTATCCCTCTGTTAATGCAATTTAGAATTACATTAATTTTTTTGGCTGCTGCTGCACACTGCTGGCTCATATTTAGCTGGTTGTCTACTAAGATTCTAAGATCCCTTTCACAGTTACTGCTATTGAGCCTGGTTTCACCCAGTCTATATGTATACTTTTGTTTTTTCTTGCCTAGATGTAGGACTTTACTTTTCTCTACATTGAATTTCATTTTGTTAGATACTGCTCTTCTTTTTTCTTTTTCCCCTTTCTTTAATATTTATGTCCAATCCAATTTTTACAACAAGCATCTTTTATATTTAATTTCAACAGTCAGTATCCATAAATCTTTGTTTCCACGTTCCTTCTGTTAATTTCTTTTCCAACTTTTTCCCAAAGTCACCAAATAATCCCAGGGCAATTTCTTCATATATCTTTTTTCCTTGTAGTATTCTAATATTTAACTTTTCAGGGTTTTTATTTTATTGTAATGGAATTCCTTTTATTTCTTTTCAAATTCCAATTTTAAAAAGACCAAGCACTTTTCAGAGTCGCTAAAATGTTTCTTTTACCATTAGGTGGTACTCTCAGTTCTGTTTCCACGTTCCATCCTTTCTTTTCACTTTTTCCTTTTTTTAAAGCTGTTATTAATTTCACTAATTCCAATTATTAGCTATTATTTCTTTTTAACACATTCAATTCCAGCATTTCATTATGTTTATTTAGTGCCAAAATCCAAATAATTATCCAGTTTTACTGATAATGATATCAACCTTCTCTTCTGAAGTTTACCATTATTTGTATAATTGTTTTATCAGTCATTCTATTAAAAAGAGGATTTTTACTTATATGAATTGCTTTAAATATTTTTAAATATGCCAGATAGGTTGGTTTATAATTTATATAAATAGTTATGATGTTTGTGATGAGTTTATGGTAAAAGATAATTGCTGTAAAAATTAATATGAAAATTTAAGGATTGGTAAAATATTTTTTATTATTTTATTAATTTGTATAAAAACTTTAAAGGTATTTTGAATACTTCTAAGTAAACATATTGATCTTGAAATAGTATTCATTTTAATCACATAACTTTGAGTTTTATTTTGTGTTTAATTTGGTCATTTTAATTCCATTAGGAAATTTAATTTATTTGTATGAGGTGGATTCACAAGATTTAAGTTTTGCATCCACTTGTTTGTTATAATGGCATTACAAAATTCAGTACAATTCAGTACCATTAAAGATGAAGATATACTTTTGAGTTATATTCCGAAAAGTATTAATACATACAAGTAATATGAAAATCCAAGGATAACAGTCTTAGATTATAAATTGTATTATAAATGTTTACCAGTTTATCATGTGGTAATTGAACAATGGAATTGAAAGCTTGATCAGTATTATTTCATATGATCAGGCACAATAATGGTTTAAAATTTGGTGCATTGTTTATGAGAGTGTATGTGTATAGATACACATATAGACAAACTAATTTGACACACAGAAACAGAAAACTGGATGCAGTATCCACTATCCACCATACATAATCAGATTGCAAGATCACAGGCAAGTAGTCAGATGAGAAAACTCATTGGTAGCCTCACATTTCAATGAACAAGGACACACTGTCAACCCTGAAGCTAACCTGAGTGAAGCCATTTTGAGGCTTCAGTGTGGCCACACTGGAACTGAGGATAGGGAGGGGAAAATAGAGATAGCTGGGTTTTGTAGCCAAAACAAAATATGTTCTCTTGGGAACCAAGGGCATTGCTATGGGTGGTCAGAAAGAGCAGGAGTAAAGTTACTAGGCAACTGGACAGCACCATATGACTGATTGTTTGGGGAAAGGGGAAAATATTTACTTTTAATTAGGTGAAAACTGTGGGAACATTGAGAGTCAGTTTTCACCAGCCTGTGCCAATATGATATGTCCAATAAAACTATTCTTTGAAGAACCTACCTACCTCAGAGTTCTGTTTGCTATGGGTGTATTACTTGGAACTCTGACACACACATTCACAGCAACTAAGATCATTGATTATGCAGTTACAAAGACAGCCAGGGAAATGATTGAAGTCTGGGAAATGGGCTCCTTGTCAGTTAACATAAGTGCTGATTAAAATCAAATACTTATCAAATACTTATGAGCCGAGGACTTGGCAGCACAAGGAAATGACAACCAATCACCAGCCATCAATAATACATCAATCAGCCAATAGGAAGGCACCACATAAATACAACACATAGAACAGCCCAAAGCATGAATTCCCATAGAGAAAAATTCCCTGAAGATGGGCTCTAGAATAAATCCAAAAGCTTGGAAGAGTAAATTTCTGGTTCCAATGACTGATCCAAATTCAATATTGCATCGTTATCCTGGGACACATATATTTGCTTTCATTTATGGTTTGTCATTGTTCATTTTAGGGATGAATGTGTGTGACTGGCTCAAGGTAATGTATCTGATTTTGTGCTATGGTGAGACTCCCAGTTTATAGCTGGTGCCTTAACCACTACCACCAAATGATTCTCACATCTAATCTCAAATACAGTTTCCAAAAACACCAAAAGTAATATGCCTGTTGGTCAGATCTCATATTGAATTCTACATCCAGTTCTGTACAGAACTAACTGGAAGAAACACAAAGAGCAACAAGGAAAATCAAGGGAATATAAACTAAATTTTGTCAGTGACAGAGTGATTCAGCCTTGATAAAAGATGACTGAACTCTTTAAATACACACCAATGGCCATATTCTGTTCTCTGTCATCCAATCTGAGTAAAGGGCATGAAAGAATGGATTTCAATTACAGGAAAGTAAATTCCAACTGAATGTTGGCAGATACTTTTTAATGGTATCAACAGTTTGAAAATAGGAGCAATTATATCTGAGAGCTAGTGATTTCCTCCTCATTGAATTTGTTCAAGCACAGACCTTTGCTGGGAGCTTTTCATTTAATTCTTCTACTGAGCAGGGATTTGGATCTGATGTCTTCTTCCAAGTCTCCAATTTACTAATTTTATCCAATTATTATATTGTAATTTAAGGGAGGAGGGAAATAAAGTACAAACAGTATTTCAGATAGATTTAACTGTTCTAAACATTTAAAGAAAATCTCTGGGACTCATAATTAAATTAAACTTCTTAAAAATAACTTTTAAAGAATCAGAATCTTTTCAAGTCCTTTCCAGTCTTTAGATTATACATTGAGAAACATGACAGTTAAATGGTTCTAAACTAATTTAAATTTCTAGCATTCTGTAGTTTGTGAATTTGTAGAAGATGAACCGTAAAACAGGTTCACCGGAGGTAAGATATACTCTTTGAGCTAATCTGTGATCCTTAAAGTGCCTATTTACTTTAGTGGGTATCATTCAAATTCAAATTTATATTATGAAAATGTACATATTAAGTTCAATGACACAAACCATTTTACTTTTAATTTATTATATATATTTAATTTATAGTGTGTGTGTGTGTGTAAGAATATTATATATATAGAAGTAAACAAACTGAAATTAAAATTAATATTATATAGAGCTAAATTATAATTTTAAGTTAATGAAGAAAACCATTACTCTAAAGAACAGTAAATTGTCTCTCCAACATTAACAATAATATAAATTTTAAAACATATTTAACAGACCTGTCTTAAATTTATATCCAAATTTAAATCCTATCAAAATACTTATCAGTAATTTGCAGTTTGCTGAAATGACTGGTTGATAACATGCACATATGGTTCTTCCATCTAGTATCAATGTGGTTGGGACAAATAAGGGTTTTATATGCTTTTCTATTAAAAAATCAAAGACCACAGGTAAAGGAAAATAACCACCTGAATATCCTCTTCTTTAAACACTACTTTCCTCCACAAAAGAAACACCTGGTGAAGTCAGCAGGCAAGGTATCCTATAGCTGAGAGATCACATCATGATAGTTTTCTTTTTTTCTTTTTGGAACTTATTTTCAGCTGTTCCATCAATTGTCTTAAGCGGTTTTGCTGCTATGTCCCTATTCTCTTTAAAAAGCTTTCCATGTACGTCTTTGTAGGCAGTGTGCAATCTCTCCTCTACTATGAGTAAATTATATGGCAATTCATCTTGTTATCTTTAATAAATGACAACTTTACAGAGTGCAAAGCATCTATTTCAGCCCTGACTTAAGGTTAGTGCACTAGATCACTACTAATCATTTATATTCTGTGTTCTGCTTTGCACTGGCTACTATCTAGTAATAGAAAGACACTTTAGGTCTTGATTATGAAGCTTTGCTTTGCTCCTTCTCACACATTTAATGAATGTGTGGATTTTGCAGCTCAACTCTCATGCCCCATGTATTCATTTTCTTCCAATTAAGTTTTTACTCTGTCTACAAATTTGTATATACATATCTCATCCTGTTTCCCATTTAACAGACCTTTTTGTGATACTAGTAGCATGTGACATAAGGTAACATAGATGCTTTTCATGTCATTCAGTTATCCAGAAAAAGGAATTGCAACTGAATTCCAAATCAAGAGTAACCCAGGCCAACCATTTTGCATGTTATCAAGAAGAAGGGTTTGACTGTGGTTATAGAATGGGCAAAGTCCTTTCTGCAAATGTTAAAGTACAATAGATTATGGATTATACCCAAGAGGAATCTAAGAATATATGAATGTTAGTTACCAGTGAAAGTCAGCAAGCATTGCTTTAATCATTTATCAAGAATGGAAAAGGGACATGGCAAGGGAAAGTATTACATGCCCACTACATTAAAGCCAAAAGCCAAAAAGGCAAAGGAGATAACAAGAAGACCTGGCTGTGGTTAAGAGCAGGAAAGTTGAAAGAGACAGTGGGAATAATTCTGGCTGCACAAGACTAAGCCTTAAGGACAAATATATGCAAAGACAGAATTGAGAAGATACCAATAGATATCAGATGCTGCCTTCTTCTGCAAAACTGAACAATGGACCACCTGATTAGCTGCTGCAAGAAGATCACACATATTGACTATAAACAAATGACAATGTAGCAGCAATAGTGCAAGCAAGAACTGGTGGGACCACAAAATAGACAAAGTATTTTTTTTTTAATGAAGACACTAAAGTATTTTGGGACTTTATAATTCAATCAGACAAGCACCTGCCACATAATACTTTGGTCTTAACAACTATCAATAAGAAAGACAAAAAAGTCTTGATAATAGACAGAACCTGGAGACAGAAAATAATACAAAAAGTGCTGGAGAAAATCTACAAAATACACAGACCTGCAAATAGAAATAGAACAATTGTAGCGAAAGAAAGCAAACAGAGTACCAATAGCAATAGGTTCTTTGGATCAATCCCAAAAACATCTGGAGCATCACTTGTACACTATCAGTTTTGACAAAATCAGCCAATTGCAAAAGGCAGCTTTTAATCCAAACAGCTTACATTCTGTGATGATATTTTCACACCATCAAGCAACTTCTGCCTATCCACTGTTCCTGGGAAGGACTTGATAGCTGGATAAAAATGCTAAATCCAGAATTAACTTCTGTCTGTGCAACCAGCCATAATAATAATATTCCATAAGGGAGCATCACTAAAAAATGTGCTATAGATAGGCAAATAAGTTGAAAGGAATAATCTTCAGGGAAGAAAATTTATTGCTTTTTCTTTTCTTTCATCACCCAGCCATCTACATGTTAAATGTTAAAATTAATTAACCACTTTTTCTTCCTTTTTTGTATATTATTTTTTTCTTTTTGTTGTTGTTGTTAGTGTTGAATGTGCTTTTGTTTTGTTTCATTTTGGTTTTTTTTTTTATGATAAAGCAATACATTTTTTTTTAAAGAAAAGAACATCCTTGATGGTGGCAGTAACAAGCCATCTCCATGTTATTTCCAAGAAACCACATGGATAAGTTAATGCTTTTTCAGCTTGAATGAATGAAAATCTTCAAAACTAAGCAGAATAAGAAAATTTTAATCTGTGACTGTTAAAAATTTTGGCAATTGATAACTCCTTGGTGATAATATGTGTTTTCTCCTGGGCCTGGATATGTCTTTATTCAAGTCTTTTCAACATTTATGTATTTTATTTATTTATTTAACATATTTATATACCACCCTTCTCCCAAAGGACTCAGGGCAGTATACAGCCAACCATAAAACTTTCTACAATTATAAAAGTTAAAAGAGAATTAAATATCCTAAGGCTGCTAAAATTATACCCTCCCCCAATAAATTAATAAAATTTATTAAAATCCCAATTTAAAACTCCAAATACTAAAATTACACTAAAAATCCCACTTCCGCCCAGGCTGGCCTGCTCAAAAAGCCAAGTTTTCAATGCACATCTGAAAGCCCTCAAGTCGGTGTTGTTGCGTAGCTCCGGAGGCAGACCATTCCAGAGGGTGGGAGCCCCCACAGAGAAGGCCCTATTTCTTGGGGTCACCAGGCGGCACATAGATGCTGTCGGCACCTGAAGAAGGCCCTCATGATTATGAATTCTACTACATGGAGGATCCTCAACTGTTATATCCATATGTAATTAGTGAGAGTACATTTCACTCACAGATTCATTGCTACTACTACAATGCTGCCAGATACAAGACTTTTGAACTATACAACTGCTCCTGTCTCTCTTTAATCCACAGCCTTCCTATCTCCTTCCCTAATGACTATAACTGAACTTAATAATGAACAATTTATTAATTGTCTCTGAATACCAGTTCTGGAGCTTGGAAAAAGGTTTGATAATTGGATTGGTTTTATCCCTCCCCAGATTTTTTTCTTTTAAGCGACCTTATGCCTACAAAGATATACAAAGGAAGAAGAAAAAAAGCCAGTAATGAAAGGCTGCCCCCAGTGTTAAGATAGAACTGGATAATTATAAGAAGCCACAAAGGGCTAATTGGCAATGAATTGTCATTAATTCTCCACCAATTCATATCCATCGAGTAAAATTGCTTACAGTTATATATCAAGAAGCAATACAATTTATTGACTTTACCAGGAAGGAACAATTATTTAATAGTGTTAGAAAGCAATATGGGGAAGAGAGGAAGGGCAGGAATCTTTTTGGGAAATATTTTTTTATTAATATTTTTTCAGCTAATTGCAGAAAATCACTCATTTTCCTGCATTCCAGAAAATAACTCATTTTCCTGCATTCGTAACATAAAGATATACCAAACACATGGTTGTTGAATAGCAAAAGATACATAGACACACATTGCACTGCATGATCAGAGACTACACTGAAGAACCCACAATGTTTAACTGTCATTGGATAATATTGGATTTTGTTGGTTATTTTAGGGGAGTTTTTCATAGTTATTAGTATTCTTCAAGGTATTCTCTTAAATTGTTGAGGAACTTCAGAGTCCTGTGCAAGAGATACTTCCTATGAAAGACATACTGTTACTTAGTATATGTCAGTCATCGCACCAGGAGAAAATATTACCACAAAAATATATTATCCGGACCACAAAAATCCAGATGATCTTGAAAATTATAGTTTCTGTATCTCTTTGATGCCATTTAGCCATCTGCATTTTTGCCACCCAGATATGTTTGCTGTCAATATACACCAGAAAACTTAATGTTTCAGACAAATAGATTTTGTAGTTTGTATATATTTTTGAACTTTGTGGAAATGGACATTTTGCTTAAAATATAGCTTTTTTTTTTTTTAAAGTGAGTTATTCAATAGCAGTATAATGTCTATTTGAACTGCTTCTAGTTCCTATTTTTCTTGTAATGACATATTTTCTTCAATTGTAAACTTGCTTACATGTTTTTGTTTTTAGCTAGCAAGTACTTAAGGCAGCTAAGAAATTAAAAACGGTGCAGGCTTGTCTTAGTTGCATGGATTTCTAGACTCTGCTTATGTGCTAGGATTAACTTCTTTGCTTGCTTAGATAAAGATGTGGCTTTCCTGTCTAGGAATTAATTGTCCATTGTGATGGCTGAAAGGAATCTAGATACTGAAGAAGTAGGGTAGGGTCTGCTCCTTGACTACATAAATAATATAAATATCAGTGGCATACATATTTGATTATTTATTTACATAAATACATAAATTTATGTATGAGTTTTATATCATTGTAGTATGCCTTACTTTAACTGTGTTGCTTCTGACACAAATAAACAAACAATAAATGGAATGTCAGAGATTCACACTGGCATGTGATTAAAAGGAGTTTGAAGTAGAGACAAAAAGTTCAATTAATTAAATCCAGGTTAAAACCAGGTTAAATCATTTGTTAATACCCAGGTTAGTGAATTCAATTGTTTCCTATATGATAAACTTATGATAAATTTTGTGTTTTTGCTATTTCTGTTCAAAGCTGGGATCTGCATTAAGCATTTCCTAGCACTGCAAATAGGAGTTGTTAACATGCAGATGGAGCCATATAATGCACAGGGATAGGACCAATATCTATCTATCTTCCTTTCTTTCTTTCTTTCTTTCTTTCTTTCTTTCTTTCTTTCTTTCTTTCTTTCTTTCTTTCTTCTTTCTTTCTTTCTTTCTTTCTTTCTTTCTTTCTTTCTTTCTTTCTTCTCTCTCTCTCTCTCTCCCCTTTATCTCATTCTCATTTTTCTGTATCATCTATCTCTATCATGTATCACTATTATCTGTCTGTCTGTCTGTCTGTCTGTCTGTCTGTCTGTCTGTCTATCTATCTATCTATCTATCTATCTATCTATCTATCTATCTATCTATCTATCTATAGTCTGTCTATCTATCTATTTTGAGGGCAGTTTTTTCTGTGCCTTTTCTGCTTCAAAATGCCTGGAAACTGGATTATGTATTATTCTGGGAAAAAAAATATGTTATTTAGAATAGAATAACAGAGGTCTTCTAGGCTAGCCCCCTGCCTGGGCAGGAAACCTTACACCATTTGAGACAAATGATTATCCAACATCTTTTTAAAAACTTCCAATGTCGGAGCATTCACAATTTCTGGAGGCAAGTTATTCCACTGATTAATTGTTCGAACTGTCAGGAAATTTCTCTTTAGTTCTAAGTTACTTCTCTCCTTGATTAGTTTCTACCCAC
Organism: Bungarus multicinctus; assembly: GCA_023653725.1. NCBI lineage: Eukaryota > Metazoa > Chordata > Lepidosauria > Squamata > Elapidae > Bungarus > Bungarus multicinctus. The sequence goes on along the minus strand of CM042838.1, from coordinate 91,895,620 downwards.
GCTTCTTTCCTGACCTCAGGTGCTTTGGAGAATAGCTTGACTCGGTCTTCTTTGTGGCAACTCCTGAGATATTGGAACACTTCTGTCATGTCTCCCCTAGTCCTTCTTTTTATTAGACTAGACATAGCCAGTTCCTGCAACCGTTCTTCATATGTTTTAGCCTTCAGTCCCCTAATCATCTTTGTTGTTCTTCTCTGCACTCTTTCTAGAGTCACAACATTTTTTTACATTGTGGTGTCCAAAAGTGGAAATATAAAGTGGTATTAACATTTCACGTGATCTTGATTCTATCCCTCTGTTTATCCAGCCTAGAAATGTGTTGGTTTTTTTGGCAGCTGCTGCACACTGCTGGCTCATATTTAAATGGTTGTCCACTAGGACTCTGAGATTCCCCTCACAGTTATTACAATTGAGCAAGGTACCACCTATATTGTATCTGTGCATGGTAGAAATCTCTGATCCTGGGAATGAAAAGGGATTTTTCAAAATACTGTCATTCAGATGGACATTTTCAAGCATCAAATAAACAATTAGCACTTTCTCCTTTTACTAAGGCTTCATGTTAAGTGCTCACTAATAAATGAAAGAAATAATAAAATAAAAAGTACACACAAATAATTTCTAAGATTCTGTAACTTGCTCTTTGCACCAAACCTGCCTATTCTAGCTCAGAGAGAATGTTGCTTTGTAGATTCTAAGCTTCTTTTAGGAGTTGTGCTACATGGTTGGAAGTGTCGGGAATGTAAAGTGGCTTTTATAAATATATATCTTATTTATTAAAGTGAGGTTTTGTTTTCATTTTTTTAAAAAAATGTATTATGTGTAATGTGATGTGCATGTTAAAAATTGAAAAACATAGTTTACTCAAACAATAATTATGCATTCATTGTTTGAATATACTTAATTTTTACACCATTTGGAAGAAAAAGCTGTTGAACTCTCAGAAATATAGTATGTCTCCATGTTTTTAGGGAGGCAAATAGAATAAAGGTAACATTGGGAACAGAATAAATCAACATTGTACTAAAAGCAGTCATGCATTCTGGATCATATGGAAAATACTAATTTTCAGGAAAGGATAAAGCTCAGAAAACAGATGAAAGTTGGTGTAAATCAGTTTCATTTTCTGAAATTTGATGTACTATCATTGCTAGCAGAATCTGTTTCTTCTGAGCCTTTTCTTTTTTCATTTTATCAATGTCATGGACTTCTGAAAGATAAAATGTGCCAGGAATGACACAACTTTTCTAATTTTCATATATTAATTTCAATATCTTCACTTTATGTATTTCTAAAAATATACAAGTTTCTTTATTATATTTACAGGTTTTGTACATTTTGTATTTTTTAAAAAAGTTCTTAAATTGAATAAAAATAAAAGCCCTTATTTTCCTAGAAAGTTTTCACTTTTTCCCCTGTTAGCCGGCCTATTTCCAATTAAATGGTATTTTAGAATTTTCCAAACTGTTCATATGATCACTCGAAATATTTGACTACCTGATCTTTCCTAAACTTAATTTTTATCTTTTCATATCAAAAAGAAACTTGAAGTTTTCTTACAGTAATGGCCAAAGTAATTCAAACAATAATTAATAGACTGTCTCTATTAATTAAGATCTATGACCTTTCAGTTTCAAAAAAATATAATATTTCCTGAGAAATTGAGATAATTACAATCTTAGCATAGACCACAAGACTAGTCTCCTAATTCGTGGAATCTTGGAGAGGTTTTATTTTATGTAATCTAAGGTTCATCTATTCTAATCAGACTCTGCTGGTAGGGTACAGAGGTGGTATTTAGCAAATTATGACCAGTTCTGGAGAACCAGTAGCAGAAATTTTGAGCAAATCCCACCTCTGACTGGAGATTTTACAGTATCCTTCCTCTGCCACGCCCACTAAGCCACGCTCACAGAACCAGTAGTAAAAAAATTTGAATCCCACCACTGGTGGGGTGGTGTAGGAACAGGGAATATTCTATAATAAACTCATAAAGGTAACAAGCAAATGGCTATCTTCTTCTATAGAAAGTAATATAAACATGTCACATGTAATACTAATGGCTTTTGTTTATCATAACCAAATAAAAATCAATTAGCTCCTACTACTGAATTCGTTGAAGGTACAAGATCAATCTTCCAAGACTTATTTATTACACTAATTTCTAATGAGCATATTTCTTCCAATTCTTTACTCTAAAAAAAATTACTATCCTCTCTAATATGAACAGGAAAAATAATGCCTGTTCATTCTTTTCTTGATATGTGCATTACTTTATTCATTTTTTTTTTAAAAAATATTATTAATTAAATTCTTATCAGTCATGTCTAGAGTATGTGAATAAAGAGCATGATGCAGTCAGTGCTGGCCAGAAAAAATATTTGGATTACTGTGTATAGATAAATCAGTGTATTGATATTTAAAAGTAACGATTGTGGAATGATTAGGGATCAAGTACTAGGTTATGGTTACAACTAACATGGAACAACTTTTCTAAAACAAACAAACTTAAAAGACAGAATTGGCATTGGGCAACATTTCAAAGAAAGGAAAAAGTTACATTTCCCCCTGCCATTATTAGACATATGAAAAGCAATTGTTTTGGAATGGTTCAATTCAATAATGAAAACATTAAAGAAAGGAATTATCATCTGTTTAGTGTATATTCCATACTTCAGTCTATCATAGACCTCCTCAAATTCATTATAAACTGGAGATGACTCTAACCCTATGTTGTGGTTAGCCAGCAGCAGGTGCAGACAGCTGAGGAGAGCGAGGACTCAGATGAGGGGCCAGGACCATTAGGGAGTAGACTGCTGCTTTCAGAGATTGTGGGGGCTAGCAGAAGTGGTGAGGAGGTTCCCAAAGAGCTTCTGCAAAGTGCGCTTGCATGCAGGATTGCTTGCAGGAAAGAGCAGCTACAACAGCATGGGTGACTTGGGATTAAGGCTGCAAGATAATGGCCCCTCCTTCAAGAAGATAAAAGCCAGCTGTGAAGCGAACATTCTTTGCAGGAAGCAAAGACATTTTGAAACTCACCCTTGTGGACATTACAGTATCTTTATTTGGTATTTAAAGACTCTTGTGTGTGAAATATTTCTTATCAGTGATTCTTGGCAGTCTTGCACAGTTTTGGCAAGGTTTGTGTTTATCAAAGTTAATTAGTTTGCAGCAGCCTTTTAACTGGGGATTCGTAAGACTCATTAAAAGGTTTCTGTTCCCTTTGGTTATTGTTTGTCTTATTGGAAAAGAGTTTGGGTCAGAACACCCTATCTTCTGCTCATAGCATACTGATGAGGCTGTTGTATTAGTTATAGCAATAGCACTTAGACTTTTATACCGCTTCACAGTGCTTTTCAGCCATCTCTAAGCGGTTTACAGAGTCAGCTCATTGCCCCCAACAATCTGGGTCTTCATTTTACTGACATCAAAAGGATGGAGGACTGAATCAACCGTGAGCCTGGTGAGATTTGAACTGCCAAATTCCAGGTATCCGGCAGTCAGCAGAAGTAACCACAGTACTGCATTCTCACCACTGCATCACTGCAGCTCTTATAGCTTAAGCTTTGATAGTCTTTGGGAGAAATCAGCATAACATGAAGCTTATGTACTGTACATAAAGAAAAAATAAAAGGAACTATGATTGACAGAGGGCCAGAGTGGGAAAGGATGCTTATATTAGATTTGTAATGCAGTCTTGTAATGTTAAATTATTTGAAATATTTGCAAATAAGACCAATGCTTTGCAATCATTAGTAAATGTTTTATTCCAGTTTCTTAAAAAAAAAAGTATTTTAGAATTCACGAGTGGAAGGGCAGAATTATAAACAGAATTTTATTTCAATACCATATCAAATATACATGTCTTACCCTCTTGAATCTTGATGTTGGACCATGCTAAATATCTACAGTCTTTAGAGATACACTGTACTATGACTGAGCTGCAAAACCCCACACAGCACTAGATGGCTGCAAAGAGAATCAGAAACTATATATCATATGTGTTCAGTAGACCTCTTCCACTATAAATCCCAAGCAGTGGCATGACCCATGAATACTAATATAGCTATAATTTACTGTTAGCTGCCCTATACACTTCGCCCAAAAGGAACTGATGATGATGACGACGATATACTTTACAGCTGTTACATATGACTAATAGTCATTAGTATATTCATCTACCAATTAATTCATCTAATCTACTTCTAATCCATATATGGTGGCTGCTATCACTACATTTAAAGAAAAAAGCATAACTGTTTCAATGTCCTATTTAATTTTTTAAAAAGCTTTTAAGTCTTATTTGCTTATTATGGAAGGTTTTATGAATGCATTAATCATAACAGCTGTTCTGATAGGCAGCTTGTTCAAAAAGTGTGGATATTTTGTAAATTATTGTTCATTTTTATAATATTGTTCTCTAAACAGGGTGGCAAAACAAAATCAGTGGAATCATCAAAGCCACATCTCTAGTATATTAGTGCATCATTCTTCACGCTATAGGTAATCTCCATGGTAAAGGTTAGAGACAGGATAAAGTAACTCTTGGAAGATAAATTAAGAACAGAGAAATGCAATTATTAAAATTATTATTATGCAGATTGTCATGTCAGGCAGGTTGAATAAATTAAAATAGTTGAACTTAGTAAAACTTCAGCAACCAATTATTAAAAGCAGAAATTTTGACAGCGTTGCTAATGATCTAACCACAAAAACTGGTGACTTTTTCCTACTATTTAAATTTTGAAAATATACAAATTGATAGATACTAATAGAAAAATAATTTATATAATTATACCTTCTTAATATTTCATATAACAAAATTATACTGATTTTACTGTGTAGAATTAAAAAAAACTTGTATCATTTTTTTATTTCATTTACAAATAAGTCTTTGCTCAAGATTCCTTCCTTTCCTCTCTTATATGAAAAGTCAGGCTCAGGTGACCTCATAAGAAAGTAATTTGTCACTTCATTCTTTCAGGATGGTTCATTCAACTTCATAATCTAGCACCAAGCCTAGGAATTTAAAAGCCAATTTTCTTAAAATTCATGTGCACCGATTGTGGAAGAAGAAGTGCTTGGTGCAATGAGGATGATCTCAAGAAACAGAAGATTATCTGAACCATCTTATTAATAACTTAGATTTATCATAAGATGAAAAATGTAAGGTCTTGAGGTTAACATTAGATTTTTAACTTGAATTGAATGAACATTAAAATATATTTGACAGATAAAATGCTTCAAACTCCTTTTCTTTGATGTATTTTATCTTTCTTGTTTCAGTGTCTGCATCTTTTTTTTTCATTTTGCTTGTGAATCTTTTTTTGAAGTTGTGAATCTCCCTACTCTTCATAGATCAATATTGTTCTTGGATAAACTTAGCATTAACTGGTGGATATGCAAAATGCAAATTTAATTAATGAATATATTTATTGAAAAAAAATCTGGTTTGTATATGAAAAGTAGTACACTAGGAAGATATCTAGTCTAAACTTTGAAAAAAATTGGTTGAAAAGTTTTATTACACCAAAAAAGATCTATCTATCTATCTATCTATCTATCTATCTATCTATCTATCTATCTATCTATCTATCTATCTATTAGAAAGCATGCAAATGCAAGCAGATAAATAGGTATCCTTTGGTGGAAAGATAACAGCAGTCTATGATGGAAATGTCTTCGGACAGTAATGGCTCAATGGCCTTGAAAGAAAGATGAGCACTGCCCACATGGTCTGCAATGACTAGCTGAGTAAAATCCTTTTTACAGAGCACAGCAGTAAAATAAACCATATGAGCTACTTCCATGCAAACCAAATGGTTGGTGTTCATAAGAATAATTCTATTCAGGTGAGCAAACTGTTCTTGTTTTGCTAGCATGCTTAAAGGAGCTGACCGTGCAGATCTAACCCTAAATTAGTGCATTCATTTTTCGCAGCAGCTGCATTGTCCTATCATGACAAAAGGTATGTGCAAAGTAGATGAAGATTGTATTCCCACTGCAGCCTTTTCCAAAGCAGCCATACGACAGAGTAAACACTAAGGTTCTTAAGTAACAGTACTCCCAGGCCCACAATACCATTAGACTTTGACATTTTGCCCATGTTGATGGTTATCTCAGGCATTTTATAGAAGTGTTTTAATCAACCAATTGCTCAAATGCAAAATATGAAAAAACAAAGAAAGAAAGAAATGCAAAGAAGGACCAGAAAGGAAAACTATCTTATCTGTAGTGGTTACTATGATAGAGAATTTGTGCAAAGTAGATGAAGATTTTATTTCCACTGTAGCATCTTTTGCAAAAACATTAATGCTTGATATATTTTCAGTACTGTTGGAATAACGCAGAGCACCTGAGTTTTCTTTTGTTTTGGTGTTTTAATTTTTTTAAAAAATCCCACTCCAAAAGCCAAAGCATTGTGTGATGCTTAATTGTATTATTTAGAGAAGGATGACTGGTAAGGAATAGTACAGCAGAGTGATTATTAAAAGGCATAAGTATAGTGGTGTTACAGTAATTGAAGCAACCTGGTTAAATGTCATCAGAGATTAATTATACTCTGAAATACTTATAACCTGCTATAGTTTTAACTAAGCATTTGAGTTTCTATCTAAGCAACTATTGGATATTAGCTCACTCATGATATAGTTCAAGAAGATATCTAGCTCCATACTCTTTCCCCCCTAATATCAAGCCTAATTTTATTCTCTTCAACTTTAAAGTTACTCCATTATTGTATATATTGATGACTAAAGCTCTGAGCTCACCTATGTAACATACTTCCAATATTATATTGAGCTGGAAATTAAAAATAAGGAGAGAGGGGAAAAAATATACATGTTACACAAAAAGAAAATGTAATGATAGCTGCTTAGAATAATAAATGCAAATATGCAGAAAATTTCACAGAGAAAATTGCACATAAATATCTGTAACCAGAATTAGAATGAACTGCATTTCTCTAAGGATAACACAATCTTATAATATTAAGCCCTGTTTATGTTTAAACATTCATTTACGTCTTTCCCAGAAATGTTTCACAATGGGATGAGGATCAAAGTTAAGACTCAAAATCTTCAGCCACCCAGCTCTTAGAATCTCATGTAATTCATCGTCTTAGTCTCAATGCATAATGGTCTGATAAGAAAAGTTCATTAAAAAGACTCCACATATGAGAAGAAACTCTTTTCCTATCAAGGCAGATTCCAAATATATGGATTTGGGGAGCTGAAATATGCTCTTCTGGAGGATGTGAAGTTTGGAAAATACCATTCTAGATGGTCTATTGCCTGCTAGGTGGAGCTTAGTTAGGGATAAGTGTTCTGTATTCCCAAGAGTTAAGTTCTTAACAGATGAAACCTTACTGGAACAATGTAAGTACACTTACCAGGGCCAGGTCGTAGTCTATCCAATAAAATTACTATAATTTCTGGATTCTTTTTGCATGATTGAACCTCTAGTTATTGACCTCAGGAGTGCTCTTGAAATATACCTAAGATTCTGATTCATTTTCATCCTGGCTTTAATTTGCTCCTAAATAATGACCAAATGTCCTAATTAGGAGTCATATGCTCCTTGACACACCTAAAATGAAATAGTCCAGTTCAAAATGGGTTTAATGGGTTTGACTTTTATCAAATATTTTATACTCTTTATTATACTGGTATATAGATGGGACACTGAGCTTGTCGATCAGAAAGGTCAGCAGTTCAATGATTTGAATTCCTAGCACCAGCGTAATGGAGTGAGTCTTGTTACTTGTCCCAGCTTTTGCCAACCTAGCAGTTTGAAAGCACGTAAAAATGCAAGTAGAAAAATAGGGACTACCTTGGTGGGAAGGTAACAACATTCTGTGCACCTTCGACATTTAGTTATGATGGCCATATGACCACGGAGATGTCTTCGGACAGCGCTGGCTCTTCGGCTTTGTAACAGAGATGTGCACTGCCCCCTAGAGCCGGAAATGACTAGCACTTATGTGTGAGGAGAACCTTTACCTTTATATAGCTGTAATTCAGATGTAGATGTAGTTATAGATGATATAGATGATACATACATTATACAGTATATCTGTGTATTTTTTCCAAAAATAATATTTAAATTTATCCTGTTTTATAGTATTGGCAATATAATCTGAAATCATAATACAGAAAGTATATTAAAATTCTTATTACTGTCATTGAACCATATTGTCATTGGTTTTATATAGAAAATATAGGGTTTAATGGAGAAACATATCAGTTCAACACTGGATATGAGACTCAAAGACAGGGATAAGCCTGTTGCCAGTTAGAATGAATAGTACTGGTCTGGAATGGTCTATTACTTTGTAAACATGTACACTGTATGTGAACAATTTGACCATAGAATCTCACTATATTAAGGAGAGAAAAGTAATTTAATTGGTTTAAAAAAATTTCAAAGGCCATGTTTATTTATTTATTCTTTCTCTGGTTCATTTTCCAGTTATGAAGTTCACCTTTGCCCATGAAAAATGGAATGACAAGCAGGAAACATTTTATTCTTGTAAGTTATAAAACCCTGCAGAATAAGAATCCATCTGTTACTATCATGTAAACAGGCCAAAAGTGCTAGGGGAAGGCTGGCACTCTGACTGCCTCAGCTGGACAATGTCTCTGCCAACCCCTTGCCCCAGAGTTCCTGCTTGCTGTGGAGAACTGGCTGCTGGCAGCTCATTTCGTGCCCACTCAAAAAAGCAAAAAAAAAAAAATGCTGAATTAACAGATGTAGAGAACAAGGGTGGCAAAACAGGTTGCACAATGAGTGATAGACTGATATAACTGTCATTAGATCTTTCTGATAAATGGACTGCAAATTAATTGGCAGTCTTACTAATTAAATAATTAATTTAGGTGGCTGGAAAGATCATGCTTTCCCATTTTTATTAGGGAAATAAGGCTAATGGCTAGATGCTAAAAATGGAAACACAATAAGCAGCAATAACCTACTAAGTCTTTGAGTTTAATTGCCATGCTTCAGGACTTCCAACTCTCACTGAAATAGTTGATTATGACTTATATAGTTTTTCCTAAGGTGAACTGTGCAGAAATAGCAGATTGGATACAAGGAAAAATAAAGGCACATTCAGAACAAAAAAGATTTGAAAGCTTGCTGACATTACTTGGGGTGAAAGCATGCTTGTGTATGGGATAAGGAATCACTGCAGATGATAATAGTTATTGATATAATTCTACTGATTCTCATCGTGTATTTTAGAAAGTCTGTGCTACAGCTTGTACACCAAGTGCAGAATATGGTGAAATGGCAAGCAGTAGATCCCTGGCTAAAAAAGACTTGTATCTAAACATGTCTGCATTATACATGACCATTAAGTAAAATCTATCCATATAATGCAAGTGAAAATCCCTCTAAAGTTTGCAGCTTTGAGCATAAGCCTATAAAAGCCTATTTCATTACATAATATATATTATCTTTTGGCAAAAAAGTATCTAATCTACCTGTTTCATATTTCATAATTAAGAATCATCTATCAAATTATTATTATTATGGTTTATAACACAGTGAGTCAGATGTTTAGACTGGATTTGGTATTTTTATTCATCTCTTGAGTTCTTCCCAAGGATCTGGGATAGGCAGAAGTTGTTTGATGGTGTTAAAGGTATGGTCACAGGATGTAATCTCTTCTAAATAAAGTTGTCTTTTGAAATTGACTGATGGTGATTTCATCAATGTCAATGGTGTTCAAGTGGTGCTCCAGATGTTTGGAGATTTCACCCAAGGTGTCTATTACCATTGATACTATCTTTGTTTTCTTTTGCTATTATTATTATTATTATTATTATTATTATTATTATTATTATTATTATTATTATTATTATTATTATTATTATTATTATTATTATTATTATTATTATATCTTAGTAAGAGTTCAGACATCTGGAAAAAGTAAGATTTACTTCCAAGTTCTAATATAAAGCTTTAATAGCTTTTTTTAATTGCCATTGCTGTTACTCTAACATTAACCCCATTTTGATTTAGAGGAGATTGGATTTTCACATCTGTGCTAATTTTATGGTACTCTTGTGAACTAACTTTGAGTATACAATTAAGCACCTGATTGCAAATCTGTTGCCTATAATAGGGGAAATGTTTAGTGCTCAAATATGCTGCTGAGTTAATTCAGAATTTAGGATGGAATAAAAGACTAATTCATCTCATTGATCAAGGTAGCAAAGACCATGGTAACATAAGTCTAGGTCTGGTTGGGTATTGAAAAAAGACATAGTAACTATGACAGAATATGGATTCAGCTTCCAAAAGGCATGCAATTCTTTTCTTTTCATCTTCCTCCTGTATATCTAGACCAAGAGTCTTCAAACTTAGCAAGTTTAAGATTTGGGGACTTCAACTCCCAGAATTCCTGAGCTAACATGACTGGAGGAGGAATACTGGGATTTGAAGTCCACAAGTCTTAAAGCTGTCAAGTTTTAAAGATCCCTGTTCTAGACTTTGGAGGATGAACCCATATACCTGGGAGATATCAGACATCCTCCATCTACTTCTCACCCTTGAGGGTTTCAGATAGTGATTTTTGAAGATTTGGCATTGGTTTTAAGAAAGAAAACAGTGACGAGTGGCAAACTTGTATTGGCTTACACTAGGAGTGGAATTCTACTGTTGCCTGAATTTTCCAGTTCAGGCAAACCAATAGCTCTGAGGATTATCTGTGAGTGAACCAATTTGCTCTGATGATCAGCTGTTAGGCCTGCCTGCCCACCCCAGCTCTAATCTGACCTTTATTTCCTGGTTTTCAAGCTCAGCTGCTTTGCACAGCCCAGTGGATTGCCGTGCTGTTTAACACACAGGGAGATTGCAGGATTGCAGGAGAAGATCAGTAGCAAACCCTCTGCACACACTCAAAGTGCGCACTCACCAAACCAGTTGTTACATCAGTTGAATCACACCCCTGGCCTAGACAGTGTTGCACTACTGAATAGTTGATGATCTAAAGCAGGGGTCGCCAACCTTTTGGACCTCAGGGACCACCAAACTCATAATTTTAGATCCTCGGTTCTGTGGGTGTGGCCTAATTCATGGGTGTGGCTTGATGGTCATGTGACTGGCTGGGCATGGCTTGTATGTAAATATTATAAATATTTATATAAATATTGAATTTTTTATTTAAAAAGTGCAACATTTACCCAAAATCAGGAAAAGCAGGCAGATTGAGTTGCTCAGAGAATCACAGATTCATTCAGAGATCTATCTGCCATTGGCTAGCTCAGTCTGTCACATAAAATTTGCTTGTAAGCAAACTCATAAAATTTGCTAGCAAGCAAACTGACAACATTAACTCACAACACACCATGCATGTAAATATTGAATTTTTTATTTAAAAAAAGAGCAACTTTTACCCCAAAGCAGGCAGGTAGATTGAGTTGCTCACAGAGTCATTCAGTGATCTATCTGCCATCGGCTAGCTCAGTCTCTAAAATTTGCTAGCAAGCAAACCTTCAGTCCTAAGGGCTGTTCGGCTGTGCTGAGCTGAAGATCTAAAGACTAGCTAGTAAGAAATCCAACCATTTCCAGCTTCCTAACTAATCTAAAACTCCTGGCACAGCAGAACAGATGATGGTCAGAAAAAGGAAAAATAGCAATTTAGCAGGCAAGTTTACTGGGTAAGGAGTGAGTGGGCGGGGAGGGTTCCCGCAGACCAAGTGGGCGGCGCAGCCTTGTGTTTCTGCGCAGCCTGGATTAATTGCTTTGGGGGGGGGTGCTCTGGGGGTAAGATTTCTCTGCGGCCCACCAAAATTTTCTCACGGCCCACCAATGGGCTGCGGTCTATCGATTGGCGACTGCTGATCTACAGTGTACATGGGGCAAAATCTTTAAAGCATTTGTGAATAAGAGGATCGAAGGACCGACTGAAGAGCAGGAGATTTCCACGGGATAAAACTATCCGGCACAGAGTGCTCTGAGAATCAGAAGAGACAGAGGAAGATCATCATATGAGAAATGCAGTTGCTAGCTTGAGAAAGACAGAATGCAAGTTATTATATTTCTTTCTTTCTTACCTTTAAATAACAAGTAAGTAATGTATTTAGTACTAAAGCAATATACATATATTAAAGCAACATAATAAATCATGTATTAATATTAATCCACTTTTCAAGGCATTTTATAACTATAATATCAGGCAAAGGGTGGCATGTGTATTCCTGTCCAAATATATTTTTGCCAAGAAAGTAATAAGTGAAAGTAAATGCTGTTTGAAGTTTTTATTTCTTTTTTTTTTTAAAGGATTCACACATAGGTGTTCTTAATTGTGTCCTGTTTTGAATCCTTTGAGTTCAGAAAAACCTTGATGAGCAAACACTGGATTATATCCATATAAATTTTGCAACACTCTTCCATGGCATCGAAGAACTGTTTATATTCTGTAACATATCTAAAAACTGCTAGGCAAGTCTACAAAAATCAAAGCCAAGTTATTGGCCTCATCAATTAAAAATTGAAAACTAAAAACATCCTCATCCTCACCATTGTCCTCATCATCCAACTGAGAAAAAGTCTATAGAAACATGGAAACAAACTAACAATATATTCACTTGAAATGGTTTAGTTAACATATAGTCACAAAATTAAATTCAAATTAATAAATTCAGTTTAATTTAAATTCCACTGTGGTCTGCTAAATCAAAACTTGATTAAAGTCCCCAACGATAAATATCTGATCAAAAACTATAGTAAAGAACACCACAAAAATTTATGTAGAAGATCTGGATAATCTCAAGTACAACCATGATGATTAATAAATGTATTTTTATTGCAACATTTAATTATTAATATTGAAAGCAATCCTTCTGACTCACTTATTTGTTTTACCATGAACTTAGAACACATATTAATCAGGTTAAAATTTACCAATCCATTTCTTAGATAAAAGATCCTTCTGCAATGGAAGAATATGCATTTCTTTGAGAAAAATCAAAACCCCCATTATTTCAGGCTTTAATTTGCCAAATTTATTGAAAACTTGTCTCCTTTAGGGAATCTCACTTTAAGACCTTAATATTTCAAGAAACTGCTAGAGATGACATAAAGGTAGAGAAGTATAAACAAATGAACAGTCAGAAATAAGGGTTATTATATTAATGCCTATAAGAGAACAAAAGAAATAATTAACCCCCCCTAAATTAATTAAGGATGCCAAAATGGTGGCATCTGCAGGAAGCTACAATGATGCACATGGTAATGTCCAACCCTTACAACTTGCATCCTAACATACGTTAAAATTAAATAAGTGGATGTATTTTCATTATTTAAAAAGAAATGGAGAAAAGGAAGAAAAATAAGTAATTTGCAGGGAAAAATACCAGGACACGTCAAATATAATACTGCATTTTGGTAGTCAACAAAAATAAAATACAACATAGGATATAGACTGTGTAAAAATAAAGACATTTCTGATCTCTGAGGAAGTGATGGAAGTGGAAATCATCTGAAATCATGTACATGGAGATTTGAAAAACATTCATACCTCTCTGCTCTGAAAACTGAAAGAAAAGTAGAGTGGATGTCCCATTCTATTCTGTATTATTATTGTTGTTTTGTTCCTTAACTTCCACTACTAGAATTTGCAGAACATTTGCTTATTTAATTGTCAGTTTTGGGTCATTGGCATAGAGCAACTTCTTCCAATTCTGCTTTCCTCCATATGTATCCAGCACATATTATGAATATTTACCAGTGGTGGGATTTTTTTTTTTTTTTTTACTACTGGTTCTGTGGACGTGGCTTGGTGGGCATGGTAGGGGAAGGATACTACAAAATCTCCAGTCAGAGGTGATATTTGCAGGTTCTCCAAACTACTCAAAATTTCTGCTACCGGTTCTCCAGAACTGGTCAGAACTTGATGAATACCTTCTCTGATATTAACTGGTTCTAAAGAAGGAATCAGCCTGTTAAATTAACTAATTCCTGACAACCATCCAAATAGTGGCAATATTGTTTCACCTGACAATAAATGAGTTTTCACTACTTTCAGATTTCTTTTGTTAAAGCAGAATACCTTTTCAATCTTTGGATTGAAAGATTGCAATTTTGGAGTGTGTGTGTGTGTGTGTGTGTGTGTGTGTGTAGAGAGAGAGAAAGAGAGAATAAAAATGCTTTCAGATGCAGTGTGCTATAGTTGTATGCCTTTGAAGGCTCCAATATATATTTAGAAGGTGAATTGTTTATAGTCTGTTTTGACCAAACTACTTTGTTTTGATCTCCATTGTTAACTTAGGAAACAAGAAAATATATCTAATTGGGCATGTTTCCATGTAAGCTCTGGAACACTGTGACATTAGGTTAATTGGATATTGAAATTAATTGTCAATATATTGAATTGTGAATATTTTGGAAATACATGACAGGTTTGACAGTGGAAATAAAAAAAGATCTGAGAGACATAGAGGTAAATTATGAGAAGTAAAATATAAACAAATGTAAACCTCATGTGCGAAGATTAAAATGAAATGGAAAATACAATTATGTCAGAATAATATAATCCTTTTCTTTTGCTTTACCCTCCCCCTTCTCTCTGTCTCTGTCTCTCTGTCTCTGTCTCTCTCTGTCTCTGTCTCTCTCTCAAACACACACACACATGCATGCATGCACACACACACATACACAGAGAGAGAGAGAGAGAAAAGAAAATTGAGAGAAAATAAGTAAATTATTTAGAGAGATGATAAACCCATCTATTAATGTCAGTTTCTGAATTGTATATTTCCAATAGGACACTTGTCACTCCAATGGCATATCAAAAATTGGGAAATGTTGGCTTTACAATAATGTCTCCCATATTTGATGGTGATTGAAATGCAAATGCAAATTGGAACTCTCTCTCAAAGCAGCCAATGATGTTTCTGTAACTTATATTTTCTTGCTTACTTAAAGCTTTTACTGCAATCATTGACCTTAAGGTGATAGCAGGGACATAGCTGAGTTTCTGAAGCTGTTGAATATGTGAAAATATTTATTGTACTCTAACGTTTCAAGATCAAATTGTTCAGATCTACTACTTATTCATACAATCTAAATGTCTCTGACTTCTTGGTATTAAGGGCTCTAAAAACATTTATTATGTTTAAGCATTTTGCACTCTTATCCATTTTCTGATCCTATAAAAGTGTGTGTTTTTGTGTGTTTAATGATTTATTTACAGTTGACTGGTTCACTCTACAGTTCTGAGCAAGGATTTCAATGTCCCTTTAAGTCCGTTGGGGGGAACATATCCTAGAGAAAATTGTTGTTGAACAACAATTCTCAATAATCTTAATCAATATGGATGGTGATGAGCAATGATAGGAGTTAACATTCAGTAAAATTCAGAGTGCTTATCTTTGTATTTTTAGAAATGCTTGCATAAAGCTCCTCTACATGAAATGACATATTTAATGGATAAGGATCATTTTTCTGTGCTGAACAGCCTTTGCCAAGATAAGTATATGTGCAAAAGGACATTGTGTTGGGCCTCTGAACAATGCAATCAGTAGACAATGTGGCTAGCATGCACATCATTTAGCAGATATCTATATAGCATCTCGAATTCCTCATGTATAAGCACTTCCTGTGTATGTGATAAAATGATATTCTCAACTTAACTTTTAAAAAAATATCCGGAAAAGATGCCTTATAAATAAGTAGTACGGAAAACCTAACCCTGGAGTGTCAGAGGAGGGGAAAACCGTAATTCCTGAATATGTCCTGAAGTGAACTGAACCAGCCTAACTTGCTTTGCTGTAAAGTATCAACATAATTTATCATAGGAAAATAAGGCTATACACCTAAAATTATATTTCTTACTGACTGCTCTATAAGCACGTTAGTGGTCCTTTATGGAGGAAGGTAGGAAAAAATCAATTTGCAACATCCAGTCAGCCTAGGCCATGATGCTTTCTTCCTTAACTTAAGCATGTTCTTAGTTCTAAACACATCTAGATGGTAAGAAAGGGGAAAAGAAGAGACCACTGATAATGCAATACCTGAATTTTGTTGATAATGATGATTCTATTAATGAGTGCCAATTCATCATAGTTTAAATTTAAAATAGATGTTGAAGTTCAAACTGGTGTAGGAGATGAGCAGGCTGACTCCAAGAGTGGGGTCAAATGCATCATCAGCTTGGAGTCATTGCACACCCACAAGAAACCCAAGTCCAGCCCTCCCTCTCCCCTCCTGTGAATCCTATTGACCCTTATTTAGCATCAATTTGGTTTGACTATTAATAGATCAGATTCTTGTATGTAGATAGCATGCAATAAAATTTTAGT
Organism: Bungarus multicinctus; assembly: GCA_023653725.1. NCBI lineage: Eukaryota > Metazoa > Chordata > Lepidosauria > Squamata > Elapidae > Bungarus > Bungarus multicinctus. The sequence continues at coordinate 91,879,313 of CM042838.1, read as the reverse complement.
GTTTTGAACTCAACTCCTGTTCTAGTTCTTTGCACCTAATACCTGGTGTCCAAGAATCTCCTTCTGAATATAATTCTGCTGATTCTTTTGTTCTCTCCTAACTAGGTACTTTAAGATAGAAGCAACTTGCAGTCCATTATATAGCTTAAGTTCTACTATTGAAAGATAGCACTTGGATAATTCTTCAAAGGTCAGCATGAATAGCCTCTTGGCATATAATAGCTGAAGGCATATTCACCAAGCATGAGTCTCATTGAAAATAAGATTTCAGCAATTCTTGAAAGAAGGTCTCAGTGGTTCTAACCAAGTAGATAGGTCAAATGTTCCATCAACACTCCTAATTTTGTGTTCTTAGAAATTTTTTGGTTCAATTTCCTTGAGTATAAAGTATAATTCACCTTTTCTCACAATGACCTTGAAACCACAGGGCCTCACTGCTCACAAGATTTTTCATTACATTACAAAGCGATTACTGCTTACTAAACTCAGTAATGAAAAGATAAAACACCTTTTTGTTTTCAATATTGGTTTATCACTGTTTGATGTACTACTATCTTGCTAAAAGTGTAAGTTTTCCCTTTGATATCCCATTATATTCCTCTTCTGTATTTAGGGTAACCAGAATGATATTTCTTATTATATTTTTTTCTTATAACATTTCTATGGGTTTTCACCAATAAACAATTTGTCCTCATTTTGAAAATGAATGGGTTATTCTTATTTTATCTTTGTATTTTTAAAGTGAATTTTATAAAGATGAGAAATAGGAGAAGGATATTATACATAAATAAATTGATATTTTCTGTTGTGTCTGTGTGTAATAATTAAGTTCCTCTGCTATCAGAAAATGTTTTTTTTTCTTTCAATATTGAGATTCACATATTGTGCACATAAACATTGATTTTTCCATTGTTAAAGTTAAACATAAATATGCATTAAATATCTATGTTGAAAAACAATGGGAGCATAGCCATAGGCAGTATTTATACCTTCCAGCCGTATTTCACTGACTTCACCCCTCAGGCCTTTTTGAACTATGAGCTGATGCAGGTTCTAAGACAGTAAAGTAGAAAGTGAGGCAAAGGAATCAAACAGACAAAATATCTCCCCGCTCACAAAATTGTCAAAGACAAAAAAACCATTAGCACAAAGACATTTTTGGTTCCTTGGTCCAGCCTGTATTTGGTAATAGAAGTTAACAGATTCAAATACTTCTGGTGCAATAAATAAGGAAGCGAACATATATGGTGCAAGGGAAATCTAGAATTGCATCAAAATGTATTAATATAAGATTGAAATCACCCATCTGAACATAATCCTTTCCCGTGACAAGTTTTCAATGCAATAGAAGAAATAGATAGTCTTGAGAACATGGCCAATACAGTATGTACAAACTCTGCAAAGGACTAGAAGATATAAAAAATTAGACTTGTGGGAAAATACCGTAGCCTTACCTTTTACAATTAATATTTGAATCTAGAAAGTTTTTTTTGTTCAGTGCTTAAGGCATCAGGCTACAAACTGGCGACTGTGAGTTCTTATCCTGCCTTAGGCACAAAGCTAGCTGGATGAACTTAGGTAAAAAAAAAAAAACAATGCAGCTACTACACTGGGACAGGATCAATTAGTAACTAACAACACTAGACTCAACAACTGCCTCAACCTCATCTTCTGCAATAGCTCAAACTCAATTTATGTCCTACAAATACAAGAACCCTTTTCAAACAGTGACCACAGTGCCGATCTATCATCTTTTGATTGGCACATTCTGCTCTCTAACTGTAATACTACAGAAGACCATTATAATGCATTCTTACTTGAACTTGAAAGAGTCATTAAACTATATGTACCATTAGTAATCCCCAGGGGTGGGATCCGACAGGGTTAACTACCAGTTCAGTGATTTACAAGGTTTGGTGATTTACGATGTGCTTCCCTGCATGCTGCATGCACACGCCTGTAAATCGTCATCAGCACACTGCGTGCAGAGAAGCAGTCTTTGAAAAAGCACATTTTTTCCTGCTTTTTTAATTGCAGCTGTGCCTCGCACGGCAGCTGCAAAGTTGAAAAAATCAGGAAATAAAGGTCAGGTGAGCCCGTGTGGGCAGGTGGGCAAAAACAACAAAAGACATAGAACCAGTTCTATGTTTGCTGCTCTTCAGAGCTACCGGTTCTACAGAGGTGGACAGAACTGGTAGAAACCCACCCCTGGCAACCCCTAAAAACAAAACAAAAACAAATTACCCATAACAATAAAAAAACTCCAATAAAAAAAATAATTATTGTGTAAAAGCAAAGACTAGCTAGGTAGCAAATTTTAAAAACTGATACAACACCTTATGCCGACAGATAAAGGCAGAATGTACAAATTATTACTGTAAACAAGAGGAAAACATCCAATGTACAAAATCTACCAGTGCCTTATACAATTTTGTAAATACCAAACTTAAAGACTCAAGAATCATCCCACCTCTAAACGAACCAAATAGGAAAGACTGCAGCGATGAAGCTGTTAAGGCCATGTGTCTTCAACACATTCTTCAGTTCAGTCTTTATTAACAGCAATGGCTCATGCTCCACATTTCCTAGTCGTACCGCAACTAACTGCAATGATCTACTACATATTGACTTTATAGAAGATAACGTAGAAAAGGCATTACGTAATCTAAAACCATCCCTATCTATTGGCCCCGATGGATTATGTCCATACTTCTTAAAAAAGCTTTTCTCTGCCATAGCAGAACCCCTAAGCATTATATATGATATATCATTCAGAACCAGCTCCTTACCGAACGTATGTCCTTAGCTATGGTCATCCCTATCTTCAAAAAAGATGACCCCAGCCTGATTGAAAACTATAGACCAATTTCACTATGTTGTGTCATGTGCAAAGTCATGGAATCAATAATTAACTAATTCATCACCCTCCACAAACAACCTACTCTCCCAAAAACAATCTGATTTCAGGAAAAAAATGTCCTGCAACCTACAACTCCTACACTGCATGGACTACTCTATATGGACTACTCTACTTGACCAGAGTAAAGCAATAGACGCAATTTACATAGACTTCTGCAAAGCCTTTGATTCAGTGGTACATGATAAATTACTGTTAAAACTAAACTCTTATGGCATTTCCGGATACCTTCATAAGTGGATTATTGCATTCCTGTCAAACAGGCAACAAATAGTAAAAATAGGGAATCTTATATCAAACCATGCTCCAGTTAACAGCGGTGTCCCCCAAGGCAGCATTCTAGGACCCACATTCTTTATACTCTATATAAATGACCTTTGCGATCACCTTATAAGAAACTGCATCCTCTTTGCAGATGATGTGAAACTATTCAATACCACCGATAATGCTACTGCTCTTCAAAGTGACCTTGATTATATGTCTGAATGGTCAAACACCTGGCAACTTCAAATCTTGACCAACAAATGCTCTGTCCTACACATTGGTAAAAAAAATCAGTACACCAAATACAAACTAGGTGGATATGATCTCATCAATGACCTTCACTCTGTCAAGGATCTAGGAATACTCATATCTAATGACCTAAGCACCAGAGCTTACTGTAACAGCATTGCCAAAAAGGCATTAAGAGTGTAAATCTAATCTTATAAAGTTTCTCCTCTGGAAATATTGAATTGCTAACTAGGGCACACAAAATCTTTGCTAGACCAATACTCGAATGCAGCTCATCTGTCTGGAATCCGCACTGTATATCAGACATTAATACAATTGAGTGAGTCCAGAAATATTTCATGAGAAGAGTACTACTCTTCTGCTCGCAACAGAATACCCTATATCACCAGGCTTGAAATTTTGGGCTTGGACAATCTTGAACTATGTCAGTGATTCTTAACCTGGGTGATATCGCCCCACAAGGGACGATTTTGTTTTTCAGGGGGGTGATGGAATGAAAAGGGGTGACATGGGGGTGAAGGAATGGAAAGGGGGCAATATGGGGGTGATGGAGCGAGAAGTTTTGGGAACACTTTTGAAACTTTTTTTGTACCGCTGTGTTTGGAGCTGCTGCTTCCACATTTGGAGCACTGCTGCCATTTGGAGCATTGTCATCACTCCAAACACACTCCAAACATGGCAGGGGTGCTCCAAATGGCGGCGGGGCTCCAGACACAGAAGCGACAGCTCCAAATGTGGCAGCAGGGCTCCAAACACAGAAGCAGCAGCTCCAAATGTGGTAGCAGTGCTCCAAACGCAGAAGCGGCAGTTCCAAACACGGCGGCGGTGCTCCAAACTTTGGAGCACTGTCACTGCGTTTGGAACTGCCACTTCTGTGTTTGGAGCCCCGCCACCGTTTGGAGCACCCTTGCCACATTTGGAGCATATTTGGAGTGATGCCAGTGCTCCAAATGGCAGCAGTGCTCCAAACGTGGAAGCGGCGGCGGTGCCCCAAATGTGGAAGCGGTGGTGGTGCTCCAAATGTAGAAGTGGCAGCTCCAAATGCAGTGGCGGTGCTCCAATCTTTGGAACACTGCCGCCGTGTTTGGAGCTGCCACTTCTATGTTTGGAGCCCCGCCGCCATTTGGAGCACTCCGCCACGTTTGGAGCATGTTTGGAGCAACGGTAGTGCCCCAAATGGTAGTGGTGTTCTAAATGTGGAGGCAGTGGCAGTGGCCCCAAACGTGGAAGCAGCAGCTCCAAACACAGTGGTGGCACTCCAAACGCGGAGGTGGCAGCTCCAAACACAGCAGCAGAGCTCCAAACTTTGGAGCACTGCTGCCGCGTTTGGAGATGCCACTTCTGTGTTTGGAGCATTGCCGCCACTTCCACATTTGGGCACTGCCGCCGCTTCCATGTTTGGAGCACCACTGCCATTTGGAGTACTGCCGTCACTCCAAACATGCTCCAAACGTGGCGTGGGTGCTCCAAACGTGGAAGCGGCAGCTCCAAACGTGGTGGCGGTGCTCAAAACATGGAAGCATCAGCTCCAAGCATGGCGGCAGTACTCCAAATGCAGAAGCGGCAGCTCCAAACATGGCAGCGGTGATCCAAACGGTGGTACTCCAAACGCGCTCCAAATGATGGTGGTGCTCCAAATGTCGAAGCGGCAGCTCCAAACACAGCGGTGGCATGGGCAGAAGGGTAAGCAACAGCGGCAGGCGCTGAAGGTCTCGTGTCTGCAGCAAAGGTGCTTGGCGGGAGTAGGGAGTTCTCTGCACTGCGCCATGATCGCCTGTTAGGAGCGGCCGGGGGTGAGCCATGGCTGCCCCTAACAGCAAGTCCCCCCGCCCTTCCCCCATTTCGCATAAATTGAAGAATTATTTTCCTGTTATTGAAAGGTTATGTTGGGCGAGGGGGGGGCGATGATAACTTCCTCAATGGCTCAAGGATGCAATTTTTTCAAAAAAGGTTAAGAACCACTGAACTACGTCACCTATGGTTGGACTTAAACATAGTACACAAAATTATCTGCTACAATGTCCTACCAGTCAATACAAGAGCACACAACAGATACAAACTCAATGTTAACCGCTCCAAACTTGATTGTAGAAAGTACAACTTCAGCAAGAGTGGTCAATGTCTGGAATGCACTACCTGATTCTGTAGTTACATCCTCTCACCCCCACTCCTTTAATCTCAAACTATCCACTATTAACCTCACCCCATTCCTAAGAGGTCTGTAAGGGGCGTGCATAAGTGCACCATCGTGCCTCCCGTCCCTGTTCTATTGTCCCCATTTAATCGTTTCTATTTTCTGTATTCTTACTCATGTTTACACTTATACCTATTATTTTGTAAGCGATTGACAAATCAAATAAATAAATAATAAAAATAAATTCCTTTCTCTTAGCCTTAAGAAAGAGTCAGTGGCAAACCACTTCTGAAAACCTTGACATGAAACTGCAGGGACTTGTTCAGAATGAGATACAATTGAGTAGAAGAAAAAAATGTGTTTCTACAGAGTCCCATAAAGTTCTCTATTTTGAAACCCAAGTTTGGTTATATTTTATTTTATTTTACTTTATTTTATTTTTATTATTTTAATTTTATTTCTAGGCTCACCAAATCTATTACTTTAGATAGTTTCATATATTAAAGGAAACAAACTGAGGGACAGAATAACTGCCAGCTACATCATCTCCAATTCACAGGCTGTTTGCTATGCATTGTAATTTCAAATGGGAACATTTTTACATATCTCTTAAAGCAGGGCTTTCAAACTCCTGGCCCATGGGCTGGATGCATCACGTGCTGGCCATGCCCATGCTTGGTTTAGCAAAGGGGAAAAAAGTCCCAATACATCACGTGACGCTGCTGTGATGACACAAGTTTGACACCCCTGTCTTAAAGGCAGGCAAGGTAGGGGTCCACTTACTGAGTATTTGAATGTAATAAGGGGGGAAAAAAACAAGAAGAAGGGACTTATATCTATCTTACCAAGCAAACACAAGTATCCTCTTCACATTGCTTAGAATTGTAATGCTCAGCCATAAGAAAGAACGTTTGTCTAAATTGACAGGGTGATGCCAACAGAAGTTTATCCTGGTTTTTTTTTTAAGTATTCTTTTTTCTTCTGAAATCTTTCTTTCTGGAAAACACTTTAAGAAATTGTAATTTGATTCTTTTCTGGGAATATCTCTGTGAAAGATAAATAAAGTATGACTTTTGTTTATCCATATCAAGCTGCATCTCACTAAGAATTTTAAGTAACTTTTTTTTTTGTTATGCTTAGAGTTTGTACAATATCCTATGAGCTAGTCAGCCTTAGCTGTTGTGTTCCATCAAAGCAAGTAATTGAACTAAGCAAACTTTCCAGCAATCATGGAAATATTTTATCCATTTCCTTTGAACATCTTTGTCCTTCAAGTTAACATTAAATATCAAAAATAGTCAAGCGCTGCTTTTAAAACTGGATCTTGATTCCTAAGTTATTTTTTTATTTATTTAGAGTTATTTGTGCAAAGCAAACAAATAGATAAGGAACAAATATTTTCATTGATTTCCTCTGTAGTCTGTAATACTTAGGATAAATGTGTTTGAAAGGATTAGTACAAATGAATCTTTGGAAAGTGTAATTGGACTTACTTTGAGGTGCTTATTCTGGCCACAAGAAAATGAAACTACACTTCCTCCAGTAAGGAGGCAGGATTAAAGCATCATCCAGTGGAGAAAACTCTCATGACTCAATTGTCTCTTTATTTCCACTATAGGAAAAAAATGTAAAAGACTTTAACATAATTGCTTCTCGGGAAGAATTTTTATGGAATGTAATGTTATAATATTGAGCCCACACATCCATTACTCTGAAAGTAAAATTAAAAAGAGTGTTTAACTATGCTGTTTTTTTAAATTCAATACCTATACAATTATATTTTTAGCTGCTTTAGCTTCAGTCCTAATTTTGGACTGAATATTCTTAAAATGAAAGGCTGTTTAGGAAAGTGCAACTATTAATATGTAAATTACTATTAAATATCTTTTTTGCAACATATGCATATTTAGTTTTGAAAACATTTCCCCTCCCTTTCTCCCTCCCTCCCTTCCTTCCTCCCTTTCCTCCCTCCCTCCCTCCCTCCCTCCCTCCCTCAATGTAGTTATCCCTCTATGTAGTTATTCTGGAGAATACACTAGAAGACAACCATTCAGCTGTTTATAAAATCACAGTTTACTTGGAAATGAGTCTTTATCTGACAAAGTTCTCCAGCCATATAAATGGCTGTATTCCTTTAATTTCCTGTCACCCAATGGCAGGAGAAAGTCTTATTACCAAACAACAATTCTGGCATTTTATTTTGTTTTTCTTTTTTCTTTTTCTTTTGAAAGATCAGCATCTGTTAATAACATTATCTCCACAAATCACAAATCGGGGAGCAAATTAAATCAAATAAAGGTTTTATTTTGAGAAACTAAACAATTTTGGATTCTGTTACAAGCAGTGTTGCATCTTAAGGAGCAACTGCAATTCATGTCATGGAATTTATTTTTTGAAATTATTCATTTTATAAAACCCAGAGGCTAAGACAAATGCAATATAAGCTGATTTGCTTATTTTGGTGTTGACTCCCAATATCCAGAATTATATTCTTCATCAGTATAGTAAGCTCATTTGAGGTATTGTAAGATATGCCATAGAAATTTTACTACCTTTCTATATCTCCAATTTTTTCTTGCAGTTTTCTTAGATGTGTTCTTGATTTGTTTAAAGTTCTCTTTATATTCCTTGTATTAGTTTGGCTATCCTTTTCTGTTGGTATGTGTCCTTTGATAAGTGCAGTGACAAATGATCCCAAATTGAAGCCACTTGTGGTGGTTAAAAAAGTTCATTATTAAAAATGCATCTGTATGGTCTATCCATGTTAGAAGAAATTAGAAAATGAACTAAAAGGAACAATAACAACATAAAAAGAGGTGAAATGAAAAGACTAAGAGCACTTAGGAACATCTATGCACAGCTTGCCAACTTGATCATAATGTCAATTCAAAACACCACTAAAAATATTCATAAACATCCTGACAATAAGGTAAAAAAAGTGAAGATTCTTTGTCAGAGAAAAAAATGTATCTAAAAGCCAATTTTCCATAGCTGGACAGAACAAAGCCATTTAAAGAAGTCAGCTTTTTTTTTTTTACCACTTTGCTTTAAGTATTCTTCAGAGAACTCTTTCTGTTTCAACTGGTGAACCAAATAGCATATACATGTTGCAGTGAGTTTTGGGAAGTGTTCAAGAATAGTTATAATTTTCTATAGGAAACTTACCATTTCAAAATGATATCCCACATTTCAAAATGATATCCCATATTACTACAGTTATACTCAATCAAACACTAAACATCATTTTATAGTTGTGTATTATACAGGATGGGTGATCTGAATAGATTTTCTTCCTGAAATGCTTATGATCTACTTACTTATTAAGTATATCATATTTTATTTTTCCTCTGTCTTCTGTATGCTCCCATCATGGGATTGCCAAGGAAGTTTTTTTTTTAAACCTAACAGGGTTTTAAAAAAATATTGGATTATTTTTTTTATTAATTTAGTTTTGAAACTTCAGCATAAAAACTATATAGGCAACTGGTTCAATTCTTTGTACTAAATCATGTCTAAATATCAACATCTAAATGTCAACAAAAGGGGGTTCTAATAGGGTTCTTAAAAGCACTGTCCTTTCACGTTTCTACTCTCAGAACTAAAGTCATACACAAAGAGAACTGAAAGCAATGAGATAATTCTGGTAAGGTTGTTCTGCATATCTCCAAAATGATCTGTGAATAGATCTAAGCAGGGGTCTTCAAACTTGACAGCTTTAAGACTTGTCTTCAACTCCCAGAATCATCATGTCATGTTAGCTCATGAATTCTGGGAGTTGAAGACCACAAGTCTTAAAGCTGCCAAGTTTGAAGACTCCTGCTCTAGAGAATTGGAGAGTCATTCCCTGACTATGACATAATTACTATATTTCTCTTCCTTCTTCCTGACATTTCTCTCGTTAAGGACAGATTATATGCAAAGGAATTAAATATTAATCCAGCTTTGTTTAAACTACTCAGAAAATATAATAGCATTCAAATCAGATTTACTATGCTTTGAAGACTTCCAATGTGGACCTGCTTTAGTTCAATATTCAGATTTTGTCCAAAGCCAGTGCCTATCCCATTTAATAACCACCCCGATAATAGAAAAATTCTAATATATAGTTCAAAAAATATTTTTATGTCTCTCAGAATATTCTTTTCCAGTGGATACCTTAATTAATTAATTAACTTCATATAGATCAGACTGCACCTCAAGTAGACAACAAAAAAGGGAAAACATTGTTCTAAACACCAGGCAGGGGGGAACAAAATTAATTTACAATTGGTTGAGATAAACAGTAAAGAAAGGCATCATGTTGCATGGATGACATTGATTAAGAAGGAATGTGATGTTTTGTAACCATCAGGCCATGCTTGAGCAAGTTTCCTGTAAGATTAATTTTACAGAGCTTTCAGAATGAAGTTGCCCTTGAATAATCAGGAACAGCATGGTAATAGCACAGAGACCAACTTTTTTTTTTTTTTAAATATTTTATTGTGACATATAATGATGGGAAAGTTTAATGATGGAAACATGAATGACCTAATTATGGTCTATAAATACTATGTAGTGAAATAATTAAGAATAGTAATTGATTTTCAGAGTGTTGATGAAACTGTACCTACTTTAGCAACTATTTTCATACCTCTGTCTATTGTTGCATTTAATACTGGAAATCCATGATGATGGATACATACTTAATTTGTGCAGAATTCTGCAATCTTTTGGCCAATTATATTTATTTTACAAGGAAATCCAAAACAGTGTATATTTATTATTTTGTATGACTTTTCCCCCCAATTTATTCTGCTTAGGGATGCATTTTCTGTCCAATAATTTATAATCGTAATTGTGATCCAGGCTTCCTAGTATTGCCAGGATACACTGCATTTGAAATTCAGAACATGTAAAGTTAAGCTTATGCTCAGCAGGTATTCAGATCAGGTCTGCTTGCTGTTATACTAATCATCCTGAAGTCTGCCAGCATTAGTGCAAAGCAGAATCTGTTAAAAAATGAACTGCTAAATTTGTTCTGTAAAGTGATACTTGCTTTTGACAATTAGATGATGATGCAAATGCAGGAAAGAGTTTAAATAGAGAAGATGTTTTCTTGAAATAGATATTGGAAGGTCTCTCTGAAATCATAACACTGCATTTACTATATAACTGTTAGCATTTTTAGTGATTTGGATCAATAATATACAATCCTGAGAACATTTCATTTTGCTATTCAGAGGAAAGAGCTACAGATTTTTCTGGCTTAGTGAAATTTGGTTTTGGATATCCACAGTTCTGAAATTATTCAACTCTATTTCTACAATGTTTTCTAAGTCAGTTGAAGCACAAACACTGAACCATTTTGGTTCCGTAATAAGTAGAATTAGGATCAAAACTGAAAATGAAGCCTGAGAAAGTAGAAATACCATAGGTAGATTGTTCTTTAAATAAAAAAAAAGGTCAGGGAAAAATTCAAAACAGTTTTTAATGAAGTTTTACAATTTCTGAAAAGAAAAGTCTTGATGCAACTGAGGGAGACGGGTGGTTCAAAAATGTGAAAAAAATAAAGAAAGAAAATAAATTTCTTTGTCTGAGGTAAAAGTAACTTTATTTCTATCTCCTTCTAGATCTATCAACTTCTGTTACCTGAAATTGGCATATAGAAGCAACCATTCTATTAATATAGATGTTCTAACTCTTGATATTTTGTATAGATTGCTGTAAAACCTTTGAGGGTGGTTGGAAAACTACAATTAATGAAAAAAAATATCTAGCATTTTGATTAGGATAGATCACTGGGACTTTATCTTGTTAACACCCAAAGATGCTTTTTCAAAAGGCAACTGGATTTGTTTTTTCCTTGAAAATGTTTTGCTTCTCATCCAAGAAGTTTCTTCTCTTCAGAACTTTTCAAGGAAAAAAACAAGTCCAGTTGCCTTTTGAAAAAGCATCTTTGGGAGAGCCATGACCTGGATGAGAATCTTCATATATATATCTTCTTAAGAATTGTCCAATATAATAAATTGATTTTGATCTTTTAAGCTTATTATGGCTTGAAATCCAAATATCTTAAGCCTTTCCTATGTAGAATAATCTTTGTTATATAATAACATGATCAAGTCATCTTTCATTTAAAAAAATTCTCATAGTATAAGGAATTAAGAAAGTAGAAGAGAAGAAAATTTCCTCTTTGATAGTCACTTCCTGATAGAAATTCATCCCCAGAAATGAGGGAATATTTTTCAGCCATCTGCTTATGATTTATTGATTTTAATTCCTATATATGTGTTATACATACCAGAATAATAGGATTCTATGTTTTAAACTTGATAGGATTCTGTGTTTTAAACTCCTGGCATGGAATTTTTTGGTTTTATTTTGCTGCTTTGTATGGCAAGTCATCTGCTTTACAGAGAGACAATTGCCAGAAATTTGGCACAGATATTGCAGGATTCCATTTAAAAATAGAATCCAACCTGAACAACATTGATCTACCTCCACTTAAAATATGGCATAACTTCAAAAAAACTTCTGGACAATGTGGCATTTTGAACATAATTGTAGGAAATCTTTAGGCTCATGCTGGTGGCTGTTATCAATTCAGCTAAGACAGTTGTAAGCAGGCAAACATTTTGATTCTGGATGGATTTTCTTTTAAAATTCCTAAAACCAAGTTGAATAGTCAACAGCAATATTGTGTGGGTTCTAACTTCAAGTGTATTAATAAAAAGAACCAAGGGAAACCTGGTTCTTCCTCCCAACTGCTTGATTACTTCATTTATTTTCATTTTATAAATGGTCTGTTCTATGCTTTGTCTCATCCTAGAGGCACAACAATAAAATAAATATAAGGAGCTAAAAACAAATAGAATGGAGAAATTCAGTCCCTAAAAGTGCAACCCAAGAGGAACATAAAACAGCTGGATTAGTTTAAAAATACATTGCCACAGCAGGAGGCTAAAACAGATTAAAAGCTTGGTGCAGAACTGTAGCATAAGTTCACAACAGCAAAATCTTCTCACCTTTATAAATCAGAATGCATTCAGATGGTGTTGCTAGCTTTTTCCTCTTTAAGAACTGATTGATATTTCACTATCTAAACAAACATCTATATTAAGGATAATTAGTGCTGGACTGATTATTCTTACTTAGGCTGATTTAGTAATTTGTGTTATTAGTAATTTACTTTTCTGGTGATACCTCCTGCCACATGGAAACAGCCAACCCCAAAGATCAAAGCAAGAAAAGTAAATAAATGATTTTATTCATTGTATGTTCATCTAACTTTCTTTCTAATTAGCTTAGTGCAAAATATTTTTTTATTCAAATAACTGTGAAGTAGGGAAAAAAGAGTTATGGAATTTATGGCATTTTAGAGATTAATAAATATACTAAGCTAATGCATTCATAGGTCAAAATCTGATCTTATTAAAAGTTGTTTGTTTTGCTCAAGAGACAATCACAATGTCTCCGTATTTTATGCTAAGTTATTGATTCGCTTAGTCATACATGATTTTTGCCTTATTCTACAGAGTGAATTCCATTCTATGGCTGAAACCTTGTGCTCATTCCATTACGGCTAATTCAATCATTCATTTGCTTGAAGATTACACCATTTTTCCTATCTATAAATATGTAAGAAACCTTTCACCAAGCCTTTTACCACTTTCCCCAATAGGCTTACAGCCCTGGTTTTTTTCAATTTGTATAGTCAAAACACTCTGTGTTGTTTAAAGATCAAAGATTAAAATTATAAAATAAATAAATGTTATAGTAAATGTCATAATAATACTTAAAATAGTTTAAATACCAGCAGAAGAAAACCCATGGAAGAAACTTGCAGCAGTGACATGATCTAATTAGATTGGAAAAAGAGAAAGAGAAAATGATCTTTAGTGAATGTGCCTTGCTAGAAAATCAGCTTTGAAACCTCAAAGATAGATGAATGTTAATCACATATCTCCAATTCAAAATTATATTCCATTAAGAAATTAATGATACAGTTGTTTAAAGCACAGTGGTAGTCAAATGTCATGCAAGTGCTTAGAGTTCAACATACTTTCAGACAAGTTTAATACCACTGCTGTGTCACTATTTTTAATAGTGTTATTACTGACAATTTTCAAGCTGTCAGTAAAACACTTACTAAACTGAAATAATTGTTGTGTGTGATTTTTAATCTTTGAATCAAGTATGTTCTAATTAACAAATGGAAATATGCAGAGATGACACATGTTAATTATAATTCTGTGCTTACTGTAGATAGTTTAACAGTCATTTACTATTTCAATAACAAGCCTTCATCTCCAGTAAGTCATGTGGGAAGGGGAACACAAAACATAATATAACATATTAATGAAAATAATGTCAGATTTGTAGCACAAGGCTTCTTACAATGTTAATGGTCAGACAATATAGCCAAACAATTCTTAGCTTGCTTGCTGCAGAAATCATCTCAGTTTTAAGCAGCCATGCGTGCAAAGGTATAATGTTGCAGGTCATGTCATTGTTCTTACTCATTAAATTTCAGTGCTATGTCAAAAAATTAGAAACACAATCAATCTACGTGTTCCTTTAGAATCTCAATCCATCTGTGATGGAGTGTAGCCCAGATTCCCAGGCAGGGAGTTCATTCCAGAGGAGCAAGAGACCATTTGGTTCGGATAGTTTGTGTGAGAGGATAAGGGTGAAGAAGGCTCCTCCCTAACAATTCCCAGAATATGTGCCTTATAGGATGACAGTTTGCTTTAGTTTGACAGGAGCCTCTATATAGATAGGGAACAATAAAGAAATATGCTTGGAAGAATCTTTCTTTCTTTCTTGGTTTTTGGAGCCTGACCCCATCTAAATTTCTAAAACATAGGTAGGATGAACCTTTCTTTGGAGAAACCTTTTGCTGGAAGAGTACCAAATATTAAAGGTATCAGAACCAGTTGTAGAAGTTATAAGACCTACATTTTAAAAAATGATTATGAAATTGGAATAAACCATATACTATAATTTTAGGTAGCTATAGACAATAGATACTAGATGGCTTTGAACAGGCTTTTTGTATCTAATTCACATAGTTCAGATCCTCTGGCAATATCCTGAGCCTGTAATATATGATATCTGGTCCACAGAAACCTATGGCTGTCCAGCTAACCAAGGGCCATACTGATTGAGGTTGCTGGATATTCTAATTCAACAACATTTGATCCAAAGAATCTTCTTCTAAGGATTTGTGCATCCCTAATATGTAGCGTATTTTCCAGATACAATATTTATAGGTGTAATCTACATATACTGGTTGTCTTCAACTTGCGACCACAAATTTATGTTGTTAAGTGAGAATTTGTTAAGTAAGTTTGGATCCATTTTATGACCTTTCTTGACACAGTTGTTAAATGAATAATTGCAGTTGATAAATTAGTAATCTGGCTGCTAGGTGAATCTGGCTTCCCTGTTGATTTTGCTTGTCAGAAGTTTACAAAAGGTGATTATATGACTTTAGGACGCTGCAATGGTCATAAGTATGAAGCAGTTGCCAAGCATCTGAAGCATTTTGATCACATCACCATGGAGATGTTGCAATGGTCATAAATGTGAAAAATGGTCATAAATCACTTTTTTCAGTGCCATTGTAACTTTGAACAATCACACTGAGGTAAGTTGAGGATTACTGTACTCTTTTAAGCTGCTTCTACGTTTGTGCTCATGTTGGTTTGGATTGAGACATACTGTAATCTATTCATATGAGAAAAGTGAGTGGTATTAGTACCTCACTTGATCTTGATTGTATCCCTCTGTTAATGAAACTAGGATTGCATTAGCTTTTTTGGCTGCTGCTGTACACTGTTGGCTCATATTTAGACTCCAAGATCCCTCTCACATTTACTGCTATTGAGCCTGGTTTCACCCAGTCTATATGTGTACTTTTGGTTTTTCTTGCCTAAGTGTAGGACTTAGTCACTATGCTTCTCATTTTATCCTTCTAGAAGACCCATCATATATTCCTTTTCTCTTTATTCTTCCATTGACTATTATGTAGAATGCTTTCTTTTCTCTGGTTGCTGTTCTCCATTCATCATGGTGGATTATTTCCTTGTGACCTCTTATATTCTCTGATAGCTAACATTCAGATCTAGCTGATGGTTCTCTGATATTCATTCTCCTCTGTCTGTATTTTCATTATAGATTACATTTATTTATTTATCTCAAAATTTTATTTCTTGTAAAATAAGAACTGGGCAATGTAAATAAGCCTCTAGTCTTATGATGTGGCTCATGACTTTGAATATTGGGTCAGAGATATCTTGTCCACAAATAACACTGAGTGAATTAAATTTAGAAATCATTATAATGCAACATTTATCATAGCTAACCTATCAATCTATTCCATCCTTAATTAACACAATCCAATGTGAGCTGTAGTGGCACCGGTTAATGGTATGATTAATCATGAAGATGGTTTGGATCAACATTTCAGGAGCAGGAATGGTTGGCGATGGTTTGAAGATATTTTAGATAATAAATTATCTATATGGAGAATTGTAAGATCATCTTGAAGAAAGAATGCAGTAGTATCAGTTAGGATAACATTATTATTTTTCCTAGCATTTTCCCCACAAGTGCAGTCTCCATTTTTGGGGGATGAACTGAGCATTGACCCATTGTTTGTGAGAGAAATTGAATGATCAGCTTGTTGTCCAAGCCTGATGTTATGGCCTAAGAAAGAATGGTCTCATCTAAAGTCATCCATCTAAATTTCATGATTAAAGCAGGATTAGAATTCACAATCTTCTGGTTTCTACCATAGTGCTATAATCACTAGGCAAACCTAGCCAGCCCAGGAAAGGAAGAAAGTGTTACAGAAAAGCTTAGAAAATTTCTGCTTTGATTCTATTTGGCACTATAAGAGAGAGCAAAAAAAAAAAAAACCCACTGCCTGGATTTCAAGGCTACAGCCTATATAACTAAGATAGAGTTCAAAATTTTTTTTGTAGAGTCTGATTTTTGACCTGGTCTAATTTGAAAAACTGACAGTGGCTTAAATTAGTTGGATCTAAGGGATCCATTTTGCCCTTTGAAATTCTAGTGGGGCTTTTAGGACAGCAAATACGGTTTTGGATTCAGACTTTAGTGTATGAGCTGCTCATCTCTGCAGCATCTAAAATAAGGATATCTTGAGATTTACCTTTGATATAATGTTAGGAAAAATCAATGTGTTTTCATTTCTGAGGAAGCAATATCACAGGAAGTGAACTACCAGGATTTATTAGAATCAGCCTGGACTCTATTTTGGCCTGAAATAAAAAAGATTCTGAATGCATTGCAGGGAAGATACCACGACTCCACATGGTTAAATTCAATGGTTGAACAATTATTATGTTAAGACCAATCAGTACATTAAGAATAAATAGAATACACACAAAGACAAAAATCCAATTCGCCCACCCAAAGCTCTGAAATAAGTGAAAAACCCTTGTCTCATTCAGAGGAGTGATGTGGCTTCACCCACTTTATTCTATCCATTGTGATGCTGAATGCTTAAAATCACATTGCCAATAACTTATGGGTTTCAAACAAAATGTTATAACACTAAATTTGAACACATTGGATTTATGTCTGGTGTCATCAGGCAAGATGAATGTCAAATTTCTTCCAGTGAGAAGCCCAAAAGTTTCTTTATTGTTTTTATTACTTTCGTATAATGGTTCCACTGCAATGGAATTATTTAATTGCTATA
The DNA here is from genome assembly GCA_023653725.1 of Bungarus multicinctus. NCBI lineage: Eukaryota > Metazoa > Chordata > Lepidosauria > Squamata > Elapidae > Bungarus > Bungarus multicinctus. The sequence goes on along the minus strand of CM042838.1, from coordinate 91,862,039 downwards.
CCTGGTGCTCTTTTTAGATATCATAAGAGATGTGCAGGTCGCGGTGGTGCAGTGGTTAGAATGCAGTACTGTAGGCTACTTCCGCTGACTGAAATTTAGCAGTTCAAATCTCATCAGGTTCAAAGTTGACTCAGCCTTCCATCCTTCTGAGGTGGGTAAAATGAGGACCCAGATTGTTGAGAGCAATATGCTGACTCTGTAAATTGCTTACTGAGAGCTGTAAAGCACTGTAAAGTGGTATATAAGTCTAAGTGCTATTGCTATTAGCAGTCATTCCTTTAAAATAAGTACCATACTGTATGCATGCATACATAAATCATGTGTGTGTGTATGTGTGTATGTACACACACACACACACACACACACACACATAAGGTTACACGGGAAAAGACCCGAACATGCCAAGACCTGCACACCTGTACCCGTGAAAATCTATGAAAACACACACACACTCACTCACTCACACACACACACACACACATATGTTTCATTTCCAATAAATCAGAAATAATTTATTTTATTTATTTTTATTTTTAATTTTATTTGCATTTATATGCCACCCTTCTCCGAAGACTCAGGGCGGCTTACAGTCTTTAGAGCACCATGCTAAGTGCTCGGCAATAGCCTTCATTCCATTGTATATGCCTGCTTATTACTAGGGCTTTTTTTTCTTTTTGCTCCCCCCAAGCAGTATTTTTTACAAAGTCAGCTTATTGCCCCCAACAATCTTGGGTCCTCAATTTACCTACCCCGAGACGATGGAAGGCGAAGTCAACCTTGAGCCTGGTGGGATTCGAACCTGCACTAATTGCAGGCAATTGAGCTAAATGCTAGATGATTAACAGCCTGCACCACCAAGGAGGAATGTATTTGTGCAGATGTATGATTTTGTTTTAATGTGATGCATGATAAGAAAAAGCATAGCTCAGCAGCTAGCTCATCCTATCAGGAGATGAGGTCATGGACCAAAATGTTACAGACTGAAAGACAAAGAGAGAACACAGTGTATGCACTCAGTTCTCTATCTATACTTCATTGTCCTTTCGATCACTAGATTTTGAACAGATAGAACCAGTGTCATTGAAGTCGTTCTTCCAACAGATAATTTCCAAAGCCCTTGAACAATGTGGTAAGGAGAATGTTCTGCTTCAATCTCTAATATTACAAACAGATTCCAGGAAATCCTTTTGCCTTGGAATTATATATTAAAAAAGTCATTCATTTACTCACTAGATAACTAGATTTGCAGAATTGTGCACATGTTAAAGGTTTTTTTTTTCTGTTCTATTTTTTGTCCTTGAGAAGAGAAAAGAGTGCAGTTTATGTGGGATGAAATAGGATAATATTATTCAAATAGGGAAAGATTGAATACAGAAGTTCATTCTACCACTCTAGAAGGAAAAAATAAAGGATTTAAATTACACAAGGCAGGTTCTATTGAATAATAGAAAAAGCATCCTAACAATAAGAACCTTTTGCTGAATGTGCTGAATTAAAGAGTGGGCCACAATTTGAAATGACTATTTTGATTTGGATTCCTCCATTAAGCAAGATTTGTTAGTTCTTCCAATTCTATAAATCTAAAAAATCAGAAGATAAAAGGTAACATTTTGGATTTTCTTTCTTTTTTCTTTTGGTGGCAATGTGTAAAAAGCTGTCACTGAAAAGAGGTGCATGTTTAGCCTGAGTGAAACCATAAAAGCATTCTTTGAAAAATTTTAGTGGCTACTTAGACATCTATCTCCATTTGAATTGGCTACTTAATTTTGCTTGTATTCATTCTGGAATGATAACATGCACGTACCCATACACCAAAACAATTTGGGTACATCCATATTTGCCAGATAGAACACTATTGTCTCTAACTGACAAAAAGCAAATAGGGGAAGAGTTGATTAAATAATTTTGGAACATACCTCCAAAATTTCTTTCCCTAAAGCATATTAATACAAATCAGACAATGTTTTCATTAAAGAAGTTTTGTTAAATATTTATGCGCTCATGACACATAATACTCAGTCAGAAGCCAGCTCTAAACAGACAGTCTTTTGTCCTGTCATATTTGTTGATTCCTTCACTACAATGACACCTATCTTAATATTTCTTTTCTTTTTTTTAATATAGACTGAATATTTTTTTCTCTGATAAAAAGGCAACTAATGGATTTTTGTAAGAAAATGTGTGTAAAATGTCAGCTATAGATAAATACTGGAAATATTCAAATGCACCAACTCACTAGAGCCACTGATATGCATCTGTTAATATCTTGCATTGCACGTAAAAGGCTGTTGCTTTTCAAATGATGCGAGCGTTCAGTTCTCTGAGACCAAACATCATATTTCTTTATAGCAGCAGCATACCTATTTTGTTAATATGTGGGAAGGGCCTGAAATATTTAATATGATTTTGTGATATCTGATGTGAAGATTTGATTCAAGGCAACAAGCAACCATAGCCATGTAAGAGAATGGGAAAACTTGCCACAGACAATTTGCTGCAGCCAATTCACCAATTATCAACTTGGCACAGAACAACTTGCCACTGCCAACTCACTGTGAGACAACTCATTGTAGAACAATTTAACAATTCTATTTAATTATTTAAAATAAATAAAAATATTTTAATTTTTGCCATTCACATTTCATTCTGTCCTTCCTTTTGCATCCTTTCTTTAATGAATCTATTCCACCATTTCTTTAATATTAGTGTAACTCTTGTCCCACAGTGAGTTGGCTGTGAGTTGTCCTGCAGTGAGTTGGCCATGACGAGTTGGCCATGATGAGTTGGCCATGGCAAGTTGTTCATGGCAAATTGTCATTATACCCCCATGTAATCAAAGACCTCTCTATTTTTTAACATATGACATGCACACAAAGGATGACATGATTGTAGCCACCATCTTGACATTTTTTGACTTCCTTTCTGTAGAGCAGTGCTGTCAACCGTATGGCCCATGGGCTGGATGCATCATGCACTGGACATAACCATGCACAGTTTAGTGAAGGTGGGGAAAGTTGTGATACATCATGTGATGATGTTGTAATGATACGAGTTAGACACCCCTGCTGTAGAGTACTCTCTCAAGTCCTGCTATATATAGGGGAGGAATTGTTTCTGGTAGAAGAATTATGGAATGTAATGTATTCTACAGTATTCCTAGAAAAACCACTGGATGTGTAAAATTCATTCCAGCCAACTAATAAACGAGCAGGCACCTATATTAACCAGTGACACATAGGAAGGTCCTGTGGCAGATTATCACTTTAGCGACAAAGGCAAAGACATTTTTCCATACTGTGCAGGGAGGGTGGCTATAATACAGTCGATAACATGTTGTGCATGTTATCAAGAAAACTGCATGGATAGACAGGATAAAGTGATTGACAACATAGTGCTGTATGAGGAGCCTCACAGATTGAATGGCATTCAACATGCTACTGAGGAAATGCTGAGGACCTTTTGGAGTACTAATAGTGTTTATGACATGGCTAGATTAAAGTTTTGGGATGTCTTGTTGCTGATGTTTCTATGCAGGAAAGAAAAAGCTGACATTGCACAAACAAGATTATAATGGAAACGCAGAACATAAGAAGCATAAAAATGGAAAAGCTTGACACAGTGAAATATGAACTGAATCAATTATACCTTGACATCTTAGGCATCAATTAATTGAAACGGCCTGGAATGGGACACTTTTAGTCAAAAGATCACACTGTTTATTATTTAGGGCATAGAAAAACAAAGAAAAATGGGGTTGTTTTTATTCGAAAGGATTTAACAAAGACTATGTATGTTCAATGAAGTCAGTGATTGAATAATATCAATTAAATTTTATATATAAACTTTAGTATGGTAATTATCCAACTTCAGGCTCCAAAATTAGATGTAGGAGGGGTTTAGTGAATGATTTATTTAATAATTTATTAAGATATAGAGACCATGTGACTCTAGATTCTAGAGTCTAGAATGACTCTGGGCTGTTTACAGTAACAATAAGAACAATTAAAAAACAATAAAGACAAAAGCGCATGTATCCAGGTAAATATACTACATTTAACAAAAAGTATTAGCAACAGGCTTCCATAAACACCCTAGGCCTGGGAAAAAAGCTCAGTTTTTAAAAGACCATGTATGAAGTTCCAGTTAAACTGATTTATTGCTTTCATGCATATGCACAGGAACGTTTCTTAGATGAGAAGCAAAACATCTTCAAAGAAAAATCAAAAAGTCCAGTTGCCTCTTGGAAAAGCACCTTTGGGAAACCATGACCTGGATGACAATCTCCACAGACATTATGCACAGGAATATGGTTAGCACTATTTTGGCACTAGATAAGGGTCAACATAATTCAAGAGGGTTTGGACTTAAGTTTCTTTGTAACTATGTCAAGATTCTAGGCTAATTTCTCTTTTGATTCCACCACCAGGTTCTGCCATTTCTCCTCCTGCAGCTGGAGGGAAGAAACAAATAAAAAGGACAATCAGCAACAAGATTAATAGACTTGATTTACTACGGCTATGGGTGCAACACTGAAAGATTTGAAATGCCAGTATGGGGCAGATCATCTTTTGTCTTGACATCTTGTCATCTTATCATCTTAAGTGTTTGCTAAAAGTTGACAATGACTTAATGGTGTAAGAATTATCTAGGTAAATTCATCTAAATGTACTTACTGAAGACTTTGCAGATCTTTACCTGGAACTTCTAAAGTATTAAAAGGTAGACCGTCATATGCCAAATTCTGGAGAAGTGAGTTCTTTGAATGCCAGAAGCAGTTTTATTACAATAATGTAAGGATGAGTTCCTGTAAAGAGCTTCTATCCCGTAAACCCCATCCTATTTTAACTGGGAAGCTAGACTGATTTCAGTAATAGAGCTATACACATTGGCTCTGAACCTCCCTTTGATCATGCACCACATTTAATTTCTTACTACTTTGAAGTTGGGCTCTTATGAAAATTATAATGTGAAGCCTTTTTGTTGTTCTTAAAGTCATTAATTTGTTATGGTTTTCTGTATTTATTAGAAAACAACTTCAAAAATTCAAAATGAGCCTGGCATGTAAATTTAAAAATGCTGATTACAGTTAGCATATTAAATAGCTCTTCTCTGGTGGGAATGATTTGATATCCTCACATGCAACTTTTTTGGGTGGGAGTAGGTTTAACAAATGCAGCTCATTCTCCATGAACATATTTTATTTTTTTTACAATCCTATGCAAACGTTGATTTATTGATTTATTTTTAATGAGACAACACTTGTGCCTAAAGCATATTCTAAGCATAATGAGGCATAAGTTTGTGGTAGAGCTAAAGGAGAAATCATTTCATTCTTCTTCTTTTTTTCCCCCTCAGAAGGTATCACAGTCCTAAAATTAATTTTTTCATTAACATACACTGTAACACATAAAGATAATAAAACACTTTCTTCTTCTAATTTCTACAGATAAGACAGAGGAAGTTGTGACTATCATATAATACATATTTAAGCAATGGTAATGAATGCATTATATTAAATTCAGTGAATATTTTCTATGTAAAATCTTGCAGTTTAAACATGAGGCAGGTGCTAGTAAAAAGCATGGGGAATGCATTTCTTCAAAAGTTAAACTGAACTTCTGAAGTTTTTTGTGAAACATTAGAAAATGTGTCACTAGTTGGCAGTTAGCAGTTTCACAGGAAGAACAATCTTTCTTCATTCCAAAAGGTTTATTTTATTTATTTAGTAAATGACCAAATAACATTGAGTTCAGGAGGGTTGTAATGTACCTTCTTCATCAAACTCAATATTAGTTAAAAGCATGACTTTGTTTGGCTTCCCAAGTTACTTTCTTCAGAATAGCAGTCATAAATGTGGTGGTTTCAGAATTTGTCTAGAGTATGGGGATATGAAGATAAACATTCCCCAACACTATATGGCTACAGACTCAATGAAATTTTATCTGAGCTGTGAGTGAGAACAAAGATGAAGGTTAGAAAACCTGTAATGGTTAAGACTTACACATAATTGGGTGGGGAGTAGGGAGGGTTTAAAAGTATGAAAATTTTTCAGAGATAGATGGGATAAAAATGTAAAGGCCATTGTTTGTTAAAAAATAAAACAAGAACAAACCATATACAAGGAAATCATAGGAAACATGCTTTAAACTTTCAACAATCATGATTGAAAGGATTCAAAAAAGGGGTTGGCAGTAGGTCAGATGAAGGATGTTTGGCTCCAACTATGACTAACTAATCATATGTGTATGAGAAACCAACAGTCTGATTAAGTATCATAACTATTTCTGATTGAAATAGTTACCTTTCATTTTTTCTCTTTTAAAGACCTATGAGATAATAACTACCATTTCATCTCATGGTAGGCAATGCCAGTTTAGTAAAGTGTTATGTTAATCTCACATCATTCAGCTTTATTGGTTCATCCTATTATGAGAGATGAGAAAGAAAAAATTCTGTTTTTTCTCTAAACATATATAGATGTATACAGACTAAAATCCCCCAGTCCTTTTACTCAATTTTTTTCTTAACTTTCCCATTACCCAACAATCACAAGGAACACCTAATAGAAACACATATGACTCCTTAGAAATCATTTTTGCTAAACTATATCAGTATTCAAAATGTGATTTCAGCATAGATTTGCATTATGGAATTCTGGTATTAGCTATTTTCTATTTTGGTATTGCCTTATCAATTTATTTGTTTTATAACCCAATTCCATTTCAACCAGTCCATATTATAATAAAAGAAACTTGTTTCATTGTAGTAATCTAGAAACTAGTCATTACAAACTATTATGATCAGATATTACAAAACCTTAAATCCTTTTGTATATGTATCTTAGATTATCTCCTCCCTCTCCCTCCCTCCCCCACTCTTTCTTTCTTATCTTGGATTACTTGGTATCTCACATGTTAATTCCCCATTTCTTGACCTGGAGAGATCCTGTGGCATCTGATACAAACAGAGTCAGATCACTTTCTCAGTTTAATTAGGAACAGATTGAACTACACACTTCTGCTTTACCACTTATCCCAAAGTCGCTGTGGTTTTGAGTCTTAATAGGCAAAATGGGTACTTTAAGACTTTCCTGCCACGCTTATGAATGCAAATAATTTGAGTGCAGTGTTGTTTAGGAGGTAAAATGGATGATTTTTGCCTATGCAGCACTTAAAGCACCTAATTTTCCCTTGAAACTCCTTCAATATCATTTTTTTAAAAAAAATGAAAGGCCCATTCATTCCACTGATGTCAGGATGATGCCAGTTATATATTTTATGAGTATGAATTCTTTCTCTTTTTTTTCATTTTAAGGAAAAAAGGATTCCAGTTGCAAGAAAATTTCCCACCTCTGGTCTAGGATATCTCAGGAGGACATGGTAAGATCATGCTGCCAGTTTCTGCTTTGTTGGTACCATTTACATGGATTATTTGGTACCACTTGCATGGATTCAGTACCTGCATATAATGACATATCATCATGGCTACAGGTAGATTGTACAATGTCTGTGAAAATAAAATGTGTGGCTTTTAAATTTCTCCCAGTAACAGCTTTGCATTCACCAAACAAGCCTAAATGAATTAAGACTGAATTCACACATCTGTCTTATATACTTTGACAATTAATTTCCTTTATGGCCTTTAGTGTGTTGGCACATTCTAAGCTGACAACTGCATCACAACATTTGGGAAATTGAACAATCAAAACAAATCAAACAATTGTGTTCCAATTCAAATGTGAGAAGGGGAAATTAGGTCAGTGTGGTTAAAAAAGGAGGCTGAAACTAATATTCTTCATTCCTGAGTCATAGAAAACTTCAAGTATATAAGGACAATTTCAAGAAGTATTTATATCAGAAAAAAAGGCAAGGTGATCCACTGTGTTTATCTACTTCTTTCCGTCACTTAGAGGACAACACAGGAATAATAAAAAAAGAAATTGAATATTTTTTTTGTGTGGCTACCATCTTTTAAATATATTTCTAATGAAATACAGTATATTGTATGAGTAGGGATAATCAGAAAATAAATAGCAAATATACTTTGGGAAGATAGCTAGTCCTTAACTGTTAAAAGGACCTTGAAGTTAGTAAAAACTCATTCAGATGAGCCAAATAGCCATTTCCTTCACAAAAATGTGGGGCTAACTGGCAGTAGTATAGCCATAGGCAATGGCACTGACCATGCTATTAAAGAATCACTCACCTGCATAACCTTGAACATGTTTCCCATGAGTCTTTTTTCATGATAACTGCAGGTCAAACTGTCCAATCCTTTTTAAGTCAAAATTTAAAAGGGTATTTAAACAGGGAATCAGTCCAAAAATATTTCAGCTTCCTAAAATATCACATTCCATTGGCCTTCTTTATGGGTACGGAGGATATTTCCCCATCCTAACTTCATGCTATTCTTGAATTAGAGAGGGGGATTTATCACATTTGACTATAATTAGCAAATGGAGTGGACTCAGATGTTTCAGATTAGCTTAACCTGATTAATAATTAAGGTATCCGAAGGATCTATCTCCCAACTGATGAGGTGGGGGGGGGGACGAAATTGAAACATTGAATACACTCCACCCAGAAAGAGATGCAAAGTATTTTGTGGCTGGGTTACTGGCAGAACATCCTAAGTATATGTTGCTGGTCATATGAGAGGGAAAAAAGACCAATATTAAGAGTTACACTGCAAAATTCAGAGCCAGGATGATATAAGAATTAATGTGGAAAGTATGAGTTGTTTTGGTTGCATTTAATAATGATATGCCCATTTAAATCCAATATTATCATACAATGTCTTTAGTCAGGAGAGGAGATGTGGCATATCCCAAATAAGTTATCATCTATAACAAAGATTGCAGATTATTCTTCACTCTGGCCATTTCTGTCAATAAGTTTGCTGATACAATTTTTCCAGTTCATGCATTTCATATTGCTTTTCTTTATTCTTTTTGTTTGTTCACAACCAGGTCTTCTTCCAGGTCTTTATTTATATGTATAGGACATTATTTATTTGTTTGATTTTTGTTCTGCCTTTATTATTTTTTATAAATAACTTGAAGCAGTGAATATTCTTAATACAGGTAGTCCTCGACTTATGAGAGTCCAAAATTTATGTTGTTAAGCAAGATATTTGTTAAGAGAGCTTGCTTCATTTTATGACTTTTCTTGCCACAGTTGCTAAGTGAATCACTGCAGTTGTTAACTTAGTAACCCGGTTACTAAGTGAATCTGGCTTCCCCATTGACTTTGCCTGGCAGAAGGTCGCAAAAGATGATCACATGATCTTGGGACACAGCAATGGTCATAAGTATGAACCAGTTGACAAATATCTAAATTTTGACCACATGATCACGGGGATGATGCAAAGGGTGTAACTGTGAAAAATGGTCATGTCACATTTTTCAGTGCTGTTCTAACTTTAAATGGTTGCTAAATGAACTGTTGTAAGTTGAGGACTACCTTTATTTCTTCTTCCTATTTTCCCCACAACAACCATCCCTTGAAGTGAACTAGGTGGAGAGAGAGTGATTGGGCCAAGTCACCCAGCCATTTTTTTCATACCTAAAGTAGGATTAGGATTCCTGGACTAGAACTACATTCAGCATATTCATCCAATTATTTAGCAACTTCACTGAACACTTCACACAACGTATGAAACATAGATCTTAAGAAAATTAATCCCTAGAAATTATTGCAGTACAGTCCTCTATATTATTAGAGTTCAGTCTCTGTTAATACATTCAGAAATAACTCATGACTTCAGTTATAGCACTATTAAATAGGCTTGCTTAAGATATTACTGGATTCTGTGTTGTGATTCTTTTCCTTTCAGGATTTAACTTTTCAACTAGCTGTCTCCTCAAGTATATAGTATAATATGAGTGATTAAAAATAGGCATGAAATATGAACATAAAATCTATAGCACAGATTTCCCTGGGTAATTAAATACATAACTTGTGTGTTAAAAATAAATAGTATACACCATCAGACATTTGAAAAAGGAGCCCTTATTTTTCTGATCAGCCACTGAATTTCCTTTGAATCCTCAGTTACACTAAGATTTTGAAAGGCAAAATTAATCTTTAAACAATCCTCAGCTAAGCAAGGCTGCTTAACTGAGAAATTAATAAAATCTGGTTCCTAACTCTCACCTGATGGAAATTTTCAGTCTGAGATTGTCCTCTGAACTGAGCAAACATGAGAAAATTCTCAAAAGTGAAAAATTGAGTTTCTTCTGAATTCACAACTGAATTGACAAATATTGCTAAAGGAGATACTACTGATACACACCCATCTATTTAAAGATCTATACATTTAAAGATTTGAAAAGTGTCAGTAACTTGCATCCTGTGAATCATCCTAGAATCTTCCGATGCTAATTTGATCAATGGGATAATGAGGAAGGTGGAAATTTTTGGGGTCTTGAAGTGTATAAAACTCTGTAACCATTTGTCTCATTGCCCTTTGTGCCTCTACCTAGAAGAGGACAAGGTGCCAGCCTTTGCAAATATCAATAAAGCTCTTGAAATTGTTCATGGAGACTCCTGTTGATTCAGTTGAGAATTTGTAATCTCACATTTGATATCAGGTTTTTTTAGTTAAATATCATTTTTTACATGATGATAATGATGATGATTGAAAAAAATGCACTTCTTAATACAAGGTCTACAATTGCACATACTGTATATTCAATCTTCTGGCACTTTGTAAACGATCTATGTATTTTCCAGAGCTCGCATGAATGTTTCAAGTAATTTCAGGAAACTATACAGCTGCATTGCATAGCCTAATGTCACCATAATTGTATATTGAATTCTGTAAGATTTATTAACATTTTAATAAACCTATTCATCTATTTAGAAAGCTATTTTACCCACCAACCAAAAGAAGTTCTAGATGGGTTTCAATACACTTGACTGATATAAACATAGTAGAATCTGGCAGGAAGTTGAAGAACTGGATCTTACAATCTTAATCTTTTAGAAATCATTTCTAGGAAGCATGCCCTCCAACCTCATCCCATTTTAATCTTCTGAAGGAAGGTTTCTTCTCCCAGAGAGAACTTGGGTAGATTATCTGAATTGTTTGAAGTCACAAAAGGTCACTGTTGTAACTCAAAAAGAAATCCATTTTTTTAAATGAAGGTCAGAATTAGACGTAGAAACTCATCTATCTGTTGTAGCAATAATGCTGGTAATGTTAGAGACTTTTTTTAAAAAAAGTGTCAGAATCTCTAAAGATGTTGCAATCATTTTTTAAAAAATCCAGATTTCTTTCTTTCTTTCTTTCTTTCTTTCTTTCTTTCTTTCTTTCTTTCTTTCTTTCTTTCTTTCTTTCTTTCTTTCTTTCTTTCTTTCTTTCTTTCTTTCTTTCTTTCTTTCTTTCTTTTTTTCTTTCTTTCTTTCTTTGTTTTTCTGTCTTTCTTTCAAATAGTCTAGACTAGACTAGACTAAACTAGACTAGAATAGAAATACTTTATTGACCAAGTGAGATTGGACACACAAGAAATTTGTCTTGGTGTAAGTACTTTCAGTATACTTAAAAGAAAAGATACATTCGTCAAGAGTCGAGAATCATAAGGTATGAAACTTAATGATAGTCATAGGGTACAATAAGTAATCAAATCATACTTGGAAACAGTCAATATAAATTGTAAGTATACAAGCGACAAAATTACAGTCATACAGTCACAAGTGGGAGGGGATTGGTGATAAGGAGTGATGAGAAGATTAACAGTAATAGTAGTGCAGACTTTGTAATAGTTGAACAGTGTTGAGGGTATTATTTGTTTAGCAGAGTGATGGCTTTCAGGAAAAAAACTGTTCTTGTGTCTAGTTGTTCTGGTATGCAGTGCTCTATAGCATCATTTTGAGGGAAGGAGTTGAAACAGTTTATGTCCAGAATGTGAGAGGTCAGTAAATATTTTCATAGCCCTCTGTTTGACTCGTGCAGTGTACAGGTCCTCGATTAAAAGCAGATTAGTAGTAATTGTTTTTTCTGCAGTCCTAATTATCCTCTGAAGTCTGTGTCTGTCCTTTTGGGTTGCAGAATCAAACCAGACAGTTATAGAGGTGCAGATGATAGACTCACTAATTCATCTGTAGAACTGTATCAGCAGCTCCTTGGGCAGTTTGAGCTTTCTGAGTTGGAGCAGAAAGAACATTCTTTGTTGTGCTTTTTTGATGACGTTTTTGATGTTGGGTGTCCATTTTAGGTCATGAGATATAGTAGAACCTAGAAATTTGAAGGTCTCTATGTTGATACTGTGTTGTCTAGTATTGTAAGAGGTGGTAGTATGGGAGGGGGGTTTCTTCTAAAGTCTACCACCATTTCTACAGTTTTGAGTGTGTTTAGTTCCAGTTTGTTCCAGTTACACCACAAGGTAAGTTGTGTAACTCCTGTCTGTATGTGGATTCGTCATTGTCTCGAATGAGACCAATCACTTTCTTTCTTTCTTTCTTTCTTTCTTTCTTTCTTTCTTTCTTTCTTTCTTTCTTTCTTTCTTTCTTTCTTTCTTTCTTTCTTTCTTTCTTTCTTTCTTTCTTTCTTTCTTTTCTTCCTTCCTTCCTTCCTTCCTTCCTTCCTTCCTTCCTTCCTTCCTTCCTTCCTTCCTTCCTTTCTTCCTTCCTTCCTTTTTTTCTTTTCAGGATATCAGTGATGACTAGGGTAGGAAAGAAATGTAAAAATGAAGCAAGGGTGTTGAATGAAATAATGTTACATATACAGCAACAACAACATTGTCTGCTGTTAGAAATACTCCTATTTATTTTATTTGCCTTACATAATAGTTATAGCAGTTTCTGCCTTTTTACCTTTTTTTGGGGAAGCCTATTATTTTCCTGTAAAACCTACTTTTTTTCCACACGGAAAATCAATATTTTGAGTTGACAGTTTTTAATTTACTACTTCTGGAGTGGTACTTAAATACAAGGGCTAATTATTATTCAATGGAAAAACATGACATTTTCTCTCATTTATACCATTTCCTTTCTCAATAATATGGGGCTCAGGTTTTTCTAGGTAGAAAAACATTTTTCTAACAAATACTATATTTTAAAGGCACAAATACGTACAAATAAATAGTGGAAAAATAAATATTTATTTCACTCCTCCTTCTATTCCAAAATAATTCTTATTTTACAACCTCAGAAATCTCTATCCAAAGAATCATTTCCAGAAGCAGTTTCAAAGTCAGACCATATACATTACAACTGGGGGCTGGAAGCTAAAATGGAGTAACCAATGAGCTCTCCTGCTGATTAACATATGAGCACAATCAAGAAACAAAAAAAAAATAAAAAATAAAAATCAATCAACAGTGTCCCACCCAGAAACTCATGTCAATTTTATTCTTTCCCTTGAAAATACAATCCCATTTTTAAGTTCCATCTTCCAAGCTTCCTGCTGTGTTCCTAATGTTATACAGTACCATGAAGCCAGTGTTTTTAAAATTGAAATGTCTGCTTGGTTTCATACCCTTTTATATTGGCTTCAGCTACTTTATTTTTCTTTTGGCCAGTCTGGTTTTGCTAATCTTGATTGACAACTTTCTGGAGCCAGGTATTCACAAAATTAAAATGTTCAGGCTTTTCATGGGCTTCATGCTTCCAGGTGGATTATCAATGTGCATTAGGCATTCTTGAAGAGTATGATACTTTCTTTCAAAAATGTGTTTTAATCTACTCAGTATATCTACCTTAGCTTTATAAATGTCTTCAAATTCAGAAGAACTTTATTTAGGCTGGATCTAATGACCTTCCAAAAGCTGGGACCGAGGGAAGACATCAAGTTTGAATGGAAATTCTACTTCTGTGATGGTGGACAGTTGAAATGATAATTCTCATGGTATTGTCCTATTTGTTTTATGTTTATCTTTAGCAGAAATTATCTCATTTTTTAGTAATGAATCCTAGTTCTGCTAACTTTTCTTATCTCCATCAATTAATACCAGATCAATCTGACTCTATTTTTTAAATATCGTAACTCTATTTTCTTTAAGTAGTTCTATTTTTTGTCAATTGAATACTTTATTGGCCAAGTGTGATTGGACACACAAGGAATTTGTCTTGGTGTAAATACTTTCAGTATACATAAAAGAAAAGATAAAAGGAAACAGTCAATATAAATCGTAAGTATACAAGCAACAAAGTTACAGTCATACAGTCACAAGTGGGAGGGGATGGGTGATAAGGAGTAATGACAAGATTAACAGTAGTGCAGACTTTGTAATAGTTGAACTGGGCTGAGGGGATTATTTGTTTAACAGAGTGATGGCTTTCGGGAAAAAACTGTTCTTGTGTCTAGTTGTTCTGGTATGCAATGCTCTATAGCGTCATTTTGAGAAAAGAGTTGAAACAGTTTATGTCCGGGATATGAGGGGTCTGTAAATATTTTCACAGCCCTCTTTTTGACACATGCAGTACACAGATGCTCGATTGAAGGCAGGTGGGTAGTAATTGTTTTTTCTGCAGTCCTAATTACTCTCTGAAGTCTGTGTCTATCCTGTTGAATTGCAGAACCAAGCCAGACAGTTATAGAGGTGCAGATACACACACACACACACACACACACACACACACACACACATACATGTGTGTGTATGTATGAAGGCTAATCATAACTAAAGAACTAGCAGCTATAATTTCACATTGTTGTGTGTATAATAATAGTAATAACAACATCTGCTTATCTCAGATCCTTGGAAAGGATATGATGGGTGGATGAAAATGCCTGATTTTTTTTCAGTTTTTTTTTTCATATTTCCGAACCACCCACCTCCCTCAATTGATCTAAACATCAGACTGACATATGACTAACCATAATAATAGTAATAAATGTAGCAACTGCAAAATTCAGCTGCACCTCTACTTAGAAATAGTCCTGTCCTAACACAATTTCTACATTGCCCTCTAAACTTCAATTGGCAGTATCTGAAATGGACACAGAATTGGTTGAGAAGAAGAAACAATTGATAGGAAGAGATTGGATCTAGATAGCAATAGCACTTAGACTTACAGTAGATGTTGTGTCATAGTGCTTTACAGCATTCTCTAAGAAGTTTACAGAGTCAGCATATTGCCCCCAACAATCTGGACCCTCATTTTACTGACCTCAGAAGGATTGAAGTTTGAGTCAACCTTGAGCCCTTTCTAGATTGAACTCTTAGCAGTGGATAGAGTTAGCCTGCAATACTGCATTCTTACAAAGATTCTACATAGTGCCTGTAACTGCTATTAAAGTTTTTCAGTCCACTCAGAGACTTACATTTTTTGGTGGTGTGGGGGTGCCTTTCCTTATTTTAGGGATGGGTAATTTCACTTAGTTTCTCACTTTTCTAATTTTAAGATTCCTTCAAGTCCATTTCCACATTTTGTCTGTAATTCTCCAAAGACATAACAACTTTTGCACAAATATTGCAAAAAGCATCAACTGTTGTAAGCCATCTAAGAAGTAAGATATTTTTTTAAAAATAATACAGCCATCAACTAATCTCTTCTTAAAAACAACTGGAAGTTTTTAAGAAGAGATTAGACAACCATTTGTCTGAAGTGGTGTAGGGTTTCCTGCCTAAGCAGGAGATTGGACTAGAACAGTGGTCACCAACCAGTGGGCTGTGGCCCACTGGTGATCCACGAAAAAATTTTGGTGGTCCGCAGCCAAATGTCACCCCAGAGCACCCCCAAAGCCATTAATCCAAGCTGTGCAGGAACACAAGGCTGCGCCGTCCACATGGCCCGTGGGAACCCTCCCCACCCATTTAATTCTTAACCTGCAAACTTGCTTGCTAAATTTTTCCTTTTTTTTTTTTTGCCAACCAACAGCTGTTCTGCTGTGCTAGGAGATTTAGATTAGCTAGAAAGCAGGAAATTGTTGGATTTCTTGCTTTCTAGCTAATCTTTAGATTTTCCTTAGGACTAAAGCTTCTATTATTCAGTGCAGGCAGCTGAGGGCAGAAAGATAGATCTATGAACGAATCTGTGATTCTGTGAGCAACTCAATCTGCCTGCCTGTTTTGCCTGATTTTGTGTAAAAGTTGCTTTTTTCAAATAAAAAAATCAATATTTACATACATGGCGTGTTGTGAGCTAATTTTGTGAGTTTGCTTGCTAACAATTTTTATGAGCTTTTTTGCAAGCAAATTTTTTGTGACAGACTCAGCTAGCCAACTGCAGAATCATAGATCTCTAAGTTAATCTATAATTGTGTGAACAACTCAATCTGCCTGTCTGCTTTGCCTGCTTTTAGATAAAAGTTGCTCTTTTTTAATAACAAATTCAATATTTACATAAATATTTATGATATTTATATACAAGCCATGCCAAGCCAGTCACCAAGCCACACTCACAAATTAGGCCACACCCAAGAACCAGTTGTTAAGAAATTTGAATCCCACCCCTGCCTCTGAGTGTTTGTATATGTGTATGTGTGTGTGTGAGAGAGAGAGGGGGGGAGGAAGGGAGGAATGGAGGGAGAGAGAGTAGATCAGATCTGTCTCTCTCCCACCAATGTCAAGCCACTGTCACTTAAAATTCATATTAGTGGTCCCCAGGATTTAAAATTAAGTGTTTGGTGGTTCCTGAGGTCCAAAAGGTTGGCAATCCCTGGACTAGAAGACTTCCAAAGTCCCTTCCAACTCTGTTATTCTATTCTATTATTTCCACACTTTTCCAAATATTTTGCCCACATTCTGTCGATATAGACATATACTACAAAACTCAGAAATGTGTAAATATTGAAAAATAATAATGTTCCAATTTTATACAGGTTTTGGGAAACATGACTAGATGCCGTTAAGATGTTAAGTGCAAAAATTTCTCTACCATCCTATCAATATATTATCCCTGCCCCACAAAATTATGTGAAACAGTAGAAAAGATTATCAGTTAATTGAGGTTTAGCATTAATAGTTACAGTTTTGAAAATAGAACTGATGTATATATTAGCAACTGATTCATCAGAAGTGGCAGGAGCAGAATTTGTGAAGACACATTGAGTTTCTAATTCACTTGGCTTATTTGGTTTTTTTTTCTGTACTTATTGCCTCTCAGTTGTGATTGTCACTTCAGCCCTGTCCATGCTAATGGATTCTACAAAATGTCACAATATGTGACAGTTAATTTATGATGTGGAATGAAACTTTCTATTTCTGGGATTTACTCTTCTGAAGTCCATACAGTCCTTGGGTTGATTTACATTTGTGAAAGCTACATGAAAGACAAATGGGGACTATGAAAATGATTAACAGGACAGAAAAATACAAAATGAATAAAACCAATGACAGGCATCTCATAAAATTATATTTCAGTAATCATCACTACTGTAAAAAAAAGGAAGGGAATTGCTAAATTTTTATCTTCCAGACATATGCACTTCTTCAGATTCCACAAAGCGTCTTTAGTTATTGTTATTCTTATCAAAGTGAACCAGTTTGGTGTTGTGGTTAAGGAATCAATATAAAAAACAGGAAACTGTGTTTACTACTACTCTTATCTTAGGCACAAAGCCAGCTGGATGACCTTGGGCCAGTTACTTTCTCTTAGCTCTACAAAAGAAGCAGTGGCAAAATATTTCTGAAAAAACTTGCCAAGAAAACTGTATAGACTGTCCAGGTTTTTCTCTGAGAATCAGACACAACTGTACAGATGGAACAATGAAATAAATCTTACCAAAATATTTGGCATATTCCAAGTAGAACAGAAGGGGGTCCCTGTCCTATTGTTTCTTTTATATTTTATTTTTCTTATATGTATCCATGTATTCATAACTATGTTTTACTTATACCTATTATCTTGTAAGCAATTGACAAATAAAAATAAATAAAAAATAAATAAATTTAATAGCAGTAAAAATTGACATGCTTGATTCTCTCACAATACTGATTCAGTTATAGTGAAAATTGCTATTAGCTGATATCATTATTACCATGGTAATAATGATATCAGCTAATAGCAATTTTCACTATAAACTAATTTTTTTAAGAGATGTTTTCTATTTGTTTTTATCTTTGATGAATAGATCAATAAATAATATATGTGACTTTTAGCCTCCCCACAATTTGTTCATTATGATCTGACTAACATTTTGCATTCTAAAGATCTGTGCATAATTGAATGGAAAGGGTCTAAGAAAAGTAGGGAACCTTTTCACTCTATACAAATATTTCCTTCTCTCCATTTTGTTCATTCTTTCAGCAGAGATTACACTGTCAATATTATGAATATCATGAGGAAGTTAATTATTTAAATATTCTGTAATGATATGTAGGAAAGACATTGAAACATGGGGTGAAGAGACACTGTCAGGGGAACAGTCAGACAAGAGACAGCACAACCCACAGCTAGATAGGGGCCAAGGAAAAAGGCTCAAAAGATACCCTTTCTAGTTTCTTGGGCAGTTAAAGATATGGATGTGGGAATAATTTAACTTTCACGCTTGCAAGATTCTGTCAGTGTGGCTTTACAATAAAGTAGAAGTAGTTCAACAGGTTGTGATTATTTATTTATTTATTTATTTATTTATTTATTTATTTATTTAAATTTATATACCGCCCCCCTCTCCCAAAGGGACTCGGGGCGGTGAACAGCCAAGATAAAATACACATATAAAAATACATATACAATATTTAAAAATTAAAAGAATTAAATACATTGGCCCTTTCAAAAGATTAAAAATAAGGGAATTAAGAAAGTTAAAACCAGATTAAAAGATTTAAAAACCCCTAGGCCATATTATATGGTTTACCCTGCAAGGACAACACATTCATAGAAAGCAGTAACATCTACCTTATTCTGGCTGATCTTGAAAAAGCTAATCAGGAAAACCAGGCTATAAGATTAGAAATTGAAACAAAACAGCAGAAATTAATATCAAACCCCTTTTTTATTGTTGTCAAAAAAAAAAATCAGTCATTTTCACAGAGAAATCAAGAACTAGCTGGTCTTCAGAGAGATTTACCTCACATTTTTTGTTTGTTTGTTTGTTTTTTTCTCTTTTAGAAATCTTTTTTAAAAAATAAAGTTTATTTAAGTTTCATATATTTAAAACATTTAAAAAGAAACAAACAAACATATAAACAAATATATGTACATATATACTGTACATTTTGCAGCAGGTATTGAGCATTGGTTACACTTTTCTTTTCTTTTTTTTCTTTTACCCCATAACATTGACGTGATCTACCTTGTTATAATACCTTCCTCATTTTTTTAATGTTTTAATTTCACAGAATACTTTATGATTAAACATACGTCCTTCATAGTTTCATAACTTATTCAGTTGTCAAAGTTGTCATAACTTATTCAGTTGCTTTTTCTTTAACCGTTCATACCAACAATTCCAAACTTTAGAGTATTCACTATCTTTGTTGTTTTTTAGTAATTTGGTTAGGCTATCCATCTCTGCACACTCGTTAATTTTTTTAATGACCATCTCCTCTGAAGGGACAATAGACAGTTTCCAATTTAATGCATAGCTTATTCTGGCTGCCATTATAATGTGCAAGATTAAATATTGATATTTTTTTCTATTTTTGAATCTACCTTATATTCATTCACACCTCTATTCCAGTACAAGCGGCAAAAGGTAGAGCAACCAGTTATGCAACAGACTTTTCAGGATTTCCAAAACTAAAGCTCCTTACTATTCATAGATCATAGAACATAGAATCATAGGGCTGGAAGAGATTTCAAAGATCTTTGTACCAGAAGTATTTCCTTTCATCCTTTCTTAGAAATATGCTAGTATCAGCATTTACTGCACTGGAATAGTAGTAATAAAATTTTTTGCCAACCTTATGATCATTAAATAAGTTATTTTAGAATTACCACTGGGAATGGGTTAGACCCAAGGCCACTCATGAGTTAATATGAATTGAAATTTTAGTTCAATATTTCCACATTTAACTGAATATTCAGTGGCTTCATGGAATGGTTGGAATGGTTCCATGAAATTTTTTATTAGGTGAAAACAAGAATCTTTCCTATTATCCTTGATATGTCTTTATTTCTATATTGAAATTGTATTTAGTTATGGATCAGTGACCAGCAGAAAAGCTACAACAACAAGGAACAGCACATAAAAGCAGGCTCAAATGCAATGAGAGCAATAAAACCACCACACAGACCTACTACTTTAAATTTACAAGTATAAGAAAAAAACAAAACAAAGCAAAACAGGACAAAAAAAAAGATAAAATGAAAATGAGATAAAAGGATAACAAGACTATGCAGTAACATCATCCCAAGATTAAGATACTTAAGCCTTTTTATGACAACAGCTGCCAATAAAAATTTGGAACTCTGTTATTGCAGGGTTCCAGTTTGAGAACAGAAAATAAACTATAACTCCATTTTTTAAAATTGGATCTTTTTTAAGGGTGGTACAGGCATACCAGTGCAGGCATACCAAGTTCTCCTAGAAAGCAGAGTGAAGTAATATTTGCACCAAGTCTCAAGTTTATTTTGACTATAGGAACAATTTCTCTGTATGGGGTTTTTTGAAATTTCCTATACAATACTATGAGGATAAAACATTAAAGTGGGCCCCTCTACTGTGTGCTGAGCGAACCAGATTTGAACAGATAGTTTGTAGACTTAAAAGGTTTGTAGAAAGGAAGTCTTTAGCATTCAAGTCTACCTGACATGCTGTATCAAAAATGCTTTGGTGAGTCACAGCTTTAATATATTTCTATATTCAATACCACTGCTATTTGATTTTCACTATTTAATTATAGGAGTGAGAATTGTTCCATGTGATGTTATTATGATGCATCTAATTAGCACAGTATATAAGAAACCAATAAATAACAGATTTAAAATAATTGCATGCATGTATTTTAAATAAACTTAATATGTATGTAGTCATAAAAAGGGGAACATGTATATAAAAAAATACCAGGACTGCCAGCATTCATAAAATGCTTATAAATATTAATAATTATCAAGATGACAATCATTTTACTAATAAGGGTTGACAGTCATCAATTTTGACTTGGAGTTATCAATATGTATCAATATGTGAATTTCAACATTCACTGAATTCTATAGATTCATTATAATATATATGGAACTGGATTGTCACCAGTATTATATCCAATTCAGAGATTATAATGGAAGACAATTTAGATTTAATGTACTAGGGTGATTTATGTTAATGGGTTTTATATATGTATTTTCTATCTTCAGAAAAGGGAGAAAACATCAGTAAAAACAGACAAACAACATTGTCAAGTTTCAGTCTGAGAACTTAGTTTAACTCTGGCTTATTTGGAGGTTACTTATTTCAATTTGTAGTTGAACCCAAAGCCACCTTCAAAAATCCAAAATGACCATCAAAAGACATTGTGCCTTTCTTACCCAGTTCCTTCAAAAGCTAATTTAATCTAGATCTCTGTTTGAAAAGAGACAATCAGAAGAGACACTTTTGATTCGCATGGCACATTTAAAGTATGGCTTTCTCTATCAGAGAATAATAATGGACAATCACTTAGAGGGACTCTAGGCAATTTCAGTGATGACAAAGTTCTTAGTAATTGATAATTATGATGATTATATTGCAATTTTGGTCAGATAATTAGCTGAGATATCAAGAATAAGAGGACTTGATATTCTGAGATTATATTAATGGCATTGGTGAACTAACGATTTCAATTTTTGCTGTTATTGTATTAATGTCTTTCTTGTAGGCTTGTATTGTATTGTATCCTTAAAGTCTTTAACAGTTTTCCAATTGCATCTAAATTGTTTAATAACATTGCTCCCAATTAGTTTAGCAATTTCAAATCAAATTTTATTATGGTCATAGATCAGTTTAAATCAGTTCAGCAATATACTTGTATCACTTACATTAGATATCAGGCATACCTTAGAATTAAGTGAAGTCATCTTTCCTTAGTCATTTCCATGGACATTTTTCCCTAGGTACACCCATTTTAGAACATTAGAATAGTGCTGATTGATCAAAGTCTATATTAGTTTTGTATTTTATTCTTGCAGTAGCCAAACAGATGCATCTAGGATGCTACCAGGAAATATATACAATTGTTGTATGGTTTCTCTGCAACTAGACTTCGGAGATACCCATAGATAATTTCAAATCTGTAACAGCAATCACGGAAATCTAACTAATGTGAATATCCTATTGTTTTTGAAAGCCATCTAAGTTAGTTACCATAACTATGTGTTAGGTTAATGAATCCCATAGGTAAATAATGTGCTGTAATGTTTCTTTTTTTCTGTTTAAAAATCTCCTTAACAATCAACTTTATTAGGTGATCCCTTTAATTATTAAGTCTACCATTTTCCAGGAACATCCATCAAATGGACAATCACAAATTTCCCAGATTTTCCTTTTGAAAAATTGGTGCCGTATATACACATATATACTCACACATGCCTATATACATACCTACCTACCTACACACATATACACACAAAGATATATGATTTGCTAAGAGAACTCAGGCAATTCTTATTTGTCTAGGTTTTATAAAAATTATTGGATGAATTCCAGTAGGATTTAATGACTTGCTTTAGTTATTTAAATTTCATCCCCGAACATTCAGTATAAGTCTCATATTAGGCACAGTGAGAACAATTAATCAGTGAAATGGCCTACCTCCAGAGGTTTTGAGTATTCTATCACTGAGAGGAAGAGACTGGATAACCATTTGTCTAGGAATTGTATAATGTCTCCTGCTTGAGAAGGTGGTTGGACTGGATTAGAATACCTCCAAAATCCTTTCCAACCTTATTATTCTGTATACTATGAAGGTAACTGGTTGATTATGCCTAAATGATGGCTAAAGGTAAACTCAACCAACTAAGAACAGAATTATTGATAAGACTGTTTAGGAAGTAGTCCCATTCTAGGCATGAAAGCTAGCCAGGTGACTTTATGCCTGTCACTTCTTCAGCTCAGCTCACTTTTATTGTGTGGAAAACGAGAGGAGGAAGGAGTGTTAGGTGTGTTCACTGCCTTGTGTTTTTTAAATCTTTTTAAAGTATAGTACACATAGGCTTAGTGATAAGAAGTTAGGAAAGGTAAGTTGTTGCTTTTATATACTAAAACACAGGGAAGATAACAAATGTCTCTTGTTAGTGGTCTGCAACCACTTCTGAGACTAAACCCCTTCCACCAACTTAGAGTTCTTCTCCTACAACTTTGTGAACAATAAAGAAGTGGATATGAATAATACTGCCAAGAAACATTACTCCTAAATAATTTTTATTTTTTAAATGGACTTGGAAGCACTCACCCAGAAGTGGTAATGAGTCAAATACATTAAAATTTCCATAATACCTGTGATATATAACAGAGGAAGGAAAGTACCATTACAATATTTTTTTTAATTCTGCAAGGAATTATGACATAGAGTAGTTTTATAGTTAGCTATGATAACAACAAAATATTATAATATTGATATAGAGCATATTCATTGCTTAACTGCACCAATTAACTGCACCAACTTTAAATTATTAAGCTTCATTTATGAAATTAGAGCACATTCCTTTTGACATTGTTCTGAACTCCAAATCCAAACAGTTTGCACTCAATGCCCATATTTGTTTCTCTGTGACAGAATGACCCAGTTACATTTTGTAAAGTTGGGAATTGGGAAATTAACATTGTTCCGGTATATAATCATTAATCCAATTTATATGTCCTGTCTGAGTTCTTTCTCACCATTGAAGGACTAAACATCTTGTTATTCTAATAAAAATATGTAGTGCTTTTCAGTAGAAAAATCATTTATTCAGTAACATTAAAGTCAATTTTAGTTTAACAGTAGATAGTGGCAAAGTGACTCATGCCAGTATTTAGCAGGCTTCTTGTCTTCAGAAGTGTTCCCAATGGATAGCTCAAGGAGATGAAAACAATCCACTTTCATCCATGAAAAGCTTTTTTACCTTCTCTTCCACTTTCCTGGCAGGTTTCAAAGAGATTGGTGTGTTTCTGTGTGTGAGTATTTAATGCTGTAGCTGGGAAGAGAGGAAGAGAAATAGCTACTCAGGAATTTATCTTCAGGACATTGTTTTACATCAGTTCTTTCTAAGGTTTGGGAATCTGTCAAACCTTTAAGAGTGGTGCACAACTAGGGAATCAAGATTAATATAAAATGTGATTATGTTTAATTTTGAGCAACAAAGTCTAGGATACAGAATTTTAGGAACTGATTGAGCAAAACTCTTTCCCTTGTGCTTGAATTAATTCATTAAGAAGTTGCCTTGGTGAACCTCTTTTTCTCAAAATGCAAACCTGAAAGGCTGACTTTGAAACATCCATCTGCTCTTCATTGGTGAGGTTCTGATTTCCCCACACCCATCAGGTTAAAAAACGGTTCTTGTACAGAAATGTTCTTTGGGGTCTTTTTAAGGAGAAGAAATTGAGAAGTGTATGTATGTGTATGTACAATGGAGACACATATAGCTCCAATGTCTTAAATATTTCTGACAAATATTTGGTATTCTCTGCTTATTTGTGAATGCATGAAAGACATTTAATTTCCAATCTAGAATGTATCTACTGTAGCATTAATGGAATCTAAAAGCAATTAACCTATAGAATTTATTTTAATTCTCTGTTAGAATTTGACCACCAATATGCTGAAACGTTTTTCTAACTCCTTGAAGAGTCTTCTTTTCAGAAAATAAACAAAAAATTGTTTTTATTGATACATATTTGTGGGCTTAATTTCCTGTTAGGATTGAGAGGAGGGCAAACATGATTGAGAATAGTCAGAACAAAGTAAGAGAAATCTTACAAACAGAATCACTTTATTCTTGATAGAACGTCAAGTTTGAATTTTGACACTTGGTTTTCGACATTCTGAATGTCTGACTTTCTAAAAGCTTATTATAATATGGTAATTGATTTTAGCTTTGTTGGGGCCACCTAATAGAGTGGTTTCATGCTGTTCATCTTTGGAGACTTCTCAGTTAGAAGTTCCTTCTCTCAGTTGGTATTGAATTCCATTGATGGTATCAGTTACAGCACATACAGAAACTGAGAGGTTTCATACAGAAACATTTATTTCAGGAAAATAGCAATGTCTCTCTAACTGTGGAAAGACTGTAAATAGGATCTGGCTGGAGCAACTGTTGTGTGTAAAATTAGCATAGATTAAAATGCACACCCAAACATAGGGATGGTAAGTTTATTTATTGCACTGGGCTTTTTGTGTATCTACAAAATGGGAAACAAAAAGGATAGATGAAGGCAGAAATTTCTTCATTTTTTTTTTAATTTTGAAAACAAGTATTTACCATGCACGAACAATCTTAACATTTATCAAGGAACTTAAGTATTTGATAAAAGTAAAAAAATTACAGCTACTAAAATGAGCAAAATCCTCTTTCCAGAATGAATTCCTTAGGAGACGCTTATACAATTCAGTAACAAGGTGAGAAACATAATATACAAAGCTAAGGGGGAAAAAAGCAAAAACAAGTATATTTATTTCAATGTACATGCCCCACCTCCTGACATTGTGACTTTGAGCAGTGAACCACAGTTAAAAAATAAATAACATCAACACAAAAAGTATTTCAAAATGCATAATTGTAACCAATGTTAGAAATCATCACAACTAACAACATAACCATCCCATGGAATCTGCCACATGTCATGTTCTGTTTCTGGTATTACCAGATTTTCCAAAGTATACAAAAGACCATCAGAGTTGAGGCTAGTTTAACCTCCAGAGGAATGACGATCCAAAGAGCAAGTGCCATGAGAAAGGAGAGTTGTTTTTTGGGTGATGCCAGATGGAGACTACCTAATAGACAGGAGCATTCCTTACCTGACAGTTCTGATGGAGTGAGTAAGTACAACTGGGTTCTTCAGATAACATAGCTCCATGTCATCAAAGGCTTAACTTAATAGTAATTCAAATTGGATCCAGAAACCCAGTGACAACCTATGCAATTAGCAGAGAAGAAGGGTTATCTGTAATTACCTGCTTGTAATGCTTCACATTCCATCAATTGCTCCTTTGAAAAGTTCTTCAAGGGCAGCCTCTTATAAAATACATTGAAACAATCCATTTGGGGTGGGGGTGACTAAGGCATGAGAGACTATGGCAGACCCTCTTTCTTAGGAACAGGTGTGATTGGCACACAACAAAGAGTTTTACAAAATTATCCTGGCCATAGTAGTCCCCTACTCTTCAACTAGAAGCCATGAGTCCAGGAGAACCCCTGAATTGTGCAGAGGTTCTGTCAGGGAGGTAAAACTCTGCTCTGAGCTACATATGGAAAATTCCTAGAACCAGAAGTCCTAAAACCAGAACCAGTTTTGCTAAGATTGAGTTTAAACCTACTCTTCCTCATCCAAACCCCTACCATCTACAGACAGAGTCTCCTTGGCATTACTTGGTTGGTAGAGATATAAATCTGGATATAATTTATATTTCACTCCATTCCATTAATTGACTAGAGACTTCATATAGATGTCAAATAGTCATGTAAGGGAAGCAAAACTATTCATTTTTAAAAAAGATATCTTTTAGTAAAGTTGCTGAGAAAGCTCAAAACACCAACCCATTCCATTAAAACCATTGCATATATATATTGTTATAAGCTCTATAAAATACATTATAAGTACACTTTATTGTTAGATTCACCCACTCTTCTCTGTCTACAGAGTTCACAGACCATTTTGAGCTTCTTTCCTCGATGAAAGGGGTTAAACAAAGCCGATGAATGATATATCACTTGATCTTTTCTCATATAGCATGTAAATCTCCATATAATATAATAATATACTTTGGATGTTGAATGCCCAAAGTTTGATGGCTGGCAGAAATAATTCTTGCTAAAGGAAATAATAGTTGCTAAAGGAAATGCTAGTTTGAATGATCAATGATCTGAATCTTGTAAATTCAGAAAGTGAATGTCTTATTGTGTGAAGTTATTGTTCCATTGTTGCTGAATGTGCATTGTTTAATGAAAACATATGAAATATTAATAAGTTATTTATCAGAAAGGTAATAAGAAGTAAAGAATAGGAAGTCATAAAATATTGCCATTGTTAATGTCGTTGTTTTACTAGTCTCCCTCTTTTCTTCTCTGCTTTAAAAATTACCAAATGTGATTGATACAATCTGATCTTATTAATATTTAAATTATTACTTTTTATATACTTTTTGAAACTTGACAATAAGATTGTCCTATAGTACTCACACTAGTGGATTCAAGTGGCTACACAACACTTTAGGAGCAATCTGGAATGACTGAAAGATTCCACATGCTTTTGTCTAAATGTCTAAAGGAGAAATTAGTTTGATAATTTAGGGAGGTGGAAAGTAGTACTTGAGAAATGTTGTGAGATGTTTATATGTAATATTGAATTGAATGATGTATACATAACTATCCATTTTGCTGGCATTGCCTCTTGGAGGTGGAATGGAAAGAACCTCAGCAGCAATTTTCATTATGAATAGTGACTTCATAGGTACAGCTAATCCAGTTTTTAGGCAGTAAAATTCCTTTATTTTTTAAAATTAAGTCTTAGATTTAACCTAAAACTCAATTATTTATAGTCATTTCTCTTTAGCCAATTATTAACATCATGGTGGCATAGTGGTTAGAATGTAGTAGTGCAGGCTAATCCTGCTGACTGCTGACTGTCAGCAGTTCAACAGTTCGATTCTCACCAACTCAAGGTTGACTCAACCTTCCATTCTTCCAATGTTGGTAAAATGGGGACTCAGATTGTTGGGGGTAATATGCTGACATTGTAAACTGCTTAGAAAGGGCTGTAAAGCATTATGAAGTGGTATATAATTCTAAACACTATTGCTATTAAAAACAAAACAGTTCTTAGCCAGAGTACCCCACATTCTATGGCTCTTAGATGATTTTGTAGCTATGATTCCTGAAAACTGGCAACACAATTTCCTTTTAAGCTTGGAAGCAAGTGAAAAGTATAATATTTGCTTAAAACCAACTATTTCAGTTTAAAATACAGGAGAATCCATATTATTAGAATAGAATAGAATAGAATAGAATAGAATAGAATAGAATAGAATAGAATAGAATAGAATACTTTATTGGCCAAGTGTGATTGGACACACAAGGAATTTGTCTTGGTGTAAATACTATCAGTATACATACAGAAAAGGATCAAGAATCATAATGATAGTCAATAGGTACAATCAACTATCAAATCATACTAGGAAAAAGTCAATATAAATCGTAAGGGTACAAGCAACAAAGTTACAGTCCTACAATCACAAGTGGGAGGGAATGGGTGATAAGGAGTGATGAGAAGATTAACAGTAATAGTAGTGTACACTTTGTAAATAGTTGAACAGTGTTGAGGGAATTATTTGTTTAGCAGAGTGATGGCTTTCGGGAAAAAAATGTTTTTGTGTCTGTTCTGGTTTGCAGTGCTCTATAGTGTCGTCTTGAGGGAAGGAGTTGAAACAGTTTATGTCCGGGATGTGAGGGGTCTGTAAATATTTTCACAGCCCTCTTTTTGACTCATGCAGTATACAGGTCCTCAGTTGAAGGCAGGTGGGTAGTAATTGTTTTTTCTGCAGTCCTAATTATCCTCTGAAGTCTGTTAATACAGTTCCACCCACTAGACAACCTACAGCAGCGTTTATATATCAATCAAAGTTACCCACCTGTGGCATAATGACATGACAATAAAGAAATAATTGTGAGGAAAGAGGAGAAAGACAATTTCAGATACTAGTTATTAGTGCCAAATGATCAGTCATTCTTTTCTAAAAACATGATGAAAAGATGTCTGATAATTTTCATTTTGTCCTAGATGACCTCAAAAAGCTCTACAATTATAGAATGTGATTAGTACCACAAGTTATACTTGAGTTACTTGATGTAATGTATTGAGCTGTTCACAGATTAAAATGATTTTACATTATTGTGGGTATTGCTCATTTTAGATTACTTTTGGCAGATTAATATCTTGTTATGGTAAAAACAACAAACAGTTGAAATGCCAGGGGAAAAAGCTCAGTAGAGACACTCCCAAGTTTCTTGGATTGTAAAGGAGGGTGGTAGGTGGTTGTCGACAGTTATACTTTCAGATTGCAAGATTCTGTTAGTATGGCATTAGTAGAATTAACTCATCTGGCTATGATTCTTATCTGATTTACCTCACAAGATCAACATCAATCTTGCAAGTCTGAATGTACAATTTTCCTCCAAATGTCTTGTATACTCTCTAAGTCAAGCCAGGTATGGTAAAGAGGCAGGCTCTGAATGTCTCTGAGTAACACATTTATTTTGGATCCAAGCAAAGTTGGGTTTTAGGACTAAGGCTGGAAGGAATATGTATGATCGTTCAATCAGCATTTATACTTTTAAGAGTTACACAAGTAAGGAAATGCAAGTTTATTACAAAGGAAACACATATTATCTATGAAGTAAAGTTACTAAAATATTTTCATCATTTCCTCTTGTTAATGGATATAAACTATTTCAGCAAAGTTTATTTAAAGAAGCTAAGGAGTTTTCCAGGTGCTTTCCAAAGAAGGCAAGAGCAATTTCCTCTAAATACTATATGACACTTTTTCAGACATCTGTCTTTATATTTATACAATTTAACAGATTTTTTTAAAAAAATTACTTAGGTCACTTTGACCTAGGCCATCTCCTTTACAACTCAAGAAACTATGGATGGTCTCTTTTGAGCCTCTTGCCCCATTGATTATCCAGCTGCTGACTATGCTGTCTCTTATCTGACAGTGTCTCTTACCTTGGCAGTGTCTCTTTGCCCAATATTCAAGGTTTTCCTTAAACAGTCTTATAACAATGATATTGTTTAGCTTCAGTACATCAGCCTAGTTTGATTCAGTGTATGTACTTAGTTGCTAATTTGTCCATTGATGTTTCATGTACGATTTGTAGGACAAATACTAAAGCATGAAAACACAACCAGAAATGTCAGAATAGCTACAAACTTTTTGGAGATGGTTACTAAGAAATTGTCTCTGAATATGTTCATATTACCAGAGGGGATCTTCCTTAATCTGCTATATGAGCCCAAATATCAAGAATGTTATCAGAAATGCAATTTACAAAGGGGTTGCTTTCATTGGACAAGTTTTTATAGCCCTTCAACCTCTCTTTCTCCCCTCAACCCAAGCATTTCTTAGTTTAAGTGTCATCAAAAGGTTACATATTAATGAAGATTAAGTGCCTAGTAGGTTCTGCTACAAGAAAAAGAGGCAAATAATTAACTGATTGAGGTTAGAGTTGAACTTTGTTATCTATCAACTTGCAAGATTAAATAGGAAAATCTAGCTTGTCTAAGCGGCCTCTCTTCCAGGTATTAATTGAAAAATGCAGGTCAATCACAGGACGTTTGTATAGGCAGGATAATGGCTCTTGGTCTTGCACATAAATTTGCACGCAAAGGCCCCATCAAAAATTTGATCCCTTTTTTTCCAGCTAGGGTTTTAAATCCTGGAGAGACAATGTCAAGTGGATGAGGTCAGGGATATGTATTTATTTGCTGAGAATATTTTTAACTGCCTGTTCATCATTAAGGACAAATTATAAAATGGATCTCAGTGTGACTACAAACTCACCCTGCTCCTCTTGGTATGATTTGCTTAGTTTCCTCTTTAATTCTTCCTAGTGAACATGGGAGGCTGGTGATAGCATCAGCATTTGCATCAATATATCTTTTTGAACTCCCCATGCTTAAAATTACATTTAATCTGAATAAGTGACAGTGGGATTCCTGAATTAAAATGTAAGATTTTAGAATAAACAAAAGAAAGGCTTGCATTTCTGCAAGCTCTCTATCCCCCCTTGGTTTGTTTGTTTTTTAATCTTTCTTTACCAGCAGACTTTTTAGCCTTGCCGATTATTTTCCTTTGCATGTAGATGGTGTCCAACCCAAAATTACAAGTAATTTATAGAATGTGCCATTAATTTCAATTGACAATAAAATATTCAAATTTTGTATTGAGCACAAATCTTGTACAAATGTGATTTAATTCAAAAGGAATTTTCAGTCCTTGATATGGCTACAACACTTTTATTCCTTCCCAATAAAAAATGGCTCCATTTGTTTTGCTCTTAGTAATAGCTTTGGTTATTACAAACTTTTCACTTTTTTATTTATTTACATGCTCTTTTAAATCAAAGCATCTTGTTTTCCCATTATGCCTACAAACTGACTTTTTGTCTCTGTCCTTTTTTAGTTCTCTTTGTTGTTGCAAAAAAGGGCAGCAATATCTTTGTTAGAGCTCTTTTGATGCTTGCTGGCATGCCTATGTTTTGTGAATAGGCACAAAATAAAAAGCAAAAGTTATGGACGAAGCAAACATTAAGCTAACAATATAGTTATTCAAAGGAAAAACCAGGCTTCCCATAGAAGGAAAACACCAGAAACAAAAGAGATGGGAGGAAAAAAAACAGTTTAATATTGGACATGACAGCTTTAGAAGGAAGCACCATGGGCTTCTAGGCATAGCTTGAGAAGCAGCAGCTGGAAGATGTCTTTGTTCACTGCTTCTGTCTACCATATCTTCTTCAGTAATTGGCTGTTATGATAAATATCTATAGGAGGTCACTCAGGAGAGATCTAAAGAGCATTGCTGAAGAATAGGAATTCATCTTGCCTTTTATTTTGCTTCCTTTCTCAGTGATAACCTGGACTTCTCATCCAAAATATCACTTTCTTGCCTGAAAAAATATAAAAGAAGGATTTCACTGAGAGTTTTACAACCAAGGATAATTATATGTTCTCACAAAGCACTATTCAAAGCCAGGTATGTAGGCAACTTAATCACCAAATACACGCTATAAACTATAAAAACAGACCTGCCTCTACCTCATCCATGTCACTGCATGACTTCTGTCAGAGGGGACAATTCTGTCAATGTTATCCCATACTCCTAAATAACTTCTGAACACACATGATAAAATGAAAACTTTAAAGACTATTTGCATGAGCATATTTCAATTCTGTATTATTTATTTATTTAAAGCTATTGGCTGCCCAACAGCAGGGTATAGCAAAATAATAAAAAAATTAAAAACATTTAAAAAACAGTTAAAAACATTGAATCACAGAGGCAATTGCCTGGATAGCTGAACTGGACATCTACTGTAGTTATAAGGCCACTGCCATATCCCCACAGAAGACATATATAATTATGTGGATTGTGTCTATACAAAAGCAAATTTGTTCAACCTTATCTTTTTAAAATATGTAATTGAAAACTATGAGCTGATATTTCCAGAGTCATAACTCTGATGCAACTTGAATATTTTTTCTATAATTTTTGAGATTTTGTTGTTATTACAATGTTGCAATAAATTCCAAGCCTTTAAAAAATCCAAGTTAATTTATATGGAGACCAGCTATTCACATTTTCATTCTGATTCCTAATTAAATGTTTGTACCATTAATTGCCAATGATTATAGATTTGTTCATGTTTTATTTCTCATGCCATTTTATTTGCTTTAAGTAGCATATGTCACTGCTGTAATTAGTAACTTTGTAATTATTTTACAGTGTGTGCCACTAATAAAATAATTTGGGAAATTTAACATGTAGTACATTTTATCCAATCATTAGTTTAAATAACTAATTTAAGCAATATGTTGCTAGACATATTATTAATAAACCTTGAATAACATTGAAAATTGAAAATAAATTTGTCATTTCTGCAGTACATTTTATGTTTAAAGAGCAAAGAAAAAGAACAATTGTTGCTTTATAAGTAATAACATGAATCAATCATTATTTATACATGCCACAGAATTCATAGAATTATGAATAGAGATGAGCTGTGTCTCCTAATGGTGATGAGGATGACAATGAGATGACTGTGATTACAAAATCACTGTCAATCAATTGCAAAAGGCAGCTTTATATTCCAAAATGGTACCGTTAACAACCTCAAATAACAATATTTGCCTATCGCAGGTCCTTGAGAAAGACTTCATAAGTGAATAAAAATGCCAAATCCAGTTCAAACATCTGGCTGACTGTGCAACCAACCATATCATTACAAATTATCTGGGGTCTGTATGTTCTCATCCTGGTAATAATTATGAAAATACAGTTGCTACCTGATAGGCTCAGTATTTCTAATGGTAGTGAATGCATTCATCTTCCAGCAGAGTGCTCAATACTTTTCTGTTGTGTACTTTAATATATATAGTGCTGATTTGTTGCAAATGTTGGTTCAAAAAAGCCATGTGTCTTCTCCATTTATCATTCATTACATGCATATTATCTGGTAAGGCAACCAAAACCACTAAGAACATAGACATTGCTTTCAACATACTAAAATTCACCTAATCTAATGTTTTACTTAGGGGTAACCAAATGGTATTCACATCAAGTCAAGAAAGTGATAATGTTCTCTTGTTTATGCCAGGAAACTTGCATTTAGAATTATGCTGCTTCTGTATCAAAATGTGGTCTGCCTCAGACATACAATACTTTCTCTATATGTATAGTTTACCAATGTCTCTGTAATAGCAGGGCCAGATTGAGAAGCTGAACTGTTAGGGAACTGGGAGATATGAGAAATGTTCAGCCCTGTGATATTTGGTCAAAAGTATCAGGTTTAGGAACTCCATTTTGACTGCAATAACAATTAAGGGATAACCGTATAGTACACATAAGACTACTGAAAACAAGAAACAAAGCACCAGTTGCTTTACTAACAGATGAAAAGAGAGCATCTTAAGAAGATTAAGAAGCAACTGTCAACAAAATGAAAGCAAACAACTACAATATTATTGTTAAGGGAAGATAGAACATGATACACAGATTGGCCATGAAAATATGCCTCCATCTAAAAGTAAATATGGACTCCATACTTATATGTGTAATTGAATGGATAGATAAATAACAAATATTACATAACTTAACAGCTTTGCTATTCATCAAAGAATGCTACTTCTAAAATTTCTAAGCATTTCTATGGAATTTTTAAAGTTAAAACCATAGAGTACAATTGATGTTGCTGTTAACATTACAGTAGTACAGTATTTAGAATTAAAATCCTTGAAACGAGAGTAAAATTTTATTTCTCTCTGCAGATCCTATTTGAAAAAAGTGATATCTAGAAATGTACATATGTTGGAGTTAAAATGTACTTTTGTGATAATCCCTGGCAGCCTAAAACCTAGGCTTTATTTGTTTCATCAATATGTGTGCTGCTTATACCCAGAGCTCTAGGTGGCTCACACTTCTAAAAGCATGAAAAGTCACAAGATAGAAAAATCTAGTAAGTTTCATATGCTCATTTATTGTTGTTAATGACTGACAAACATCTATTCCAAAATATTTATTAAAATGGGACTACTTCACTGCTTTTTTAAACTACAGAATGATGGAGACCATCTTGATCTCAAAGGTCAAGTTGTTCAGCAATAAGTGGGCTGTGACTCTGGAAGCTATGCAATGGTTCCTTGCCCCTTTGATCTTTTGTGTGGCTTCCTTCTTCTGGTCAGACTAATAATAATGAAAGGATATGTGCTGAGCTGCATAGATAATATGCAGCTCAGGAGGAGGGCAATTGAACTTGTGGGGATTTTATTGCTTAAGAGTTGCATAAAATGGGTGGTCACATAAATCTTTTAATTAAGCAAATAAAATGAGGTGGGAACTAAAAATAAAAAATAAAAATAAAATCCTGTTGATATTCTACCAGTGTCCTCCCCTGCAGTTGTACAAAACATTATTGGAATATTCTTTATTGGCCAAGTGTGACTGGACACACAAGGAATTTGTCTGTGGTGCATAAGCTCTCATACAAACAAGAAAGTGATAAATGATAAGATACAATCATAAATCATAAGATACAAATAACAAATGATAAATCATAAAATAGTAAAAGGAGAAGGTAGTAGGAAAGATGAGGATGATGGGAAGAAGAGAAAGGTGAGACAGATAATAGCAATACAATCCTACTAAAGGGTAGATATCTTTAAGCATAAGACAGTACTATGGGTATTTGGCTTTAGCATTGTAGTGGCATGGGGGTGGGAACTATGTATCTAGTTGTTTTGGTATGCAATATCCTATAGTGTGGAGAAGTTGAATCAGTTTATATTCAGGATGTGAGGGTCTCTAGATATTTCTCAGCCCTCTTTTTGGCTTGTGCTATATAAAGGTCCTCAATGAAAGGCAGGCTGGTTGCATTTGTTTTTTCTACAATTCTAATTATCTGTTGAAGTCTCTACTTCTCTTGTTTGGTTGCTGTGCCAAATCAGACAATTATAAAGGTACAAATGTCAGCCCTAATAATTCCTCTGTAGAACTGTATCAGCAGATCCTTGGGCAATCTCAGTTTTAAATTCTGTGACGATAACTATTTCATAGCAAAAAATAAATAAATCAAATTTTTTCCTGGAGTTCAGGAAAATATAGTCATAGATTTAGGCCTTGCGGAAAATCAAAATCAAACTGATGATATCCCAGCCAGTTAGACTTGTGTTAATTGTCATCTTAAACTGGAGTAGATTTAAACATGCTAAAATCTCTCTTTTCCTGTCTTCAAAGTATTGGCTTTGGTTTCTAAAGCGCCTCAAAAGTTAGCATTTAATTTTAATTGTTAACGTTACAGAGGGGACAATTATTAACATGCATGGAAAATAATCATATTTACTGTGTACAACTAATTAAATTTAAGTTCAAATTAGATTTAATTTCATCCTGGCTGCTAGTGTACAACTCATCCACTAAAGATAGTGCTTAAAAAAAAAATAAAACTTGCAGTTCCCAGAAATTTGTTAGGTAGCCATACTCTGTATGAAGAATATTGTTTTAGGCTATAATAGTTTATTTCTAATAAGTTATTTATTTTACTTCTGAGGAAGATGGCTGCTGTATTGAACTCTTATAATATGTTTAAATTGACATGAGAAGCATAGAGTACTTGGCTTGTTCAAATGTTGCAGATGCAATGTTGATTTTCTTCAGACATACATATATACAAAAGAGCATATATAGGATTCTGTTGTCATAGAAGTAATCACACATGAAAATCTAGCACAAAGGTCTGTTCCCTAATACATAAAACACATTTATGTGTGTTGAAGTATTCACATCTTCACACAACAACTCAAGAATGGGTATTCCATTCATTTCAGATGTTAACCAGTTTTACAACATCTGAATAGGGTTATGGAGCTGCATAAGCATTTCTTTGTTTAAGTGGAACCTATCATTAAAACACTGGAAAAAGACTAAAATCAAAAGAAAACCCAGTTAAGTTTATTTTATATATTTCTTCAATATATGTGGGTCACTCAATTCCAAGTGACTCTGGATCAAATGTGGAACTAGATTCAGATCAAGATCCATTTTCCTTTATTTATATTATAGATTGATCTGAACTGTTTCTTTGTATCCATCCCTCCCCTTCCCCCACTTATATTGTTCCTATGTGGACATAGATATGCCTGAAATATTAGTTGTGGGTTTAAGTCTACAAGATTAATGAGTTTGGCAGTTCAAGTCTCATCAATTCAAGGTTGACTCAGCCTTCCATTCTTCCAAGGGTGGTAAAATGAGGACCCAGATTGTTGGGGTCAATATGCTGACTCTGTAAACCTCTTAGAGTAGGCTGTAAAAGCACTGTATAAGTCTAAATGCTATTGCTATTTTTAACTATCTCCATTGCTTTCAACTCACAGTTAACCCGCTTAAATGTGATTTATATCATACACAAGTTTACCTTCTTTTGAAGTTGATAGTATCATTCCGACAGGGGACTTACCTATCATTTGACCCAATCACTCTGCTTACTACAGAAAAGACAGAATAACTTTCCTGTATACGAGGGTGCTAGCATGCACTTCATTACAAACTCAGATGGAAAGTATACTTATTTATTATACAATACATTATCATGCTTATAATCATGGACTCTAGCTTAAATACCACTTTAAAATATATAACTTTGCAGAAAGTATTTCTAATAGATACATGTATCTAAGAAGGGACTATGCTTATTTTACTTAATGTTTTGCCAGTATTCAGTAAGAGTGGATAACCTTAGGATTTTTTCTGGGTATTGACCAGAAAATAATTGGGGCCTGATGAACTTGGGAGGATTTTTTTTTCTGTCCCAACTAGATTTTAATATATATATATATATATATATATATATAAGCTGGAACAGAAGCAATAATATTCTTGTTGCTAGGTGATGTAGAATCTTTCTACCTTTGCTCAGTGAGCAGCATAACACAAACACCAGATGATAGGCAAAGGTTCCCAGTTTCTTGGTTTAAAACTATGAACATTTTAACCTTTTGTGCTCTATGAACTTGAATTTGTTTCTAAATAGGATTTGTTGATCACTATGGCTGCAAGTGGAACAAAAGACATAAAAATGAAGTAAAGGTTGGAGGAAAATTCTAGAAGTTTGGAAGTGTTACTTCCAAAAATGAAATGGAAATTCAAGAAATACAGCAGGCCAAGCATATTGGTCGGATATTTGGGTTTAGAAACTGCTTCTGATGTCTTACTTTTCTCTAGGATGATATATCTTGGTCTTGGCAACTTTAAGATGTATGGACTTCAACTCCCACAAGTCCCCCGGTAGCATGGTGGTTAGGGTATAGTAGGAATTGGAGTCCACATATTTTAAATTGCCAAGACTGAGAGCACTGCTCCAGAAGTTCTAGATCTTTTATACAATAGTGCCCCTTAGCAATGCTAAGCAGCAGATTGGGCTGAAATGTTACAAGTTTTCAATTTATCATTCATTCATTTTTGTCCTCTTTCAACCTCCCTATTGACTTATATATCCAATATGTAGATCATCTCACCTGAGATTTAACTATGCATCTGATTAGAAGTATAATAGAATTCTTTGTTGGCCAAGTGTGATTGGATACACAAGGAATTTGTCTCTGGAACATGAATTCTCAATGTACATACAAGCAATAAGTCTTGTTAGTGTTAAATCATGATCATAGTCATTGCAAAAATACATTCATCTTAATCATAAGGTACAACACTTAGTAATGGTCTTTTTTTTTTTTTAAATTACATTTATATGCCGCCCTTCTCCGGAGACTCAGGGTGGCTTACAGTCTATGGAGCACCATGCTAGGTGCTCGGCAATAGCCTTCATTCCATTGTATATGCCTGCTTATTACTAGGGCTTTTTGGCCCCCAAAAGCGGCATTTTTACAAAGTCAGCTTATTGCCCCCAACAATCTTTGGGTCCTCAATTTACCTACCCCGAGAGGATGGAAGGCTGAGTCAACCTTGAGCCTGGTGGGATTCGAACCTGCACTAATTGCAGGCAGCTTGCACTAAGTGCTAGATGATTAACAGCCTGCACCACCAAGGCCCTTAGGATATTAAATAAGGATATTAAATAAATATCTTAGGATATTAAATAAGGAATCAACACCAATAGATAAAAAATAAATAAATAAAAGTAGAGGCAACTGCACTTAGTAGCAAATTGTCATAATAGTGGATGGGGACAGTACAGGAGTTACAAATTTATATAGCAATTAAATACTCAAGGGAATATACAACATAGATAATCTCTGTCAATATATCAAAGATTTATTACTTACACTTGTTTAAACATTAGGTATGCATGTACATATGTGGACTGCACACCCAAATGTAAGCAAGTTTGCTTATGTTACACCCTAGCTAAGGAATAGAGGAGGATTGGATGCATAAATATTAAATATACACATTGATAATTTTCCAATACAGACCTATAAAGCTTATCTTTTTACCTTTTGGCAGCACATTTATCACAAATTCCTTTCAATATCATTGCATCATTTATTGATCATTATATGAACTGCTGAATGGAAGTTCCTATTATTGATAGCTGGCATTCAGATCTGGTAAGGTACCTTCCTTTTTTCACCTTCTTCTGTCCATGTGTATTTTTCTTTGGGTTGAAATTCCATTTCCCAATATTTTATTATTTATATGTAGATACCATAACTGCTCCCAAGCCGTTTGATGATTCCATGGAAAAGGAAAAGAATTGAATCAAAGATCCTTTGGTTTCAATTCAACACTACACTACACTATGCTAAGCTGAATTTCTATGCTCCTAAATTTTGTGGGAAAGCTCACTTTCCATTAGATGACAATGCTATATCAGAGAGATGTCCCATTCTAATTTAGTCCATCTAAATCTATCTCTGTGCATCTAAATCTTCTACTGCATTTCTCCTTTTTTTTTTTTAACTCCAAGCATTCCATGATCAAAAGCTGCCTCTTTGGAAGACAGCACTGACTGGAGCACACAGTTTGTAATCAGAAATCTACCACAAAGCCCAAGGATTTTTTTTTTTTAAAAAACCCACTTTTCGCAGTGATTGCTCTTTTTTCATTATATCTCCAGACATTACTTTTGATGGCCCTAGCAATAAAGGGAAGAGAGAAAGAAGGCAAGTAAGATAAATATTTTAATATACTTAAATTTTACATTCACTTTGAGCTTCAGACCAGACCAAATTGCTTTTCTCTATTTCCTGTTCCTATAGCCATTTATATGAGTTTCTCAAATTGAGCTATCATTTGTCATTGTTAATCTATGGTCTTTATGAACCAGGAATCTCTTGCCAGAATATTTGATCATTACATGTTTTCAGTACAATTGCTACTTGGTTTATGGAAATCAAGGTTTGAATATTGTACAGGATTCCCAGTTTCCCAAGAAGAAGACATCTGTATAAAGATTTGAGACTCATTCTGTTTCATGGGATGTTTCATGAAATAGAGAAATAAGTCCTGCTGAAAACATTACATCATTGGTTTTATTTTTCAAGCTGTTATTTTCCTCCTTTGTGATCTTTAGAAATGTAAGCTGAAACTAGGCCAAACTTAATGGGTTGAATATTAATATATAAGTGTTTTACAAAGAATTATCATTAAACTTACATTTAAAAACACATTGGGGGAAGAAAAATAGTTAATCAAATAAATTGTCCATTACAGTTAGTTTGCCCAATTCTAAATAGAACACAGCTGCTTTACTCAATTTCCTGCAGTAATCATTTGACTACAATTTATTTGCTAATATGAGTATGTCACCCTTATCTGCTGAAAGGTAATGGAAGTGAAATATGCAGATGCCCCATCCAGAAAAGTTCATTGTTGTATTTTCCATACAGCTTAAGTAGCTAAATTGCCCAAGGATGTTTTGTAATACAAGATGGATAATGATAAAAAAAGAAGAAAATGTACATAATTATTTCATTTCCAGCAACAAATTGACTTTTTATTTCTAAG
Source organism: Bungarus multicinctus (assembly GCA_023653725.1). NCBI lineage: Eukaryota > Metazoa > Chordata > Lepidosauria > Squamata > Elapidae > Bungarus > Bungarus multicinctus. Next base: position 91,821,805 of record CM042838.1, on the reverse strand, counting down.
AAAGGGAAATGTTGAGATAAAACAAAAATAAAACTTATGTGCTGGAAGTACGGTAATCAGCATAACTGGAGAAAACTATCTGTACACGGAAGGACTAATAAAATTATACTGCATTCCCAGTGTATGGTGTATAACGAGAATCTATATAACAAGGTTAGTTAACAATGTTAGAGTCTTTGCTATTACTAAGCTTCCTGCCACAATTTTGAGTCATTAAAATATAAGCTGTTTTGCCATTTTTGATCTGATTATGTCCATAAACAGAAAACAGATATATTTTTGTTGTTCCATTCACCTAGGGTACTCAGACCAGGAAAGGAATTCAGTTTTCATTTACACTGTAATTATTAGGTTCTGAACAGGGAGTTATGGATTCAAATACCATTTTAATCATAAATGCATATTTTTGGTTCCGCGTTCTCTTTTTTGACTTGGATAATAGCAGATGAGTTTCCAGAAAGGGAAACACAAAATGTAAGGTGTGCATATACATCTGAATATTGCAAAATAGTTATTTTGAATTACACCTCAGTTGAGGTCTTTTAGGTTACTTTACTAATTGTATTGCCTAAGAAATATGTCCCAATTCAGTGAAGGGAGAGGAGAATAAACAACACTCATCAACCTAGTGGGCTATTAGCAGTGGCTAGATTAGGATAAACATACAGGGAAACATTATATAATATTCTAACCATGACAATTATCCCAGTCTGTGTCTAGATGATGCCTACATGTTTTTCTGAGATGAGAACTACCAGTATACACAAAAAAATCTGAACTTCTGAAATATGATTCCTTCCCCTTCTCTTCTTTAATAATGATATGTGTATAAGGTCTATAAAGTCATTTAAATCCCAGAAGAAACCCATATTTTTTCATATTTTAATGCTCATAATTTTTCTTATGTCTATGATTATTTAAATATTAAAAATATTTTAATGTAAACAATACTGATGGAGAATGTTCCCTTAAGACTCTGCTGCTAAATTTCCTTTTCTTCAAAAACAAGAAAGCAACAAGCATCTCTTCTACACATATGTCATATAATGCTAGACAATTAAGCAATTCTGCTGGATTCGTGTGTCAGATCAGTGATAACTGGGAAATTATGTAGAAGTTTTTTAAAGTTACTTCACCTTTGAACATGGGTGGGGAGAATAGAACGCACGGAACTGTATTTACCTAGTATTTTACTTTAAATTTCCAGTTATGAACACTGTTTACAAGAACAATCCTATATCAATTACCTAGGATTAAACTCTATCCTTACTGTATTTAATTTATTTTAATTTTGAGAAAGTATGTGTGTGTGTATGTGTGCGTGTGTGCACGTATGCTCTCTATATGTGGTGTGTGTGTGTGCGTGTGTGTGTGGTAGGATTCAATTTTTTTTTACTACCGGTTCTGTGGGCATGGCTTGGTGGACGTGGCATGGCTTGGTGGGTGTGGCATGGTGGGCATGGCAGGAGAAGGATACTGTGAAGTCGTCATTCCCTCCTCACTCCTGGGAGAAAGTTACCACTGGTTCTCTGAACTACTCAAAATTTCCACTACCTGTTCTACAGAACTGGTCAGAACCTGCTGAATATCATCTCTGGTGTGTCTATCTATCTATCTATCTATCTATCTATCTATCTATCTATCTATCTATCTATCTATCTATCTATCTATCTATCTATCTATCTATCTATCTATCTATTTATCTATCTATCTATTTATCTATCCATCCATCCATCCATCCATCCATCCATCCATCCATCCATCCATCCATCCATCCATCCATCCATCCATCCATCCATCCATCTATCTATCTATCTATCTATCTATCTATCTATCTATCTATCTATTATAACTATTCTACAATCTCTACAAAAGTATATAGAGTGTCTTTTTCCCTGTGTTGAAGGAAATTAAATTTTATTCAAGTGGAATAAATTTATGATTTAAAATGGATATTATTAATCATTACTTCACAGTATATATTTTCTTGGTACTTTCAATATATCCTTCTAACCTGAATCCATAGCAACAAATCTAATAAGGTGAGTAAGAACAATTTACCCCTGACCATCAATAGCACAAAGAACCAATGCATAAATTATTACATGTAGTTATGTTTTGTGAAATAACAGCTTTTGGATATGCAATTTATTAAGATTTGAAATATTAATCTGTTTTTACCAACAGATCAAGAAGCATTTGATTTGGAGTATTTGACAATTAACTGTGAGACAAAGATTTTATCAGTTTTACATCAAAACTATTCTTACAAATATATTTGTGTATGTATGTGTGTGTGTGTGTGTGATTAGAACCATTTTGTTTAATACATTAAAAGTGTATTTAACAACAATTATACAACTATTGATTAATCAGTTAACAACTATTGTTTAACTAAATTTCCCATTTAATTGATCATATATTTAAAAGTATTTTTTAAGACAAAGATTTGAATTTGTACACATCTACTTAATTCTTCTATTATAGATTGAGATACATGATGTGATTATCACGTAAGAATACCATCTAGTTCTAGATTTAAACCCAATAAGATTACTTCTAAACAAGCATGCATAAGCTTGTACTCTCAACTTTTCTTAACTACACTTGTATTTTAGTAGAGGGATTTATTTAGTAATTATGATATAAATAAAGCAAAGGTCAGTTTTTCCAGAGTATTTAAATTAGGATAGAATTTAACTTTGTTAGTGCTGTATTCAATGCCATATTAGATACCATGAAAACATTTTAGTTGATATCCTCATACACATTTGAAGAAGACAACAAAGCATGAACTAAACTACTGTATGCTTAAACCCCTTTTATGTCACCAAGGAATGGAGTGCCTGCAGAGGAGGAAGAAAAATGAAGGGGAAAAAAAAAAGATCAGAAATAAAATGATTTCAAGGAAATTTACTCTAAGCTCTCACGATGAGATCAGTAACATGTTCAAAATGAGGTAACATGCTTCTGATAGCATAAATCACTGAGTAATAATTTGTTGAATCTGAAATTAAGTGGAAAAGAACAGGGCATCTTTTTTTTTCCCACCATGCGATAATTTCTTAGTGCATTTCCAGGCTGAGACTAATTCCCATGCAAATGCATTGTGGGATGGCAGGGACGGTAGAACTCTGGATCAAATGGAATCTCTTTGCTTGAATATCAATTACGAGTATAAAACCTGACAGACCTTTCTGATGGTTCTTTTGTCAGGCAGCACTTGCCAGCCCTTTAGAGGAAATGCAGGCAAAAATCATCATAGACTTTTGCTTGGATTTCAAAGAGGAAAAATCTAGAGGATTTTTATAGAGAAGAATTACATATGAGAGTGGATAGAATTAAAACTTAGCCTTGGATCATCCTCAGATCTGATTAGCCAACAGATCCAAATGTTGCTACAAAATAAATTGAAGTTTATGCTATTAGACTGTCTCTCATAAGATGCATTTGCAAATTGTTCAGGACAGGCTAACTAAAATTAGCCAAGCACTATTTTTTATTTATTTATTTTTCCATGCAAGATCTTAAAGACTGTTTCCTCACCCACTCACAAAGTCTTTCCTAGATCTTCCATGAGAGCCGCTGGCATCCCTTTCATAAATAGAAAGCAGCTGGGATCCCAAGGATGGCTATTAATCTCCACAGCAGATAAAAGTTAAGTGAGCAATGCTGACTAAGCTGAACAATGCTTAGTAATTACTGATTCATGCAGTGCCTTCCTCAGGATAAAAGAAATCCAAAACAAAGATGGTTTTAGAAGATGGATTAATTTTAATTGGTATATCATCACTCTTAGAAATTTAGAATGAACTGCATTGTAACAACATTGCTGTCAAACCTGCTTGTTTAGGACAACTATTAACTGGAAACATGAATTCAATAACATTTTCTACATCCCCTCCCCTCCTCCCAATCATCAATAAGGTAACTTTAAAATGTAGGTCTTTATAGGCATGTTTTTCTACTGTTTGTTTCAGGATGAAAGATACACTGATAGGTGTGCACACCCTTTCCCTCTGCACGTACAAATAGACATAAGGAAATAATCAAAAGATTAATATATGTTTAAATTTCAAGTGACTGTCTCCATCTCTAACAATAAAATATTACAGTCTCATAGATTAATTAATTAATTAATTAATTTATTAATTTATTAAATTTCTATACCGCCCCCTCTCCCAAAAAAGGGACTCGGGGCGGTGTACAGGCAATTAAAAACAAAAACAGTATATACAATTAAAAACAAATTAAAAACAACTACATTAGAGGCCGAATATACAATTGGAGAATATAAAACTAATAAAAAATTTAAAATACCAAGTTTTAAAAACCCCAAAAATCGTTACTGGGCCAGGCCGGCCTGATGAAAAAACAGGGTCTTTACTGTGCACCGGAAGGTCTGAATGTCGGTAATGGCCCATATCTCCGGGGGCAAATCATTCCAAAGGGTGGGAGCCCCCACAGAGAAGGCCTGCACCCTCGGGGCCGCCAACCGGTAATGCCCAGGCAGTGGAACCCCGAGGAGGCCAACCCTGTGGGAGCGCACTGGGTGGCGGGAGGCTGTTGATGGCAGCAGGCTGTCCCATAAGTACCCAGTTCCTGAGCCATGGAGCACTTTAAAAACGATCAATACCACCTTGAATCGGATCCGGAAGGCCACAGAAGCCAATGCAGCACGTGCAAGAGCGGTGTAACATGGGAGCTCTGAGGGGCTCCCAAGATCACCCGTGCGGCCGCATTCTGGACCAACTGCAGCCTCCGGACACTCTTCAAGGGGAGCCCCATGTAGAGAGCATTGCAATAGTCCAAGCGGGAGATGACAAGGGCAGAGGTGACTGTGCGAAGTGCGTCCAGATCCAGAAAGGGCCGCAACTGGTAAATCAGACGAATCTGACAAAAGGCCCCCCTGGCGATAGCCGTAATGTGATCTTCTAAAGACAGCCATACATCCAGGAGGACACCCAGATTGTGAGCCCTTTCCATGGGGGTCAAAATTTCTCCCCCCACGGCCAGGGACGCTGGCTGTATCTGGGTGCAGGAAACCACTTGGTTTTGGTCGGGTTGAGACGAAGCCTGTTAAGACCCATCCAACTCTGCATGGCCTCCAGGCACTGGGTCATCACTTCGAGGGCTTCGTTGGGGTGGCCCGGGGTAGAGATGTACAGCTGAGTGTCATCAGCGTACTGATGGAACTCCACCCCGAAATCACGTATGATCTCACTCAGTGGCTTCACATAAATGTTGAACAGCAGGGGCAAAGGCACAGACCCCTGAGGCACCCCACACAATAGGGGCCTCAGGGTCGACCTCTGCCCCCCTGTCAACACAAATTACGAGTGGTCAGAGAGGAAGGAGGAGAACCACCGTAAAACGGTTCCTCCCACTCCCAACCCCCCCAACCGCCGCAATAGGATACTGTGGTCAACAGTATCAAAAGCCGCTGAAAGATCTAACAGGACCAAGACAGAGGAACAACCCCTGTCTCGGGCCTTTCAGAGATCATCCACCAACGTGACCAACACCATCTCCGTGCTGTGCCGGGGCCTGAAACCCGATTAGAGGGGGTCTAGATATACCACTTCATCCAGGTACTGCGGGAGCTGACGTGCCACCACACTCTCAACAACCTTTGCCACAAAGCGCCTTCTTTCAAGGCGGCGGGTAAAAGCCCCTCTCTCAAGGAAGTGTTAATAATCCCTTGGAACCAGCCTCGTGTCACCTCCCGAGTGGCCAAGACCAGCCAGGAGGGGCACGGGTCCAATAAACAAGTGGTGGCATTAAGCCCTCCCAGTATCCTGTCCACGTCCTCCAGAGTAACAGGATCAAACTCACCCCAAATGACCTCCCCAAAATCCATCCCCGCCTCCCGCCTGGAGATGCTCAGTCAGAGTCCAACTCATCCCGGATCTGAGTGATTTTGTCCTGCAGAAACCTAGAAAACTCCTCAGCCCGTCTCTGCAAGGGATCCTCCCGTGCCTCCACTTCCAAAAGGGAGCGGGTCACCCTAAATAGGGCGGCTGGATGATTTTCCGTGGACGCAATAAGGGCGGAGAGGTAAGAGTGCCTCGCCGTCCTTATCGCCACTAAATACGCCTTAATATAGGATTGTAATAGTGTTCGGACAGATCCAGAGCGGCTGGCCCTCCAACTACTCTCTAGGCATCTTTTCCGATGCTTCATCTCCCTCAGCTCCTCGGAAAACCAAGGAGCCACTTGGGATCGGCACCGGGTCAGAAGCCGCAAGGGCACGACCCGGTCAAGGGCCCCAGCCGCCACCCTATCCCAGGTAGCCACTAAGCTCTCGACCGAGTCATGTGTGTGAGCATCGGGAAATGGCCCAAGCTCCATCAGGAACCTATCTGGGTCCATCAGGTGCCTGGGGCGCTACCATTTTATCGGCCCTGCCTCCCTGCAGCAGGGGGGTGCGGAGTGGAAGTCGAGTCTAAGGAGCGAATGATCAGTCCATGACAGGGATTCCACCACCACATCCCCTATACCAAGATCATTCTGCCACTGATTAGAGACAAAAACCAAATCCAGGATGTGACCCCCCCAAGTGAGTAGGGTCCCGAATTAATTGGGGCAGGCCCATGGCTGTCATGGAAGCCATGAACTCCTGAGCAATCCCCGAGGCCCCGCCGGCAGAAGTCAGGTTGAAATCCCCCATGACCATAAGCCTGGGGGTCTCAACCGCCAAGCCGGCTATGACCTCAAGGAGCTCAGGCAGGGCTGATGTCACATAGCAGGGAGCCAGGTATGCGATCAACAGGCCCACCTGAACCCTGGGACCAAACTTCACAAAAAGGGACTCACATCTAGTCGTCTGAGAAACAGTGGATTCCCTCGGACACAGATCTTCCTTAATAACCACCACAACCCCCCACCCCTCCCCTGAGCCCTCGGTCGATGAAAGACATGAAACCCGGGTGGGCACATCTCCACCAGAGGAACTCCTTCCTCTTGGCCCAACCAGGTCTCGGTAACACACTCCAGGTCCGCTCCCCCCTCACAAATGAAATCATAAATGAAGGGGGCCTTGTTAACAACGGACCTGGCGTTACACAATATCAGCCGAAGGCCCAGGGCCCGATGACTCAGACCACCCAGGGAATGGGACATGACAAGGGGGTCGGAGTGCGCCACCACCCACAAACAGCGGGGGCGCGCTCCCAATGCAGGATATGGCCCCCTATAACCGCCAAATCTGCCTCTCCTACTCACCATGCCAATAGACTGTATTCCGCCCTCCCTGGAACAACCCCCCCATCCTCGATATGACCCCACCCGACCCCAGCACCTCCCGGCAACGCTCGACCCGCGGCCTAGCCCCAGCCTCAGGCGGGTTGTCCCCCAACCCCCGCCCGGCCATCCTCCCTAACCCCAATAAAAACATAGATAAAAATTTACATAGACAAGAACCCTCCCCCAAGCGTTTCTTGTGGCTGCACCATCTCTCTGGATCCCAGGATCCGTCCTCAAGAAATGTCTTTGAAAGTCTAGAGGGCCACTTAAGAGAAAGGGGGACATTTCTCAAGGCCCATAGGTCTTCAGAGGAATATCTTAATGGTACCCTCAGTTGGGCCTCCACTGATCGATGCCGGCAACGCAGGGGCCCCACTGGTCGGGACCGAGGCCGGGTCCGAAAATGTCCAGGTAACATCCATGTCCCACCTGGCCACCGTCCTCACCTCCGCCGCCGACACTGAGGGGACAGCATCAAACATCGTTGTCCCTATGGCCAGCTGGTCACCGCCATTGTTGGAGCCACCAAAGCCACTGGAACCACCGCCACCACCGTCGAATCATGAAGTCCAAACCACTGAGGGCACCGTCGCCACTGTCGTTGGGGACTCCAAGCCCTCTCCCACGACCGAGGCCAGATGTCATCCAAGGCTGCTGTGGTGCCACCCACGGCCGCCTCGGTAGCCAGGAGCAGGCTCCTCCCCATGTGACTGCCGCAGTGCCACTCACAACAGTCATGATGGGCAAAGCCCATCCCATGGCCAAAACCCAGTTGGGGTAAGATATCAACCATGGCTGCAAAGTCCTCTCCTCCATGGCCACCGCCACCCCATCTTCGGCCATCACAACACCCCTCACGGCTGCTGCGGCGCCACTCGCGACAGCCGCCATGGCAAAGTCCAGCCGCGGCAGGGCCCGTCCACACCACTGCCGCCCAGAAACTGCCCGGGCGGCCATCCAACAGTGGCCCCGTCTCTCCAAACTCCGTGGCCTGGAGCCTCACCCAAGCCCGGCTGTGGCAAGACCGCCACCGCCTGACTCTAGCCGCGGTGGTCAAAAGCCAACCACGGCAGGTCTTCCGACACCTGAAGCCCGCCCGAGCAACAACCCGAGCAGCCCGGGCAGCCACGAAGAGCGGCTCCACCGGTGACCCCACCGCAGGCTCCGTCATCGTCTCTGCCATCTCTCCAAGGCCAATGCCGCCCAACATCGGTCGCGGCGACTGAAACTCGGCCGCAGCAGGGCCTCCGCTGCTCGAAGATCGCCCGGGCAGCTCCGGCTCTGGCTCCAGCCTCAACGTCTCAGCGCGGCCCCTCCGGGATCACCAAACCACCACCCCCCGGTCCTTTGGCCACCTCTGCCACCGGTGGGGACCCGGGGGGAGGGAAGCCTACCCCGAAATTCGGCTGCCGTGATGGAGCTCCTCACAGACGCATCCTCCGGCCGCCATTTTGAAAATATCCAGAAAAAAATAATAATAATTGTGGTACAAGCCTTTTTAAAGAGGTGGTATTCAGCAGGTTCTAACCAGTTCTGGAGAACTGGTAGCAGAAATTTTGCATAGTTTGGAGAACCGGCAAATACCACCTCTGACTGGAGATTTTACAGTATCCTTCCCCTGCCACACCCACAGAACCAGTAGTAAAAAAAATGAATCCCACCACTGGTTTTTAACCTAGGGTTACACTTATAAGAAATGTTACAAATATCCTATGTGCTTTATTTATATTTGACATTTTAAACTGTCAGAAAAGTCTTCCAAATCACTTGTATGGAATTTAAGAAATATCTGAATTCCAGTTGATAAACTGAGCCAGATATATGTGGCCTGAGTGAGAACTCTGAATGATTTATCCTATAATCTATTTGTTTTTGTTTTTTGTTTCATTATTTTTGTTTGCTTAGCTATTTAAAGTCTTTGTAAACCTCTGCATTCAAAAAGAGTAAATTGATTAATTTATTTATTGTTAGATTTACTAGCAAGAGAAATATTTAGAAGCAAGTTAAAAGTACATTGTCAGTTGGATCTGAAATATATTTGTGAGGAACAGATTACCAATTATATTTGTGTTTGGCTGTGATGGATAAAATGTAATGAAACAATAGGGTTGGCTTACAGCAGGATGCAGTGTTTTGATTTTAAAAGCTGATAAGTACATGGGAACAGATAATTGAATAGTTAAATTATGGAAAGGCTTGCAATCAAAGCTTGCTTGCACAAAAATAAAAGAAATTATGACTAATTTCATAAAATGATGGTTGTCTAAAAAGTTTATAGCAGAAATCATTTAATTTCAGGAAAAAGGGAGAATCTTCATTCCTGCTAATTCATTTGACTTACAAGATATGTTTACATGTGTTCAAATACTAATGAAGCACAGCTTGTGGAATATAATATATTTCTAAAATTAAATGTGTTAACACACTATCCAAAGATGTACTTTGGGGAAGCAAAGACAGATAAGGTTAAGCTGGTCTTCCTTGCTTTATGAGGCTAGAAGAGTCTAACATGGATTGATATTTGGCAATATCCCTTGAAATACAGATTTCTTCAGGGTTAAGGATGAGCCAGTAAGTTTCGTGCCAAGAAACTCATAAAACAGGTATCAAGCTTCAAAAGTGGCTTTTTGCTGTTGCAACTATTATTGCTTCTTAGCTTATCAAGGGCAGAGGGAGATAGAACTTAGGATTCAGACATCGAGTGCCAGGCGTGAGAACCAAGAATGTTTTGGTAGAGCCAGAAAGACTTTCTCACAACAATACAGGTTACTCAATTGGACAATGTGAGCTGATCTAATTGGAGGGAGGGAAAACCTGTACTTTGACTCTATGGGCTTGTGTGGGAAATGGTTAGATCTGATTTTGCCCTGATTGGTGCCGAAACAATGTACTCAATAAAGTTTTGCATTAAGAGATTGGATCAATTCAGACATATTTATTTTGTTTGGGTTCATTGGTCAGAACTTTGACAACAGGAGTGTATTAAGTAGACATATCTTATCTCTGTTCTTTGTGTGTATTAATAAGTTGTAATAGTGTTAGAAATATTTGTATAATTAGAAAAAGAGGGTTAATTCGATATATAACACCTTGTTTGACATTTGATGCATGCAAAACTTGTTTATGAAGAAAACAAGCAAATTAGATAAATGGGGAATTCCAGCATGTCTTAAAGAAATCAATTTTATTTCACTAAAATTGAAACATACTGAAGTGTGACTTATATATACATCCCAAGCTTTGAATGTTGACTGTGCTAGATAAATCAGCAATCTGATATTAAATATAAAAGGCAGCTTTTAGGACATCGTGTATGTGAGAATTGCTTTGAAAATGTGAAAGGTGTTAGGTACATGCAAAGTATTTCTGGTGCTATGATCACATTCAAACTTTTTTGCATGTTTGCATAAAATCCACTTTGCCTCCCACCTCAACCAACAGCCTGTTATTTCTAAAGGAGGACATGCATACATTGAGAATTTCTCAGAGATAATTGCTTTGATATTTTTGTAAGTGACATACTGAAATCAACAACCTTTCAGTCATTTTAACATGTTAGGAAGCTGTTTGCACAAATACCAGAGGGGGAGAAATCCTTAATAGAGTTACAGAACATTTAATATTTTACATAGCCCTGTTAGTTTGAACCAGAACTGGCAAAGGAAGTGTCATTTGTCTTCATTTAGTATCATCTGAAACCTTTTAGTCCTTAATTTACTTTCAGCAAGCATTAACCAAGAATAGAAGGGAAAACATAAAATAAATGCAAAAAATTGATATGAATAAGCTAAATTGCACATAATTCTGTGCAACTGCACTGCTGATCACAGTAATGTTGATATGAAAACAATTGTGATTGGTTTGTCCATCTATTAGCACTTTAAAATCTTGGAGAGCTTACAGATAATAGGAAACTTTTTTTCATTTTTCTTCTAAATTTTGCTAAGGCAAATTAATTATGATAGCATCTTAGGAAATAACAAAACTAACTTTTTACATATGAATTTTGTTTGTTTTTCTTCATATGGTGTGAGACAGTGACAAATCTTTCATCTCTGTCTCCAATATTTTTTAACATGTCTTAACTTTTAACTTTTTTCTGTAATTTCTAATTTTTAACTACCAGTTTTTAACTTGTTGACTGATGTGTATTCAGCTTTGTTTGGTTTTGTTTTATTTAGCACTTGTTATTAACTTTAATGGAGAGGAAAAGGAAGAAGACTTGGTAAAGCTCTAAGCATTGATACATAACACAGAAAATAGAGTTACATACCTATTATAGGTTTAGGGCAACATTGATCCAATGGAATACTTAAACAAATGAGGAATGTCCTTCCTACATTTCTCTCAGAATATTTATTTAAGTATTCCATTGTTAAGTATTAAGCCACCAAGGGCTGCCCCTTCTCTTGTTTGACCATTTCCTAGGCAGCATCTGTTCCATTGGTATGTCAAATGGAATCTTGATCCAGAAAAAGGCATAACTGACATACCAGTTAGAACTGAACAAAGTCTCTCTTGACCACAGCTGCCATCATTTCCTGTAAGTCCAAAAGGTCCCCAAGATTGCACCATTCTTGAGGGCAATAGGCAACTCTATTCCAGAGTAAAAAATGAAAATACTTGGACTAGGCAGTCCAAATAACTACAGCCACACAGTTTTTATATAGTTCAGACAGAGTCAGTTTTATCCCACCCAGACCCACTCAGCTTCTGAGTATGGAGACAAAGTTTTGACAATCTTGTTTAGTCATCTTGAGGTGGGAAAGTATAATTGGGCATCATTACGTACTGTTCATACCAGACCCCAAACTGGTAGATGATCTTACCTAGAAGTTTCACATAAATGTTGAACAAGAAAGAATATCAAGCCTTATGGTATCTTACAAAGAACAGGCCTAAAGAGCAACTTCTCATACCTAACACTGATTGGAACCAGCCCTAAAGAAAGAAAACCTTGAAACCAACCCAAAAGTAGCTGACAATATGGAAAGCTACTGAGAGATCAAGGAACACACAGATGAATGCAACACTTCCATCCAGGCTCCATCCAAGAGTCATCCATAAACATGACCAAGGCAATCTCCATAGTGAACTCAGGGCCTGAATCTCTAAGAATGGAAGGTTGGAAAGAAGATAGGAGTTTCCCAAAAAAAGTTTGGTGTAGTAATGGTCTTTTGAGGAGGGAGAGTTCATCTTCTTCAGTGCTGAAAGAATTGTGAGGTAATATTCACACCAGAATGGTTGCAAGGCAGTCAAATATAGGTAAACTTCTGTTCCTGCTCATTGTTATCATAGTAATGAAAATCCTTACATTTATAATCCTTCACAGATCTGTAAAGCAAAGGAAACCCAAAGAAGATTGAATAACAATTGTGAGTTTACTTAGCAACCGCTTAACTTAATAACCATGTTGCTGGTCCTAACAGTGGTCACTAAATCAGACTACCTACCCTATAGAACAAGTAAAACTTCCACACTGACTCCTTTGCTAATATACAATATTCACAAATGCCATCCAGTTTTTATACAGTATTGTAGAATATATTTTTCCAGTTACTTTAGCTTTTGGTACTAGGAACCTTAAATTTATGCTGAGAAATAATCAAATTATTTTGTCAGTTCCATCCAAAGGTAGTTTTCGTTTTGTTTTAGAATGTGCTACTCAAAATCTTCTCTGTGCAACTGCTGCAATATATGCATGTATGTATTTGTCTCTGTATGTATGTGCATGCATAAATCTGTATGTGCACACATGTGTAAAATCTCAATCATATTTTTTGTTACCATATCATTCTAAGAATATATTTTCCCATAGGAGAAAGGCTTAAAATCATTGGAAAAAAAGACTGGTTGAATGTTCCAGAGAATATATTTCTTATCATTCAATACTGTGGTTCCTAGACAGAATTTAGAACCATCCAGAAGGGTTTTCACCTACCTGCAAAAATCAAATCCATGATGTTTGATCCAGTGGTGGGCTTCAATTTTTTTACCACCCATTCTGTGGGTGTGGCTTGGTGGGCACGCTTTGTCTGTGCACATGTGCTTTGCAGAGGGTTTGCTACTAACCTTCTCCTGCAATCCTGCACTCTCCCTGTGTCTTCAACCATTGATGCATGGCAATCTGCTGTGCCACACGAAGCAGCTGAGCTTCAAAACCTGGAAATAAAGGCCAGTATAGTGCTGGGGTGGTTGGAAGGCCCAGCAGCTGATCATTGGAGTGAACCAGTTCATTCACAGATGATCATCAAGCTACCAGTTTTGCTGAACCAGGCCAAACCGGTAGAACACCACCACTGGTCTGATCTTCTATCTTGCTTCTTCCCCAACCTTCATGTTCATTTTTGTTGGGATTATAAAATTTGACACAAGGTAGAGCAGGAAAAGTCAATAGAATAATAATAATAATCTAAGCCTTACATTTCAGGTCTCCATTAGGAATAATTCAGATTGCCTCTCAATTAGAATAAATGTGGTGATATATTTTAAAGTAAATAATTAAAAAGAACAGAGAAAGTCTTTGCCCAACAAGTGTCTAGGCAAGAAGATATAGAAAATTTAACTTGATGTTGTCTTCTTCTAACAAATTCTTCTAAGGCATTTAGAATTCTTCTAAGGCATTTAGGCATAGAACCCTTTGAAATCAAAAGAAGATTTGTGTTTTGAACTAAAAGTGATATATAGTTGAAAGACACAGTGTTACAGGTGTCATCATAAAGTTCCTTCTTCCCTCCCTCCCTCTCTCTCTTCCTCCCTCCCTCCTTCCCCCTCCCTCCTATCATTTTTAGGTCATTGGTATAATATATTTAGTATGGCTGATTCTTCCAGTTTTCTTTGCTTTTTCTTTCTTTGAAGATAATATAGATATTTACAGTTTCTGCAGCTTAGTCTGCATCACCTTTCTCTGTAGTAATGGATTTCCCAAGGCAAAAGACAGCAGCACATCCATCACTAGAAGAACTATTGCTATAAAGCTGATCTTGGTATCTTGGCTTGATTATGTTGCTCCCTCAATTCTGAGGAGTACTGGCAGTTTGTCTTGGTGGTTTGGCCAAACAGTTCAGAACATCCATTAATGAGACAATTTTTATCAAAGTTTTGTCAAGTGGTAGTAGTAGCATTTAGTACCAAAAGTCATTTCAGATTAAATACAATGCTTCTGAATAAAAAAAAAAGTACAAATGAATGTTCATCTGAGAAAAATACTCAATGTTTTTAGTATAATAATGACAAAATTGCAATTGAATTATACATACATACATACATACATACATACATATTCTGTAATGTTAAAATAAAACCTAGTAGAAATCAAATATTCCAGAAAGGAACATGCAAATAATCTATCAAGACACTGATTCTTATCTTTAAGTCACTATCAAGACCTTGTTTCTAAAAAACTAAACTTTATTAAATATCATTATATAACATGAAACCTAACTGCAGAAATTTATAATATTAGGGAAACAATCCATAACATGGGTTATGTTTTGAAGCTATGTAATGGCATCATGAGATGTGTGACATTCACTCCTCCAACTCTCCATCCATGACTAAGCTATGTAGGGTTTTGCAAAAAAAAAGTTACCACAACCAGCCATATAAACTTATTTTCAAGGGAAATTGTGTGTGTGTATGCATCTCTCTGTGTGTAGTTAATATAAAGAATGGCATTGAAGGACAAGAAGAAGATCCATTACTAAGGCAACAATTAGATAAAGAAGTCTTGAACTCAAACCGTGACATGGTTTATGAAAATGTCTCCAATAGCCTTTGCACAGAGATATATCTTAATTTCTTTGAGGATGAAAGAACAAGGGAGAGAAGTACACTCAAATTTTCAAATTATGTTACTGTAACTGTTCTAATAAAGGTAGTTTTAAGTTTTCATGGTGTCTGCTTTATAGTCTGGTCTTTCTTATAGGACTCCCCCAAAGATAAGAGAATAAGACTTTTTTGATAGTGAGTTGTTGCTATTTTCCACTTTTTTGCCATATCCAATTTTCCAAACCAGACCAGATTGTCAAAGTAGGCCAGGTCAATATATAGACACAGTAAAGATTACTGGAATTCTATTTTCTTGTTGTACAGTATAATGAAAGCTTAACAGAGATTCCCTGTGCTCTCTTTTATACCATATAGACAGAAGATGGGGTTATTTTGTGTTTCTATCCCTCCTTTTCCAGAGCTGAATTGTAATTTACTGTCTCTTTTATCTTTCACCAGTTTTGTCTCCCTTTTTCTCTACAGAAATGTAGATCAATCTTCAATCAACCATTTTCTTAGATTGTTTCACTCGGAAGCCTTGGGTAAAAGAGTTGTCTTTTGTTGTATTTTCCATCTCTGAACATTGCTCAGAATGAGACCAACTTAGACAAATTTCTACAGCTGTAACATAGTTCCAATCCTTATGTCCTGCTAATCATTTCTTTTTTAAAAAAATAATAATAATTTTATTGTACTTTTTCAAATTTAAAAACTCAAATACAATCTTTGCAAAACTGTGACATTGACATTTCCATTTAGGTCAACATACTTAAATACATTAATTTTCATTTCTATTGTCTAACCAGTTATACCACTTAACCCAGACGGTATAGTATTCCATATCTTCTCTATCTTGCAGTTCCAACATGAGATTAACTATCTCTGCACAATACATCACTTTCTTTATTATCATACTTTCAGAGGGGGTATTATCTAGTTTCCAACTCTGTGCATAAGCAATTCTTGCCACTGTCAGTATATGTACTATGAACTATTCATGAACTATGAACCATACCATGAACTATATGTACTATTAAATTATCTTCTAATTATTCCTAATAGAAACAATTCAGGTTTAAACTCAATTTGGAGACCAATAATTTCCTGCAACCAATTCCTTATTTTTGTCCAGTATTTGTTTGCTTTGGGGCATGACTGTCCTGCTAACCATTTCTGAAGAACATGTCCTTATGACATTCCAAATATTAGGCAGATTAAAACAGTCTTGAGATATTTATTTTGCTAAACATTGATACCATGAACATGATCATGGGGGTGGAATTCGGGGAGGTCATTTGGTGGGAGTTTGATCCTGTTTCCCCTGAGGATGTGGACAGGATGCTGGGTGGGCTTAATGCTACCACATGTTTACTGGATCTGTGCCCCTCCTGGTTGGTATTGGCCACTTGGGAGGTGACACAAGGTTGGTTCCAGAGTATTATAAATGCTTCCTTAAGCGAGGGGTTTCTACCTGCCACCCTGAAAGAGGCAGTAGTGAGACCCCTCCTCAAGAAACTGTCTCTGGACCCAACTCTGTTATCTAACTATTGTCCGGTCTCCAACCTTTGCTTTGTGGCGAAGGCTTTTAAGAGTGTGGTAGCACGACAGCTTCCCCGGCATCTGGATGAAGCTGTCTATTTAGATCCACGCCAATCAGACTTCAGGCCTGGGTACTGCACGGAGACAGCTTTGGTCGCGTTGATGGATGATCTCTGGAGGGCCCGTGACTGAGGTTATTCCTCTGTCCTGGCCCTATTAGATCTCTCAGCAGCTTTTGATACTGTCGACCACAGTATCCTATTGCCGTGGCTGGGGGGGTTGGGGGTGGGAGGCACTGTTTTACGGTGGTTCTCCTTCCTCTCCGACCATTCGCAATTTGTGTTGGCAGGGGGCAGAGATCGACCCTGAAGCTCCTGATTTGTGGGGTTCCTCAGAGGTCGGTGCTTGCGCCCCTACTGTTCAACATTTATATGAAGCCACTGGGTGAGATCATCCATGGCTTTGGGGTAGAGTTTCATCAGTACGCTGATGATACTCAGCTGTACATTTCTACCCCAGGCCACCCCAGCGAACCCATGGAAGTGATGACCCGGTGCCTGGAGGCTGTGCGGGTTGGATGGGGTGAAACAGGCTTCAGCTCAACCCAGCCAAAACCGAGTGGCTGTGCTTTCCGGCACCCCAATACAGCCAGTTAGTTCCATCACTGGCTGTGAGAGGGGAAATTCTTGCCCCCACAGAGAGGGCGTGCAATCTGGGTGTCCTCCTGGACTTACGGCTGTCGTTAGAAGATCATATAGCGGCCATTGCCAGGGGAACTTTTTGTCAAGTCCGTAGGATCTTCCTGTTGTGGCCCTTTCTGGATCGGGATGCATTTCGCACGGTCACATCCGCCCTCGTCATCTCCCATCTAGACTATGCCAATGCTCTCTACATGAGGCCCCTTGAAGAGCATGCGGAGGCTCCAGTTGGTGCAAAATGCAGCCACGCAGGTGGTTTTGGAGGCTTCCCGGAGATCCCATGTTATGCCACTCTTGCACGAGCTGCATTGGCTCCCGGTAGCCTTCCAGGTGCGATACAAGGTGTTGGTGACCATCTTTAAAGCACTCCATAGCTTGGGTCCTGGGTACTTACGGGACTGCCTACTGCCGACATTGATCTCCCATCGCCCAGTGTGCTCCCATAGGGCGGGCCTCCTTGGGGTGCTGCCGGCTGGATGGCTGGCAACACGGGGGTGCGGGCCTTCTCCTTGGAGGCACCCTCCCTCTGGCATAAATTGCCCCTGGAGATGAGGACCATCCCTGACCTTTTGGCCTTCCAGCGCATGTTGAAAACATACCTATTTCATCAAGCCGGTCTGGCCTAGGGTTTTATAGGGTTTTAAATTTTAAATTGGTTTTAACTGGTTTTAGTCTTTTATACTCTCGATTGAGCTTTTTATCTGTTAGCCACCTTATTTAATCTTTTTAATTGTCTTTTAAATATTGTATTTGCACTGTGTTTTAATTCTGGCTGTACACTACCCCGAGTCCCTGCAGGGAGAGGGGCGGTATAGAAAACTAATAAATAAATAAATAAATAAATAAATAAATAAATAAATAAATAAATAAATACAGGCCAATAAATAAATTTGGAACAACTTGCCCCCGGAAATACAGGCCATCACCGACATTCAGACCTTCCGGCGCGCAGTAAAGACCCTCTTTTTTCAACAGGTCGGCTTGGCCCAGTAATAATCGTGGGGTTTTAAATTTGGTATTTTAAATTTTTATCTGTTTTTACATTTGATAATTTTATAATTTTGCCACTAATTTAATTATTTTAAATTGTTTTTAACTTTATATCCTGTTTCTATTGTATCTGGCTGTACAGTCAGATAAGTCCCTTTTTTGGGAGAGGGGGCGGTATAAAAATCTAATAAACTAAACTAAACTAATAAAATAAATAAATAAATAAATAAATAAATAAATAAATAAATAAATAATCTGACATGTTTAATTGATAATGATTTGTCCAGCTTCCAGAGGGCCTATTAGCCTGCTGCATGCAGGACCTCCCATTGGGCATTGCCTTCCATGGCCATTTTGACTTGGACTATAGAGAAGACTGGCATCTGACTTCCACAAAAACATCTACCTCAGTAAAGCATGACTGATAGTGGACAATGCATCATTTTACATTCATTTCCAGGTCATGGCTGCTTGCTACCAGCAGTCATGGCTGCTTGCTACCAGCAGTGCCATTTCTTTGCACTATTTATTGATCACATCTTGCATTCTTTTGTCTCCCTCTTCTGTACCTGTATCCTTCTAACATGTCACTTGCGAGGAAGATAGATGTGAGGTATTAGGCAACTTCCTTCTTGTTTCATTCCATGCAGCTTCATCAAACGAGGGATGTATGAGCCTGGCTATTATTATAAGTTTAGCACTCTTCTAGGAAAGCATTAATATTAGGCTTACAAGTGGCATGTTATTATAATGAAGTAGTTTGTGCCAGCAACTTGTCATTTGAATGTTTTGAAAATTTTAAATGGCCTTAAATAATAAGTGTGATTACCCTCCAGATGCTTCCCCAGATATCTCTCTAGATGGCAATTTGGGGGAGGAAGAACCCGTTCCTGGCAGGTCAATATCTCAGTTGATTGATGGCTTCAAGCAGCTGTCTGTGACGGATTTGGCTGAGGCTTCAGGTGGGGAAAGCATACATCTGCAGCCAGGGAGGAGGAGGTAGAACTGCCTTCTGCACTGATCCAAGAACATATAGGGTAGAAAAAAGGTAGGAGAAGGTCAACCAGACTACTTATGAGGAGAAAGCCTCACCCTTCTTGATGGGCTGCACTGGCAGTTGACTATTTAGCACATCAGACAGATGGAGATGATGCTGGGACATATTTGTTTCCTAGTTGTGTGTTTTCTAGCATTGTGATTCCTGCCTTGCTTTTAATTGACACCATGCCTTGACTTGGATTGCACTTTAGAAACTCTGACTTTTCTAGTTTCATGATCTCTCTTGTGTTGTGGATTTAAGTTTGCCTGGAGAATTTATTTTGATTGGGAAATTTTCAAGTGTCTTGTGGACACTTTTGCCATTGCTCTGTGGACTAGTATTGGTCTGCTCATGGCTCTTCTTAATTGGGTTTTTGGTAAAGGGAATTGCTGTGGAATATTAATAAACTCACTAAACCACAGTTATGTGTATGTGAAATGGTGAATGGGACAGCACAATAAAAAAAAGAGCAAAGCAACAGCAATGACACTTAGACTTATAAACTACTCCACTGTGCTTTATAGCCCACCGTAAGTCATTTACAATCAGCATATGGCCCCCAACAATTTGGATCCTCATTTTACAGACCTACATCCTTGAGCTGGTGAGAATTGAACTGCTGGCTGTGGGCAGTGTCAGCCTACTATACTGAATTATAACAATTGTGCCACCACAGGTCTACTAACGGTAAGATAAGACAGGTTTCAGCTTGGATTTGAGATATTAGTTTGACTAAAAATCTCAGTCAGGCCCCTCCCTAGTTAACATGAAGATAAAGTGAAGGATGGGAACCACTTTTAGACTTGCAGATTAAAATAATATTTAACTGTTGCTTTGCCTCTTTTCCTATATACCATACTTTACTGTAGCTGTTACAATAAAATAGTCCTGATGTATATGGCATTGGTTTCTTAGTCTGGTCTACCATGTGGGTTGACAAAAGATGATTAAATCCAAGCATCAGCCTACTCTTCTTAAAGTCTATTTCCTAACATTAAACATGTTTATTTATAGCTGATTTTCATGCTGACAAATGAAGTTTGATGGGAAGTGAAAAGAATCTTTAAAATCCATCAATTACTTTCATTAACATATTCAATGTCAAAATTTAAGGACAGTACCACTTGCTAGACTCATTTGAAACAGAAAAAAGTCAGCCATGGGGCCAGTGGAATTTAAGCCATCACATTTTTCTGCTAACCCAAGCATTAGAGGAATTCAAATAAACAGCTGAATTTGCCTAAACCTGTAGAATTGCTACCAGCTTGCATATTCAAAGACCTTTAGTTTCATGCCATGATTTGAGTTTGGTGTTTTTTTTTTGGTTTGTGTCACCACCAGTACATAGATAAACAGATAGATCTAACTATCCATCCACCCATCCATCCATCCATCCATCCACCCACCTACCCACCCACCCACCCATCCATCCATCCATCCATCCATCCAGGAATCCAGGAATCCAGGATTGCACTGGGTAAAGGATTCTCAGATGTTCTATATCAATTTACAACATTGGTTTTTCTATTGATTTGGTTCCTTTTCTCCTTCTGGATATCTGTGCAAAGCAGACAGGTCTCATATTGTGACATTTTTCTAGCACATGTCAATGGCAATTTCTTATCAGTAATCTTGAATCCTACTGGAACCTGCATCCTTTCAGCCACTCATGACAAATTCCATCTTGGCTGGCTACCTATTTCTCTTATTTATGTCACTGTTACTCCAACTTCAGTTCTACTTTGTTCCTGCCAGCTACTTAGCTATTTCCACTTTCCTTGTGCTGAGTGACCCCACTTTCACTGTGAAAACCCTTGTCAGTTATTTCCAAGGGTCATAGGGTGATAATGCGACAGGTAGCAGATAATGTTTTCCTTCTCCATTTTGTCACAACAAGTAAATCAGCAACTCATGGAGATAGATTTCCTGACTGGAGCCAGGTCCAATTAACTCTGGACTAAAGATGTGTAGCCCAGAATAAATTTACAGACTATTCTAGCTAGTTTTAAGAACTTATTTCACAATTTGCATATAAGAGAAGGAGAGTTTTTCTAGGGTTTATAATTGAGAAGTTAGGGTTATATATTGCTCTCCAGTTTCCCTCACCTATCTTAACAGAAAAACGTTGTATCGTTCAGCAAAACAGAAGATTAAATTAAAAAGCACAATTGTTGAAAAACAAAATTGCAGTAATAAGGATTCTAATAATTTTTCACCTCCTTACCACATCCATGAAAATAGATATATATACTTGAGAGATTAAAATAAGCATTTGAACATAAAGCACACAATGAAACATTGAACAATCTTGAATAATTTTATTTCAGCACATAATTCAGAGTATTACTGTTCTCTATGCTGTAGGTCTTTATCAACATTACTGAAACTCAAAGTACAGTACTATCCTGATTATGTGTTTCAGTTTTAATATCCCAGTATTCATTATTATTTATCTTCCTTTACAATTTTCAAATAGGCAGGTTGGCTAATTATTCCAAAAAACCTACTTTTCTAATCAAACTGGAAGATCATTATGAGCTCTGAGAAAGTACTGATTTACTTCCTGACTGAATTGCCCTAGAGATCACACTTTGTTCTTGCTTAAACCTTTAATGCCGCCTTTCCTTGAGCCAGATTTGTTACATTATCTGGATCTGACAATACTTTTGTCTGAACATAGTGCAGCAAGGGAGCAGATCCCAAGTTTCCTTATGCTCAATGACATAAGGGAAGCGAGGAAAGCCAAAGGATGAAACTACTAGTGCAGAAGATAAGTAAAAACCTACCAATTACCCACTGCCAGAAACATCAAAGAGAAAGAAGCCAATCAAATCCAGATCCAGGCATAAATCAGCTGCACATTGATTTTGCTAGAAAGGCAATAAGGCAATGAACCTGAGATCGAGCAAGATGGGAAAATGAAGCTAAAGAAGTAACATACGTAGTTTAATATCCAAAGATTTTTTTTAAAAAAAATACATGTGGACAATTCAATATTATTCCAAAGAAACAATGTTATGAAAAATCAGCCATTTTCTTGAGCTGTATTGAGAAAAGTGGGCTATCTGTATTAGGTTTTATTTGTCTTTTTCTATTCCATGCTGGGCTGATTAGGTGTGTACTTTGTCCAGTCATGAGTGCTGCATTTTAAAAAGACATTGACAAGCTGGAATATGCCTGAAAGAGTATTACTGATGATGGTGGTGAAAAAAAAATATTAGAAAGAAAAAAATGTTTATATCTGTAACAATAGCCATCTCTATGTTCTTCTATTTGCCACATATCTGCAGAGGAAAGATTCAGAATCTCTTAATGAAAAAAAAGTACTTTATTCTTTCCAATTCATACATATACAGAGATACCCATCTTTGTCATGCATTCCTTCATTTCTTCATTTTACAAGGCCTATAAACCAGTCCAATTCCAATTAAAGCCATTCCAATTAAAGAAGACTCTGAATCATGTATATTTCTCATCATACTCTTACACAATCTGGCAGATAACTTTATGTTCTTTTATGGCAGTTTTCTGGGCACAAAGAGTTAAATGCAAATTATTCCTTCACAAACTGATCACTCCCATGTCTTTTAGTGAAGCTAGGGAGGATAGCCCCTTGTGCTGTGCATGCTTTTTTCAGAAGAGCACAGTTTAAAGAAGTGATTTTATCATCTGGCTAGACAGGCTAAGATTTTTCTACTCATCATTGGTGGCTAACAAATGTTAGGAACCAATTACAACAAAAGAACAGGAAAAGAAGCAAAAATTAATAAATGGCCAAACATAAACACAATGAAAAGTAGAGCTGTAGTTTTCTAAATACAAGATGTGTTTAATCTGATTTATATGGCATGTAACACAGGCAGGCTAATGATCTCCCACAAGGGAAAATGTCACCATCCATTTTATTGGCTGCAGGTGGTCAAGAAAATCTCTATTTAAAAATATGATGCCTAAATATTGACCCCCTCTGTTAGCTTTGTCTTCCAGTAGCAACTTTTGGTTTCATGTAACTGAAAGGAATATGGATCAACTGCAGTACAATGATGCCAGATATCTGGATCATTTGTGATATATTTCCACAATCTGGACTGTCATACATACAAAGATTAAAAGAATTTCTTTGCCAGTGTTATTGGTGGTAACAATCTCTGAAATGCTTGCATCACTTGGAATGGATCATAAGCTTCCTAATAGACAGGAAGTAGCAGGTGAAACTAGAGAGAATTACATCTGATATCTGTACAATTAGCACAGCCCCCACACTTCTCTTCTCCCTGTATACCAATGACTGAATCTCAAATGATCCATCTGTTAAAATACTGAAGTTTGCTGATGACACAACAGTGATTGGTCTCATTCAAGACAATGACAAATCTGCATACAGACGGGAGGTTGTACAACTTGCCTTTTGATGTAACTCAAAACCATAGAAATGGTGGTAGACTTTAGGAGAAACCCTCCCATACTACCACCTCTTACAATACTAGACAACATAGTTTCAACAGCAGAGACCTTCAAATTTCTAGGTTCTATCATATCGTAAGATCTAAAATGGACACCTAACATCAAAAAGGTCATCAAAAAAAGCACAACAAAGAATGTTCTTTCTGCACCAACTCAGAAAGCTCAAACTGCCCAAGGAGCTGCTGATACAGTTCTACAGAGGAATTATTGAGTCTGTCATCTGAACCTCTATAACTGTCTGGTTTGATTCTGCAACCCAACAAGACAGACACAGACTTCAGAGAGTAATTAGGACTGCAGAAAAAACAATTAATACCCACCTGCCTTCCACTGAGGACCTATACTGCACGAGTCAAAGAGGGTTGTGAAAATATTTACAGACCCCTCACATCCTGGATATAAACTGTTTCAACTCCTTCCCTCAAAACGACACTATAGAGCACTGAACACCAGAACAAGTAGACACAAGGATAGGTTTTTCCTGAACGCCATCACTCTTCTAAACAAATAATTCCCTCAACACTGTCCAAAGTCTGCATTACTATTACTATTAATCTTTTCATCACTCTTATCATCTCCTCCCACTTGTGACTGTATGACTGTAACTTGTCGCTTGTATCCTTATGATTTATATTGACTAATATGTTTCCTAATATGATTTGATTGCTTATTGTACCCTATGACTATTATTAAGTGTTGTACCTTATGATTCTTGACTCTTGACAAATGCATATTTTCTTTTATGTACACTGAGAGCATATGCACCAAGACAAATTCCCTGTGTGCCCAACCACACTTGGCCAATAAAGAATTCTATTCTATCTCTATCAAACTTCAAGAGATGGTGTTCTTTTTAAGGATATTATCACCCTTTGATTTGCTAGTCCTGTCAGTTAAAAAAAACAAACTCTACCACACAGAAAGCAAAATCATCTCATGCCTAAATCTTTTGGACTTTGCCAGCTTTTTGTTTGCAGCAAACTATGTGTTTGCCAGATTACTGTTTGCAGCAAATTATTACAAATGTTAGGACTGATGAGGACTGAGACACTGTTCTAGAACATTTTCTGAAAGAGTCATCCAGAACTGAACTTACTAGCACACAGTGATGGGTTTCCTTGCCTAGCATTACTAGCCAAAAAATTGTAGAATTAGAATCCTTCAGGCTTCCCACCAAATGTCCAACCTGCTGTTCAAGGGAACATTATGTTGATGAAAGCCACTAACATATTTTGGCATATACAAAGCTCTAGTTCAGGCATGTTTGCTGTTTTTAGCATTTGGGCCAGCAGATGGAATAGCAAATGAATTGCCTAAGATTCTGACATCTACACAGGAAACCTCCCCCACCTACCCCATTAGGGAACTAAGA
Source organism: Bungarus multicinctus (assembly GCA_023653725.1). Taxonomy (NCBI): domain Eukaryota; kingdom Metazoa; phylum Chordata; class Lepidosauria; order Squamata; family Elapidae; genus Bungarus; species Bungarus multicinctus. The sequence goes on along the minus strand of CM042838.1, from coordinate 91,796,688 downwards.
ATGAAAAAGATAAAGTTGTTAGTTGTTACAACAGCAGCTGATCTGTGTAGTTAAGATGGAAATTAAGATGGAAAAGAGTATTAGTAATGAAATCAATTCCAAGACAGTTGATGAATGTCTTTGGCCTGAAGAAGTCCCACTGTTTGTTGATGTTGCTGTATTTTTAGAAGGAAGTAGATTGCTACTACTTTCTTATTGCTACTACATTATTTTATGTGCAATGATTAGTGAATGTCAGACTAACCTTTTGGAAGGGAAAAAAAGACTCAGGTGATAATGGACTTCCCCATATGGTTAGGTTTATTATTTATTTATTTATTATTATTTATTTATTATTAAAACTTTTATACCGCCCCCTCTCCCAAATCGGGACTCAGGGCAGTGAACAGCCACAATAAAATACAATCGATATAAATTTTAAAATGAATCAAAAGAGAATTAAATGCACAGCTGTAATTAAAAATAAAACCAATAAAACCCCATTAAAAATGAAGATTTAAAAATTAAAACCCTACTAATGGGACTAGGCCAGACCAACCTGCTGAAAAAGGTGGGTCTTCAGTGCACACTGGAAGGCCCATAGGTCAGTGATGGCCCGTATCTCCGTAGGAAGCTCATTCCAGAGGGAGGGTGCCCCTGCAGAGAAGGCCTGTACCCTTGGAGCCGCCAGCCGGCATCGCCCAGCCGGCGGTACCCCAAGGAGGCCCACTCTGTGGGAGCGCACTGGCTGGCGGGAGGCTGATGTTGGCAGTAGGCGGTCCCATAAGTATCCGGGTCCCAAGCCATGGAGTGCTTTAAAGGTGATCACCAATACCTTGAATCGCACCTGGGACGCCACCAGAAGCCAATGCAGCTCGCACAAGAGTGGTGTAACATGGGAGCTCCGAGAAGCCCCTAAGATCACCCATGCGGCCGCATTCTGCACCAGCTGAAGCCTCCGGATGCTCTTCAATGGGAGCCCCATGTAGAGAGCATTGCAGTAGTCTAGGCAAGAGATGACAAGGGCAGAAGTGACCATGCGCAATGCACCCCGATCCAGAAAGGGCCACAACTGGTAGATCCGACGGACCTGACAAAAGGCCCTCCTGGCGACGGCTGTTATATAGTCTTCTGAAGACAGCCATACATCCAGGAGGACATCCAGATTGCGCGCCCTCTCCATGGGGGTCAAAATTTCTCCCCCCACGGCCAGCAATGGAGTAAGCTGGCTGTATCTGGGGGCAGGAAACCACAGCCACTTGGTTTTTTGGTCGGGTTGAGCCAAAACCTGTTAAGACCCATCCAACTCCACACGGCCTCCAGGCACTGGGTCATCACTTCAACGGCTTCGTTGGGGTGGCCTGGGGTAGAAATGTTTATATAAATGATTATGTAAATGATTATGTAAACAAACAAGCCTACAGAAATACCTGTAAATGTTACAATAATAGTTTCAACATTACCCTGAGGAGAAAAGATGATTCTTTCTGTTTGGATGAATATTCCAATGTTAGAATATGCAACTCAGTGTTTTGTTTTAATATATTACCACCAGTCTGTTAAAAGAAGTCCAAATATGAAGTTTGGAAATTAATTTTGGTGATATAAAGAGAGGAAGGAAGCAACTGTGCCAATTTGTCTTCTGGTAAATTTAATGGCTTTTTAACTGATTGGATCTTTGGCAGTCAGTTTGTGAATGGGCAAGTCTTTCTCATGGCAGCTATTTTCTCCAATCTGTATTTTCCAGGAAATTTAAATTGAAGCCACCTTATGCAATAAATAAAGATAAAGATATAAACAAACATGCATATAATATAGATATAAATATATGTTCTTTATTTAATTATTAAATGCATCATTCACTAAGTGTACCATTTATTTATTTATTTATTTATTTAAATTTCTATACTGCCCCCTCTCCAAAAAGGGACTCGGGGAGGTGTACAGCCTACTAAAAATGGAGTATATACAATTAAAAACAAATTAAATGACATGAATCCGGCCGAATCCCTTCAGATATAAAATTCCAAGGTTTAAAATTCCAGGATTAAATTAAAAAGTTAAAATTTAAAAATTTAAAAACCGAATTAAATTAAAACCCTTGAACCGTTTACTGGGCCAGGCCGGCCTGTTGGAAAAATAAGGTCTTTACTGCGCGCCGGAAGGTCTGGATGTCGGTAATGGCCCGTATCTCCGGGGGCAGATCATTCCACAGGGAGGGGGCCCCCATAGAGAAAGCCCGCACCCTCGGGGTCACCAGCTGGCAACGATCAGGCGGCGGCACCTCAAGGAGGGCGGCGGGAGGCTGTTGATGGCAGCAGGCGGTCCCGTAAGTACCCAGGCCCCGAGCCATGGAGCACTTTAAATAAAGTCAGTACCACCTTGAATCGGATCCGGAAGGCCACAGGAAGCCAGTGCAGCCTGCGGAGAAGCGGTGTTACATGGGAGCTCCGAGGGGCTCCCAAGATCACCCGCGCGGCCGCATTCTGAACCAACTGCAGCCTCCAGACACTCTTCAAGGAGAGCCCCATGTAGAGAGCATTGCAATAGTCCAAGCAGGAGATGACGAGGGCAGAGGTGATTGTGCGAAGTGCGCCCAGATCCAGAAAGGGCCGCAACTGGTAAATCAGATGAATCTGACAAAAGGCCCCCCTGGCGATGGCTGTGATATGGTCTTCTAAAGACACCCGTACGTCCAGGAGGACACCCAGATTGCGAGCCCTTTTCACGGGGGTCAGAACTTCTCCCCCCACGGCCAGCGAAGGAACAAGCTGGCTGTATCTGGGTGCAGGAAACCACAGCCACTCGGTTTTGGTCGGGTTGAGACGAAGCCTGTTATGACCCATCCAACTCCGCACGGCCTCCAGGCACCGGGTCATCACTTCAACGGCTTCGTTGGGGTGGCCCGGGGTAGAGATGTACAGCTGAGTATCATCAGCATACTGATGGAACTCTACCCCAAAGCCACGGATGATCTCACCCAGCGGCTTCACATAAATGTTGAAGAGCAGGGGTGAGACCACCGACCCCTGAGGCACCCCACACAGTAGGGGCCTCGGGGTCGACCTCTGCCCTCCTGTCAACACAAATTGCGAGTGGTCAGAGAGGAAGGAGTAGAACCACCGTAAAATGGTGCCTCCCACTCCCAACCCCCCCAACCACCGCTATAAGATACTGTGGTCGACAGTATCAAAAGCCGCTGAGAGATCTAACAGGACCAAGACAGAGGAACAACCCCTGTCCCAGGCCCTCCAGAGATCATCTACCAACGCGACCAATGCCGTCTCCGTGCTGTGCCCGGGCCTGAAACCCGATTGGAGGCGGTCTAGGTATATCGCTTCATCCAGGTACTGAGGGAGCTGATGTGCAACCACGCTCTCAACAACCTTCGCAACAAAGCAAAGGTTGAAGACCGGACAATAATTTGATAATAATGCTGGATCCAGGGACGGTTTCTTGAGGAGGGGCCGCACCACCGCGTCTTTCAAGGCGGCGGGTAAAAGCCCCTCTCTCAAGGAAGCATTGATGATTCCCTGGAACCAACCTCGTGTCACCTCCCAAGTGGCCACGACCAGCCAGGAGGGGCACGGGTCCAATAAACAAGTGGTGGCATTAAGCCCCCCCAGTATCCTGTCCACGTCCTCCAAAGTAACAGGATCGAACTCAGCCCAAATGACCTCCCCGAAATCCACCCCCGTCCCCCCGCCCGGAGATGCTCAGTCAGAGTGCAGCTCATCCCGGATCTGAGTGATTTTGTCCTGCAGAAACCTAGAAAACTCCTCAGCCCGTCCCTGCAAGGGATCCTCCTGCACCCCCACCTCCAGAAGGGAGCGGGTCACCCTAAACAGGGCGGCCGGGCGGTTTTCCGTGGACGCAATAATGGTAGAGAGGTAAGACCTCCTCGCCATCCTTATCGCCACTAAATACGTCTTAATATAAGATCGTAATAGTGTTCGGTCAGACCCAGAGTGGCTGGCCCTCCAACTACTCTCTAGGCGTCTTTTCCGGCGCTTCATCTCCCTTAGCTCCTCAGAAAACCAAGGAGCCACCTGGGATCGGCACCGGGTCAGAGGCCGCAAGGGCACGACCTGGTCAAGGGCCCCAGCGGCCACCCTATCCCAGGTGGCAACCAAGCCCTTGACCGAGTCGTGTGTGTGAGCATCGGGAAATGGCCCAAGCTCCATCCGGAACCTATCTGGGTCCATCAGGCACCTGGGGCGGTACCATTTTATCAGCCCCGCATCCCTGCGGCCGGGGGGTGCGGAACGGAAGTCGAGTCTCAGGAGCGAATGATCAGTCCATGACAGGGGTTCTACAACTACGTCCCCTATACCCAGATCATTCTGCCACTGATCAGAGACAAAAACCAGATCCAGGGTGTGACCCCCCAAGTGAGTAGGGTCCCAAATTAATTGGGTCAGGCCCATGGCTGTCATGGAAGCCATGAACTCCTGAGCAATCCTCGAGGCCCCGCCGGCAGATGGCAGGTTGAAATCCCCCATGACCATAAGCCTGGGGGTCCCAACCGCCAAGCCGGCTATGACCTCAAGGAGCTCAGGCAGGGCCAATGTCACATAGCAGGGAGCCAGGTATGCGACCAACAAGCCCACCTGCACCCTGGGACCGAACTTCACAAAAAGGGACTCACATCCGGTCGTCTGAGAAACAGTGGATTCCCTCGGACTCAGATCCTCCTTAATAACCACCGCAACCCCCCCTCCCCTCCCCTGGGCCCTCGGCTGATGAAAAACCCAAAACCCGGCCGGGCACATCTCCACCAGAGGGACTCCCCCCTCTTGGCCCAGCCAGGTCTCGGTAATACCCACCAGGTCCGCTCCCCTCTCACAGATCAAATCATGAATGAGAGGGGCCTTGTTAATAACGGACCTGGCGTTACACAACATCAGCCAAAGGCCCAGGGCCCAATCGCTCAGACCACCCAGGGAACGGGACATGACAAGGGGGTCGGAGCGCGCCACCGCAGACAAACAGCGGGGGCGCGCTCCCAATACAGAATATGGCCCCCTATAACTGCCAAATCTGCCTCTCCCGCTCACTTTACTAATGGCTTTTATTTCACCCTCCCTGGAACAGCCCCCCATCCTCAACACGGCCCCACCTGACCCCAGCCCCTCCCGGCAGCGGTCGACCCGCGGCCTGGCCCCAGCCCCAAGCGGGTTGTCCCCCAACCCCTGCCCGGCTACCTCTAACCCCAATAAAAATCTAGATAAAAATTTGCAACAACCCTTCTTCAAGCGCTTCTTGCGGCCACACCATCTCTTCGGATCCCAGGATCCGTCCTTGTGGAAAGTCTTGGAGAGTTTGGAGGGCCACTTCCAAGAAAGGGGGACATTTCTCAGGGCCCACAGGTCTTCCAAAGAGTATCTTAACGGCACCTTCGACTGGGCCTCCCCTGACCACCGCTGGCAATGCTGGGGGCCCACTGGTCGGGACCGAAATCCAGTCCAAAAAAGTTCGGGAGATGTCCATGCCCCCCCCCCGGCCTCCATCTTCGCCTCCGCTGTTGATGCCGGGGGGACAGCACCGAACGTCGACCCTGTACCCAGCTGGTCCCCGTCGCTATCGGAGCCGCCATCGAAGCAAAAGGACCCGACCCTCGAGGCCAGATGTTGTCCAAGGCCGCCATGGTGCCACCCACGGCCGCCTCGGTAGCCAGGGGCAGGCTCCTCCCCACGTATGCGCCGCAGTGCCACCCACGGTAGTTACGATGGGTAAAGGCCGTCCCATGGCCCAGGCCCAGTCGGGGAAAAGCCTTCGGGCCTAGCCGCGGTAGGTCCACCATCGTCCAACTCCCACCGCGGCCGTTGGAAACTGGCCCCAGCAGGGCCTCCGACTCCCAAGATCCGCCCCAGCAGTAGTCAGGGCGGCCCGGGCGACCGCAGGCCACAGTTCTACCGAGGGCCCTACCACAGGCTCCCCCGGCACCTCCAACAACTCCGCCAGGTCCTCCGCAGGTTCCCCCGCTGCGTCCGACATTGCTGCCGGGTCCGCGCTGCTTCAAAGCAACCGCGGCAGCTGGCATTCGGCTTCGCGGGGGCCCTACACATACACAAATAATTATAGGGTTTGCTTAAATCTTTTTGTGAATCTTATATTACACTCACATCACATTGTATCACAGTGAAAAAATAAATGCCAGTATTTCAAAAATAACATTCCTTAGGAAAGACCACTTCTGTGCTTTTGAAATTAGAACTCTCCTTGAAGACTACAGTGTTGACTTAAGTGGCAGATTAGTTTTGAACAAACTAACATATTCATTTAGTTTCTCTAAAGTAGATTACAAAATGTTGACACTGAAATTCATTCTCCCCAAAGTACTTTGGAATATGCAGAAATGTGAACATAGCACCTGTCTCCAACACCTTGAAGCAGCTATATCTTAACCTGGGATTTATCCTGGGCAAAGATACAATTGCTTTCAAAATTTTAGACAGATGCTGCATTCATGGTACCATGCATCTTGAAGAAAATTTTGGATATTCAATCTGAAGTGCTACACAGCTCTAAAAATAAAATCCAATAGATCCTTTTCTATTTGTTTCTAAATCATCCTATTTTGGCCATGCTAACTTAATTTGCATAAGTTCTTCCTTGGGCTCATATTAATGGTCTAATTAAAGCAATGGGATGCATATAAGGAAAGGCTGCAAAAATCGCTGAGACAACAGGCTGCTTAACTAAACAACAGTGTAATGACACTAAATTCAGAGGTGCTTTATTCTGCATCCATGACTAATGTACACTGAAAGTCAATTTATTCAGTACTTATTAAGCCCTATTCAGTCAACACTCCCAAAGATTTCTTTCAGGGTGAATTAACTTAGCTGAAGTGTACTCTAAAATGGCAGATAGCTGATATTTACTTCATTTTAGAGATGCAGAAATCAAAGAATAGAGAGTTATTCAAGCAATTCAAAATATCTATGATACAGAATTTTTCTCTGCTCCATCTAATCACTTAGTACTACAGTGACACACATAGCAGTAGATTGCTGAATTTATTCAGGGTTTACTTCCCCTTATTACCTTCTTCAGAAAACTAGAAATCTATCTTATTGGCTACACTGATTACCAGACCTTTCCCCAGAACAAGCGTGGGAACCATAGAGTGAGGTTGCTAGGGAGCTTTCAATCACATGGTGCCAAAACCTAGCCTCCACTTTCTAATCCTTTCTACTCTGTTGCCTCAAAAAATAAAAACTGAAAACACGATTGCATTTTGTTTTTCTTTCTCAATCGCACCATGCTTTAAAAATGAGATTGATGTGTTTTTGAATTTGCCTTGTCATTTCAAAATGACTAGAGGATTTTTTTCTCTCTTTCTGGTTATGTATTTCTCCTTTGTTGTACATTAATCATCCCCCTGTCCATATTTATGAACTACCTCAGAACTTCTGGTCTGCCCCTATGTGGCATTAAAAACTATACCAGATAGGCTATTGCCTTTCCTCATGATCTGAATCAAAATTTGGTATGAGTACATTAGTCATGGATCACTAAGAGATCTACCCACTCATCTCATCCTCAGATGCATTGCATTTCTCTGCCTGCAGACGACTCGACTGCTCTCCATCCCAACAGGAAGAAAATATAAAATAAACTTTCAAATAACTTTCCTTTTTTTCTTTTCCATCCCCACAGGAAAAACATATGGCTGCTTGCATGTATAACAATGGATTATCATATGATTCTTAGGGGTCAAAACAGCATTCACATATGAAGTCAGGGATGTGATACATAATTTACATAGGGAAGGATAGAGAAGAAACTGATTGTAGCAGATCTCATAAATTATACAGAATACCACTTCAGGGGCAATCAGATGTTCAGTTAGCTATAACTGAATTCACTTTCATTATGACCAAACTAGATGTCAAATTGAATACATACAAATGTCTCATTCATTAAGTGTACTGTGCATGTACTCAACAAACAGTTGCAGGGTTTGCTTAAATCTCTATGTGAGTCTTGCATTACACCACACCACATTGAGTCACTCCCAGTGAAAAAATAAATGTCAATATTTTAAAGATAACATTCCTTAGGGAAGACCACAGTCTATGATTTTGAAGTTAGAAGTCTCCTTGAAGACTGCAGCATTGAATTAGGTGCTAGATTAGTTTCGAACACACTAACATTTTCATTTAGTTCTCAAAACTAAAGTATTCATTTAGCATGCAGAGGTGGGATTCAATTTTTTTAACAACCGATTCTGTGGGCGTGGTTTAGTTGGTGGTCATGGCTTGGTGGTCATGTGACTGACTGGGCGTGGCCAACTCAACATCACTCACATTGAGGCACACATCTCCTCGCCTGGCCTCTCATGACTGTGGGGATACTGCAACAGTCGTAAATGTGAAAAATGGTCATGTCACTTTTTTCAGTGCCATTATAACTTTGAATGGTCACTCCACACAAGCAAAGTACCAGCAAAGGAGAAGAAAAAACTCCAGAGAAGTTCTTGAGACAGGAAGTTTAGTCCTGCCAAGAATGTAATAAGGGTTAACGGAGAGGCAGTTTCTGTAAGCAACACCAGAATGTTTCTTTCCTGTCTTCCTTACAGGATTAGGCCAGTAATTTCTTCTAACAACCGGTTCTCCGAATTGCTTAGAATGTTAACAACTGGTTCTAGCAAATAGGTACGAACCTGTAGAATCCCACCCCTGGTAGCATGTACCATCATTACTCTGTCAAAAGGAAAAAGATGAATCCCAAATATGATTGGGAATATGTGGAGAATCTTTTCCCCAAATATGTGGGGAAAAGATTCTCAGCAGTTATAAAATCATCCCTTTTCCAAAGCTACTACAATACTGTCAGTGAGAGAAAAGATTCCATTCAACCACATTACCACAGTCCCCTTCCTGTTGCCCCCATTTCCACTGGCTGCTACTTTAAAGATCAAAAGCATGCACCTTCAATGCTTATCTAGTGAAATGGATTCAGATTTTATAAGTATTAAACATTTGACAATATTGTTATCATAACCAAAATGAATGTTCCTTTCTCCCTACCAATCCTACAGGCCTTCAGAAGAGTTTTTAAGTTGAGCTGTTGTTCCACAGCAAATTTTGCATCATCTTGCTACCTGGTTCCACACTCCTTCTAGCGTGAAATCAAACCTTTATAGCCTTGTCACTATCCCACCTCTTGCTCAGTCTGAAAGACACGTTTTTTGATCTTCCTTTGCACTTATTCCCCCTCACTGCAAAAGCAAACCCTGTGAAACAACAAGGATTAAGGAAGGGGCACAAAACTAGTTTCCCAACAATAGTGAGCTGGAAAAAAGTATTGGTTAAGCAATAAGCATGATGAAGATGGCATAATAAGAACTTTCACAGATTGGCAGGCAAACCTATGCCAAAGGCTTGTGGAAGAAGTTGAAGCCAATAATTCTACAGAAGGACTTTTAAACTATGTGGGAAGATCTAGATTATAGTAGTTGATGATAACTACCTGTATAGTTTCATTCTGAACTTTTCTGGACATCTGGGTATGCCTCAGCATTATTATCTCATGTGGAAAAGAAATTCTTAAAGGCATGTATTCTTTGGTATCTATCAGCTGATGTTTCTGGAAGTGAAATACATCTTCCTGCACCTCCTCCCTTAATTGATTCAGAAGAAAGGGAGTCGAGAAGCTTAATGAAGAGTAGAGCAAGGGGCTTACACAAGTAGAAGGGTATTAATTTAGTGTTTAAAATAAAATTAAAATAAAGCAGTTAGGGTTAGATTTCAAGAAAAAAAGGTTACTTTGTGCAGTTTTCTGTGAGAGTAAAATATTAGCAGGAGGCTACTTGCTTACTTTTTAAATTTTTTCTCACAATAAGCCCCAAAAGGTACTACTTAAAAACTGTTCTTCATACTTACAGATATCAAGGGCAATATTTGGGGAATATAAATATAAAGTGCTAATTACAAAGTCAAGTGGGCCAGTAAACATAGTGCTACACAAGGGAAACTGAAAGTGAGTAAGAGAGAGAGAACAATTTATCAAACTTGTTACTCATTGGCATATTTTCTTCCTTCTACATCTTGTTGGGAAAAAAAAATAACTTCAGGACATATTCAGCGAACACATCATATAAAAATAATCGTGTATTTTTGATGATTGGCTACGGTAGAGGGCCTTTTAAATGCAGGGTCCCCTCTATGGATTTCAGATGAGTTCGGCTTCTCTTAATCAATATCCTTGGTACTCAGTCAGACAGGAATCCCTACAGACAGAGAGATAATATGCATACATACCTATATGAAAATGACCTTGATTCTCATTGTTATTAAGCAAAAGCTCATTGTATTGTCCTTCTCATTCATTCAGTCCATAAGCAAAAATGCACATGTATCTCATGGTAATTCAAAGCTACTATTTCACTCAGAAGTCCAAATTCATTGGTGTCTCTGTGTGTTTGCTTTCTTGCTTTAGATGAGGAGGCTGCTGGACTTAGTAATCTGTAAAATGTAATATCCTGTGTTTTATCTACTTCTTTCTTGGAATGAAATATGATCAGAGATTTTCTGCAAGGTTTTTGCAAAGTCACATTGAGGTTTTGGAAGGATTTTAACTAAAAACTCAGGAAAAAAAGAAAGAATAATATCACATAGGAATCAAATTGATGTGAGCAGCTGCCCACCGGAGGTAAACATTAGGCAAGATTTAAACAATATGTAAAAAATTGGGCACAAATTGGTACTTTTTTTTCCCAAAGAAAACTTTTAGCCAATTCAATTATTTATGTAACTGCTTTTTAAAATAATCTGTATGGGAAACAGACTAATGTATTTATTAACTTGAGCATAAAGTTCAACAAGGTGTTCTTCTTTCTCCACAGATGGAAATAAATGGTTTAGGGTCTCCTGCTTGGGCAGGAGGTTGGACTAGATGACCTACAAGGTCTCTTCCAATTGTTAATCTGTTAAGGATTACTTTGGAACAAAGTCTAAATGGTGTCTTTGAGTGTCTTACAAGCATTACAATGGGAAAAAAATCCAGAACATGTAACCATGGACACTGAAGGATAAACACTACCAGTAATCCTACAGAAAATACGTATACATATCTATAATACCAGAAGTCATTTATCCACCTGATCCAAAGCCCTTGAAAAATCTAATTCATTATTAGAAAGTCCAGTTATTATAATATTAGTAATCTAAATCAGAATTTTCCAGTGTTTTTGGCCTAGTGGGAAAAATATAGAATGTTGAATATATGTTGTAGGGACTTTGCCAATTCATAATTTTTGGTTTTGCATAAGACAAATTCCTTGTGTGTCCAATCACACTTGGCCAATAAAGAATTCTATTCTATTCTATTCTATTCTATTCTATTCTATTCTATTCTATTCTATTCTATAAAATAATGCCCATTTAGCTACTAGGGGAGGGATGAAGTTCTGAGATAGTTCCTTTGTTATAAGCATCCTTTCATCTGCTATTTCTTGTTCTTGCTGTGTTTATGGTTTATGTTTTAATAATTAATAATGGCTTTAGGCTTTGTTGACTATTTAGATTTGTTGTAGAGCTGCCCAGAATCACTTGTTTGGTAAGATTAGTGGCTGTTTTATTTGAATAAATAAATAAAAAATAAAACACAAAAATAATACCTGCCACAATTTCTCACAATCCCTCATTAAGATCCAGAACAATTATCAGAAATAAAAGGGTTGATGGAAGCTATATTCATTTTGCAGTATTCTAATTCTTTCTTTTTTAAAATTAATACATTTTCCAAAAATATAAGAAGTCATATGGACAGAAAATCTGTCATGTATAAAGGAAGATGCATTAAGGGGACATTAATATATATGGGTATTTTGGTATTTAAAATAATATACTGTGCACACTTCAGATGGTATGCAGCCAATTTGCACTGGTTCGGAAGAACCGGTAGCAATAATTTGGCCTGGGTTGTTGAACTGGTAGCGACTTCTGGATGACTATGCCCCCAACCTGGTTGCTTGATGCTCGCTCAACTTTTCTGGCTGCTCATTGCTCACCCTACCCACTCCCGTCCTATATATGTTGCCTTCACTACGTGGCCTAGCTAATCACCTCACCAGTTGCCTTGCTGATGCCCAGTCAGCTCAGCTCACCAAAGATAAGCAAAGCATGCCGCCTGTTAACCCTTTTTCCCCTGGGTTGGAGCCCAGGGCCCAGGGATGTGCCCAAGGCCCTGGAACTGCTGCCCACCTCAGCTGGTTCAGGGAATGTATGATTCCCCAGCTCTGACCTTGCCCCAGAGCTGCTACCTGCTCGTCACTCACTCTCCCTTAAGGTGACATGTTGCTCATTTTCCGCTTCTTCAGAAGCCCAAGCCCTTAATCTCCTCTCTTCCTTCCCTACGGCTGCCTCTTTCTTCATCCATGGCCATGACTTTACCTTCTTCTCACAGCTGGCTGCCAGGGAACACAAGCCTGGGCTGGGTGTCACTGGCTTTCCGCCAGCCCACATCTTACCCTTCTTGTCTTGAGATGCCTGTAGCTGCTGCCTCTTTTTTTCAGTGAGAAATGCCTCTTTGCCAGCCAGAACTGAGCTAACTGTGCCAAAAAAAGAGACAACAGCTACAGGCTTCTTGCACAAAAACTACTCTGCTTTTCAAACACACCAAAAAAGTGGCAGTCCTACTGTGATCACCACCCTGTTGTTTGCACTGGACGTGCATGCACACCCCATTACCTGATGTGCTGGATGGACTTGTCTGGGCAAGTACCTCTGCTTTAGTGCAGCAGGCATGGGGGTGCACCCTGGTGCAAAGAACAGGGTGACGAGTCCCAGCTGCTGCTGCTTTGCCAGCCGGAACCAAGCTGGTAGCCCAAGTGCCATCTCCTAGCAGAAGGTCTTGGGACCTCACATGTGCACATGTGAGGCCAGAATCTTCTGTGGGGAGATGGCACGTGGGTGAGTTTCTTCGGCGCTGTGAGATGCACATGCTCTGTGTATGCCTGAGAAGGAGGAGAAGACTTGGGTGAACTTTTCTGCCTTACTTCCCTTCATTCCACTGCTGCTCAGAAGGAAACCACCCCACTGTCCCTTTCAGGTACTTCAACATGGAGGGGGGACCAAAAAGGGACAGGCAGGGTGCAGGAGCCCGGCCAAGTCTTGCCGTGTCCCCCCCAACCACCAAGAAGCCTTAAGCCACCACCTCTTTGCTGGCAGGAGAATCCTCCAGCCGCTGCTCCTGGCTCAGTTCCATCTGGCAAAGAAGTGGCTGCTGGAGGTCCTTCACAGGCAAAAAGTGGTGCGAGAAGCCTGCAGCTACCACTTCTTTGCTGGCAGGAGAATCATCCAGCCATCACTAGTTCCAGTTCCAGTTCCAGCTGGCAAAGAATCAGCAAAAACCATGCAGGTCCACCCCATTGAGTCCACTGCACTGGAGAGACTTGCCCGAGCAAGTCTGAACAGAGCAGCACAGCAGGCTAGAGTCCAGCTGCATTGAAAAAAAAAATGTGTTGGCTGCAGGAATCTCATGACAAGGCCAAGATCTGGGCTGTCAGGGAGCCCTGGCTTGCCTTCCCTGGCAGCCAGCCATGGGAGGAAATGGTCACGGCTGTGGGAGGCTGAAAGAGTCAGTTGTGAGGGAGGAAATGGGGATATTAAGGGCCGGAACCTCGGAAAGAGGGAAAATGGGATGATGTGTGTTACTGGTGAAGGGAGAGTGGGCAGCATGCAGAATTAGGCCAGACCTCTGACAGATTAGGCCAGGCCTGCCTGGGCAGAAAATAGATAGATAGGTAGAAATACAATTTTTTTTCCTACCGGGTTCTGTGGGTGTGGCTTGGCAGAGGTCGAGTGACTGAGTGGGAGTGGGCATGAGTGATGTCAAGTTGGACATGCCCACTCAGTCACATGACCCTCCCCCACCAAGCCACGCCCACAGAACTGGTAGGGAAAAAATTGAATACCATCACTGGCACACTTGTATGAATTTTCCAACACATTTTAAGAAATATATATTTCATCAATTTTTCTTTTCCAAACTTTGTGGTTAAAAATATCAGGATGCAACATTTCAGATCAAATTTGTCAACTGCAAATAATAATGATAACGATAACGATAATGATAATGACAACAACAACAACAACAATAATAATAATAATAAATCATTGACAGGCTATATTTGTCCAGAAAAGCAGGCGGCAGAGGACTTTTGCAAGTGAAGCAGACAGTCGAAGAAGAGATGCATGCTCTGGCAGATTATGTGAAAGACACTGTTGAACCAGCTTTGATGGAGGTCAACAAGAGGAAGCTGCTTAAAGTGCAGCAAACGAAGAATCAATATAGAAAAACAGCGGTGCAAACTCGGGCTGACAGCTGGTGTAACAAAGCACTGCATGGACAATTCCTTGAAAAGATCCAAGGAAAAGTAGATAAGGAAAAGACCTGGTTATGGATGACCAACGGAACACTGAAGAAAGAAACAGAAGGCCTGATTCTTGCAGCCCAAGAACAAGCCATTAGAACGAATGTAATCAAAGCCAGAATAGAAAAATATGTTGATGACCCCAAATGCAGACTTTGCAAAGAAATGGATGAAACCATTGATCACATACTGAGCTGTTGCAAGACAATAGCTCAGACTGACTACAAACAACATCACAACACAATCGCTCAGATGGTCCACTGGAACTTGTGTCACAACTATCATCTGCCTGTAGCAAAGAACTGGTGGGATCATAAGCCTGAAAAAGTGGTCGAAAATGATCATGCAAAACTACTGTGGGACTTCTGAATACAGACTGACAAAGTTTTGGAACACAATACCCCGGATATCACGATTGTGGAGAAGAAAAAAGTGTGGATCGTCAACATTGCCATACCTGGTGACAGCAGAATTGACAAGAAACAACTTGAAAAAGTCACTAAATATCAGGACTTGAGAATCGAACTGCAGAGACTCTGGCATAAACCAGTGCAGGTGGTTCCAGTGGTAATCGGCACACTGGATGCTGTGCCTAAAGACCTAGGCAAGCACTTAAAAACAACTGGCGCTGACAAGATCACCATTGGTCAGCTGCAGAAGGCCACCTTACTGGGATCTGCTCACATAATTCGCCGATACATCATGCAGTCCTAAACACTTGGGAAGTGTTCGACTAGTGATTTGTGATACGAAACCCAGCATGGTTATCTTGTTTGCTGTGTATACTGTCATTTTGTGTATTATAATAATAACAACAACAACAACAACAATAATAGCACTTAGACTAATATATCACTTCACAGTCCTTTACAGCCCTCTCTAAGTGGTTTACAGAGTTAGCATATTGCCCCCAACAATCTCATTTTACTGACTTCGGAAGAATGGAAGGCTGAGTCAACCTTGAGCCAGTCAGGATCAAACTCCTGGCTGTGTACAGAGATTGCACGCAATATTAGATTGTAATGTTTGAAAGTATGTTTATAGGTCAAATATTTTACAATTTTATCCAATTGGTAAATAAATCATAGAAGAAAATGAATTAAGTAAATAACTTGACTAGTCCAATTTACTAGGGTATAAGAAGCTTTTTCCATTACTTTTCAATAATGTGGTGCATCAGCTTCTGAGCACAGAGCCACATTGCACAATATGAATTATCAGAGTGATGCTTAATTTTAAATCTGTTTTCTGAATTTCGATGATAGCTTGTTCTTTTAATAAAAAAATTAACTTCAAGATGAACATTGCTTATTGGCTATTGCTGTTAGAAGATAACATTAAGATATAATTAAAGCAAGTGCTTCCAAAAAGCAAGCTAGAAAGACAGAAATCACAGTATCAAATCTATAGCAACTGGCATTGTCTTTAGGCCTCACAGTGATCACATATTATAATGTCAATGCTTAATAAAGAATAGAAAGCTAATTCCTTGACTTTGTTGTGAGAGAATCAAAGGATACAAATGATTGTAAACACATTCATCTTAAAAACAGGGAGTTATTTCAAATTTAATTAAGTGTAACAATAACAATTATAATCAAAGCAAAAACTAAACATTGTTTTGCTCTGAACCAAATCACTCATTGAATATGCTCCAGTAGAAGGGAAATGCAACCGAAGGGATAGGGATAATGAGGGAAAGTTATCTCTTTTCTTTCTATGACATTGGCTTTCTTTTGAATCCTTTCAATGAATGGAATGTGCCCTTCTGTTTGTAGAGGAGATATTGGGAACAAAGCAGGGGTGGGCTTCTACCAGTTCTATCCACTTCTGTAGAACCGGTAGCTCTGAAGAGCAGCAGACATAGAACCGGTTCTATGTCTGCTGATGTTTTTTGCTCACACGCCCACCCGGGATCTTACCTGACCTTCATTTCCTATTTTTTCAACTACAGCTGCCATGTGAGACACAGCTGCAGTTTAAAAAGCAGGAAAAAAGTGCTGTTTTAAAGGCTGCTTCTCTGCATTCAGTGTGCTGATGACGATTTACAGGCATGCCCACAGTTGTGCAGGAAAGCACATCGTAAATCACCAAACCTCGTAAATCATTGAACCGGTAATTAACCCTGTCGTATCCCACGCCTGGATCAAAGAAACAATATTGCAACCATTTTAAAATGAGTGGCCTAGTATACAAGATAAATCTTTTGAAATGGGTAACCAACAGCTTTAGAACCATTGGCAAACATTTCAGTCTCTTTGAATTTGGTTGGTATTCATGGATTCTGAACATGAATAGAGGAATGGTATGAATCATTGCTTATATCACTTAAGCAAATGTTCAAAATAATATTTATTTATTTTATTTATTTATTTCTCAATTGCTTACAAGATAATAGTATAAGTAAAACATAGTTATGAATACATGGATACATATAAGAAAAATAAAATATAAAAGAAGCAATAGGACAGGGACAGTAGGCATGTTGGTGCGCTTATGCACTCCCCCTACAGACCTCTTAGGAAAGAGGTGAGGTCAATAGTAGACAGTCTAAGGTTAAAGTTTTTGGGGTTTGGGAAAGAAACTACAGA
The DNA here is from genome assembly GCA_023653725.1 of Bungarus multicinctus. Classification (NCBI taxonomy): domain Eukaryota; kingdom Metazoa; phylum Chordata; class Lepidosauria; order Squamata; family Elapidae; genus Bungarus; species Bungarus multicinctus. Next base: position 91,779,732 of record CM042838.1, on the reverse strand, counting down.
GTCAGGTAGAGTATTCCAGACATTGACCACTCTGTTGCTGAAGTCATATTTCCTGCAATCAAGTTTGGTGCGATTAACCTTGAGTTTGTATCTATTGTTTGCTCTTGTGTTGTTATGGTTGAAGCTGAAGTATTCATTGACAGGTAGGACATTGCAATGTATGATTTTATATACTATACTTAGATCGGACCAAAGGTGGAGTAATTCTAGGTTTTCAAGGTCTAGAATTTCGAGTCTGGTGGCATATGGTATTCTGCAACAAGTAGAGGAGTGGAGAACTCTTCTTGTAAAATATTTCTGGACTTTCTCAACTGTGTTAATATCAGATACGTAATGTGGGTTCCAGACTGATGAGCTGTATTCAAGTATTGGTCTAGCAAATGTTTTGTATGCTCTAGTTATTAGTGTAATATTACCAGAGAAAAAGCTATGTAAGATTAGGTTAACAACTCTTAGCGCCTTTTTGGCTATGTAGTTACAATGGGCTCTAGTACTTAGGTCATTTGAGATGAGTACTCCAAGATCCTTTACAGAGTTTGGGTCATCAACAAGATCTTGACTATTCAGCCTGTATTTTATTTTCTGATTTTTTTTTTTACCAATATGTAGGACAGAGTATTTATTTATTGAGATCTGAAGTTGCCATTTATTTGACCATTCTGATATGTAGTCAAGGTCTTTTTGAAGGGTAGCAGTATTTTCTATGGTGTTGAATAGCTTTACTTCATCAGCGAAGAGTATGCAGTTGCTCTTGATATGATCACAGTGGTCATTTATGTAGAGTATGAAAAGAGTTGGTCCTAGAACACTGCCTTGGGGGACACCACTGTTGACAGGTATAGAATTTGATAGGACTTTCCCAATTTTGACCATTTGTTGTCTGTTTGACAGGAATGCTTCTATCCAGTTATGCAGGTGTCCAGAGATACCATAAGGTTTTAATTTTAGGAGTAGTTTGTCGTGTACCACTGAATCAAAGGCTTTACAGAAGTCTATGCAGATTGCGTCTATTGCTTTGCCCTGATCGAGTTGTGTAGTCCATATGTTTTTGCAATGTAAGAGTTGCAGATTACACAATATGCATTGGACAGTTACAGCTATTGCCTTGAATAATGAATTTCAAGGAAGCTTTCCTTCCAAGGTAATCTTTTGAAATGAAGTGACTCATGCAAGTTAATTAAAGCACATTGAATTTGAAAGCTCTTGTATTTTCTGTATAATTTTGAACCTAAGTACACACTGCTTCCAAACAAAAGCCTTGCTCCTTCACCACAAAGACCAAAAAGTTCATTGAATAGTTTAGCGAAAGAGAGAGAAAAAAAAAAAGAACAAGTCTGGTGAATACAATTTCTCCATAGTAGCTAATGGCCAAATTGAACTATTTATGAAAATTAACTATGTCCCTCCTTCCTCCAGTTTGTTCCCATTAACTTTCCAAAGTGGTAGCCATAAGTTAAACAAACAAACCAGCAACTGATGGCCATTTTGTCTGCCAATGCAGATGAGCAGTTGCTTGCTGAATCAGAGATCAAGTATGAAAGAGCTAATAAAGTATAGAGCTTAAGATATAAGTAGAAAAGTAGAAACAATCTAAAAATAAATAACACAATAAATCATGCAATTGAATGGAAATTTTATTTTCCATCAGAAAAGGCAACTGAGACAAGTTACTTCAAAATTCTGAGGTAACAACAACAATTAAAAAGAAGCTCCAGAGCATCATCCCTTAGCATCAAACAAAAGTTCACAGGCCTTCCAAAATGGGTGCTGAGGTTAGGGTCTCTTGCAAAATATTAATGTCTTTATTACTATATTTGATCATAATCAGAAGTTATTTTGTCATTTATCAGGCAAAAATAAATAAAAATAAAAATTTGAAAATGTTGAAAAGTCTTGCATAGCAGCTGTCAGTATCCAGAAATGAATGACCTTGAAGCAGTGGTGGAATTCATTTTTTTTTACTACAGGCTCTGTGGGCATGGCTTGATGGGCATGGCTTGGTGGGCGTGGCAGGGGAAGGATACTACAAAATCTCCATTCCCACCCCACTCCAAAGGGAAAGTTACCACCGGTTCTCCGAACTACTCAAAATTTCTGCTACCGGTTCTTCAAAACCGGGCAGAACCTGCTGGATACCACCTCTGCCTTGAAGCCTATTGGATCCTATGCTCATCTGGCAAATTTTTACACTATTGGCATATACGTATATACGTATATATATGTGTGTGTGTGTGTGTGTGTGTGTGTGTGTGTGTGTGTATGTATGTATGTATGTATCCCCTTCTTTTTGTTTTAGAGTTTCTTTGTTTTTGGTCTTTGATCGAAATCAAAAGATCTGTGGATTAACTGATTCTTTAAAAAAATATATAAGCAGATTGTTTAAAAATTAAATATTGTACAAAAAAAGAGGGATGATAACATTTTAAAAATAAATAGCTGCTTCTCGCTCCTAACCACAATAGTTTCTACCTTTACACATATTTGTGTCCTTGTAGTAACAGATTTTCTATGGTGCTTTAAGTGACTCAGAAATGTAATTTCATCCAGAAGAAACATAACCTAACCCAGGGGTGGCGATGGGCCGGATGCATCATACACAGGCCATGCCCACCCCAGATCCGTGAATGGGAAAAACATCATGATACATCATGTGATGGCAATGTGACGCAGCAAGTTTGACACCCGTGTCCTACCCTAAGGCCACTTTTTCCCCTCTATCTCTCTTAGTTGGAGAATTATGTATCAGGACACTGGTATATTTTTGCTATTGAATTTAGTCACATTAATACAGTCTGTGGAATTGTATTCATCAGAGTTTAAACTTCAGTTATTAAAAATGCATAATAAAAATATCATAATGAGCTGTGTGAAAAAATAATAAGGCAGATTCCAGGTGAACGTTTGGAAAAGGTATTATATAACAAATGAAAAAAGCTTCCCATTGCCATTCCAGGTAAACATTTTTAAAAAGGTAATATATAACAAATGAAAAAAAAAAAAAAACACCCATCACTGCTAGTTTCCTCTCCAGTGCAATATAGGATTAAAAACCCTCCCCCCCCTATGATTTACAGATGTTCACTTTCTCAGTCATAACTAAACTGTTATGCGACTGGAAGTCTAATTATTTTTTCACTAGGTGACATAAGTTTTATGTTAAAATAGAATGCATCTTTGAGGTAGTCTCAGGGTTACAAACTAGTGTCATATTTATTATCTTTCTAATCCTATATCTAATTCTATATATCAAGACATGACTCTTCTGTTTAATAAAAAGAACTGTTTGTTTGTTGATACTTCACTTTGTGTTGCTGAATGTGTGGTAAAACAAGAAAAGGTAAGATCAAAAATGAGTTGTTGAATAAGTGAATTGTGCAAAAAAAAAATTATCACTACAAAACAAGAATTCTGAAATGTTTGACCATAGAGATAAAGAATAAGATCAAAAGGCTGGTTCTAGTCACAATGAGAGCCATGGAAAGTTTATGTGATGCTCAGGGTCACTCACATCTTAATCACTGCCTATCTGGATTATTTCAACATGCAATGCATGGGGCAGCTCTTCTTGGCCACTCAGATGCTGAAATTGTTACGGAATGTGACAATATTGACAGGCTTGAGAGTTTCCTCAGGACACCCATGTTATACCTCTGCTTTAGAAGCTTCACCGGTTTCCAGCAGATTTCAATTCATGACATATGTCTGGTTTATTTGTGGACCACCTGTCTCTCCTTCATTCTTTCTATGATCCAACAGATCCAACAGAGTTGGCCTGTTCTGATTTCCATCTATTAAGCTTAAAAAAGATGCAAGATAGGAACCAGTAGATGGATGTGGTTAAAAGCAAGACTAGTTTGCAGTTTTAGAGAGCTGGAGAAATATACTGAATACCTTTGAAGAAACTATGTTTACTTTGGTTCACCTCACTTCATATCATCTGCTTTTGATTTATTTTGCCCATCATTGACCATGTTTTGCTATGCTTTGCATATTGTGACTTACCATAAAAAAGTATAGCATAATAATAATGTATTATCTTCTCTTTATGATTTGCATATTTGTGTAAAATATTTTATTCTGTTCACTGCAATTTTGATTTTAGACTCATGCTAATCTCTTAAGCGTTCATTTGAATATGCATTCATAATTTCATTTATAAACATCGGCATGATTTTGATATTTTATTAAAATGATAAAAAAGACTGCAAAATGCTGCCTTGATCACTCCCATCTTAATCACCATCTATCTGGATTATCTGGATTATTTCAACATGCAATGCACGGGACAGTTCTTCCTGGCCACTCAGATGCTGAAATTGTTATGGAATATGAACGTTACAGAACTTATGAGGTAAATTACTATGTTTACTTTGGTTCATCTCACTTCATATCATTTGCTTGTAATTTATTTTGCCTATTACTTCCCATATTTTGCCATGCTTTACATATTGTGACTTACCATGAAAAGCATAATAACGATGTAAAAAAGACTGCAAAATGCTGCCTTATTGCAAGTTTCTCACCTTTCAAATGTGTGTACAATGTCATGATGCATGTAGGAAAGGGCAAGACTTGTGCTGTAACGTATGATACTTTCTTTTGCCCTCCTGGCCACCCACCTTGCAATTTCCTTGGCATCTATATTAATAATGATATTAATCATTAATTATGTGATAGGATATTATTCAACATACTGATAATTAGCATATAATTGCAGCATCTATAATAAAATTAGTATTTTTAACAGAGTAACATGAAAGCAAGAAGATTTCCATCTGAGTTATCCCTGCAGTAACAAAATGCTGGGTCTAGGTGATAAGGAATTCCAAAGCCCAAAATGATTATTTCTCAACTGTCAAGTTATCTCTTTTCTCATATGAAAGCTCTGCCATATTTGAGATAAATCCTCCCTTCTCAGTGCACAGTCAAAAAGAATTCCAACTGATTATTTTTAGATATGTTTAGTTAACATTATAGAAACTCAGTTTGTTTAAGGCATCAGGTTAGATGCCAAGAGTCTGAATTCTACTTGGTGCTTAGGTACAAAACCAGCTGGGTGACCTTGGGCCAATCATTCTCACTCAGCCCCAGGAAAGACGAGATAGCAAACCACTTCTGAAATCTTGCCAAGAAAACTATAGGGACTTATTCAAAGAGAAAGGGGGTGGGGAGGAAGAGAAGAAGAATGAGTCTGTGGTGGGGAGTTGTAGGTGAAGACAAGCCAATGGTAGTATTCAATTTTTTTTACTACCAGTTCTTTTGGCATGGCTTGGTGGGTATGTGTGGCTTGGTGGGCATGGCACGGGAAGGATACTGTAAAATCCCCATTCCCTCCCCACCCCACTAACCTGCTTTCCAGCTCCGTTCTCCTATGCAGGGCAACAAAAGAAGACCCAGTTGATCAGCTGGGACTTGGGAGGCACAGAATAGATGGGGGTGGGGCCAGTCCGAGGTGGGATTTGCCGGTTTTCAAAACTAATCAAAATTTCTGCTACTGGTTCTCCAGAACCTGTCAAAACTAACTGAATACCATCTCTGAGACAAGCCTTTGTAATTTCCAACCTCCCACCTCAAAAATAATTTGATGGCAGAAAAGTTTTGGAAACCACAGTTATGTAAAGTACTTTTCTGCAACATCCTACTTACTTAATATTTGATGTTTTTATAGAAAATGCAACAAAATATTTGAAAGATGGAATTATGGTTTTGCTTTTTATTATGAAAAATCAGGAAAAAAGTTCCTTGCAGAAAATGTGCTGAAACCAAATCTCTTGCGTTATCCTTTCTGAACAGTTTATTTGCTCATGTTTGGTTCATTATAATTTTTTAAATGGTGGAAGAGCTAGAGTTGTTCTTATTTTGTCCGTACAAATGACAGGGATTCACAAATCTTTGAGTTTAATTGCTAATTTTGGGCCTAAAACAAAACTGTTTTGCATAGGTCTTTTTTAACAACACATTCACAAGTTTATGGAATTGTGAAGTAATAATAGTGGCATATTTTCTGCTTATAACAATGAAAATAAATTTGTGTCTCGTACATCAGCTCTTAATTATGTAAAATGTTGTATTATGCTGCTAACAGCTCATTATTAGAAATTTAAGACAGATCACTGGAAAATGAAAATCTCCTTCCACTCTTGAACATCCTTATATTTTCCTCCCCTCCGCCAATTATAAGAATTTTAAAAGTATCAAAGACAGGAAAGAAGACTCCATATGCACATATACAAATCCTTGTCTTCCATGAAAACAGCAGGCTTTTATATGTCACTAATTCTTTTTGTAGTTCAAATATTAGCTGTTTGTTCAAAAGACTGGCTTCAGCTAGAAGAAGCTCCTGTAAAGCTGCCACTAGGGGTTAGCAATCACTTGTAAATTGCAAGATAGCAAAAAAACACAAATCACACCATCTAAGCATCAGTGTTTATAGCCATTGAAAAGTATATTAGACTTTGGAGTGCTAAACTAAAAAATGAAGGAAAGATGAAAAAGATTTGGTAACCATGTGTGGGAAGTCCCCCCTCCTAGAAGAATGAAATATTTTGGGAAATATTAAAAAGGCAGAGTATTATATTTTCCTAAAAAAAAATTGAGAAACATGCTCTTAAAGACAGAAAGCAGTCCCCATGTCTTTCTTAATAGCCCACAGCAGATGCCAGCACTTAAGAGATAAAGAGCTTAAGAGATAAAGAGATAAAGAGCTTCCTCGAAAGAGGAAGATGAGTATCTAGATAGCTCTATTCATAAGCAAAGCAAATACTGCAGGCAGAAATCCATTCAAGACAGGATATTTCAAAATTCCTTGGCAGAATGGTAGGATTAGAAAATAGCCCTTCACCCAAGTTCCAACACAGGGCAAAAGCCATTAGCCACAATAGGAATTTCCCAACACACTTTTAGAACACAAGCTCCTTCATTGCACTATCCCCAGAACAGTTAAAACTTCAAAGTCACAGACACCTATAAAGATCCATCCACTCATTCAATCATTTGTTCAGCTGACCCAGAACTGCACACTGGCTTTGTGGTTCTGTTCAATAAACCAACTTTACAATCAGCCTCCATGTTGTTTACAGCTTCTTTCACCCAACTTGGAACTGAACCAGATGGATTTTTTTCCAACATACCTTTATAAAAAGGATACAGTATGTGATTGGCCCAAAAAATAATAATTATAAATTTGCATAGTTCTTAAATCTGTCAGAGAAATTAGTGTTGTCTCTTTCTGGTAATTTTGTCACTCTGAAGTTCTCGTGATTGAGAAATCTGGTTAGGATAATGGTTAAAGTAAGTCCAGATCCAATTCCTAGTAGAACATGAGATTTGGTTATGAGCTCTTATTTTGCCACTAGTTTGAAAATACTTTCTGAAGTTTGGGGTGACATCTTAATTTCTGAACAGTGTATGCTGACTGAAATAAATATACGCTCAACAATCATTCAGATCCATATACTAGTTGTAAATATGTCACAATAATTTATTTCCAAACAAACAAAACCTTAAAGCTGACCTACTGCTTCTGAATAACAATAATTCAGTCCTTGGGATAATTCTCAAGGAACATGAAATAACATACAGGTTCTTGGCTGATACAGATGGCAAGAAACTCTAAGAGTAAACAGCACATATATAGGTAACCTTGCTACAAAAGTTACCTGAGAAGTTTGAAATAAGGCTAATTTAACTAGATTGGTCTCTATTCTTACAGTAATTGGATATTCTTTCTGGAACACATCAAAGTGAGAGGAATGTTGAAGTTGGGCATACCTTAGGACATATAATTAGCTATGATCATTAATGGGCTTGAACCAGAAAACGTTGTCCCCATTCTAAGAACATAATCCAATAAACACTTATTATAAAATGTATTACACTGAACAAACAGAAACGTATACTGCTGATTAAATGTCTAAGTGTGTAAATTATATTGATTTGCTTTTATTGATTTTAGCACATACGAAATCTAGTTATGTAGCATCAAATGTCATAATTCCTGAATGGCTAAGATCACTATGGAATATGAAATGTCCTAATCAAATAGGAAATGAAAGCAGGAGCACACTGGGTTTATAGAGGAGGAAAAAGAGAAGGAATGGACCAGCAAATGTGTAGGTTCTTAAAATAAATAGCAGGAAGATAATGAAAGCACTCCTCATCTCAAAGCTAGAAAAGTTGATTAGATATTTTCTCATGCAGAACATTTTTTCTGCATATGTATGAAAGAGAAAATAACTTCAAAGCAGCCTATCACAATTACTTGCTTAAATAACTTCACAAAATTATAGTAAATTATTAGAGGAAATATTTCAAGTACTTTTAAGTTGCTCGATTTTGAATTGTGTTGTTTTATTTTCTTTGCATTATTTAACATCTTTTTTATTTCTACAGCTGTGTTCAAAACTGTTTCTTAACCTGATTCTACACACATTACTGGACATTACTGCTCTATCCTGTTCAGCTGAGGCAGGGGAATAAGTATATAAGCTCAAAACCTTACACACATGTAAACAAAAGACAACAAAACAAATAGCTTTCTGTCTGTATAGTCTCTGGTGATGAGCCGAAAGACAGAAAAGAAAGCAGTATGCTTTCTCCCTTAATTGGGGCTTAACAGGGGGTTGTAACACAAAGTATATACTTATTCCCCTGCCTCAGCTGAATAGGATAGAGCCAGTGGTCTAATGGCAATTACAACTGCCTTACATGTAATACTTCCCTGGTTCGAATCCCAGTAAGGGTATGGCTAGCTGAAGAGAGCTAACTAGCTCAAAATAGATCTATCCTAGTCTCCCTTATTTAATTATTTATCAGCTCAAAACCTTACACACATGTAAACAAAAGACAACGAAACAAATAGCTTTCTGTCAGTATGGTTTCTGGTGATGAGCTGAAAGACAGAAAAGAAAGCAGTATGCTTTCTCCCTTAATTGGGGCTTAACAGGGTGTTGTAACACAAAGTATATATATATATATATATATATATATATATATATATATATATATACCTTTTTGAGAAATATTGAGTCTCAAGGAGAAAGATTGAAGATCTTGATTCATGTTGAAAACAATACAATGGATTGTTTTCCACTTTCTTTCATGGCAAGTCAGGGAGAAATAGATATAATAAGATCAAAATTCATCATTAAGAATAAAAGATGGTTAATAGAATCTTGACATTTATAGAAGTGTAAGAAAAATTTGGAAAAAGAATACAATTTTCTCCCACTTCGTGGACTTCACTCTGCTAACAAAATTAAATATGGTCTTTGACCAACAAAACATTGGAAATCTTTACAGTATAAGAGAAGGGCATGATCTCATTGTTTGGAGAATAAACTTTGTTCACAATGGAAAATATTCTCATCTTTTATGGAAGCTGTGTTTGTGGCAGAGTGATAATATGATTACTATTTTTTATTCCTTTCTGTGATCAATTGTTTCCATATTTTCCAAAATCACATCTTGATATTGTTGATCTGGAGAGAAAACAAATAGGGTTCTAATAGAACCAGAATTTTGGTAGACCAGCTTTCTCCAGGTTTTTAAGATTCAGTTTAGAATATATACTATATGTTCCAGAGATTGGGGACTTGGACATCAAACTGTGCACGTTTGACTTACACCTGTCATATCTTGGTTGAAAAATCTGGATTTTATTACATGGTATCAAATTTTATTTAGTTTCTATTTATTTATTAAAATTATTTGCCATCCATCTTGCAGCAAAATATAATAGGTAGGTAGATAATATTTGCAGACATCTAGCAGGTATCTACACCTATGCATTCCATATGTGATAGGTTTACTTTGCCTTCTATGGCAGCAATATTAGGCTTTCATAAGGTAAAGTTTGAAGCTTTAATGCTACAGATGTCAGCCCTGGATCCATCTTGAATCAGATTTGGGGCTGCCACAAGGGAAGATGGGTAACTGTGTGAACAAGAGCGAAATGAGAAGGGAGGATAGCCATAACAACATTCTTTCGCTAAGTTGAGTTGCTGGAGTTGGGAGGAGAGTGACTGGCGGGAGTTCAGAATGGAAGTGAATTGAAGAGTGTGACTTGAGGGTCACCAGTAAGGGGGCTGGGTGTGAGTTTTAATATAGTAATGGAAAACTTGGGAATTCAGATTCAAGTTTTCCCCAGATGTGCCAATATAACTTCTCTAATAAATTATTATTTGGATGGACTTTGTCTCTGAGTACTGAATTGGGATTGAGAGTTTGGTTGGAACACTGACAATAGAGACTTAAGACTGATCCCATTCTCTTAGGCTTTCTGTGCACTGAAAACAAAACGATATTAAATTTTCCCGACACCACTTTATTTTTTTCTTCTGTGGAATGAAAATAAAGTGTTTTCTAAAAGACATGACCTCATTTCCAATTTAACCTGCATTTACAGTAATAATACAGTTAATTTAAACAAATGTAAAATGTGGGGCTATAAAACGCTGCTTTTGAGAATCTTTATTTATTATATGTCCATGGTGCCCTTGAAAATATTTCTTTGTATAGGAAAGTATGCTGAAATGGTTATTTGAATCTAATTTTCATAAAGATATTTTATCAGTAAATATATTGCTGTTTTCCTTCAGAATCAACAGATACCATGTTTGTTTCTCTTAAACATGTATATAAACTAACAGATTCAAGGCAAAGTCTCACATACCTTATTTTGGTTTGACACATCCAATATAAACAAATAAAGTCACATAAAAAATCTCTATCTTCCATCTTTAATAGTAACCAAACTATCTGCTTAACTTCACTATTACTATGTCAGAATCCAATATAGGAATAATATCCCAAATATTTTGGGAATAAACAAAAAGATGTGTGATATGAATAATTTTCATATTCCTGTATTTATTATTTCTGTTTGGAAGAACCCAGGAACACCATGATTTAGATTCATATGTGAAAGCAGACCATTTTGAACACAGGATCCAGAATCAGATAAATAATTTCATTTTCTACCTCCTATAGTTTTTATTTTGTCTTAACTATTATTCTTTTTCCTGAAAATGCTGATATTTCAGCTGATATAACAGCTGAACATCTGTTAGTGTTTTTTGAGGGAATTATCTTATTTTGAAATTCCCAAAATTTTCAGTATAAACTTATCTATATCCAGTCATTTATTTCCCTTTGTGCCATTTTGATATTAGGCCCCTCACCCTCCATGGCAACCCTATATAGCTGCTTTCTTTTGTGATTAATGACAGTCAGGTTTTACTTCAAGAAGTTTTAACTTGATGTTCTCTGAGATCTTTCTTAGTCATTCCGTTGCAGATTTCTTTTTTCATTTTTTTTTTTAATCTTACTTACGAACCATCTTGGATATCATTTGATCAAATGATGCAGTGCTAGTCATTAAGGACCAACAAACAAACGAATGAATGCAATACTCTAAAGCTTGAAATATTCCCTTAGTAAGCAAAAACAGTCAACCAAATGAAAAACCAACAACTGCAGTGGTGCAGAAGCTAATTAAGCTTCCATTACAAAAAATAAGAGGAATTTTATCTGACTTAGGCTCACTGTAATTATGAATGGTTTATGCGTCTCTGAGTCATGAAAAAGAAAAGAAAGCAAATGCATTCTTTTTTTTTTCTGTTGCCTAGAAGAAAATTCAGTAAATAAGAACTGGGAATGATCAATTATTTAAACATTAGTGAAGAAGGCAATAAAAGGTGAACTTTTGGCCACCTTTGATAAGAACTTGGGCCATGTTTATAGCCAAGATTCAGTTTTATTCCTTCTAAACTGCCCTTGTTTTCTTTGCACTGCCCCATTTATTTATTTATTTCATAACTTCACACATTAAATTATGAAAACAAAATACTAGGCAATCTTTTCTGCTAGTAAAATTATTTGCATGCCATAACATCACTGCAATTCCAGAATGGTGTTATGTTACTGGAAAAATAAGAAATGTGCAATCGAAATGATCAATCAATTCCCCCTGTTTTAACAGTAAAAAAAATTAAATTAGAATAAAAAAAATACCAGTTAGGTTTACAAACATACAGTATATATTAAGCATACATATATCTTAGTTCCATAAACACTGAATTTCCATCTTTATCCTAAAGACCACTAAGAATTTGGATTTAGTGAAAGTTTTTAGGTGCCTTTGAGTAGTTGTTGACTTCTTGTGACTGCCTGGACAAATCCTAAGAATTTCCTTGGCCAAATTTTGGAACTGGTTTGCTATTCAAAAACTGTGGAATAATAACTGCTCAAGGCAATCCAGCTAACATGATTCCTAAGATTACATTGCTCCTAAGATTATCTAAAACACTCACAGTCTCCTCTTTTGTAGTGTGGTGCCTTAACCACTGCACCAAACTGGCTGTCCTTTAAGCATTAGGTATAGACATATCAACAGGAGACTCCCTCTTCAGGATAATTATTACATCTACTAACTATGACACAAGGACACATAGCTAATTGGCTTTAGAGGTTTCATAGTGAAAATTTCAACTCATCCTCAATCGTAAGGATACCTTGTAAATTGCCTTTAGCTGTTCTGCTTTTAAAATAGGGTCTTTCCAGTTGTACTGATGCTTGTATTGCCATACAAATTTTCTAAAGTGTCTCATTTATGATATTGGTAAAAATCCACCAGGGACTGGGATCTGCTGACCTTCTTGGTCCCTCTTGGCTGCTGTACATGAACATCCTTGCATCTGGTCACTGTCTTCTGTGGTCATGTTGTCTCAGGCTGCCAAAGAAATTGTCCACCTGATTTCAACATAAATGACTGCCTACATATTGATTACTACAAAATACCGATCAGGCATTGTGCAACCTTTTTCTCTTAAGTGGCTGTGGCATTCTTCTGAATGAGTATTACACTTCAGTTTAAGTCAAGCCTCCTTGCAGAAAATGCTAGTCCTGTTGTTAAAATCTATTGATATCTGCACAGTGATTTAAATTAAATTGGGAGGGGGGGGAGTAGGCTTCTGCTAATTGTGTAGACTAGTTCTGTTCCCAATGAATATATTGTGTATTATTATTTGTGAGGACATTGGGCCATTTTGTTTATTATAATGTTATTTTACACACTTCATGGGGTACTCTAGCTAGACCATATGTTGGGATATTTGTTAGTCTGTCATATAATTCTCCTTCTAGCTCAAGTGACAGATCATATGCATAGCTCAGATTCATTGGGTGAGATAGAAGAGTCCCATATAATCCCCGTTCCTTAGATTATTTCTGAATATAGGCAGATTAGCCTGCTGAAGGAATAGCACTCATATCTTATCTAATAATTGACTGGCTGACAAATCAGTGGAATTAAGTTTGGGTATCAGATAAAACAGGAAGGAGCCAGCCTTTTTAAATTGAAAACTGAATTATATTTAACTATTAGTACAACTATAACCAAATGCAGTAGTGGTTACTATTCAGTCACTATGTATGTATGCATGCATGTATGTATGTATGTATGTATGTGTATGTATACATGGATGCATTGCATGCATGAATACAATCTAGAAAGTATATAAATGATTGAAATATGCTAAATATAATCAAAAAGAAAATATAGAACATTAAAAAGATCTGTATAATATTCATTTAGTTTCAAGATGCAATTAATTCAGTCTTTAAACCTTGTATTAAATCTAAGCCACATAAAAGCATATTGCTTCATCTATTGCTTATAATATAAAGAGTTTTCAAAAATAAATAACAATCTCCATTGAATACATTATTTAGTATCAAGAGGTTATGTTTCTTTCTATTTACATAAGATTATCTCTTTTGCTAAGCTCTAGGCTTAGTAGAGTGAAAGCTCTTCATAAAATGAGAAATCAAATATTTTAGAAATATAATTCAACATCACATTTCCATTTTAAGTATTATATTTCTTTTCAAAATTATATTATCTTATCCCTTGATATGAAAACAAATTGGAGCTATAATTAGACCTATGAATTGATTGATATGCCATAAAGTTGATTGAGATTCTTACAATTAACTTTGAACTTTGAATGCAGATCACACAAGCCATTTAATGGGCTCTATCCTGTTCTGGGTTCCCCAGGCCTGGTGGCAGAAACAGGTCTTCAGTGCCTTCTGGAAGAGTATTAGAGTGGGGACCATTCTAATCTCTGGAGGAATGATGTTCCAGAGAGAGGGAGCCACCATGTACAAGGCCCTTCTTCTAAGTCCCACCAGTTGTATCTCTCTCAGGGCAGAAATACAACCGGCAGCATTCTCTGCTTCCTTGCTCTCATGGATCTGGTAAATGTGACTGGCAAGAGATGGTCCCTCAGATAATGTGGTCCCAAGCCATGAAGGGCTTTAAAGGAGACAACCAGCACCTTAAATTGCACCCAGAAGCAAATCAGCAACCAATGCAGCTCCCATAGGAGAGGTGATACATGTGCACCCCAGGGTCTGCACAAAACCATGTGGGCCACTGAATTTTGCACTAACTGGAGTTTCTGGATGCTCTTCAAGGGCAGCCTTATGTAGAGTGTGTTGCAATAGTCAAGACAAGAAATGAGTGACTGTGAGTAATCATCATATTAAAGGGTTGTTAATGAAGTTATATTTATATAATTTAATTATTTATTGTACTATACTGAGGGCCACATGATATGGGCTTTGTAATATTGTTATACTTGTTAATTAATATAGTTATTTCATATTTTAATTTGATTTATTTTTCTTTCTTTTGAAATTGCGATAAGGGTTTATCAAATCTTTACAGACTGAAACATAGGAAAAATTTTTATCCTATTGCTGTATGGGTTGATTGATAGCTTCTAATATTTCTAAACTGAAAAGATAAATTATAGGTGGGAATCACTGAAGAATGTCTCCTGATAAAATAAAGCTTATTAGCTCTAATTGGCATCTGGTCTGTCCCTTTGTGAACTCCAAACAACCTTTTTTCCTTATTAATATCTTAAAATTTATGCTGCTTCTGTCATAAGACTTCATTTTAATGAACATGTGTTATAGGATGTAAAAGTGTAGCATATTTGTCTATGTCTATGCAAAGGGGAAGCTACTTTTATCCTATCCAATCACCTTTTCTTATGCATTTTCTTTGAAGTCTTAATTATAAAAGGGAATGTAAGATGGTTCTCAAAGTTCCCTCTTTAAATGAGAGGAATCACTTTTATCAAAATATTTTGAATTAATTGTAATTAAATGATCTTCCTGTCTCAACCTGTTTCATTGGATTTCATATGCATGTCAAGGCACAAACCTAAAAAGTCATATTTGGCCTTCAGTACCCAGGTATTATTCTGATAACAGCTTTCCTATCTGAAAACAATACAATTCTTTCTTTGTTTTTCATATCCTGAGCAGTAAATGGTCTGAATTTCTGGTTGAATCACCTCAATCTGCTGATGTTCAAGATTTCATTCTGTAGTAGATTCATTTCATCTTTCAATGTAATGAGCATGTTCATACTTCTTACGCTCCATGTTCACATGTAATTCTGTTTTTGCGGCTTTGTATTTATTTTTCTCCATGGCAACATCAACAAATAGATGTCCCAAACAGTTTAAGCTAGTCATATCATAAGCCCCATTGGTCTCTAGATCCTTAGTCCTTCTTCAATAGCATGTTGACTGCCATCTAACCTGCCATCATCATTATAGTGCTAGAAAAGGTGAGTCAAACTCAAGGCCCACAGGCCAGATCTGACCCATGGGGTGCTTACATCTGGCCTGTGGGGCCATTCTGGAAGAGCAAAGGACCAGCTTGCAGTGTCTCTGCCAGCAAAAATAGAGCTTGGAGGGAGCAGCATCCCGAGCTCCATTTTCCCTGGCAGAGGGCTGAGGAGGCTGTTACAGGCAAAAACAGATGTCAATCTGGCTATGCCTATCCTGGCCACACCCATCCCCATCCCCACCTGAGGCCAAACACAACTCTGATGCTGCCATCCATGAAATTGAGTTTGACACCCCTGTGTAGTCATTTTATATTTTCTGTCTGCTACAGGAATGTCTTTCTAGACCTTCCTTCACAATATTTGTTTGCCTTTGTTGGTGTCACTAATTAATAAGCCATCTACATCATGCTCCTATATTACTACTGCTCAGTATAAACGCCTGCTTGCTTTAGCTGAGGAGCTGAGATTATATTTACAGCTTCAGCAACACCACTGGAAGTATATATTGTTGGTATACACTCCTGTACAACCTTTGAAAATTTTTATTTGAAGGATACTATGGACACAAATTAATATTTCCTGATGAAATTATTTCATTGTCAAGTACAATATTTATGTTTTACATATTTTAATATCTGGATGGGTTGATTTTTCCCAATATTGCATTTTACAATTCTTTGTTCATGTAATGCTAATCATTCTATTTTTAGATGCCATATAAAATTGAACTGTTGGATTCATTTCAAGAACTGCATCTCTTAAAAATCCCAATATTCTAGACATTTCTGAGATATTAAAGCATCTGGCCACAGTTTTTGTTTTCCAGCTGTGTTTTAGATTTCCAAGTGAATATTATGAGTAAATCATATTACACAATTTCTCGAAGTCTACATTATAAATTCACCTATTTAAGATATTTGATAGTCCAGGTTTTTCATATATATTCCTCACTATCTTCATATTTATTTTACTGTACAGTGTCAATTTTTTGTACAATTCTAGAACAAAACCTAAGTGCTAATTTTAAAAAACCAAATATGTCTAGCAGCATTCAAAGCTGAAATGAAGATCGCTATTTACCATTTGTTAACATAATCCTGCTATACTGTATTCATAAAACAAATCAAGAGGGGTTGGAGGGGTCAGAGGGGTTACATGCATACTCTCTTAGATAGTGCCAAAGAGGGCAATATTCAGAGAAGTTCTTCTAAAAACCATAGATGTTAATATAAAAGCACAAAAGTAAAGATGAAAATCTATTTGGTTAAAGCTCCTTAATCATAAGGCAACCTCAGTTGGGTCCAATAGCTATGATGGGTTTTGAACTCTTACTAACACTTTCTTATGTACTGTATCTATCCATGTATGTGAAACATCTAATATGGAAGCATTTTTCTTGTAATAGGAAGGATTTTTCTTGATAGTCGTCATAAGCTCTCTCTTCCTTTACTCTGTACTTCCTGTCAGCTGGACTATTTTTGGATATAGGATTACTGGTTTAGAAGACTGGAAGATTCTTGTTCAGAGATTGCTGGAGTAACAATTTACTAGCATGGAACAGCTGCATGTTGATTACCTGTCACTCAAAAAAGTTCAAAATCCCATTCCAGGCACCTGTCAACAGACAAGCAGGAATCCAAGTTAGTGCAGCTATATGGAGGAGACCTTTGCCTGTGCTCTGCTTGGTGTAATGGAGTACTTTCTTCCTTCTTTATGTTTCCTGCGAATAAGAATGTTCAGAGTTTAAAGCTCAAGTTGGGGTATTTAACTTCCTTAATAAATGTTAGTAGTCTTTTGGATCTTAAACATCTTTCCCTAGATGCTCCTACTGCATTTGGCCTGATGTCAGATTCAAGGAACCAAGATTGACACAAGGGTTACCTAACAGAATAACAGAGTTGGAAGGGGCTTTGGAGGTCTTCTAATCCAACCACAAGCATACCTGTGATGGTGAACCTATGGCATGTGTACCAGAACTGGCACACAGAGTCATCTCTGCCAGCATGCAAGCTGTCGCCCCAGAGCAGGTCTACTGCGCGCACCACCCACCTGCCAGCTGATCATCGGGTAGCTGCCGTGCATGTGCGGGGGACAGGGTGCTCACAAGAGATGCACGCATGCACAGAAATGCATGGTGTGCGTAGGGGGAGTCCCATATGCATGTGCAAGGGGCATGGCCCCCCCACGTCATTGCCTTATGGGTGCTGACACATGTGTGCGCACACACTTTTGGCACACAAGGATGGAAAGTTCGCCATCACTGCCCTATACCATTTCATACAAGTGGCTGTCCAGTCTCTTCTTAAAAGCATCCAGTGATGGAGTACCCACAATTTCTGAAGGCAGGTCATTCCAATGGTTAATTATTTTCACTGTCAGGAAATTTCTCCTTAGTTCTGGGTTGCTTTTCTTCTAATTAGTTTCCATACATTGTTTCTTCTCTTGCCTTCTGGTGCTTTAGAAAATCATTTGACCTCCTCTTCTTTGTGGCAGCCCCTCAAACATTGGAACACTGCTATCATGTCACTCTTAATCCTTTTCACAGTAGTTTCTTTATTGTTGGTTGCATATTGACATAAAGAAAAATCAGAAAATAAAATACAAGTTGAATAATCAAGACCTTGTTGATGACCCCAATTATGTCAAGGACCTTGGAGTACTCATCTCTAATGATCTAAGTACTAGAGCCCACTGTAACTACATAGCCAAAAAGGCATTAAGAGTTGTTACTCTAATGTTATGTAGCTTTTTCTCTGGTAATATCACACTACTAACTATAACATGCAAAACATTTGCTAGACCAATACTTGAATACAGCTCATCAGTCTGGAATCCACATTACATAATGGATATTAATACAGTCGAGAAAGTCCAGAAATATTTCATGAGAAGAGTTCTCCACTCCTCTACTTATAGCAAAATATCTTATGCCACCAGACTTGAAATTTTAGACCTAGAAAACCAAGAACTACACTGCCTTCAGTCCGATCTAAGTATAGTACATAAAATTATTACTGCAATGTCCTACTTGTCAATGAATACTTCAGCTTCAACCACAACAATGCAAGAGCACACAATAGATACAAACTCAAGGTAAACCACACCAAACTTGATTGCAGGAAATATAACTTTAGCAACAGCGTAGTCAATGTCTGGAATACTCTATCTGACTCTGTGGTTTCTTCCCCAAACCCCCAAAACTTTAACCTTAGACTGTCTACTATTGATTTCACCCATTTCCTAAGAGGTCTGTAGGAGGTGTGCATAAGTGCATTACGTGCCTACCATCCCTGTCCTATTGTTTCTTTTTTATTCGTATCTATTTCATGTATTCATAACCATGCTTATACCTGTTATCTAATACTTGTTTGACAAATAAAATAAATAAAAAATAAAGAAAGAAAAAATAAAGAAAAACAAAAAATCTTGCCTGACTAAATCAACTATTCGTATAACTACCTAATACAGTGTGTGAATTGCTAAGGTAGAATATGCCTTTGCCCTCTTCCTGCATACCAAAGATTCCAAGCTACTTTGTCTCTATGCTGTCTGCAAAAGAGCCGCCAATTCCTTCCTGTGATTCTTAAGTACATTTCACCATATCTGATTTTATCCACACATAGACATTTTGCCAACCATAGATAATGGGGGACTCAGACAAATAAAATTATGTTATATTTATAATGCACACACCTTAATTACTGATTTTGCTGCTGCTAGTTGTGATGATTTCTACCCATATGATGGCTTTAAAAGGGAATTAGACAAATTTATAGAGAATAAAGTTGGTGATGATAGATCTGCCTTCAGTAAGCACATAGGAGTGGATTAGAATTGTGTATTAGTCCAATTACACCCCCTTAGGGAGGAGGAAATTAAAATTTTATATAAAGTCTTATCAGACCTTTTCTTTTTTTCTGTTTCTTTTTTTACCAGTATTTTCTCAAGAGAGCAACTAGAGTGTTGCTGTTCATTGTAGTTAAAATATTATTAATCTTTCCTGAACTCTAAACTTCCCAGTCTAATTTTTTTTCAAACAGTCCTTTCCCAGTTCAAATCCTTGAAGTATCCCCTAATTGTCTGCTGTTGCTTTTTTATTTTCTTGTTAGATATATTAATTGGATAGGCAGTATACACTCAGTCCTATCTCCCTTTGGTTCTTTTTATTAATCATTTTAAGTCAGATGCTGTGCTGTCTCCTCCGATTTTTAATGATGTGTGTGTACCACTGGTGCCATTCACATTATTAGTGCTTATTCATTATTTCTATTCTGTTCTTTTCCCTTTTTTCTTTTGTTTATGTGTGCATTACTTTGCAAATATGTAGATGATTTCTGAGACAAGCATTTGGACTTCTCTGAACAGAGATTATTAACATATTGTTTTATTAAAGGGTACATCACTTTATCTCCATATACAAAGGCATTTTGATGGTGCTAGCAAACTGTGTTGTTTCTAAGGAAATATATATTTCATTTTATATGCATTTGCTGGAATAATAGGGAAAAAAAACACTCCTGAAGGTTCTCTTGATTTAGCATAAACCAAGAGTCTACCATAAAGCTTCATGTTTACAGAAACTATCTTCTGTTTTCCTTACTTTCTTTCACAGATAGTCCTTAAATTATGATAATAATTAAGCCCAAAATTTCTGTTGCTAATCAAGACAATTGTTAACTGAATTTTTCTCCTTTAGAACCTTTCCACAGTGGTTAAGTTGTTAAGTTAGTAACATGGTTGTTAAGTGACCCTGGCTTCCCCATTGACTTTGCTTGTCAGGAGATCACAAAAGATAGTCACATGACTTCAGGACACTGCAAGTGTCATAAATATGAGTCAGTTGACAATCATCTGAATTTTGATTATGTGACCATGAAAGTGGTGCAATGGACGTAAGTGTGAAAAACTATCATAAGCCACTTTTTCAGTGTTACAACTTCGAATGGTCACTAAATGAACTGTTGTGAATTAAGGACTACCTATACAAGATAATTGCTGTGATATTAGCAGATTTCTTTTTTAAAAAAAAATAGAAATTATCCACCAGATAACAGGAAAGTTAGACTTTTACTGAAATAATATGTATGAAGCTCTTTTAATTCTTAAAGCACACATAATTAGCTTTATAAAGCCACAGTGAGTGAAAATGTTGTTTCTTTTTCCTGAGAATATGCCACAATATGTGCAACTAGAATATGTTTACTAATGGTAGAAAGTAAACTGCTTTAACCTAAGCCTTAGTCCCTGAATGAATGTATTATTGTTTTAACTCTCCTCTTAAACAAGTTGGTTTGTTGACTTATTTTTACTTATTTTAATTACTACTTTAATCTAGAATTTTTATGTCCTTTCCAAACACATGGCATGAAAACCCCAAGCAACCTTGTTTGGATTCTTCAGACAAAGTGGCCTTCAGAGAGTGACATTTTGTTATTCTAGTGAGTAGGCAAAGAAACAGCAGTCTCAGCGTAGGCATTCACAATGATTTGTGCTTGCTATTTGTTGATCTATTCTGCAGACTTAAGTGGTAACTGAACTTCCTCAGCTTGATAAATTAGAATAATGCAGGTAAACAAACATGGAAATATTAATAATGGCAAACATTCAATAGAACTTTTGCAATACAAGTCATCTCTTCTGCTGGGAAAAATATAGAGGGACAGCTAGGCTTGTCAATATTCTGGCCCAAGATTTTTCTGACCAGATTTACTGAAAGTTTAAGACACATGGCCACACAGCTCAAGCTGCTGTCATTTTTCTGTTACTTTACTAATGTTAAAGCTGTTTTTCAGACAGCATATTTTAAAAGGCAAACCTTCAGAATTAATTGCCCTCTTGATCTAGTCTAGCTAATTTTTATATTAAGTGTACTGAATGTAATGTTCCTGAGCTGAATTAATGTACTAAATGTATTTGTGAAGTCACTACTGTTCTTTAGTGCAGATAACTGAGATTTGCCAGAATATCTTGCAAGAATCTCAGTCATTTGTAGCCTTAAAGGTCAGAGAATGGGAACACATGCCTCAGGTAATTCTGGTCTCACATTCTCTCTCTCTAAACCATATATTCAGGAAGTGTGCTTTTAATGAAACTATAGAGGAAGTCATCCAAATACATATGTTTAAAATCTTGGTTTTTTATTATTTTTATAAGAATAGAATAGAATAACAGAGATGGAAGGGACCTTGGAGGTCTTCTAGTCCAACCTCCTGTTTAGGCAGGAGAACCTACACCAGTTCAGACAAATGGTTATCCAAAACTTCTAGTGTTGGAGCATTTACAGCTTTTGTAGGCAAGTTGTTTCACTGATTAATTGTTCTGTCAGGAAATTTCTTCTTAGTTCTAAGTTGCTTCTCTCCTTGATTAGTTTCCACCCACTGCTTCTTGTCCTATCCTCAGGTGCTTTGGAGAATAGCTTGACTCCCTCTTCTTTGTGGTAGCCCCTGAGATATTGGAACACTGCTATCATGTCACCCCTAGTCCTTCTTTTCATCAAACATACCCAGTTCCAGCAACCATTCTTTATATGTTTTAGCCTCATTTTTATTGCTTTTCTCTTCATTCTTTCTAGAATCTTAACATCTTTTTTACATTGTGGTGACCAAAACTGGATGCAGTATTCCAAGTGTGGCCTTACCAAGACATTATAATGTGGTATTAACACTTCATGTGATCTTGATTCTATCCCTCTGTTTATATAGCCTAGAACTGTATTGGCTTTTTTGGCAGTGGCAGCACATTGTTGGCTCATATTTAAATGATTGTCCACTAGGACTCCAAGATCCCTCTTACAGTTACTACTATTAACCAAGGTACACGTATACTGTACATTTTGTTTTTCTTGCCTAAATGTAGTACCTTACTTTTTTCACCATTGAATTTCATTTTGTTAGATAGCACTCAATATAAATAACTCAAGGAGGTGAACATACTTAATACTCTTTCCTCTTCCTATTTTTCTCACAACAGCAACCCTGTGAGGTGAGTTGGGCTCAGAGAAAGTGACTGGCCCAAAGTCACCCACTGGCTTTCATTCCTAAGGCAGGACTACAACTCACAGTGTCCTGTCACTTCAACTACTAGATCAAACTTATAAACATCGCTCTGACTTAAATGCAGACTTAAGAGGTTCTTTCTTTCTCTTGTATGCTTGTAGGGATATCTTGGCCTATTGGATAATGGAGATGTTCTCTGCCACCATTGAACTGATATAATCTCTTCCTATTACTCTTAGCTGAATTGAAACATGACTATTTTCTATTGAGAATTTGCACCTGGTATTCAAATATAATATTAAATAGAGTAAATAGCAAAGAGAAGAGTTTAGTAGCTGCTAGGAGAATAAATGAAGTTCATGCAGAAACACATTAAACATGACCTACCTTCTGTAAGTGAATGCCATCAAAGTTCATTGGAAGAGAAAGTAAATTTATTACTACTATCTATGTGGTCACAATTTTTATCAGTACAGATAATACAGGAAAGATGGACTTTCCAGAAAATGAGGCTGGGTTTAATTTATTAAGATAGGAGAAGGAATTGATTGGCAGTATGATACTATAACAGAATAGCAATAATAAATAAGCTCTGATGGACACAAAAATGTGTTTTCATGTTTCCCACAAAGTAGAAACATACATTCTCCTGTCAGCCACACGCTCCTTAATGCAATGTGAATTAGATATTGTGAACAGCAAGCCTATAAAGACAATTTGTACACGCATTGACTCTGTACAGATGAATGTGTTGAAAACAAATGAAAATGTAATGCCTATCACCATACACACTTATAATTTGTATAAGACTTGTAACCACTGTTTGCATATTTATTACATAGTTATTTGCCTTTCCAGTGAAGATATCACCATCTTTCTATTGTACACCTCATAGATACAATCTGGTTTCTAATCCCAAAATTGACTGCATTTTATACTGAGCTACTTGAGAAAATGATTTTGTTCAATCTTTCTGATAAACAGTGTTTCTTAATTAGATAGATTGGAATTTAAGGGTCACATGAATCTAAATGATCCACTGCACTATGATCTGATGTACTATTAAGTTCAGTTCTGTCATGACAAGTTAGGGAAATGGTAAATAGCAATGGACAGAATGTCAAAACTGGAATAATATTACAAGTAACAAATGTGTTAGAAATATTGCTTTGAATTGCAAGAATATACGGTAACCTTGGGTGGAGATTTGTTAAGTAAAATGTTGAATAAGCCAAAAGAGATTTTGAGACAAGCCAAATATGAATGGATAAACTCAACTGAATAGTTTGATCTGGAAAGCTGAAAGGTAAATGAGAAAATGCCTTCAGACCTGCCCAGTCATCTAATCTGTAGTTTGCTTTAAAAGGGATTTCAAGATATTTTAAAGCCAAAGTTGGTTGTGGATGGCATTAGTCATCTTATGCTAGACAGGCCTTTACCAGTGGTTCATATTTATTGCAAATTGTCAATATGAGTTTCATTAAGAAGAGTTTTAATACCCAGGGGATTTATTGGAGAATTTTTTAAAATCCAATATTGTTTGCTATTTAATGATCAGCCTTGAATTTTCAATCTAAGTTTTTGGGGTGTTGAATATTAAATGGATCACACACTTAGAATCTTAGAAATCAGGCAGGTGAGACCTAACAAATTTCTATTCATTAAACATGTGACCAGAGATTGACTAACAGCCTCTTTCCATATTTGGAACATCTGAGATTGATTTTAATCTGCCAGTCTGATTGAAACCTATATAGTTTTTGATAATGATAATCCTATTAATTTAATATAGGTTGTCTTCTTTCGCCTAATCTTCCGATATGCTTATTCCATAGAGTTCATAAATGAGGAGATGGAATATTACTAATCAAGATATAGACCAATAGTGGGATTCAATTTTTTTTACTACCAGTTCTGTGGGCGTGACTTGGTGGGTATGGCTGGGGAAGGATACTGTAAAATCTCCAGTCAGAGGTGGTATTTGCTGGTTCTCTGAACTATTCAAAATTTCCACTACTGGTTCTCTAGAACTGGTTAGAACCTGCTGAATATACCTCAGATATAGACAGACTATTAATCTCACAACTAGAGAACAGGAACAAGGCTGAATTTAAGGGAGCAATGTAAAAGCTATCAGGAAATGAGAAGGAACTGCTGACGTCTAAGAATGAAAAGATTTCAACAATATCTGAAGCAATGGTGGGATTCAATTTTTTTTTACTACCAATTCTGTGGGCGTGGCTTGGTGGGCGTAGCAGGGGAAGGATACTGTAAAATCTCCAGTCAGAGGTGGTATTTGCGCTTCTCTGAACTACTTAAAATTTCCACTACTGGTTCTCTAAAACTGGTCAGAAACTGCTGAATACCACCTCTGATCTGAAGGGCTACCTACCAAATCAAAGTGAGCGATGAGGCAAGATAAAGAAAACATTATAGGAAGAGGTTTTTTTTTCAGTATGATGAATTCCATCATAGTGTCAGATAATTAATATCAGCTATGTATCAAGGGAAGCAATTTGTTTACAGCATTTAGGTCTATGTCTCATAGGCCTCAGTATTCTTCATAGCTGTAGTTCTTACCTTTATATATAATTCCCTTCTGAAGATATCTATGCATAACCAATCTTATTATGATCTTGGGTTTTTTTCCACCTTTTTATGTGCATTCCTTTTATTTGATAAATTGATCTACTTCTCACCCTGATTTGACTTGCTTCAATCTGATTTCAACATTTGTTTTGCAAATGTTTTACCAGTGTTCACAGTTGTAAGCAAGATAGTCACCTCTCATTTTCGGTCGGATACACAATTCCTTATAACTTATCACAGATATCAGGAACTTGTAAACTTTTAGACTTTTTTGAGCTGCAGTTTTTAGATGTTTCTAACCAACATTCAATGATTTGTTCAAATTATTCAGCTTCAGAGACAAGGCCACAATTTTATCATTTTTCTTAAAAACTGTCATTCAAAACTAGTGACCACCATGTAAAAAATGTAGTCTTCACTTTATGCCCATAACAGAGCCTGACATTTCCATTGTAAGTCATGAGAGTTGAAAGTCGAGATACCCACATGACTGGAACTGATTTTATAACCCTTTTTTTGCAGGAATTATTAAATGAATGTCATGGTGCTTCAATTAACACAGCAATCATTAAGCAAATCCTTGAATTCCTATGGTATTTTGCTGGAAGTCGGTCTTCAAAGGCCAGAAATAAGCAACAAAAATCATAAACCATGATAACATGCCCACAGAATGCTACAACTAGCCTAAAAGTGAGCCAGGTGTCAAATACTGAAATGCAGCCATGTGACTGCAGGAGTGTTTTTAAACGTTGGAACTCCAGAACTCAATCATAAGTAACTTTGGGGGAGTTCCATCACAATTTCAACCAGTTGCTAAATGAACTAATCATTAAGCAAGGACTACACAATATATGCCTGGTCTAAGATATAATTTTCATCATATTTTTTATACTTATTACTGTATCTTATAAAATAATAGCATGCATAATTGTGAAATACATGGTTTATAGGCGAGAAAGAAATAAGTAGAATAAATGAGTGCACTTTGTATTAATGGAACAATTATTTATTTCTCATTAAAAACCGATTAGGAAAACACTTGCTGTTTATGATAAGGCATAAACAATTCACTGAAAATATACTTGGTAATATGAATTAGTTATAATATTTATTAGTTGAAAACTAATAGAGGTCTTTATTAAGGGGTTTGTACTCTATCAACCATATTACACAATTTGTAAGCTTATCCAGAGACGTTGCAAAGAAACTGATGCTTCAGTTAAAAATCATGCATGCTTATGTAATAGGAGACAGTTAAAGCATGTATTTCTCAGGCCAGCACTCTAATGTTTATAGAAATGAAAGAATTGGATGAACATCTCTGCCATTTATTTTCCTTCAAGAAATTTCTTTGGAGTGATAATATTGGTTTTCTGGCAAATCTTTGTCATTTAATCAGTCAAATTGTCCATCTCCTAATCTATTAAGACTCACAAAAACGTTATTATTTGTGCCCTTTTATTGAAGACATAATTTATCAAGATAAATAAACATGCAGGACTTAAAGAGAAAACAAACCACATTCAATAGCATAAGTTTCAGTTAGCAGATATTGGTTGGTTTTAAAAAAATCTGTTTTTTTCTTAAATAGGCATTGCTTGCTCCTTGCATTTGAAGCTAGAAAACTCTTTTTTTAAAATATTTTATTGTACTTTTCCTTTGTTATACAACACATATTAATACTTTTTATTGTACAATTTTCTTGGTTATGTATAGGATTTCATTATTCACAATAACAGCATACCGTCTGAGTGCAATCTCTACATTCTTAATTACATACCGATAATAAATCTTATACATACATAGTTAAAATTATTATTCTCAATATCTATTCATCTTCATCTTCACTTATCCGTGTTATGAATTTTACATTGTATATTTAGGCCCTCTATTCATTTTTAGCTATAGTCCATTAATACTATCAAATCTTATCAAAGAATTATAAACATCAAGATCACATCACAATTATAGCCACTTAACTGCCAAATAATCCTAATGTTTACTTGTCTTAGTTATTCTCTGTTCATTAGGCATCTATATTTACATATCCAGATTTCTAACTTCTGCATTATTTCTACTATAGAATAGTGCCTGAATCAAAAAGGTGATCTCCCCATTTCTAATTTCTATCTTAGTACTAATTATTGATGGTATAGCTTCTGTGTTAAACAATATTCTGCATTTATCCCTCATCTCTTGCCTGCTTTTGTATCTCAGCTCTTGTTGACTTCTTGGCATGTCTCCCATACTCCTCCCATGCAATCTTGTATCTTCTTACGTCATTAATATTCAATATAAGTATTCCTTCTATCTCTGTTGCTTCTTCTCTCTTTTGGACTTTCCATACACCTTTCAATGTATTTCCTCATTTCATAAGCATTTTTCTGTGTATCCCCTTCTAACTCTTGGTTTCTCACAGTAGTTCACCATTCCTTAGGCTGGACTTCCAGGCCGCTCCTCCCTGCCGCAGGGAGGCGGACCAAATATGATGGTTCCGCCCCAGGCGAACTGATGGATCCAGATAGGTTCCTGATGGAGCTTGGGCCATGTCCCGACGTTCGAGCACACGACTCAGTTGAGGATCTGTTGGCCACCTGGAAGAGGGTGGCGGCTGGGGCCCTTGATCGGATCGTGCCCTTGCAGCCTCTGACCCGGCACCGATCTCACTCGGCCTCTTGGTTTTCTGTTGAGCTGCGGGAGATGAAGCGCCAGAAAAGATGCCTGGAGAGTGTTTGGAGGACCACCTGCTCCGGATCTGACTGAACACTATTACGGTCTTATATTAAGACCTACTTAGTGGTGATAAGGGTGGCAAAGCATTCTCACTTTTCCGCACTTATTGCATCTGCAGGAAATTGCCCAGCCACCCTATTTAGAGTGACCCGCTCCCTCCTGGAAGGGGGAGCCCGGGAGGACCCCTTGCAGGGACGGGCTGAGGACTTTTCGAATTTCCTGCTGGATAAAATCACTCAGATCCGGGATGGGTTGGACTCTGAATGGGCAACTCTGGGCGGGGGATCGGGGGCAGAATTTGGAGAGGTCGTTTGGGAAGAGTTGATCCTGTGATCACCGAAGACGTGGACAGGATCCTGCGGGGGCTGAATGCTACCACATGTTTATTGGACCCGTGCCCCTCCTGGCTGGTGTTGGCCACTCGGGAGGTGATACTAGGTATCATTAACGTTTCCTTGAGTGAGGGATATCTGCCCGCCACCTTGAAAGAGGCGGTAGTGAGATCCCTCCTCAAGAAACCATCCCTGGACCCAACTTTGTTATCCTAACTATCGTCCAGTCTCCAACCTTCGCTTTGTGGCAAAGGCTGTTGAGAGTGTGGTGGCACAACAGCTCCCCCAGCACTTGGATGAAGCTGACTATTTGGATCCACGCCAATTGGGCTTCAGGCCCGAGCACAGCATGGAGATGGCTTTGGTCGCATTGGTGGACGATCTCTGGAGGGCCCATGACAGAGGCTATTCGTCTGTCCTGGTCCTATTAGATCTCTCGGCAGCTTTCGATACTGTCGACCACAGTATACTATTGCAACAGCTGGGGAGGTTGGGGGTGGGGAGCACTGTTTTGCAGTGGTTCTCCTCCTTCTTCTACAGCTGTTCACAATTTGTGTTGGCGGGGGGGCAGGATCGGCCCCGAGGCCCCTGATTTGTGGGGTTCCTCAGGGACGGGTACTCTTGCCCCTTCCATTCAACATTTATATGAAGCCGCTGGGTGAGATCATCCATGGCTGTGGGATAGAATTCCATCAGTATGCTGATGACATCCAGCTGTACACGTCTACTCCGGGCCACTCCAATGAAGCCGTGGAAGTGATGGTCTGGTGCCTGGAGGCCGTGCGGTGTTGGATGGGGCGGAACAGGCTTCAGCTCAACCCATCTAAGACCGAGTGGCTGTGCTTCCCGGCACTCCGATACAGCCAGCTGGTTCCATCGCTGGCTGTGGGGGGGGGGAATTCTTGCTCCCACAGAGAGGGCGTGCAATCTGGGTGTCCTCCTGGATGTATAGCTGTCATTGGATGACCATGTGGCGGCCGTCACCAGGGGGGCTTTTGGTCCGTAGGATCTACCAGTTGCGGCCCTT
Organism: Bungarus multicinctus; assembly: GCA_023653725.1. Lineage (NCBI taxonomy): Eukaryota > Metazoa > Chordata > Lepidosauria > Squamata > Elapidae > Bungarus > Bungarus multicinctus. Next base: position 91,750,407 of record CM042838.1, on the reverse strand, counting down.
TCTGGATTGGGATGCGCTTCGCATGGTCACATCCGCCCTCGTAATCTCCCACCTAGACTATGCCAACTCTCGCTACATGGGGCTGCCCTTGAAGAGCACTCAGAGACTCCAGCTGGTGCAGAATGCGGCCGTGCGGGTGGTGTTGGGGGCTTCTCGGGCTCCCATATCATGCCGCTCTTGCCCAAGCTTCATTGGCTCCCGGTGGCCCTCCGGGTACGCTTCAAGGTATTAGTTACCATCTTTAAAGCGCTCCATGGCTTGGGGCTGGGGTATCTACAGGACCACCTCCTGCCATCATTGGCCTCCCATCGGCCAATACGCTCCCATAGAGTGGGTCTCCTCAGGGTGCCGCTGGCTGGCGACCCCGAGGGTGTGGGCCTTCTCGTTGGGGCACCCTCTCTCTGAAACGAATTACCCCCAGAGATGAGGACTATCCCTGATCTTCTGATCTTCCGGCGGATGGTGAAAACTCATCTATTTTGCCAAGCCAGTCTGGCCTAGGGTTCTCTTAGGGTTTTTAATCTGGTTTAATCTAGTTTTTAGTCTTTTTAATACCTTTCATATGTTTTTACCTTTCAGCCATTATATTTGATTTTTAATTGATTTTAATTTTGTATTGTTGTTGCATTTTTATCATCTGTACACCACCCTGAGTCCTGTCAGGGAAAGAGGGCGGTATATAAGTTTAATAAAATTAATTAAATAAATAAATAAATAAATAAATAAATAAATAAATAAATAAATCCTATTTCATGAAGCTAGAAAGCTCAATTGCACATTAAAGAACTTCTCTTTTGCATAAAGTGGCAGAGCACAGCAATCATTTTCAGCCTTCTTGTAAAAATTATTGTTTTTCCATCATAAAGAAATGAAAAGAAAAAGAAAGAAAGAAAAACAGGCAGTTGGGAACAGAGTTTTTTGTCTGAATAAAAGTAGATCATGAAATGACAAATTGTAGAAGTTTTATTCCCCAATACTCCTTTTCCTGACAATCATCTGATTCATTGGATACATGTGTGTAATGCTTGGTGAGAATGACCTTGGGAGGAAGAGGCACAGATTGGACAATGAGCACGTAAATATTATATCAGCCCACAGAAGGAGATAACTTTAGAAAGGTCTCTCTTGCAAGACTCCTGTTAGTGCTATTAACTCATTGTAAGGTTAGGTTAACAGAAACTTGCAAAACTAACAGGATATTACCCCTCCTTTTGTTTATTCTCCAGGAAATTAGAGCAAGACCCCTTCTGAATTGTTTCCTATGCCAGCTCTTCTTCTGTTGGCTGAACCATCTTTTATATGTCAATTGTCCAGTCTGTGTCTCTTCCTCCTATCTCCCAAGGTCATTAGCCTATGCCATTAACACATATATTTAGAATCTGGCTCTTCAGTTGTATTCAGTTCTTCAACCCAAGGCAATAAGATAGATTATATGTAGATAGATCAATCAGGAGTCACTTATAAAATAGAGCAAATCAATGTTACATATTAATGGTAAAGCATGCATAAAAGGATGCTCCTGAGTAACAATATAGAAAATATTAATGACAAGAAGGACTTGATTTAGGACTATTTCCAAAATTAACTCTACATCAATATTTTTCCATAATATAAATAATATTTTAGCAATGCTCTACAATTAACAAGCTAAGGCTTTTAGCAGATAAGGAATAAATTACAGCAATATATGTATTTATGAAATGTTTTATTTATTTTATATAAATTATAAAATTTATTTATGAAATTATAATAGAAACTAATCAAGGAGAGAACCAACCTAGAACTAAGGACAAAATTCCTGACAGTTAGAAGAATAACCATAGGAACAACTTGCCTCCATAAGTTGTGAATCCTCCAACACTAGAAGTTTTTAAGAAGAGATTGGCAACCATTTGTCTGAAATGTTATAGGGTTTTCTGCTTGAGCAGGGGAGTGAACTAGAAGAACTCTAACATCCCTTCCAACTCTGTTCTTCTGCTATATGACTACCCAACTCATTCTCAGTGGATCGAGGTTGCTTACAAGGAATAATTTTTTTTCTGATTGGGACATCCTCTGCAACTTGAAATTTCTTCAGTTTGATGAAACACGTTGTGACATCTTGATGCAAAATCCACCCAGTATACCCATGTGTATGATGTCACAACACAAGTACAATACGTGTGAAGTTGTAATAGTGCAATACGTGCATGTTTAATCATTTGCTTTTCTTGCCTCCGCTCATCTCTGTGCAGATAAACCATATCTAGAGCTCTTGATTGAAAAAGGCAAGATATAAATAGAAATAAGTAAATATTAATGCCTAGGAAAGCATACAAAAATGAAAAGAGAAAGTGACCAACATTCTTTACGGTTAGCATAAACATTAATCTCAGCTCTTCTTCTTTTTTTGTTTCCAGGCCCAGATAAACTTTTTAATTTATGTTTAACTTTTATTCTTTTGGAACATTTCCTTTGAAAGTGAAGTTTTTAACAATACGGCAGAGTAAGAACAGTTTGCATATTTATTCTCAATATTACTATCTGAACATATAGTTCTTTATCATGACTATCATATAGAAAGACTTAATTCCACTTTCATCCTGACTCCTAATGTCTAGGCTACATCTGATTTGAGTGTTAGCATAGAAATTAATTTTGCTGTAAGTTTTTGTGTGTGTGCGTGTGTGTGTGTGTGTGTGTGTGTGTGTGTGTGCGTGTGTGAATGTTGGTAGCTTTGGTCGCTCTTGTAACAATAAGAAAAAAGTTGAAAATATTTTAAAAGTTAGTGCTCAAGCATAATTATAAGTAAAGCAGCATAACATTGATAATATGTTCCATGAATATGATTTGTGTGTTTAATTATTTGTACAAAATAGGATATTATATGTCAATCATAGGAAGAGAAACAGCAAATTACAATTGTGTCACATAACTTCTTGCTTGGGGCAAATATATTTTTCTTGAATACTTTAATTTTTTGTTGGTGAATTGTATAATTTGATTACATTTAACCGTAAAAAGTGTTGCATTTTTAACTGAAATTGAGCAGGTAGTGAGAGAGGAAGAAAGAAAGAAATTAGCTCCATATCCCTAGAATTTAGTTTCTAAATGTTAATTTATTGAGTAGTAAAATGTTGTGATGCTGGTGTGATGTTAGTTTAGGTTGCTAATATTTTTTAAAAAAAGAGGGAGGAAGTTTTTGAGGATTTTTTTTTAAAGAAAAACATTTAAATTTAAGAGAATTAAACTTATGCATTGATTCAGTTCTACAGGAAACTACCTATTATATTACAATCACCCCATTAATACTGTTGTAATACTTGACACTATTAGTAATGCTGTGATTTTATGTACTGTCTAACCATTTATACGTAATCATTTTAGCATTGTATATAGTATTGTATAATAGCATACCTTTTATATTTGTTATATTTTGAAATCCTATTTATGTCTATCACCTTAAAGATATTGGTGCAGTGTTTCTATATTAATGCTGACACTTTAAATCCTAATTATTCTTATAGAATATAGTTTAAATGATTGGCATAACAGAATTATTTTAATTTTACTATTGAATGTAACTCTTGCTGTTTGATGACCAAAATAAAGATCTACTAACCATTAGCAGAGTTGTCCTGAAATTCATTAAAGACTACTAGAAAAAATAACTAGATAGATAGATAGATAGATAGATAGATAGATAGATAGATAGATAGATAGATAGATAGATAGACGAGAGAGAGAGAGAGAGAGAGGGAGAGAGAGAGAGATGATGGATGAATAGAAAGGAAGAGGGAGGAGGAAGGGAGGAAGGGAGAGAAAGAGGGAGAGAGAGGGAGTGAAGGGGGGGGGAGAAGGAGAGAGAGATGGATAAATATCAGTAGTATCTTTTTTCACCACAGGTTTTCATGCATTTTCTGCATAGATGTGATGAAGTGGTTGATTACTGACTGACTGATTGAGATATATCCATTATCTCAATTGCCTGTGTGGAGCTTGCCAGAATTTAAGTGCACTGATTTTAGAGAGGTGGAGGAAGGGATTCTTGCTTAATTTTTTCATCCTATATATACAACATGGTACAGTTTGGAAAGAATGAACAGAACATTGACTCTTGGTTCCTATCACTTTCATTGCTGGCTGTTGTGAAAAGAAGTATGCTTTAAAGCAGGCAAAAACTGTCAGGGATACATAATCTATGCTGGCAAGCACGACTGTGTTTGGCATTTACCCATTGCTGCACAGAGCAGATGGCTTGCCAAAAATAAATTAAGATAAAATAAAATATACTTGGCTTTTGTGCAGAAGCATATAGGGAGGGGGGAGGAAGAGAGAGAGAGAGAGAGGAAGGAGGGGAGAGAGAGAGAAAGAGAATCTCTCAACACAGAAAGTTTTTTAGCTGGATAGGTAAAACAATACCAACTGCAAGAAATGTGTTTTTGCTATTAGATGGAATCTATTTGGTTTCAGAAGAAAGTTTTCCAAAGATGTATGCTTCAGCAATTCTTTAGCAACACATTTGTGTTCCTGAACTTCATGCCAGCCAATCCTCATAATCAGAAACAGATGTTGGATACTGTTGTTGCTTGTCTCAAATTCCTTCTGCTGTCTCTGATTGCTGGATTTAGTTTGCTGGTTCATGGAGTATTTGCTGAAATCCCCCTGGTTAGACTTTGACTTGGATATTGATTTATTTTATTTTATTTATTATTAGTTTTCTATACCGCCACTCTCCCTACCGGGACTCGGGGCGGTGTACAGCCAAAGTTAAAAATAATATAAATACAATATTTAAAAAACAATTAAAAAGATTAAATATAGTGGCTCCAAATAAAAATTCAATCAAGAATATAAAAGATTAAAACCCATTAAAACCAAATTAATCCTATAAAACCCTAGGACAGACCAGCTTGATGAAATAAGTATGTTTTCAACGCGTGCCAGAAGGCCAAAAGGTCAGGGATGGTCCTCATCTCCGGGGGAGGGTGCCCCCAAGGAGAAGGCCCATACCCTTGGGGTCACCAGCCATCCAGCTGGTGGCACCCCAAGGAGGCCCACCCTATGGGAGCGTACTGGGCGATGGGAGATCGATGACGGCAGTAGGCAGTCCCGTATGTACCCAGCCCCAAGCCATGGAGTGCTTTAAAGGTAGTCAATACCATGAATCACACCCGGAAGGCTACCGGGAGCCAATGCAGCTTACACAAGAGTGACGTAACATGGGAGCTCTGAGGAGCCCCCAAAACCACCCGTGCGGCTGCATTTTGCACCAACTGGAACCTCCGGGTGCTCTTCAAGGGGAGCCCCATGTAGAGAGCATTGGCATAGTCAAGTCGGGAGATAACGAGGGCGGATGTGACCATGAAAAGGTCATCTCGATCCAGAAAGGGCCGCAACTGGTAGATCCTGCGGATCTGACAAAAAATCCCCCTGGCGACGGCCGCTATATGATCTTCTAACAACAGCCGCGCATCCAGGAGGACACCCAGATTGCACACCCTCTCCATGGGGGCAAGAATTTCCCCCCCACAGCCAGCGATGGAACTAGCTGGCTGTATCGGGGTGCCAGAAAGCACAGCCACTCGGTTTTGGCCAGGTTGAGTTGAAGCCTGTTTCGCCCCATCCAACCCCACACAGCCTCCAGGCACCGGGTCATCACTTCCACAACTTCATTGGGGTGGCCTGGGGTGGAGATGCACAGCTGAGTATCATCAGTGTACTGATGAAACTCCACCCCAAAGCCACGGATGATCTCACCCAGCGGCTTCATGTAAATGTTGAACAGAAGGGGTGAGAGTCCCGACCCGGAGGAACCCCACAAATCAGGGGCCTCGAGGTCGATCTCTGCCCCCCTGCCAACACAAATTGTGAACGGTCAGAGAGAAAGGAGGAGAACCACCGCAAAACAGTGCCTTCCACCCCCAACCCCCCCAACCGCTGCAATAGGATACAGTGGTCGACAGTATCAAAAGCCGCTGAGAGATCTAATTGGACCAGGACAGAAGAAAAACCTCTGTCATGGGCCCTCCAGAGATCATCCACCAATGTGACCAAAGCCATCTCCATGTTGTACCTGGGCCTGAAGCCTGAATGGCATGGATCTAAATAGACAGCTTCATCCAGGTGCCGGGGAAGCTGTCGTGCCACCATAAAGCGAAGGTTGGAGACTGGACGATAGTTAGATAACAGAGTTGGCTCCAGGGACGGTTTCTTGAGGAGGGGTCTCACTACCACCTCTTTCAAGGTAGCTGGTAGAAACCCCTTATTCAAGGAAGCATTAATAATACCCTGGAACCAACCTCGCGTCACTTCCCAAATGGCCAATACCAGCCAGGAGGGGCATGGATCCAGTAAACATGTAGTAGCATTAAGCCCCCCCAGCATCCTGTCCATGTCCTCGGGGGACACAGGACCAAACTCCCCCAGACGACCTCCCCGAATTCCACCTCCGATCCCCCATCCAGAGTCGCCCAGTCAGAGTCCAACCCATCCCGGATCTGAATTTACATCAGTAAATTCGAAAAGTCCTCAGCTCACCCCTGTAGAGGATCCTCCCACGCTCCCACTTCTAAGAAGGAGCAGGCCACCCTAATAAGGGCGACTGGGCAATTTCCTGCGGACGCAATAAGGGTGGAAAAATGAGAATGCTTTGCCGTTGTTATCACCACTAAATAGATCCTAATGTAGGACTGCAATAGTGTTCGGTCAGATCCGGAGCGGGTGGCCCTCCAACTGCTCTCTAGGCATCTTTCCCAATGCTTCATCTCCCTCAGCTCCTCAGAGAAGCATGGAGCCGAGTGAGATCGGCATTGGGTCAAAGGCCACAAGGGCACGACCCAGTCAAGGGCCCCAACTGCCACCCTATCCCAGGCGGCCGCCAGGTCCTTGACTGAATCGTGTGCTCGAACACCGGGAAACGGCCCAAGCTCCATCAGGAACCTATCCGGGTCCATCAGGCGCCTGGGGTGGAACCATCGTATTTGGTCCGCCTCCCTGCAGTGGGGGGCAGCGGCCTGGAAGTCCAGCCTAAGGAATGGTGAACTACTGTCAGAAACCAAGAGTTAGAAGGGGATACACAGAAAGATGCTTATGAAGTGAGGAAAATATATTGATCACTACTGCTCAACCAAAGCTTTACCATTTTCCATTACAGATTTTTTATTCTTTTGCTACCAGTTTGGTAGGCTGTTTTTTAGCCTCATTCAACCTAAAGAGGATGTCACTTGTAAAAACTTTCTGTCTCAAATGTTTTAGATTACACCAATGAGAAAAATCTGTATACCAAAAAGAGATTATCTAGGTACAAGATATTCCAACATAGTTCATGTGAGAGTGGATCATAATATTACAGAAAAGGTTTGTATTGTGAAAGCACACTGATCTTTTTCATGTACATTCAATGGAATTGTATATTATTTGGTACATACTGAAAACCTGTTGCTTTTCTTTTTTGCGTCACTTGCAACTTAACAAATGACTGCAACAGTTTTGAATCACTTTTATTATATTTATTATGTTACATATCTCAAGAAAAAGGAGTCCAGTTATAGACTTAACTATTGTCTGGATATTTCTAATGTCTGGAAATATTTTCAGACAGTTTCATTAATCAGTTTTGGATGAAATGCAGAAATAAGATCAGATATCCTTAGATAATTTTGAATTTTTTTAAAAAAAAAATTCCTACACTTGGAGTTAATAGATTTTTTAAGTTCACTTTTTAGAGTCTCTTTTTTCATAATTGCTGAATAAGTACAGCAATGGTAAATCTATAAGTTTAATCTGTTCTCTATTAAAATATATATATACAACAATGATAGTAATGGCATGTAAATAAGAAAAAGAAGAAAGGAGGAAGGGAAGGAGGAAGGGAAGGAGGAAGGGAGGAAAGATGGAAAGAAGGAAGAAAGGAAAGAAAGAAAGCAAATGGAATTTTACATCATAAAAATGGTGCCAAGTTGGTAAACAAAATATAACAAAAAATTACAATTGTACAAAAAAGGGACATTAATTCTATGGTTGATAAACTGCATATATAAGCAACCCAGTGCTGCAAATCTCAGGTTTTTTGTCCAGTATGGCAATAGCAATATCATTTAGTCTTATGTACCACTTTATAGTTTCTAAGCGGTTTACAGACTCAGCATATTGCCCCCAACAATTTGGGTCCTCATTTTATTGACCTCAGAAGGATGGAAGGCTGAGTCAACCTTGAGCCTGGTGAGATTCGATCTGCCAAATTGCAGGCAGCTGACTAACAGCAGAAGTTGCCTCCAGTACTACACTCCAACCATTGCACTACCAAGGCTCTTGACATTTTGCAATATTGTAAAATAATTATTTGGATATATCAGGCAAATGAGACATCTTCTTTTTCACTCATAGGAAATGTAACTAAGAAGAACATGTACCACCCTGAAAGTAATAATTCTAAAGCATTCTAAACTTGTGAGCACCATGCTCCTTGGTCAAAATAAGAATAGTAGAAAAAGCCCACACTATAGTCTTCATGTTCCAGCTCTTGAATTGTACCTCCAACAATTCTTGCTTAAAAATAAGTTCTCAAAATTCAAATGACATAATAACTGTGTATGAAAATGTCACAGAGACTCTTGGAGGTATTGGTAGTATTCTTATTTTGGCATTTCTGAGGAAGAATGATGGACTGAAAATTGCTCCATGAAAAGCAGAATCAACATTTGCAACTAAGAATAGGGAGCTGACTAGTAGATGGATTTCTTCAACCCTCTTTGGACAAAAAAATAATGCAAGATCTCCCAGGCTACGCTCCACATGGTTGCTTTGCATAAGAGGACTGCAAATCAATGGTTTCCAGAGGGTCAGAGAACTTGAGGAAAGGGGCTTTGTCATACTTGTTCCAGTTAAAAATGGAGCTAAGTTTGCATTCCTCTTGTTAATAGGCAATGGGGAAATTGCCTATTAATTACTTTAAAAAAGATTTCTTTTTTCCCCCTTTGTTCAATCATGAGTGATTCTCAGAAACTGCCTAGACAATTCCTTGCATTTTTCTTGGCCAATTTTTTACACATGGTTTGCCATTGCTTTCTTCCTAGGACTGAGAAAAAGTAACTGGTAAGTAGCTGGCTTTTTGCCCAAGGCAGTTAACTTAAAGGCACTAACCTAAAGAAGTTAAACAACTTCAAAATAACATAACTGGAAACACCAACTGAGTGATTTCAGTCCTTAATATAAGAAAATCAAGATGTATCTTTACTAAAAGATGTAACCTTTAAGAGTTTAAAATGAATAGCAAAAAAATAAGATAGAAACTTAAAAACAGATTAAGTACTTAGAAAGTCCCCAGAAAATGTGCTGAATGGCAGGGCGTTTTTTCGCCTGCCAACAAACAGCTGACTTTGCTGCCAAAGCCAATTCTTTGGCACTGTGTACCCCAGATTTGAATGGGAATAATTGGGAATGTCTCATGATGACTTCAAATGACTGTGTACTTGTCTGGGAAGAGAATCTAGAGGATTGCAATTATTGATAAGAATGGCAGGAGTGGTCAGGTTTCCATCTTTTTCAGTCACTCCTTGTATTTTTAAGTGCACCTCTGTTTTTAACATCACTTTTTGAAGTTTAATTGTTAATAGCATGGCTGAATGGTGATTTGCTCTATGCCATTTTGCTTGATTATACATGTAAAATGTTTTAAAAGATATTCTCTCTCACTGCAAGGAAGTTGACAGCTTGAGGAATTTTCTCTTTGCAGTGAAAGTGACTTGATCTGATTTATACCAGATTTTTACTCTAAGGATTTTACATTTTATTAGTTTTTCTAAAAGAATTCAATTGCTTCATTTTATTTGTATACATATTCTTGCTTTTTTATTTTTTTAAAAAGATGGAAACTTTCCTTTTCCTTTTCTCCTTTTTTTTCTCTGCTGTGAAAATTATTATTGAGACATTGAGTCTCAATGTGCAGGAAAACTTACTGAACAAGTGTTGTGGATATATCCTCAATGAAGATCTATGTTTTTGGAGACTGAAAAGCAGTTGTTTGGAAAGATTTAACTTTCAATTTTAAGAGAAAAGTAAATAAAGTGGAAGCTGTTGCTATTATTATTAAGAATCAGTCAATGGTATTTGATCCCGGACAGATCAGAAACAATGGTTGTAGTACGTTTATGAGAGATTAGAAGTTCTTTGTGGACTTTAATGAGTTAAATACAATAATAGATTTTTAACAGAGGGCTTTGAAGTTTAGTTTGTTGTTAGGGTTACCTGTTAACTGTTTATAGAAGGTAGGTAGAGGGTAGTAAAATTGGTTGATTGATAATATTCTATATTTGTGATGTTTTTTTAATGTTATACAGCAATTTTGTCAATGTAAATGTTTATAAATTGCAACCATTTTGCAAGGGAGGAAACAATTATTATTGATGGAATATAATTATCAGTATTCAACTGGGGGGACATTTATGTGTATGTTTAATATTTTATGTTTACACTTTTTTTCTTTCTTTCTGTGTTTTGTATTATTTTTCTTTTGTATTTTAACTTTGCAAACAAATATATAACTAAAATGTTTGAATATTGGATTTTTAATATTAAGAGTTTGAAATTAATTTAAAAAAATTAAAGCATTTTTGTGGGAAAGAAAAACTGTTTTTGATACTGAAGACATAGCAAGACAAACAACTTATAATGACATTTTTTGAGGAACTGCATTGGGATTTTGAATCAATAATGTCAGTTGTGTTATGTCTTCTTTGGAATAGTCTGTTTCCAGAAGAAAATGGTACAGAAAAAGACATGTAACAAAGTTTGAAAACAACATGAACAAGCTTTTGAACATGAATTTGTCATTAGACATAAAAAAATGGATGAAGCTTTAAAAATGAAGAAAAAATAAAAGACAATCCCAGAGAGCAAACGAAATAAGTCTAGCTTTCTGCTAGACTTATAAGGCAAGTTGTTTAAAATTTGGAAGAAATTTGAAAGAATCAATAATCATCTGAATTGATTAAAGAGCAAGATTGCTTTATATAAAAAGGCACAGTATTGATTTATGTTATCAAGATTTAAATAGTGCATGTCATTTTTGGTGATTTTTTAAATTTGCTGTTACTTGGACTAAATATATATATTTGATTTGCTAAAAGTTAACATATTTAAGCCTTTTACTCTAAAGTCATTTTAGTATTAAATAATATTAATACAATAATTTATTAAATTATTAATTATTAATTAATTAATTTAGTAACTAATTAATTTAGTAGTATTAAAGTTATTTCATGTATTATTTTACAAACCATATTCAATGAGTAGTTCTTAGTAGTTTTTCTTCCATTTCCATTTACATTTACTTTCTTCCATTTACAAGGTACCTTGTGGTACCTTGCAGTACCACAAGGTTCTGTCTTAGACCCAGTAGTCAATATCTTTATAAATGAGGGGATAGAAGGGGAACTCATTAAATTTGCAGATGCCACTAAGCTGGCAGGAATAACCAACATCCCAGAAGACAAGTTCATGATCAAAACAGATCTTGACAGCCTTGAACAATGAATCCTATCCAACAACATGAAAATTCACATGGAAAAAAGCAAGGTTTTATACCTAGACAGGAAAAACCAAAGGTTCAAGCACAGATTAGGTGAAGCGTGGCTCAAAACAGTAAATGTGAGAGGGACCTTGGAGTCCTAGTGGATGCTCACTTAAACATGAGCCAGCAGTATGCAGCAGCAGCCAAAAAAGCTGATAGAATCCTTGGTTGCATAAACAGAGGTATAGAATCAAAATCACATGAAGTATTAGTACCACTTTATAAATCCTTAGTAAGACCACACCTGAAATACCGCATCTAGTTTTGGTCATCACATTACAAAACAGTGTTGAGACTTTGGAAAAAGCATAAAGAAGAGCAACTAAGATGATTAAGGTCCTGGACCCAAAACAACAGTTGCAGGAATTAGGAATGGCCAGTCTAGAGAAAAGAAGGACTAGAAGTCAGTATCCCAGTATTTGAGGATTAGGGTTAGGGTTAGGGTTGAGGGGGTGCCACAAAGAAGAGGGGGTCAATTTTTTTGTGGGGGGGGGAAGCACGAGAAGGCAACATAAAAAACAATGGATGGAAACTAAAAAGAGAGAGAAGCAACCTAGAATTAAGGAGAAAGTGAGAACAATTAACAAGTGGAACAGCTTGCCTTCAGAAGTTGCAGATGCTTCATCATTGAAGATTTTCAGGAAAAAACTGGACAGCCTATGAAATGGTATAGGGTTTCCTGATTGAGTGGGGGGGGGGGTTTGAACTAGAGGACCTTCAATGTCCCTTCCAGATATATTCTGATTTATTGATAGGTATTCGAAACTGATAAATTTTAAATTGCCTTTGTTTCTAAGTGTGTTTTCACTTAAAACAAGGAATTTCTCTTTAAAGGAGAAATCATCCCTCCTTGTCATGTTAAATAAACTTCAGTCTTTTGTTCATACTAGGATACTGGAATTCCTTTATATTTTTTGAAGTTGGATTTGCTTATAGTTAATAGTTGAGATATGAAATATTTATTTTAATGGCACTTGTTATTTAGGATGATTCTCTTTGGACTTGCTGACATCTGGAATGGAAAAATATACATTGGATTTTTTTTTTACAGTTAATATGGTTTTTGAGCCTTTTTTCTTACAATTATTTTAATGGTATCCTAAACAGATATCATTTACCTAATAGTCATTCCACTTAAAGTAAGGGATGTTTATGAACTTGTCATCTTTACAGGAGAAATTTCCCCTTTTGTCTCTTTGTCCTTTAAATTTTAGTCTTTTGTTCATATTATGATACTGGGACTACTTTATATCTTCCAATTGTGAACTTGTTTAAATTAAGAGTTAAGATCTGGAATGTTGAGTTTTATATCTGTTAATTAATGTTGCTACTTTAGGGCTCCATTTGGGTTTTTTTTGCTGAAACTAGGAGTCCAAAAGACATTCTTTATTGGATTTGCCTATTGTTAAGAAATAGGTTGTAGGATAAAGAGTTCTATATATTTTCCTTAAAAGGAGGTGAAGAAACAGTGAAATTGTTTATACTTGTCATGATCAGGGTAGAAAGTTTCATTTTTAGAGCGTTCTCTCTCATTTTTTTCTTTTCGTTTTCTTGTATCTTTCTCTTTTCTTTTAATTTGCATTAATTTTTACTATTATAATCAATATTTTTAATAAAATTATTATTTTTAAATATAAAGTATGCTCTCTCTCACACACATAGATACAAATTGTTATATAATTATAGTTATTTAAAGTAAAGTTACAAAAATATTAGAACACTAATGAATCAGGGAAGCCATGATGCTTTTAAGTTCCAAATTTATTTTTATTTTATTTTTATTTATTTATTTTTGTCAATTGCTTACAAGATAATAGGTATAAGTAAAACATAGTTACGAATACATGGATACATATAAGAAAAATGAAAATAAAAGAAACAATAGGACAGGGATGGTAGGCACATTGGTGCGCTTATGCATGCCCCCTACAGACCTCTTAGGAAAGGGGTGAAGTCAATAGTAGACAATCTAAGGTTAAAGTTTTTGGGGTTTGGGGAAGAAACCACAGAGTCAGATAGATTATTCCAGACATTGACCACTCTGTTGCTGAAGTCGTATTTTCTGCAATCATGGTTGGTGCGATTAACTTTAAGTTTGTATCTAAGCTTCCAAAATACCTAAGATAAAGTAAAGAGGAGCTAAATTCATTCTGCCTCTATTTTTCAGGGGGGTGGCAATAGCAACTTTGAAATAATCTGTATCTGTATCCACATAAATAGTAAAAGACAGATGCGCTGTTCTAGTGCCAATGTTATGAAAATATTACCTTAGTCAGCAACCCACTGTACTAAATAGGTTAATCATTATTAATGTCTTAAATTTTCATCATAAAAACATTAATCAGATGAATTAATTTGTAATTAAGGTAAATGCATTATTCATTATTTATACATCAGTATTCCAAGACTACCACCATGTTGTTCCTTTCACACACGTTGTGCCCTCTTGTAATATTTCATAGGGAATGCCCATTTAACATTGCTGCCAACATTTATACAAGTTCATTCTTTTGTTTTAGTTCAATGGTATTTGGCCATCTGTCTCTCCATTTACTGAAATGAGAAAATAGCCACCCGGTCAATCATATTCTGTCAGCCATTCCACACTATTTGTCAGTCTCAAATGGCAAATAGCACTAGACTAATTACTTAGTTTTTATAATTTCAGTTACTTCTGGGAGACACCAGGTATGTTCATTTTGTTAATACTTTTTTAATATTCATAATTTATAAAAAAAAAAAACTTGAATAAGCTTGTTAATGTTGTATAATCTTCCCCATTTTTAATGGCAATTGAATATTATAATTTCACCATTAGGAATTGTATGTATTATGGCTAGTTATTTCTACGTGGTGAGAGTTATATAGCATCTGAACTTATTTGTACCCAGAAGACCTGTCTGCTCATGCAGAAAGATCACCTGAATTTACTCAAAGACTTGAGAAATTGAAGCTCTCTCTCTATTGTTTTATTTTTTATCATTCAACACTTTGATTCAAGGTATCCATTGTGAAATCACAGTAGCTAAGAAAAAGGCAGAAAAGGACTCCTGAGATTATTGACAACACAGTGGTCTTTTAACACCAGAGCCAATCAAACAGACTATCCAGTAGCAGACTAGAAAGAGATGAAAAGACAAAGGAGATTGTAGGATCAAAACTGAAATCCTGGACAATGCTCACCCAACATGGAACATCAACATTCTAGGTTTTATTTATTCATATTCTTTAAAGGAAGTAAACAAAATACATTTGGCTATGTTTACCAATACAGCAGTCAGTATTTTGCCCTGACTATTTATGCATCATACCTGTTTTGGGTAGAGCAGAATATTAAGATAGATAAGAAGTTTTCTTTAACACACACACGCAGAGACACACTGATTCTCCCTAAAAGATGTGTCATATGCTAAATAAATAAATCTCTAACAGATGTATTATAATGATGCTTTTCTTTGATTACTTGAAAATATGCCTCACTCATATCTATCTATCTATCTATCTATCTATCTATCTATCTATCTATCTATCTATCTATCTATCTATCTATCTATCTATCTATCTCTATAGTACAATTGCTTTATCTATAGGTACAATTATCTATACCATCATCTATCTCAGTAATACATATAACAATCCCATTTGACACGCAGCATTGATATTGGCTTTAAGGAACACAATGCTTTGAATTTAAACAACCATTTCTAAAATAATACCCCATTCTTTATTTTGCAAATTTTATTCCTGAAAAGAGCTTTGACATTCCCACCTGGCAATTGCTTGACATAAATGAAAAGAATTGTAATTACTCCAGGAGAAGATGATAGATTAGAACTGCCTTTAGTTAATTATAACTTTGTTCATTTCAGATGTGACATATGTGATTATTTTTTAATTACAAAAGCCATAAATGATTTTTAATGGATGGGAAAGAAACAAAATCAAAAGAGTATGGCATCATTTTTTTTTTTTTTGTATTTGCATATGTTTGCCTAGTTCAGTACCTATTTGCATGGTTCAATATAGCTCCTTGACTATGCAGATTCAAATAAAATAAATGCCTCTCCCGTTGCTCAGTATGCATTTTAATGTTTATGTATATTACATTGCTTTTCTGGATTTTTTTTCAGAAAGAAAGATGAAACATAATGGTGTTTATTTTCTACATAACCTGTTTTGGATTTGAGTTTCCCTTCTTCTTTACTACCTGTTTAATTAGTGCCAATGGTTTGGCACACACTATCAAAAACTTTGATTTTTCATATCAACAGCTGAACAACTATCTATGTTAGTAACACTGACATTAGTTTTAAATTACTGGGGACAGAGATGTTCTGTATCAATTAACTCTGTTCCCATTATTCAGTTTAAATGTTTCTTCAGAAAACTGAATTTAGTACTAAGTAGTTCAGTCCCTTTCTGTGATGGATGCAAACCATCTCTTTTGTACAGCTTTTCATCACCTGGAGATGCAGCTGACTGTGCAAAGTAATGTTCCATTATCCGAACAGCGGACCCTGAACCTGTGGGAATACACTAGGAAGAAGAAGAATTAAAATATGCCAACTGATGGGACTTTAAAAGTCTGCTGCTGCCAAAGCTATCTCAATGCAGAATGGTTATTTCACCAAGATTTAGGTGGAAAACTTGACTCTTTCCTCAGGGCTTTTGGTTAAAATAAATGAATTCCATTTAGAGGCTTGTGCATGCAGCTATGTATGTCACCCTGGGTGTGATGAGTTTTGGCTTTTGATGTTTTTATTCTTGCTTTAATTAGTTATTTGTTGCCCAGAGACATATATTGAATGGATGGCCATGCAAACTGACAGAACTGATGGCTGAATGGATGGGTAAATGAATTTTATGTAGGTCAGCACGAAGACTCTACCACCTATAGAGGTCACTAGATGATTTTGATCATCTTCAGCCACGGTAGCATAGCAGTTAGAATGCAGTACTGCAGTTACTTCTGCGACTGCCAGATGACTGTAATTTGGCAGTTTGACTCTCACCAGGCTCAAGGTTGACTCAGTCTTCCATCCTTCCAAGGTCAATAAAATGAGGATCCAGATTATTGGGGGCAATATGCTGACTTTGTAAACCACTTAGAGAGGGCTGTAAAGCATTGTGAAGCAGTATATAAGAGTAAATGCTATTTCTATCACTACTGCTATCTTCAAAGTATGTTATTTGCCAGTGTTTTTGATTCTACATGTTAGGCAGATAACTGGAGAATTACTAAAGATGTAAAATACCTTGAAATCAAGATTCCTTCCGCACCCAGCTCTTAAGATTAAATATATTCGTCTGAATATTTCAAATCTTTGGGGTAAAATGAAGCTTGTTAAATTAAATTGCCCTTTGCCAAGTATCATCAGGAAGGGGCTTATGTAATGATTATTTTGATATGGTTATTTTTTAGACTATACATTTAAAATCAATTTTCCAAAATACAGTTGCATTGAAGCACAGTTCAAAGGGCCACCCATGTTCTATCTGCATGACTTATTTGTGAATCTGATGATCCACAAATGTTTGTAATGAATGGTCTATTGGTATTGATTACCTTTAAATAACAGTGAAGTATCTAAACTTGTTGCAATCTCTATTTTCTTAAACAACCCATCCATCCATGCAGTCATAAAGAAAAGGGCAAGATAATACACTATAAGAACAAATCTTAAGGTCCAATGGAATAAAATCATCTTTTATTACCAACAAATAGTAATACATGAGTTTGTAAGGGGCATGTTTATTTAATGGAGCTTCACAAGAAGCCTCTAATATTAAGTATGGTGATGTAAAAAGGTAAGTGATGTTTAAGGCAATTTTAATAGTCAAAGATAAAAGATTTTAGGAAAACTGAGTCTGCATCAGTAATAATCTATAGAACCAAGAACAATCAAGGCCTGATGTAGTTCAAGATGTTCTACAACTAAGGATGGAAGAGTTGTGGTTGTCCTAACATGGATTTTTGGATTTAGGATTACATGTTTCCAATTATTTTGTGGGTGAATTGCTCATTGGGGATTGGTGTTCCAAAATGTAATAGCCATGTTGACAGTCCTGATTTTTTACCATCAATAATATGACCTTAAGAAGTTATTAAACTATACCACATGCATATCTGTTGCTTATTCACAGCCAGTTTTGAATTCATGCATTTAAAAAAAAATACTTCAAATCAGGAAATGAAAGCACTATGCCGATTGGCTTTTGGAATGCAGCCCCTCCACAACAGTAAATATGTACATAATAAATAAGATGAAGAATATATGCGGGATTCAGTAATGCTTCAAGTTCCAGCATGATCAAGAACACTGCACCCTAGAAGTAATATCCTTCAGTGCAACTTTTGTATGTGATTATTGCTATGGGTTCCAGAGTTTCACTTCGGAAGAAGGGGAGGAGAAAATAAGCGTCACACAGCTTACATCCCAGTATATAGTTACCTGTGATCTCTCATATTCCTTCTTAGTTGAATGGTTAATAAGAGATGAGAAAAACATGAGACTCTTTCAATCTGTATGAGGTTATACAAATACTACTTGACTTGCCAACCAAATTTGTTTGATTTGTTTACCAACCAAAGTTATGATGTCATTGAGAAAAGTGACTTATGCCAAATCCTTGCACTTACGATGATCACAGTGTTTCTGCAGTTACATGATTGTTATTCAGGTGCTTTACAACTAACTTTTGCTTTCAAACTTAGCAGCATCCTGGGATCATGTGTTAGCCACTTGTGACCTTCCCAATTAGCTTCCAGTAAGCAAAATCAATGGGAAAGCCACAGGGAAAGTCACCAATTATGATCATGTTATTATCACTTAATGAACATGACAATAAATGTCATAAAATCAGATAATATGATACACAGCTTAACAACCAATTGTCCCGATTATTGTGATAAGTTAAAGATGATTTGGCTTTCCTTAGATCTTTATGATAGTTTCACTTTTCTTCTCCCTTTCCCTCATCTACTTCCTATCATGGTTTCTTCCCTTTCTCCTACCTGTGTGTCTTTTGTGCTAATAAGTGCAGTAAATAAAAAGGAAGGGGTTTTCTTTCCGTTCCAATTTTTTAGCATATACTGCGATTGCCAAGTACCACAGGAAGTTTCTCTAGCAATACTAACAAGGGAGGTGATGCTAGGAAAACTCTGCTTTTTGATCTCCAGATGCTTGTTTGCTAAAAATAGCAACATATTACCACAAAAGATAAAAAGTGGTCATCTCTTTTGTTTCATTCCCTCTGCTGGAACACCAATGAAAGCAAGCAGATAGAGAGAAAGTTGAATGGAATAAGCAGGAAAAAAAGGAAGGGACTAAATTCAAATCCATGGAAGAACTTTGAGCCCATAATGCTTCTTGGGTATTTATATAAGCATCACAAGCAGACCTGTTCCATATTTCCAAGTATGAAATTTGAAACCTAGTAATATAACACATGTTGTTAGAATATGATGTTTAAAGAAAGAGCTAACTCAAAATAGAATTCTGCTGGACTTATATGACACTTGAAGATTATTTGAAAAAAAAAACAACGTACAACTTGAGCAACAGACTTATGGTACACTATATTAAGATTTTCTTTAGATATAAGACTTTTGCTATCATGTTTTAATTGTGTGTATAAATGAGGCAACATAATTAATTTCAAAGCATTATGATTAGAATTTCTCATGGGAAAGAAGAGGGAGAAAAGATAAAGATATATAGTTCTACCTTTCTGAAAATTAAACAAAAGGCAGGTGTTAAAATCTAGATAATATTTAAGGAGATGTTGCTCTTCTTACCCCACTAATAGTATCACACTGGCAAAGGCAGAAACCAATAATAATAATAAGCTGACCTATCTCCAATCTTTATAGCTGTGAAATATTGCGAGGTGAACATTGAGATGAGAATGAGGATGCAAAGTGTGTGTGTGTGTGTCTGTGAAAGATAAAGGAAAATTAAATGAAGTGAGGGATGGTTGTTTTTAATCTGGAATTCTTTGAACCTCCATGAAAACAGATGCAAAATATTCAGTAATGTGTTGTAGTCTGCAAGTTTAGGCTGGAGGTATGAATAAAATATCTCATAAGGAATAATTAATGAATGATATTAAGGTAGCAACCACCAGCCCTGGGGGGATCTACTCTTAATCAAAGTGCCTACACTGTAGATAAGAACAAGGCAGTGCTTATGACTTTTTAGAAGCATATGCTCTACTGTAGTGAAATATTAAGGCATTTTTTTAAAAAAGGTAGGAAGCTTTGAACTCACCAGAAACATTCATTATTTTTGCTTCCTGTTTTCATTTATGTTTTTTTATCAGTAGTCTTACTAGTATTTAATATATGTAATATATGAAGATAATAAAGGATTGTGTTCACTTGGTAACCTCTGTATTTTTCTCTATAATATTTGTTTATATTTTGCACAACAACCAGAAGTACTTGAGCTGCACTTTCCTTAACTCCTTCACAGTCAGTTTTAAAAAGGACTATGGTCCTATGGTAAAACGATTGTATTATGTTTCAAATCTGTAAATGGGCTTATATTTTAGAATATTTATTGACAATCCTTTATAGCGCATTAATCCATTACATATTCAAAAGCATAACACTAATCACTGAATTAGGAGAATTTATAATTTTATAAATGTTTAGTAACAACTTGTTTTGGTTCCCACAAAATATAAGTGGATCACTGTTGATACTACAGTATCAAATTGCCTGAAGCAATTCTGTGACTTGAACCATGTTATTAATATGGGGGGAAAACTTATAATAAATTAACTAACCAGGATTGTAATCACAAGCTGGCTTTATAATGTGAGTCTTATAATTCTGACATATTTCGTCTCCTGAAGGATGGCCATCTATCTTTAAAAAATAAAGGGTAGAAAGAAATTGCATGGTATGAAATATCTCATTAGAGCTTATATTATCCATTTTTGTCAGTTCTGGAGCTATTGATATGACTAATTCATGTACTCAATAGGACCCAAGTCCTATTTATGCCTCTTATTTCAGAGTTTGCACATATTTCATATTAAAATCTAATTGCAAAAATATGTGTTGTGTGTTTCACAATTCTTTTGCTAGTTTTTGCCAATCAAATTTAAATTAGGCACCAATGTCAAAACTAAGCAGACAACTTTTTTCAAATTTCCATCTGCTGTTTGGAAAAAAACGTAAAATGCTAAAATATGCAAGTGCTATGTAAATAGCAAATGTAAATGCAAATATAAATGAAAAACTAAAGGTAAATGCAGTGATCAATTGTTTAGAAATAATTCTGGAGAAGAATGTCATGTTAATATGCATGGCATCTTGTTTAAAGCTGGCTGGACCTGAGTATTATGTGGTTAAAATTTCTTGCATGCTAAGACGTTCTGGAAGTCATATTAAGAAATTGGAGCAAGGGTAAGAGTGGGTGAAGGGTCTTAAAGCCAAGCCTTATAAGGAACAATTAAAAGATTTGAGTAACCTTCAGAAAAGACAACTGAGAGAAGATATCACAATGCTCTTCAACCAGGGATGGGATTCTACCATTTCGCACCTATTTGCTAGAACCGGTTATTAACATTCTAAGCAGTTCGGAGAACCGATTGTTAGAAGAAATTACTGGCCTAATCCTGTAAGGAAGGCAGAAAGGAAACATTCTGATGTTGCTTACAGAAACTGCCTCTCTGTTAACCCTTATTACGTTCTTGGCAGGACTAATCTTCCTATCTCAGGAACCTCTCTAGAGTCCCCCCCTCCCTTTGCTGGTACTTTACTTGTATGGAGTGACGATTCAAAGTTACAATGGTACTGAAAAAAGTAACTTATGACCATTTTTCACACTTATGACTGTTGCAGCATTCCCACAGTCATGAGAGGCCAGGCGAGGAGATGTGTGCCTCGATGTGAGTGATATTGAGTTGGCCACACCCAGCCAATAACATGACCACCAAGCCATGTCCACCCAGACACATGACCATCAAGCCACACCCACCACCTAAGCCATGCCCACAGAACCAGTTGTTAAAAATTTGAATCTCACCCCTGTCTTCAACTATTCTAAAGAGCTACACATCAGAGAGACAGTGAACAAATTCTGATTTTCCGCAGAAGCTAGGATCAGAACCAATGGGTCAGAACTGGAAGGGTCCTTCTGTGAGATAGCAGGACATGTTGCCAGGTGGTGTCTCCTTCACAGGCAGTTTTTGAATAGAAAATGGATGGACATCTCTCAAAAATTATCTAGTTTATCCTTCTCAGTGTATCCTTCTCAGGATAGGGGTTGCACTAAAGGCTTCTAAAGTCACATCCAACTCTATGACTATGAAACCACCAAAAACTAAACAACAAAGAAAAAATAAACCTCCAATCATGCATTGATTCTTCATTATTCTTCAGCATCCATTATTTCTTGATCATCCTTTTTCTAGGATGGAAACTATAACATTCTCTCTCTTTTTAAATATTCTGGTCTGTATGTGTCCCAGTCCGTTTCAAAAAAAAAGTGTGTGTGTGGTGTGCTTATTTTTTTTCAACTATTACTAGAAGCAAAAAAAGCAAGACTGAATTTTTTTATCCTTTTTGTATTGCTCTGATCTGCAGAGGATTCTGTTCCGAAATGCAGTGATTAGAAATGACAGGCTCATTGCTAATCATGAATGAAAAACAGACCCTTTTTAACCAATACAAGCAAAACAGAAAAAACTCAAGAAATCAAACATATCCAATTGAAAAAGACTAATTAATACATTTATCTATGTGTTTTTGACAGTCTAATTAATTTGCTCAGAAATATCTGTGAAAACTAGTTAAAATGATTTTCAGTTTGAGCAACCTCATTGTTAAAAGCACTGTTCTAATGGAAAGGATTCACTCTAAGATTAATTTACAGTACAACTCATTCCTGTCATTTCATCCACTGGATTATTTTTAATCATCATTTAAAACTTTATGAATTCAGTGCTATGGCCAGACAAGTTAATCTATTTTTGGGAGGGAAGTCCATATCAAGTTGATATAAATTCATATTCTGTCTTTTCTGTTGCACTTCTGGATTATTGTACATGAAAATGTAAAGAAAACTGTAATTTTTTCTACCATCATACTGTATTTTCTGTAATTTCTATTTCCACTAATTCTGAAGTAGGTATTTTAATAAAGGTATTTGTATGTGTATTGTACACTCAAACATACATATACAAAGAGAACAAGAAAGAGGTATATAATAAAACATGAAGCAATATGAAATCCAGAGTATAAAGTGAAATTTCCTTCTACAAATTAATCCAGGAGGTAGAGAGCATGCCAGATTCTCTCCCTTTGCAGACCAAACAGTGCATAATCATTCTTACTCTTGGGGTTCTAAAAGACATGAAGATGATAAACTTTTAAAAATTGCTGTAAGTAGAAAACAAATTCTAATGGGCTATAGAATGTTCATAGAATATAAAATACATAATATAGCTCCATGAATCAATGGTAGGATTCAATTTTTTTTTACTACCATTTCTATAGGCATGGTTTGGTGGGAGTGGCATGGAAAGGATAGTGTAAAATCTCCAGTCAGAGGTGGTATTTGCCAGTTCTCCAAAATTCAAAATTTCCGCTACCAATTTTGGTCAGAACTTGCTGAATACCACCTCTGCCATGAATGCTCTAAAGTATCTGCAGTGCTTTGAGGAATCAACCATAACAATGAACAATGGAATGTTGCTTTCTCCTCCACTACTGATTTTTTAAATTACAACTTTCGCTAGCAATATAGATTTTGAAATTAATATTCCCCGCTTTCCATCCCTCAAAGAAGAATTAAAAAACCTGAATGCTTTATAATTGCCTATGCCTTTAGTTGTGGAGGAACCTGTCACATCACTATGATAGCTCTAGAAAAATGTTACTCCCATTAGCAGCATATTCTTTTCCTAATTAATTCCTCATTTAAAGGAACCACAGTGATCTAATGAATATTCAGAAAACTTTATGTATGCAAGGTAACAATTCATAACTTATGGGAGAAACCCAATATGCTGTGAAAAACAAAACACAAATGGAAATGAACTTTCTGTTGCATACATAGAATACATACATCAAATTAAAAGAATGCAGATCCAATCCTGTTTTGGTAAAGGTTACCCATCACAGTGATCACATGAAAAAAATAGCATGGGTTCAACTATTTTGAATCTTAAATTCTGATTTCCTAGTTGTCCCTCCAAATAAAGATGTAAGAAATGTATCTGATCAGAATTTCATATGAATTCATTCATTTTACAGCTCCAAATATCAATGACTCTAAGACTGTTTTTGACAAACCTCATACTGTTTAATGTTTTCCACTGTATTCTGAAATTCAACATGTGCATCTTAAATTAGAATACACAGTGCTAATTAGGGTATAGTAACTTCCTGTAAAAGTCTCTGGAATGAGGAAATATATTAAAATAATGTAGTCAAAAGAAATGTTATATACATGGCGGCTCAGTGGCTAAGATGTCGATCAGAAAGGTCAGCAGTTCAGCAGTTCAAATCCCTAGTGCCATGTAACGGGGTGAGCTCCTGTTACTTGTCCCACCTTTTGCCAACCTAGCAGTTCAAAGCACGTAAAAAATACAAGTACAAAAATACGACCACTTTGATGGGAAGGTAACAGCATTCCGTGTGCCTTTGACATTTAGTCATGCCAGCCACATGACCACAGAGACATCTTCGAACAGCACTGGCTCTTCGGCTTTGTAAAGGAGATGAGCACCGCCCCCTAGAGCCGGAAACAACTAGCACATATGTGTGAGGTGAACCTTTACCTTTATATATACGTATGTACGGTATATATATATTCTTACTACTTTTTTGCTTCAAATTCAAAAATTGATACAGAAGCAGGATAAAATAAACTTACAAACAACAAAATGAAGGAACTAAGTGATATCATAAATGATAGAGTGTTTCATTCATGGCAAAGCAAGGAAAGCCATCAGGTGTTACATATATCCTTTTCTGATAGCTGTGGAGGAAAGTCTGCAGTGACAGGAAAAATAAAATTGTCCAAGCAGGTAATTCTTCCTTTTATATGTGACTTGGTGAGATGATTCATTATTCCCAAAGGGCACCATGAAGTGTCATGGACTGAGTATCGCAGTGCTTTTAAGCTTTTCTTGCTGAAATGATTCTCAGACAATCTCCAGCAGTATAAATATATCTGGAATGGGGTGCATTTTACAAAAAAAAATGACCTCTCTTTGAAAGGGCTGATAAAGGAGAGCCCATAATTTCAAAGCATGTTCTCCAGTCTGTCTGGCTTAATGAAGAACCAGAAAGAAAATGAGTTGGGATGTTGAGGTTGCCTATCCGTGGAAAAAACCTGGACAGCAAAACAAGTGAGCACAAGATTCATAATCTCTATTAAACCATATTTTATTATTTATTTAAAGGTGTCTGTGTGTGTGATTGTATATATGTCAGTGTGAACACCACAAAGAATTTTCAAGTTTACCTCTTAAAATCCAAAGTACTGAACAGCTTTGCCAGAGTTATTCAACACTTTCCATTTTGGCATTTCAGGAAGATGAGTAGGAATTCTTCAGCTGTAAATCTTGTGCATGGTTTTTTTTAAAAAAAGAAACATGTGTCACTTTAAAACTAAACAATTTTATGATCAAATAAGCTTTTGAATATTGTGGTGTACTTCAATGGCTTTATAGAGATTGCCTGTGTAAATGGAGTATTTTTATATGCATGCAGTTTGAAGCAGGGAGGTGTCAGGGACAAAACAATGTAATTACTTTGGATAATCACCATAAATAAAATAACAGCAAGCTCTCTGTGTGTATATTTCCAGGGAAGTAACCATGTCAGTCTTTTATGTACTTTTTTTCTAATCAAAAGTGTATAACATCCTAGAGGAGAATAGTTAAAAGAATTGGAGGAGGGGAATGGTGAAAGGAAAGATATGTGAGACAATTGCTTAGTGATCAAACATAAAACAGTTAGATATGAGACATTTTTCCACCAAATAATTAATTTATATGTACTGTGAAAAGATACCCTTGGCTTATTTTAAATCCACGAGAAACTGAGTTGAATTTTTAATGAATTTCAGTTAAGCTACTTCATTATATAATCAATCTTCATTGTTTCTCTCCTAAAATCTTTTGCCCTTCAATTCAAAAGCAAAATGCCCTTGGGAACAGAATAATTCTTATGGCTTGGGACTATACTTCATATATGTTGGTGTGTGAATATATTCCCCAGAGGAAACTTTGGCTGGGAAGAAAAAGACATTAAATGTGTATCATATTCTATGGCTTAGTTTTATACGCTTCCAATCTATATCAAGGTTGATGTAGATTGTTCCTCTTGCATATCTTACTTATTTTACTAAGTAAATGCAAATCTTCAAGAGCAGCAGAAATGAAAACATTAATTTACTCTGAAGAACTGTAACAATGTAACATTATTGAGGGATGAATGCAATGCTATAGCAAAGAGAGAGAGAGCAACTTTAAGAGATATTCAAATAAAGCAACTTTTATGTTTAACAAAATACCATATTTTGGAAATCTCCATTTGCATTAATAACCAAATAGACTTTAACTATATTTTAACTGGAAAATTAAAGCTGTTTACTGAATTAATGTTTAAGAGGGTTGTCTAAATAAGGGTTATAAAACAAATCACAGTCTGAACTGCTAACTTTGGTGCATTAAAGTTGTACTGATTCAAAAGAACATTGCCTTAAAAAAGATTTAATGGAAGCATAAAAATAATGCACTGTTTTACAAACCACTACAACATTCTACGAATAAAAGCTTCCCATGCTGTATGACTATTTTATAGATACTTGGAAGGCACCTCTAAATGTTAGTGTTAGCCTCTGCATTTTCAGACATATATATATATATATATATATATATATATATATATATATATATATATATATATATATATATATATATATATATATATATATATATATATATATATATTGTATTGGGAACCTATGCCCTTTTTGCAGCAAAGCAAATAAAATGTGCTGTTTTTCTAAGGCACATGATGAAAATGCCCCATAAATGCTTCAAACATCGGTCATTTTCACAGTGTGCCAATGAAATGGGAAAAAGTCATTTAGAGATGGCTCAAGAGATATTTAAAAGGGCAACTTATAAAACCCCAAAGCTACTAGATCAATCTGCTAAGGCTTTAGCTATTCTTAGTCTAGTCATAGCCTGACAGGATTACTGCAGCATGTACTCCATGGGGATGGCCAGTCATTTTCTGAGACTGATTCAAAGCTTTAAATTAATTTTCAAAACAATAAAAGCTCCAGTCAAAGGCTGTCTTCTGCCTGCATCCAAGGACTTTCCACACTAACTCGTTTAATAGGAGACTCCCCTAAGATATGGCTTTTTGAACAATGTCACCAAAACTTAAAATTTTAAAATTTCTTCCAAAATAAGAAAAACAGTGCCAGAAGTAAAGTGGAAGGCAAAGGAAGATTTTGGTCAGAGCGATGTTTGTTTTGGTACTTTACATTTGTGATAGCTTTGGCTAAGTTTCCTTATGTTTATTGTAAATTGTTTTAGGAAGTTCAAAATGAGAAAGAATACATACATTTAGTGTACAAATATTGCAATCCTGATGCATACATATGTCAGGATGAATTCCAGTCAGTTTAGTAATACTTATTCGTAAATAATTTATTTATTTTATTTATTTATTTGTTTAAACTTCTATACCGCCCCCTCTCCCAAAAAAAGGGACTCGGGGCGGTGTACAGCCTACTAAAACATACAAGATATACAATAAATACAGTTAAAAATAAATTAAATAATTTAATCCGGCTGTCTAATTCAGATTCAATTTAAAAGTTAAAAACTAAAAACCCCAATTAAAATTTAATTAAAAACCTAAAACACAGTTACTGGGCCAGGCCGGCCTGATTAAAAAATAAAGTTTTCACCGCGCGCCGGAAGGTCAGGATATCCGTCATAGACCGTATCTCCGGGGGAAGATCATTCCATAGGGAGGGAGCCCCCACAGAGAAAGCCCGAACTCTCGGGGCCGTCAGCCGACAACGGCCAGGCGGCGGTACCCCAAGCAGGGCAACCCTGTGGGAGCGTACTGGGCGGCGGGAGGTTGACGATGGCAGCAGGCGGTCCCGTAAGTACCCAGGTCCCGAACCATGGAGCGCTTTAAATACCATCAGTACCACCTTGAATCGAATCCGGATAGGCCACAGGAAGCCAGTGCAGCCTGCGAAGCAGCGGAGTAACGTGGGAGCTCCGAGGGGCACCCACAAGCACTCGCGCGGCTGCATTCTGGACCAGCTGTAACCTCCGGAGACTCTTCAAGGGGAGCCCCATGTAGAGAGCATTGCAATAATCCAGGCGGGAAATGACGAGGGCGGACGTGACTGTGCGAAGTGCGCCCAGATCCAGAAAGGGCCGCAACTGGTAAATCAGACGTATCTGATAAAAAGCCCCCCTGGCGACGGCTGCAATATGCTCTTCTAAAGACAGCCGCACATCCAGGAGGACACCCAGATTGCGCGCCCTTTCCACGGGGGTCAAAACCTCTCCCCCCACGGCCAGCGAAGGAACCAGCTGGCTGTATCTGGGCGCAGGAAACCACAGCCACTCGGTTTTAGTCGGGTTGAGCCGGAGCCTGTTACGACCCATCCAACTCCGCACGGCCTCCAGGCACCGGGACATCACTTCGACAGCTTCGTTGGGGTGGCCCGGGGTGGAGATATACAGCTGAGTATCATCAGCGTACTGATGGAACTCCACCCCGAAGCCACGGATGATCTCACCCAGTGGCTTCACATAAATGTTGAACAGCAGGGGCGAGAGCACCGACCCCTGAGGAATCCCACATAGTAGGGGCCTCGGGGCCGACCTCTGCCCCCCTGTCAACACACATTGCGAACGGTCGGAGAGGAAGGAGATGAACCACCGTAACACGGTGCCCCCCACTCCTAACCCCTCCAACCGCCGCAATAGGATACTGTGGTCGACAGTATCAAAAGCCGCTGAGAGATCTAATAGGACCAGGACAGAGGAACAACCCCTGTCCCGAGCCCTCCAGAGATCATCAACCAATGCGACCAAAGCCGTCTCCTGTGCTGTGCCCGGGCCTGAAACCCGATTGGAGGGGGTCAAGATAACTCGCTTCATCCAGGCACTGCGGGAGCTGACGTGCCACCACACTCTCAACAACCTTCGCAACAAAACGAAGGTTGGAGACGGGACGATAATTTGATAACAGTGCTGGGTCCAGGGACGGTTTCTTGAGGAGGGGCCGCACCACCGCCTCTTTCAAGGCAGCAGGTAGCAGCCCCTCTCTCAAGGAAGCGTTTATAATACCCTGGAACCAGCCTCGTGTCACCTCCCGAGTGGCCAAAACCAGCCAGGAGGGACACGGGTCCAACAAACAGGTGGTGGCATTAAGCCCCCCCAGTATCCTGTCCACATCCTCTAAAGTAACAGGGTCGAACTCAACCCAACCAACTCCACCGATATCCACCCCCCCCCCCCCACCCGGAGATGGCCAGTCGGAGTCCAGTTCGCTCCGGATCTGAGCGAATTTTGTCCTGCAGAAACCTAGAAAACTCCTCAGCCCGTCCCTGTAAGGGGTCCTCCCGCGCTCCCACCTCCAGGAGGGAGCGGGTCACCCTAAACAGGGCGGCTGGGCGGTTTTCTGCGGACGCGATAAGGGTGGAGAGGTATGCCTAAAACTATACTATTAATCTATACTCGGTCCTAATATATTGTTTACATAACTTGATATAACATTTACTCAATAAGGTAAAGCACTATTTCCAAACTAAAAGGGTACATCCCAAACACAACAGGATTCCTACAGTGAATAGTGTAGGAATGAAAACTCTGCCCAAGTTTCAACCTTTTATATATTTTTCTTTCTTTTTCTCTTGGCAAAAGATAACTTATAGTTTTTGAACTAAAAAAAACCTAGCAACTATCATCTCATTGGTGTACAATCACATTTTCAAATTGATTTGCTTGGCAGGGCTTAACTTTCTAGTATGGTGCAATCCCTCTGTATATTAGATAGCAATTTTCCACTAGGTGATAATTGCAAATGGCATCATTAATATGATTGATTCGCATTGAGGAATTCCAGCATGATGAGAAATGGAGAGTCCTTTAAGCTGGAGACCAAACTCCAGGGCCAATAGTGAGCATTAGATAGTACCATCATAATAGTTTCCATATGTCTCAGGTTTAGAACAGATGCTCAGTGCCCTGCCTACCCCCCATGCATGCCCCAACTGGGGATGGAAAGGTTTCTTTATTGACATTCAAAGTGACTGGGCTTCTGGCACTTCTCCTTAAATCCAAGTACAAACAGTACTGGGAACACTAAAGTGAAGCCCTGGTATATGCCAATGCCTCACTTACAGAACGTTGCAAGCATAGTATTTAACATATAGTGTTTCTTTGAATATGTCGTTTCCAAGTCTTTACAATCCAATGTTATAATTTTCACAATCCTTTCTTTATCGTGCATTTATGTTTTAATAGAATACATCACTAGGAGAATACATTGTACTGGCTTTGAATAGCATTTTATTATATTTTGTTTGTCATCTCAAAATGGCTACAGGAATTACTGGCAGTCCTCAATTTACAACTGTTCATTTAGTGACTGTTTGAAGTTGCAACAGCACTGAAAAAGTTACTTATGACCTTTTTTCGCACTTACAACCATTGTAGCATCACATGATCAAAAGTCAGATGCTTGGCAACTAGCTCATATTTATGATGGTTGCAATATTCTGGGATCATGTGATCACCTTTTGTGACCTTCTGACAAGCGAAGTCAATGGAGAAGCCAGTTTCACTTAACAACCATGTTACTAACTTAACTGCAGTAATTCACTTAACAACTGTGGCAAGAAAGGTCATAAAATGGGATGAAACACACTTAAGAAATGTCTCATTTAACAACAGAAATTCTGGGGTTCAATTGTGGTCATAAGTCAATGGCCATCTATATGCCTTCATTTCTCAAAATCTGAGGACATTATTAACTACCTTCATGTTCTATGCTTGCCTGTCAAATACATTGGGATATTTTTACATATGTAAAAACATATAATATTGTAAATTGTTTAGGTAAGAATACATAACTCAGAAAATTCAATTAATACAGAGACCAGGTTATCAGAACATAGAGTGGTACTTACATTGCAGAATTTATGGAAGAATGTTATTGACTGCCAGCTTGAGCCAAATTTCAATTAAAGGTGAGAATTGTTAATTTCAAAAAAACAAGATGGTTCAGATTTATAATTAGCTTGGATTACATTGGATTCTATACTGTGATAGCAATGCTTACAATATTTGACATGAACATTTAATGTACAATAATCATGGAAAATCATTTTATTAGAAATTCTATTGAAAAATATCTTCTGTGTTTTCCTTTTTTCTTATTGACTGTGGGTAGAAATTATAGGATGATAGACCAAGTAGTAAATTTAAATGGCCAAAAGATCCTTTCTAAATATTTCAAGTGCTTTCCTTGCATTTATTTTTAGGAATAGTGATAGCACTACTCACAGATTAGCACATATGATTGTTGATTGTTACTTTATTGGCTGTACATCTGACAAAGTAATAACAGGCTCTTTCCTCAGAAGAAATTGGACTGAATAGTGCTTGCACATTTTTCAGTTTCTTCAAGGGGATTTGATATTTTTTTAAAAATAAAATAAAATATAGAAATCGAGGTTAAGTAATGAACAGACAATACAAGGTGATAGGTCAACTACCAAACTATAAATACTGTAGTCCTTGACATATAACCGGGACTGCCTGCTGCCACCATCGACCTCCCGCCAGCCGGTGCACTCCCACAGGGTTGACCTCCTCGGGGTGCTGCCGGCTGGTCGATGTCGGTTGGTGGCCCCGAGGGTGCGGGCCTTCTCTGTGGGAGCATCCTCCCTTTGGAATGAACTACCGGCGGAGATGCGAGCCATTATTGACCTACGGGCCTTCCGACAAACACTTAAGACCCACCTTTTCCAACAGGCCGGTCTGGCGTAACGTTATGAGTAGGGTTTTTAATTCAATTTTAATTTTTTATGGGTTTTACTGGTCTTAGCGATGTATTTAATTAATTTTAAATTCTTTTTAACTTTTCTATTTGTATGTTTTTACTGTGGCTGTTCACCACCCCGAGTCCCTTTTTGGGAGAGGGGGCATATACAAATCGAAGAAATAAATAAATAAAATATATAAATAATGGATCCTGCCCATTGCAGTCTTATGTTGTGATGGTTGATGTTATGGTCTTTTAATGGTAGTCATTAAACAACTGCAGCAATCATAACATAAACAACATTAAATTAACTCCATGGTTGCTAAGCAAATCCATTATTGGCTATGATGAGATTTTTCTGAAACTAGATTTTCTGATTTTAGGCAAGTGTCACGTAACTCATGAGGTGCTTCAAATGGGTATAAATGCAACCATGTGATCTGCCCAAAGTGCAGATGACCATTTACAACTTTGGAACTAGCTCATATCTTATTCCAGGTAGGTTGCAATTTCGAACTCCAGGTAGGTCATAAATCAAAGACAACTTCCATGTTTATCTACATATAGATACATCTTTGCAGGCACATAAATATCCCCATAAATAGAAAAAAATCCAATAGGCTGGAAGAGAAAATATTAATGGATGGTCTTCCTTGCATACTTCCCTAGAATGCTTACGCTTTAGAAAATCCATTTAACAGCTTAATGGTAGGATAGGACCTTTATTTCACTAAGGAAAAGACTATATAAAAAGAGCATCTCACCTCTTTTTCATCTCTCATGATAGGAATCCTGGCAGTGGCATGGATTGAGAGGAAACATTTAATAGCCAATTGGCTCATGTTGCTTCTTAAGGCAATGTGCTCTCAGCTTCTCAACAGCTGCTGCAGGAAGCCGATATATGTGATACAGGATGCCAATGTGTGAATTGTGCACTGTCATGAAATCTGATCTGCTGAAATACAATATTCTAGCCACATTCCTGACAGCTTGCCAAAAAGTAGTGCTTTAAAAGAGACAAGAAAGCTCAGACCAATGACTGTTGTTTTATTATCTGGAATAATTACATCTCTAACAGCACATTTGCATATGGCTTTCTGTCCAGAAGAAATTCCAAGCACAGCCATTTGTAAAACCCCATCAAGAACAGCAGATTTCCTGAACCACAAGATGTCCATATTGCCTGGATTAAGTTTCAGTCCTACAATGTCATCCAGTTGTGAAATGTAATTAAGAAGAGCAGTAGCATTTGAAAGGTTTCTTAATCTCAGCATACTTTCCTGGTGAACATGCAGCAGCAAGGTGTAAGTGATATTGGAGGTGTAGGAAGACGAAATAGAATAATTATGTTATTGTCACTGAAACCTACTGAACGGTCTCTCTTAAAAATGTGACACTCCTGCCAACCCACTCCTCCACCCCAACAACAGCCATCTTTGTATTATTTTATAAGTAGAAAGCATTCGCTGTCATGCCTTGTTGCTAAGGATTCCTTAACCAAAGAAAAAGAAGAGGTAAAAAAAAATCAATTCTAGGAAGTCTATAGTTTCAGAATACCTGGTAAAAAAGGCCCAAATACTTCTAAGATAAACATAGCATCCAATGACAACAAACTGGCTGAATTATATTCTCTAAGTTCCCAATAAAGCAGATTCATA
Organism: Bungarus multicinctus; assembly: GCA_023653725.1. Lineage (NCBI taxonomy): Eukaryota > Metazoa > Chordata > Lepidosauria > Squamata > Elapidae > Bungarus > Bungarus multicinctus. The sequence continues at coordinate 91,717,142 of CM042838.1, read as the reverse complement.
AAACTGAAAGATTTATGGTACTATATAATGGAAATTTATAGGGTTAAAGACTCCCCACAGTCTTATACAATATTAGTACTTAATATCACTGTGGGAGATTTCAGTTTATAAATACTTGCATTCCGTTTGTTAAATGGTATGCACAATCAGTGCCTTTAATTCTATCACAGAACCTGAATTTTCTTGGGAAACTATTGTTATCCTGGCTGTATTGTTAGATCTTCTTGGCTTTTGATCTTCAGACTGCCTGTATATCTATTATTTATTTCCTTTATACTTGAAAAAAATAGGCCTGTTTCCTTTTCTGGCCTCAAGAATTGGATTTCTCATAACCTGAGAACTAGATCTATAAGTATTTTAGGCCATAAATGGACATTCAGACAAATCCAGCTCCCAGTAAATGATATAGCTCATAAATGGTCATCCAATGGAAACAGTGCTAGTCAATGTGAATGGCTATTGTTAGCTCTTGTAATTATGATTGTAAATCAAGATCAGATAGAAAAAAACTTAGAAAGAGAGAAGATCAGCAAGAAACGGCAAAACAAATGTCTTATTGTTTCCATCTAAGTATTTACAGCTGATCCTATAGAAATACAGAAGGATTTACTTTTCATTGCATTTGTAGGAATTCTTTTACAATACAGAAAACCAATAGCAATTGTGAAGACTTAACACAATGTACACAACTAAATTTGCTCTTCTATTGGAGGAACACTACAAACACCACTGACCCAAGTGATATCAATAATAGTACTGTACCTGTACAGAATTATATTACATTATGGCCTAACACTTCTTTACTCATTTTTACTGGTCTAATTAAATATACACAAATATAGAAAGAGTTGATAATTAAATTTTAAGTAGGTTTAAATAAGAAAGCTCTATTGGTTCTATCTTTTTACATTGAATGACAACATAATTGCAACACATGATTATTAATATCTATGCTGATTTTTAGATTAAACACTCTTGATAAATCAAAACAATATATTATCATTCTAATGGTATTCAATCAAAATATCAGTTTCCTTTAATAATCGGTGTCAAAAGATAACTCAGCAGCCTAAAAGATAACTGTTAAAATATATCTTTATTACAAGAATGCGGATAAAATAAATAAGACAAGAACAGATCAAAGAATAGGGATTTGGAAAGTCTCAAATAGATTTCCAAACCATAATTAATGCTTTGAGCTAAAAATTATCTTAAATGGTTTATAAACATACACATGTGGATAAGATGTAGACTGTAGATGTAATAACAGCTCATATTACTTTATGATGCACAGTCTTAATTGTAGTTTTGCTGTTTTGTTTTTTTCAGTTTATATAATCATTATCTAGTTGATTAAAAATAATTACATGTGGACCTTCAAGTGAATTTTGATTTCATCTAACTATTCCTTCAAGTTCTCTTGCCAGAATTTATCAAAAGTGACTTGCCTTGAGCCGAGAGAACGTACCAGCCCAACATCACCAATCTGCTTTGTGCTTAATATTGGACTCAAACTCACATTGTCCCAGTTTCTTGCCTGAGGCTTTAATCCTGCATGAATCCAACATTCTTAGTTGGTAAATAACCACTCATTATAAAGCAATTTCAGATTATGTTTTCAAAGTAAATTCCTTCCAAAAACAAATGTTATTAGTAAAAACAATAGTGCTAATCTACACCCAAACATATTCTCCTCAGAGGTGGAGAAGCTACTGCTCTGTGCTTGTGGAAGGGATGCATGCTAGAAACATGCCATTTCAACTTTGGGAAGTAACCCTTTTAGAAATAGCATCCTGTGGAATTTAACTCAGGAATGAAAGAGTCTTGGCCTCAAAACTAAATCCCCAGCAGAAAACCCAATCAAATTGTTTCTCTCTGTTTCTGTGACACCAAACAGAATGGCTTTTGAGTATCAATATTCACTCGGTAATAATTGTAAAATATCAGTAGTAACCTGGAAATGATGTCATACTATTAAAAACAGATTTTTTAAAAATTGTAAGCTTTAAAATGTAAAGAAGTTGCACAAGTGGAAGTTTCTAAATAAAGTTTTTTTAAAAAAACTGATATTGCATTCCAAGAAACTTACTTCCATGCAAGCAATCTTAGATGCATGTAGATGCTAAGCGGTTTGCAGCAGGTAGGTATCATCTGGTTGAAATGTTTCACTCTATAAAGACAGCATGCTCTGCTTTATTGAGTCAGAGGGCCCTACCTCTTGTCATCACTAAAGTTCTTTCCATCAACAATGAGAACTTTGATTCTTCTTTCAGAGAGAAATGAGCTTCTTAGATTGCATTCCAGATATAAAAAAGACCATTCTCCCAGGAGTCTTGCCCTTAACAGTGGAGTCATGTTACTCCACAATGGTAAAATATTTTTTTCTAATGTTTTCACAGCCATAATAGCTGCTTAGTGAACTTGTTTGGGGTACTGGTTAAGGTTCAAGGCTAGAAATAGGGACAATGTGTGTCCTAGGCACAAAGCCAGCTGAGTGATCTTGGACGAGTCACTCTCAATTCTATGAAGGTGGCCATGGCAACCACTTCTGGACCAAAAAAGCCTTATCAAGGAAACTGCAGGGACTAATCCAGGCAGTCATCAAAAGTCAAGATTGATTCATAGGCACACACACTGGATAGCTGCTTAACATTTTTGCAAGGCTTAATTTAATTCAATCATCTTCTGAAACCAGAAGTCTCCCCAGTGAACTCTCCCCAGTGGACTAGAGGAGCACAAAATAAGCAATTATGTATTCAAATTGTTTTAATGGTTTATGTTTATGTATTTAGTTTACATTTCTTCCCTCATTTAAATAGTTTATATTCATTCATTTAAGCAAGGACTCTGATTTCATTACATGATGAGCATCAACAGGCTTCTTAATTATTTGGAAAATCAGGATGCTCATTTATGTGTCTAAAGAGAAATGTGGCTGCCTAAATTTGATTAACTGATTGCATTTGATTGATGATGTACATTGGTTTTGACAGACAGCCTTGCATTTACAGATAAGGTAATTAATGTGAACACATTTAAAATGTTCAGATACACCTACTCACACAGAATATTTTATGAATAACTGATCAAACTGTTGGTGCAAACTAGCTGCAGCTTTTTTTTTCTTTATTATAGTTACAACGAGAGTTTCTATCCTTATTACCCTCCATAGTTGTACTATAACATGCGTCACACAATTCAGGAATTATTTCAAACCATGATATATGAAGAAGATGTGAACTTATTTCAACATGAAGAGATGCATCCTCAGGATCTATAGGGGTTTTTTTTTTGTCAAAAAGATGAAATGATCATTGGCCCACTGTGTAGCAAGCTCTATCCTTTTTGTACACATGAAACATTACTGCAAATTTACAAACGGGATAGACCTTACAAAGCAATGATGCAACATTGCCTTCATCTTTGGCTTACCTTTGCACCACCCACCCTTTCGGAAGTTTTGAGTGTAATGGTCTTCATGAATGCTGAAAGAGGACATTCTTTGTATATTCAGCTGAACATACTTAGAAATCTCCATGTACTTACAACCATGGGCAACATAGCTTTGGATCCTTGAAGGACCACAAGGCATGGCCCAATAAGCACAGCATATTGCATGTGGTCTTTTTGTTTGGGAATAAAGGTAGAAATGGAAATTGTCAGATTTTCTTCGGTTTGTTTGTTTGTTGGTTTTCACTAACATTGTGCTAGAATCTATCCTTTAATTTCCTAAAAATGCTAATCATCTATTTTGATAGTTCACTCTCATGGAATTTTAGAATTTCTTTAGAATGCCTTTGATAGTGGTCTTAACTTTCTTGTATTGTTTCACATTGGCAAAGGATTTTTTTTTTTTTGCTAAATAGTTCTAACACATTTTACTTCTTGAGTGCTCATTAGTTTCATGATTTAACTGAAGTATGAAATACTTTTGAAGCTAAAGTGCAGTGAATTATTTGGATCCACGCCAATCTATTTGGATCCACGCCAATCGGGCTTCAGGCCCGGGCACAGCACAGACACGGCGCTGGTCGCATTGGTGGATGATCTCTGGAGGGCCCGTGACAGGGGTTATTCCTCTGTCCTGGTCCTCCTAGATCTTTCGGCGGCTTTTGATACTGTCGACCACAGTATCCTATTGCAGCGGCTGGGGGGGTTGGGGGTGGGAGGCACCGTTATGCGGTGGTTCTCCTCCTTCCTCTCTGACCGCTCGCAATTTGTGTTGGCAGGGGGGCAGAGGTCGGCCCCGAGGCCCCTGGTTTGCGGGGTGCCTCAGGGGTCGGTGCTCTCGCCCCTCCTGTTCAACATATATATGAAGCCGCTAGGTGAGATCATCCGTGGCTTTGGGGTAGAGTTCCATCAGTACGCTGATGACACCCAGCTGTACATCTCTACCCCGGGCCACCCCGATGAAGCCGTCGAAGTGATGACCCGATGCCTGGAGGCCGTGCGGTGTTGGATGGGGCAGAACAGGCTTCAGCTCAACCCATCTAAGACTGAGTGGCTGTGCTTCCCGGCACCCCGATACAGCCGGCTGGTTCCATTGCTGGCTGTGGGGGGGGGGAAATTCTTGCCCCCACAGAGAGGGCCCGCAATCTGGGTGTCCTCCTGGATGTACGGCTGTCATTGGAAGATCATGTGGCGGCCGTCGCCAGGGGGGCTTTTGGACAGGTCCGTAGGATCTACCAGTTGCGGCCCTTTCTGGATCGGGATGCGCTTCGCACGGTCACTTCCACCCTGGTGATCTCCCGCCTAGACTATGCCAATGCTCTCTACATGGGGCTGCCTTTGAAGAGCATCCGGAGGCTCCAGTTGGTGCAGAATGCAGCCGCGAGGGTGGTAATGGGGGCACCTAGGGGCTCCCATGTTATGCCACTTCTACGCACGCTGCATTGGCTCCCGGTGGCCCTCCGGGTGCGCTTCAAGGTCTTGGTCACTATCTTTAAAGCGCTCCATGGCTCGGGACCAGGTTACTTGTGAGACCGCCTTCTGCCACCATCGGCTTCCCACCGACCGGTACGCTCCCATAGAGTAGGCCTCCTTGGGGTGCCACCGGCTGGACGGCTGGCGACCCCGAGGGCGCGGGTCTTCTCATTGGGAGCACCCCCTCTCTGGAATGAATTACCCCGGAGGTAAGGGCCACCCCCGATCTCATGGCCTTCCGTCGGTTGCTCAAAACGCATTTATTTCGGCAGGCCGGACTGGCCTAGGGGTTTTTAAATTTTAATCGGGTTTTAATCTTTTTAATACTTGCTTATATTTTATTAGAGCCATATTGTATTTCAGTTTTTAAATTTTAATATTTTATGTTGTCTCATACTTTGTACCTTGTATATGTGTTTTTATTGGCTGTTCACCGCCCCGAGTCCCTTCGGGGAGAGGGGGCGGTATATAAATCAAATAAATAAATAAATAAATTAATTAATTAATAATTTCCATACACATACAGTAAGTGCACACACATACACACACACACATATATTATACACACGCTCACATCCCTTAGTTAGAACATTATTTAAAAAACCCTAAATATTAACCATGAGAATATTTACAATGGGTAAAAATAATGCACATTTTCAAATTGGACAAATTTCTGTGCACTTAGAGTGACATTCAGAAAGCGTTTGCCCCCTCTCTGTGTTTCTTGATTAGAGGTTTGGCAGATCTTCAGAAATCTTAATGCTATATTTTTATGCATAGATAACACTTAGCTGGTTACCGATGATGATAAATATAAAATTTAAAGAAAAGATTTTCAAATTGGTCCAGCTGTGTGTTCAAAGGGAATCTGATTAAATCTCTTAGATACCTTTAAATTTGCCCTGGCTAAATAAATTATAACATAGATCTCAAAAGAATTCTGAGAAGAGAAAAGCTAGTATAAAAAGCAGAATCAATAAAAGATACGGTTACCATTAAAATGGTTATGAATGTAATTAAATCTTTTAGTTTCTAGCAGATAAACTATTGGTATCAGAAGATAATTGTCACATCCAACCAAACTTAATCTATCTCCTCAGTAGTCGTCCCACAAGACATATCCAAATCAAGTTCAATTTTTGAAAAAAAAACATGGGTATAGTTCTACAGTTTTCTTGGGAACATTGTGGAAGTACTTTATTATATTTCCTTGAAAATTCTTTCCTCCCCAGTGTTGATTTTTTCTAGCTTTGTTTGTTTGGTGGATCTAAGCGCTAACCAGATCTGACTCTCAGGTTCAAAATACTACCTCCAGATTGGACACTGCTAAATTAAACATGATAGCAAATGAATGTATGCTAGGTAGATGTTTATTCAAAAGTAGGGTAGAGAAGATTTATTAATCATAGGGTGGAAAAAAGTAACTAACTTAGACAAGTTCCTGAGGAGAAAAAAAATCACCAACTGGTTTTGCCTTTCTAAGACTACAAACGTAGGATAAATTATTCTTTCTTGTGGAGAAAAGTATTAAACTCATCTCATGAGTTATCTGTGGTTTGACTACTGTTATATTTTTTAAAAGCCATCTGTGCTTTTTAATGGCGTGTATATTGGAGAATATCATTTCAATGTAGCAATTAGAATCTGGCCTAGGACATTAAAATATTTTATTAATCCCATCTTGATTATTTCTATAAATACCTGCAGGCAGATAATGCTCCTATCTGGCCTAAAGTTATCCAACTGGCTTTCATGCTTAAGACTGGACTAGAATTCATAGTTTCTTGATTTTTAGCTTGATACTTTAACCACATCAAGCTTTTTAATGATTGAAATAATGAAATCCTTTATTTCTCTTAGCTCAGTTTTCAGGTGTTCTAAGGACAAAATATGCATGTTTGAACTTTAATGTTGCCTTTTTTAGCAATAGGTCTTGGCTTGTGCAGTACTAACTGTTTGGTCTCTGGCTTCACTGCTGACAAGGTGCATTGGCATTTTGGCAAACAGATAAAAGTGGATTTAACTATAAACCATTCACATATGTCATTAGCTTTGTGATGTACCTTACAGTAAATAAATAAGAGTGACATAGCATTTTAACATCTTGATTTATAAAGGAAAGACTCAGCATGCACACACACACACACACACAGATACACACAGAGAGAGAAGGCAATTTTTCATTCAGCATCTCCATGCAGTACTTTCATATGCTCACTTTATGTGGTATGGTTAATATAACAACATCACTACAAAGTGCATATGCCTATAACTTAATCTGTTCTGCATGCCAGTAGATGTTACCTTGGAAACAATCCAACCAATAACATTTTGTCTTTCTTTGTGATCCTCCATCCCAGAATTTGGTATTTAACTACTTATGGAGTCATGTCTTCCAAATGCATGTTTCTTTTGGAAAGCAAACTTGAAAGGATTTTATTCCACTAAGAGATCCAGCTTTTTAATTTGCTTCATTTTTCACCTTTTTCTGCCTTTATCTCTTATACTTTATGGTATGTCATGGACCAGGATGATTATTCAGAGTCATAGTTAGTCTTGCCTTTAGCACATAAGCTAAATAATAGTAATAAATAATATCAAAATAATAATAAATAATATCATAGAAGTAAACACAAATAATACATTAGGAGATCTATGATGATCTCACTTATCATTAAAGTCTTCTATTTTGGAAAAAACAGCATCAGGCTGATTGCAGAAAAGGAATAAGTAAGGTCAATAAAAGAAAGACAAAGTATAAGAAAAAACTGAGAAACATGCCATAACTATTTTTGGACAATCCATATTGGCATTTAAAGTCTCCTACCCCATCATATACCTATATACCTAGTCAATTAAACGTATTTGTTAGTATGATCAAATTTGAATAAACCAACAAACTTTGGTTTAAACTTTGTTGTTTTCTTAATCTTTTAGCCAGCACTACTTTTGAACTTTGATTTCACTCAGAAGTGAATATATATATAATCTTATGCATGACAGGATTACCAGATTGCACACATGATTGCATTCTTTAAATTTTTAACATAATCCTTAAATATAAATAAAACTGTGTGAAGTTTGCTGTGGTACATGGAATTTAAAGGTAACATAGTTTTAAAAGCTAACTGATCCTGATATATGTTTCAAAAAATGGAATATCTGCAAATAGGCAAGTTTGTATAAAATTGTAATTGAAGAATGACAGTCCTTAGTTAGGTACTGATTAATACTATCATTTCACTCCCACTAAAATCTATAAAGAATTCCATTTATATCCCTTTTTCTTATTATGAATATTTTAGACTAAAAAATCTAAAAGAAATGTAGAAGAATGTTACAAGCATTTGCAGATAATTCTGCTGCAATTCTAAATGTTATTAGGTCGATTTCCTCCTCAATTCATTCTCCCATCCTTTTTTGCTTGTTATAAATCAGATAGGTGACATCTAGTTTCCCCCCTTCATTTTGATGGTAGTAACCATGGTCCAAATGTAGGTGATATTTAGTCTTTTTGTTTAATTATATTTACAAACTCTGGCCTGCCTTTCTGCTTTGATGTAGCTTTTTGTGGTTATCTGGCTCTCTCTTTTTCCCTAGCATGGAAAATATCATCTAGGATCCCATAGCTTTCTTATTTATTCATTTGTTAGGTTTATAAACTGATCTAGTCAGATGATTTGAGTATTGAAGAATACCTCAGTGCATAATTTGATCCCAAATTATAACAAAATGCAGGCAATCAACCAGAGGTGGTATTCAGCAGGTTCAGTAAGTTGTTCTGGAGAACCAATAGTGGAAATTTTGAATAGTTTGAAGAACTGGTGGTAACCTACCCCCAGAGTGGGGTGGGAATGGAGAATTTACATATCCTTCCCCTGCACGACCACCAAGCCACACCTACCAAGCCATGTCATGCCTACCAAGCCACACCACAGAACCAGTAGTAATTTTTTTTGAATTCCACCACTGTAGTCAACCATTCATTTAGTGGTTACAACAGCACTGGGGAAAAAAAAGTTATGATCATTTTTTTACACTTTCAACTGTTGCAGCATCTCCATGGTCATATGATCAAAATTTGGGTGCTTGGCAATTAGCATGTATTTATGATGATTGTAGTGACCCAGGGTCATGTTTTTGCAATCCCCTGACAAGCAAAGTCAATAGGGAAATAAGATTCACTTTAACAACTTACTAACTTATCAACAGCTACTTAACAATTGCGGCAAAAAAATTGTAAAATGCGTCAAAACTCGCTTAACAACTGTCTTGCTTAGTAATAGAAATTTTAGGTTCCATTGTGGTCTATATGACAAAAAGACTGAAAGAAGAGACCAGGATAATACAAACAGAAAACATTTCATGAATCTTCTCAGAATTTCCCTAGAAAGAAGAGTAATGTTAATAATCATGACTAATTTGCATTCTTAGAGATATTTTTGGCTAAGGGTCTCAAAATGTTTTTAAGCAGCAAATTAATTAAGCTTTAGAATACTCCTACAGGGAGCTCTGGAACATAGAGAAATTACTTTATTCGCTAGTGAAAACTTGTCATCTCTGGTGTGGAATAGAGCAGCTGCTTAATAAGGCACAATAGTGATTGCTTAGGACCAAAAGAATACTTCAGCCACTGAAAATATAACAAGAATCCAAGAAGATTTTATATATATATATTTCAGTTGAAAATTGCTTAAATTTAAAAAACAGTTTTTTCCCCAAGTGCAAATACGGAATTTTTAATAATCACAAGGGAGGCAGGAAATATGAAGATAACATCAATATTTAACTGCATTTCCTCCAAAAGATTTGAGCACACTGTAGTAGAGGAGAATTTAAATACCTTGGTTTCAGAAGTTAAAATGCTAATAAATGGTCCATTTTATTCACTGACATGAAAAACAAACAGTAAAATATTGCTCTGTGTATAAGTCACAAATCAAACTTTAAACCAAACTTAAAAAAGAAATAAAAGAAATATATATTAAGATGTAGTATATAAATCATACGGTAATATTTTGACCACTTTGTTTTTTTAGTCATGTTAATTATTTGAATATGTTCCAAGTCTCTAAATATCAAACCCAAGATAAAATATCAATTTAGACCTGTGATAATGTCGATCAAAGCAAAATTAAAATGGCTTCATGCCTTTCTCACTCTGCCCATGAGAAATTAGCTTATTTAGAAAAATCTAAAGCATTTATGAAAATTACTTTATGGAAAATTACACATTGCCCAGTTGTTCCAATGCCAGAATGAGAAAACCATTTCTTGAGAGTAAAATGGATCCTGCTACCCTCTCTCAATCCCTCACTTACTGTCAAAGTGAAAATGACTTCAGGGTGCGCTGTTCTGTTTTACTTCCAAAATATATACTGCAATTCCTCAATTCACTTGGGATACAGCTATAATGCTAAAACTGTTTCTGTTGTGTATTGACTTGAGTCTTCACTCAGGTCTGTGCTTTAAGTGGGAAGCACGGACCTCTCCCATTGGCTGTTGCCATTTGACAGCCGGCTATAAAAGGTGTCTGTCAAACGGCATCAGCTGTTGCCGCTCCAGCTGGCTGCCGTGTTAGTGCGGCAGTAGCGGTAACCCTTTATTCAAAGAAATAAAGTTTTGAGCTGAAGCCTTGCCCCGGTTTCTGCCTGAGTATTTCCGTCGCTCCACAACAGTTTCCATGTGAATGTAAGATATATGTTAAATAAAATAGAAGGTTTATTAATTAAATGAACAGAGATTTTTAAATTATAGCTTTTTCTTACCTACTTTTCCCTATGCTCACTTTTTTTAAGAATCCAAGAGTCCAGTTATATACTATTTTGCCAGTCACTTATGATAAAAGGGGTCAACTGTCATTTGCCAAATAGCACAAATAACTATTTTCAATGTTTACCAACCCCAACAACATTAAGATGTAATTTAACTTCCAGAATTCCCTTGCCAGCATTCACCTATTGGAGTTCACACATCTTAAAATTGCTGACATTGAGAAACATTGTTCAATCTCAATCAGCAACATTTTATTTACAAGGCAAGACTTATATAGCCTTTATACTACTATAGCATTTACAATTATAGTGAATGTAAAAGATATTGTTCAAAAAAAAATCAGTAAGGAAAACAAACATTTAAGCTGCTTGCAGTCAGCACTGGTTTGTAAGAACAGATCATGCCAAACCAATCTTATTTCATTCTTCAACACAGTGACTAAATTAGTGGACCAGCAAAATATTGTGGGCATAATATATTTAGATTTCAGAAAGGCATTCGACAAAGTAGACCACAACCTACTTCTTAGTAAGCTAGAAAAAGGTGGAATAGATAGCACCACCACTAGATGGACTTGCAAACTGGCTGGCAGACCGTACTCAGCCAGTAGTCCTTAATGGGTCTAAGTCTACATGGAGGGAAGTAAGCAGTGGGGTGCCACAAGGTTCCGTCTTAGGCCCAGTACTCTTCAATATCTTCATTAACGAATTAGATGAGGGAATAGAAGGAGAACTTACCAAATTTGCAGATGCTACTAAGCTGGCAGGAATAGCTAACACCCAAGAAGATAGGTTCAAGATCCAGATGGATCTTGACAGACTAGAACACTGGGACATGTCTAACAAAATGACATTCAATGTAGAGAAAAGTAAAGTCCTACACTTAGGCAAGAAAAACCAAAAGTACACCTATAGACTGGGTGAAACCAGGCTCAATAGCAGTAACCGTGAGAGGGATCTTGGAGTCTTAGTAGACAACCAGCTAAATATGAGCCAGCAGTGTGCAGCAGCAGCCAAAAAAGCTAATGCAATCCTAAATTGTATTAACAGAGGGAAACAATCAAGATCAAGGGAAGTACTAACATCACTCTATAAAGCCTTAATAAAATCACACCTAGAGTACTGCATCCAGTTTTGGTCACCACATTATAAAAAAGACATTGAGACTCTAGAAAAAGTGCAGAGAAGAGCAACCAGGATGATAAAGGGACTGGAGGCTAAAACATACAACAAACAGTTGCAAGAACTGGGCTTGGCTAGTCTAGTAAAGAGAAGGACCAGGGGAGATAGTGGTCTTCCAATATTTGAGGGGCTGCCACAGGGAGGAAGGGGTCAAGCTATTTTCTAAAGTGCCTGTAGGCCAGACAAGGAATAATGGATGGAAACTGAACAAGGAGATATTTAACCTGGAAATAAGGAGAAACTTTCCGACAGTGAAAACAATCAACCAATGGAACACCTTGGAAGTTGTGGGAGCGCCATCACTTGAGACTTTCAAGAAGAGATAGCCATTTGTCAGAAATGCTTGGGCAGTGGGGACTAGATGATCTACAAGGTCCCTTCCGACTCTGATTATCTGTTATCTGTTATCTGTTGTACTGTAATGCTAATGGAAATGATCTTGAGAGACAGGGAAGAGCCACAACCAGGACAATAATCAGATGAGAGGTAACTAAGGCTGCAGAAGGAATGTGGTCATGGCAAATATCTCCGAAAGGACTCTCCCTAGTTCCTTGGATTGTAAAAAGGGCCGAAGTATACTTTCAGACTTGCAAGAATGATGTCAGACTTGTGAAGTTGTCCAGACAGGAAACATACATACTGTAGATGAACTTACTTTGACATCATTGTAAAGTTGCATTAAGAGAATCTTGCAAGCCTGAAATAACATTTCTCCCACATAATTTTTATAGCTAAGGAAATTGGTGTCAGTGTTCCAACTAAGATTTCTGAGTAGTCCCTTCTCAATAGTTTGCCATGCCCATATTCCTGCTGCAGGCTAAGCTGCCTCTTATCTAACTTTTACCCTGGTTGTGGCTCTTCCTTCGGTCATTCCAACATATCACTAGATGTACCCACATTTTATGTGCATTTTGATGGTTTCACTCTGTATATATACATTCAACTCAACTTTCTCTTTATACACACATTCACACACATGCAGTTTATAATTCTGGAAGACTGACCTACAGAGAGAAAATTGCTTTTCTGGAATAGGACAGGAACATAGGACAGGAATATCTTCAGCAGTAAATGCAGATGTGCCGTATATGATATGAAACACTCCTTGCATCATTAAAGAGATGGCACTGACCATGTCAATATCAAAACAAGAAAGTAAGTTTTACTATACAGATATGCTTTGTTCTAGCCCTTTCTGTATTTGAAACATATTGAGCTGGACAGAAATCTAGGAGGGACTGATTTCCTGAATAACCTCTCACTAGAACAAAAAGGAAAAAAAATAGAGATCCGGTAGCTCAGTGGCTAAGATGCTGAGCTTGTCAATTGAAAGGTCGGCAGTTCAGCAGTTCAAATCCTTAGTCCCATGCTAGGTGCCAACCTAGCAATTCAAAAACACATTAAAAATGCAAGTAGAAAAATAGGAACCACCTTTGGTGGAAAAGTAATAGCATTCCGTGTGCCTTTGGTGTTTAGTCACGGTGGCCACATGACCATGGAGACTTCTTATGAGAGCACTGGCTATTCGGCTTTGAAATGGAGATGAGCACCACCCCCTAGAGTCGGGAACAGCACGTATGTGCAAGGGGAATCTTTACCTTGACCTTTTAGAAACAAAAGAGAGAAGGGGATTTGCTTACTTCCCTTTCTTCCAGCAATCCCTTGCATGACTTTTTACTCTAACAATTTTCTTGGGAACATGCAAGAAAATTCAAGGAGGAGAAATAATTGTAATATACTGTTATTCTTTCTTTCTCTGAAGTGACCACTCATTGAGTAGAGCTCCTCCTAGAGGAACTGTGGAACTTTTACTTTATGCCCCTATTATTATCTCTTTAATTCTCAGCATGTCTTTACTCACAAAGAAAGTTAATATATTCTGAGACTCTACAATTGGAGTGGTGCTTATGCGCTTTTACAAATTGTTTTTCTTCCTAATAGAGCCCTTAAAACCTTATTCTGTTGTATCAGTGTGATGCTTAAGAAGAGACCCCAGCTGCTATTATTTTGACAAACCTAACCTAACATTGTTTATGGGGGAAAAAAACCTGTGCCTTAAAAATATTCCATAATTTGTCTTTTAGCAGCAAAAGTGACAGTTGGAAAGGACACTTCTGAGGAAATTGCTCCTGAATTGTAAACATTTCATTAATGTGACCATGGTCTTTAATTTAAATAATTTAAATCTCTGTAGCCTTGAGCCTAAAATGAACAATGAAGGATGCATCTAATTCAGTGAACAATAATTATTTCAGGATGTTCTTCACAAGGGGACAAATGGCTAGTATTATATTCTACAATAATATAAATTACACAATGTCTAAAGTTTTGGCAGATCAAAACATTGATGCTCTCCCTTCCTCCCCTCCAACTAGAGCAGAATTCATATCCTTAAATTATAGAATTTTTTTTCTTGCCTATGATTAGAGGTCAAGTAGAAAGTATGTTCACCTGAGGCTCTATCTTGTCAATGCGCATCTAACTCACTTTGCACATCTGCTTGACTTCTAAATCTTTGCACCTTCTTGAAGACCTTCAAAGTTTGGAAGTAAGAATGTTCAATACAGCCTATTTTCCATGAGCTAAAAACCTGTCTTACCAGTACTTCCCACCACAAGAATCCTGTAACCGCAATTACAGAGGGTTTTAATGTGTCTCCATTTAATGTGTCTCCATTAATTTTAATTTGGGGGTTTTAAGGGGGTGGGGTGGGCTTTTTATTCGGCCAAATATCTAATTTAATTTTTTTTAACTTTTGTATTATTGTTGGGGTTTTAGATTGGCTGTACACCGCCCTGAGTCCCTAGGGAGAAGGGCGGTATAAAAGTTAAATAAATAAAATAAATAAATAAATAAATAAATAAATTATTAGAATATGAGATCTTAGTGGAAATGTATGTTCGGTGTGCAAAGCTCTAAAAAAGCTTTAAAAAAGAGCTGGGAATGAGATGCTGAGAATGGGACTTAGATGCATAGTACTATTACGCAAGAAAACTCAACATGTCGATACTTTTTATGCCCAGAATCATCAAAGCCCACCTGCAGAATAAGAATAAGCTGTTTTAACAAGGCAATCAGCTGTTACTAATCAGTAACTTTCTTTTTAACTCTGAAGTTAAAAAAAAAAAAAATCTAAATTATTTTATTGAACTAAATGTTTCAACAAATCCTTAGACAAATAATACGAATCTATATAATGTAATCCCTGCTGTATTCAAATACAAACTTTAATTATGATTGTGTAGTAAAACTAATTAAAAATTGTCTAAAGTAACCAAATTTCTAAACATAGGCATCTGAATACAAAGGGAGTTACAGAAAGCACTGCAAAAAAGATATAGCTATGCTTATATTAAGTATGTAGCAGAGAGCTTTGGAGCATCAATATGGATCAGCACACATACAGCAAAGAGATTTAAACATTTCCCACCTCATCTACAGGTAGTCCTCAACTTACAGCAGTTCATTTAATGACTGTTCAAAGTTATAACAGCACTGAAAACAGTGACTTATCACCATTTTTTACATTTATAACTGTTGTGGCATCCCCATGGTCATGTAATCAAAATTCAGATGCTTGGCAACTGGCGTGTATTTATTATGTTTCCAGTGTCTCTTGGTCATGTGATCACCTTTTGTGACTTTCTGACCAGCAAAGTCAACAGTGAAGCTAGATTCACTTAACAACCATGTTAACTAACTTAACTAACTTAACAACTGAAATGGTTTACTTAACAACTATGACATGCATGGTTGTAAAATGGGGCAAAACTCACTTAACAAATGTCTCTCATTTAGCAAAAGAAATGTTGGCTTCCATTGTGGTCAAAAGTCGAGGATTACCTATACTATAGGTAATCCACCCGCATGGAATTGGGGGCAGCCGGGCCGGCTTGCGCGCCTGGGGGGCCTCGGGGGTTCCCGTGTCGGGGGGGCAGACAGAGGGTGGGCAGCCGGGGGCCAATTCTATTAGCACGGTGACTGGGAGAGGTAGGTATGCGGGGGGTAGAGGGCCATATCCGGTTAGGGGATCGCGCTCCCGATGTTTACAAGCGGTAGCGCGCTCCGACCCTCCTTACCCATCCTGTAGTCCTGGTTGTCCAGAATCTCAGGCCCTGAATACCCGGCTGCTGTTGTGCAATGCCAGGTCCGTGGTTAATAAGGCTCCCCTGATCTTTGAGTTGGCTCAGGAGGAGGCCGCGGACCTGGTAGGTGTCACCGAAACCTGGTTGGGCCCAGAGGGAGGTGTCCCTCTGGTTGAGATGTGCCCACCAGGTTTCCTTGCATTTCACCAGCCTAGGGCTCAGGGAAGGGGTGGCGGGGTGGCGGTGCTTATAAAGGAAGTCCTTTGTCCTAGGGAGGCCACTGTCCCTCAGACGGCTGGCTGTGAATCTCTTTTTGTGAAGTGGGGGCAAGGGGTTCAGATGGGCCTTTTGTTGACGTACCTGGCTCCCTGCCACGTCTCATCAGCCCTGCCCGGACTCCTAGAGGTGATAGCCGGGCTGGCGGTTGAGACCCTCAGGCTTTTAGTCATGGGGGATTTCAACCTGCCATCGCTCGGTGAAACCTCGGGGTTGGTCCGGGAGTTCTTGGCTTCCATGACGGCCATGGACCTGACCCAGTTAGTTTCTGCTCCCACTCACATAGGAGGACACACGCTGGACCTGATTTTTGTCTCTGGGCAGTGGTTGAATGACTGTAAGTGCGGGGATTTAGTCATCACTCCCTTGTCATGGACAGATCA
Source organism: Bungarus multicinctus (assembly GCA_023653725.1). Lineage (NCBI taxonomy): Eukaryota > Metazoa > Chordata > Lepidosauria > Squamata > Elapidae > Bungarus > Bungarus multicinctus. The sequence goes on along the minus strand of CM042838.1, from coordinate 91,700,519 downwards.
TTCCCTCCTTAGACTGGACTTCTGCTCCGCCACCCCCCACCGCAGGGAGGCGGAGCCACTTAGATGGTTCCGCCCCAGGCGCCTAATGGACCCGGAGTGGTGCCAGAGGGAGCTTGGGCCATTTCCTGAGTCTCTGGCTCTCAGCTCGCCTGGAGACCTGGTGGCCACCTGGGATGGGCTGGCCGCCGGGGCTCTAGACCGAGTTGTGCCTCTGCGACCTCTGACCCGGCACAGATCCCATTTGGCTCCGTGGTTTACGGAGGAGCTACGGGAGATGAAGTGCCGGAAAAGACGTCTAGAGGGCATTTGGAGGGCGACTCGTTCTGAATCTGACCGAACACAGGTAAGATCTCATATTAAGACTTACCTTGTGGCGATAGGGGCGGCGAAATCTTCGTATTTCTCCGCCCTTATTGCGTCGGCAGGAAATCGGCCTGCCGCCCTGTTTAGAGTGACCCGCTCTCTACTCGAACCGAGAGCGCGGGATAACCTCTTGCAGGGTAGAGCAGAGGAGTTTTCTCGATTCCTGCATGATAAAATCGCTCAGATCCGGGAGGGGCTTAACTCCAATTGGATGGTCCCGGGGGAGGTGTCCGGGGCAGGTCTTGTGAATGTTATCTGGGGGGAGTTCGATCCTGTGACCGCCGAGGGTGTGGACAGGTTGCTGGGGAGTCTGAATGCCACCACCTGTTTATTGGACCCGTGCCCTTCCTGGCTGGTTTCGGCCGCCAGGGAGACGACACGAGGACTGGCTCCAGGGGATTATCAACGCTTCTCTGAGAGAGGGGTCGCTCCCGACCGCCCTGAAGATGGTGGTGGTGCGGCCCCTCCTCAAGAAGCCTTCCCTGGATCCAGCTGTTTTAAATAACTTCCGTCCAGTCTCCAACCTGCCCTTTGTGGCGAAGGTTGTTGAGAGTGTGGTGGCACGTCAGCTTCCTCAGTACCTGGAGGAAACAACTTACCTCGATCCGTTCCAATCGGGCTTCAGGCCTGGGCATAGCACTGAGACGGCATTGGTCGCGTTGGTTGATGATCTCTGGAGGGCTCGTGACAGAGGGTTCTCCTCTGTCCTGGTCCTATTAGATCTCTCGGCGGCTTTCGATACTATCGACCATAGTATCCTATTGCGACGGTTGGAGGGGTTGGGAATTGGGGGAACCGTCTTTCGATGGTTCTCCTCCTTCCTCTCCGACCGTTCGCAATTTGTGTTGGCGGGAGGGGAGAGGTCCACCTCTAGGCCCCTGGTTTGTGGGGTGCCTCAGGGGTCGGTTCTCTCCCCTCTTTTGTTCAACATCTATATGAAACCGCTGGGCGAGATCATCCATGGTCTTGGGGTAAAGTGTCATCTCTATGCAGATGACACTCAGTTATACATCTCCACCCCGGACCACCCCAACGATGCTGTGGGGGCTATGTCCAGGTGCCTGGAGGCCGTGCGGGATTGGATGGGAGGGAACAGGCTCTGGCTCAACCCATCCAAGACCGAGTGGCTGTGGTTCCCGGCGCCCCGATATAGCCAGTTGACTCCGTCGCTGGCTATTGGGGGGGAAATTTTGCCCCCCACAGAGAGGGCTCGCAATCTGGGAGTCCTCCTGGATGTGCAGCTGTCGCTTGAACACCATGTCGCGGCCGTCTCCAGGGGGGCATTTCATCAGATCCGTCGGATCTACCGGTTGCGGCCCTTTCTGGATCGGGACGCCCTGCGCACGGTCACTCAGGCCCTTGTCACCTCTCGCCTGGACTATTGTAATGCCCTCTACATGGGGCTCCCTGCGGGGAGCACCCGGAGACTCCAACTGGTGCAGAATGCGGCCGCGCGGGTGATCATGGGGGCGTCACGTAGCGCCCATGTGACGCCTCTCCTGCGCGAGCTGCATTGGCTGCCAGTGGCTTTCCGGGTTCGCTTTAAGGTTCTGGTTCTGACCTTTAGGGCGATCCATGGCATTGGACCAGGTTACCTACAGGACCGCATCCTACCGGTGATCTCCAGCAGGCCAGTGCGTGCACACAGGGAGGGCCTTCTCCAGGTTCCGTCGGCTGCCATGTGTCGCCTGGCGGTCCCAAGGGGTAGGGCCTTCTCTGTGGCGGCCCCCCGCCCTCTGGAATACTCTGCCACCGGAATTGCGTACCGGCATGGACCTGAGGTCCTTCAGGCGCGCGCTGAAGACCTGGCTTTTCGAGCAGGCCGGCCTGGGCTGAGAGAGGGTTTTAATTTGTCTCCATTTGCTTTTTAGTAATTTTAATTTGGGGGTTTTAAGGGGGTGGGGTGGGCTTTTTATTCGGCCAAATATTCAATTTAATCTTTTTTAACTTTTGTATTATTGTCGGGGTTTTGGATTGGCTGTACACCGCCCTGAGTCCCTAGGGAGAAGGGCGGTATAAAAATTTTATAAATAAAAAATAAAATAATATTCTCCAATATTCTCTCCACAAAAATCCCTCTCCCCGTTATTATGAAAGAACAAAGAGAATATATACCTCATTGTGTGCCAGAACTCTAATCGTCAGATCACTTGGCCTTAAGTAATTATTACACTCAATTTTAAATAGTAAGGAATTATTTTAAAGCATCCATCTCAGCTAATAGTCCATTACTTTTAGAGAACTGTCATGGTCAGCATACCTAAGACAACACACTGAAGTATTTTGTAAAATGTAAATTAAAGCTCCCATTGTCAAAACTTTTAGCAAGTCTTCACTGCTCTGGCATAAGCTATGAAGATTTTATTTTAGAATAGTGTTACCTTGGATACCCAATCAATGCACAAGGCAGCCTTGACGTTTCAGACCCAAAATTTTCTCAGTGATTTCTATAAAATGGATAGAAGGGAACAAGAGGTTTAGGGTTTTATGGAATGTTTGTGTGTAATGATTACAAACAAACAGAGAAATTGGACATTTAAAATGGAGAGGGGTGTGATAGATGTCAGGAATGAACATATGTTGTTTATTCAGGTATTATGCTGAATAATGATCAGGCATAGAAGATTATTTTTTACATAATGGAAAAAAATACCCTGATGAACTCAGTGCCAGAGAATATCATTAAAAGCATTAGTGCAGTGGCATCCAACATTATATTTAACATTTCATATTTGATTTTCAACAGCTAAGAAAACTTTCTCTAATGTCTTCACATAATACATTTTCATCCTGTGGGGTATGCAGAGAGAAATTACTATAGTATTTCCTATTAGTTTGCATCAGAGAGATGTTTCCTCAGATAGCAACATCCTAAAGCATTTAGGTCTTTGAGTACATCATTACCATATTGAACAGGGAGAGGAAACAGGTTAGAAATCAGAATGCTTATCTAGTAATCTGAACATATAAAGGTGAGGAAAATACTTTTTATTTAAAAAAAAGTACATTAATATGAACACAGTTGCCTATGTGGCTTCTTAGAAGTGAACATTATAGTTTTCAAAGGGCCTAATTGTAATGGCATATGAAAAGACCTTGAGAAATGAGGCAGAGGAATGCTGGAAATAATCAGATAAGAGACAGTGTAGCCCGCAGCTGCATAATGGGCAAAGAAAAGAGGCTCCGAAGGAACCCTCTCCCCCGCAAGATTTTCAAGCTGTAAAGGAGATGGCTGGAAATTTCTACTTTCAGATTTGCAAGATTATTTTAGTACCATCAATAGGTGTACCATCAAGGTGTACCATCAAGTAGAATTAACTCATCTGCTCATGTTTCTTGTCTAGTCTAGCTGGGAAGACTGACACTTACTGAATATCCATGTATCATTACTTGTCATGTTTCCAAGTAATGAAATCCATGTTAAAAGAAAAATAACAAAGTCCATCTTCAAAAAGATTTATTTTATTTAGGAAAACATTAAATTGGCAAAGTCCATGGTAATTCCGGATCTGACCCAACCTGGAATTACCCTACAATATTAGAAGTTAGAAACACCCCCCAAAAGTCACATTCTCCAATAGAAGTAATACAACGTTGCTTGATGTTATAAATCTCCACCTCCAGCGCTCCAAGCCCGGACAGCTCATTTGCCACGGAAAAGAAGCTATCCTAGCCATAACACTCTCTTTATCTCCATTCCTCCCACCTTAGAAATGTGTCAAGCCCACAACTTTTTCCCCCATGACTACCACAGGGAAAATAAGAAAAAGAATATATACTAAGACAAACTAAAATGGCTACACTTAGGACAATTTCGGGCTTGACACCTGAAGGAAATTCCTTATAGAAGCTTAAGCTGCTTATTGTCTAGGCTGCTCTTGGCTGCTTCCAAAGTCAACTTTAAACATTCATCTGGACTGCAATGATTTTGAAATAAGGCCAGGTTGCTGCTCATTTGAAAATATGGCCAGCACAGGCCCTGACTGATCATTCCTCTGCTTCTTGGAAAGGCAAATCTTGTCAGCTTCATTATTTTCCTTTGTTTTTCTGGAGGTTTGCATATGTCTTTCTGAATCTCTTCCCACATTGTTTATGTTGATACTAACTCATATCCTTTCTTTCTTTCCTCCTTATTACGCCATCATTGCTCTGATCTACAATGATGATAACAAATGGAAAAGTTCCATTTCCTCTATTCCAACATTCCATTGTAAATCCATAGAAAGTTTATAGCAACAACAAACTGATGATTCAGTTTTGTAGGTAAGCAAAGTAGCATTCACTGAAATTTATAGCTTCATTACAATGTATTTACATTGTAATCTAAAGATTTATGGAAAGGAAGGGAAGTTTTGCAGTACTCTGCACAGGAGATGGGAGAGCTAGGGAGCCATGCTTCAGTGAGCCTGAGCACACACTGAAGGGTGTCACTGTAAGGTGCAAAGAGTGAATGGAGAGATGAGTTTCTAGAGGGGTTGGGGAAACACAATGATTTAATGGACCTTCATTGGATCAAAGAACATATCCAAACACACACACAAACACACACACACACCAGAGAGAGAGACAGAGACAGAGACAGAGACAGAGAGGAGTGGAGAGAGGGAAGGAGAGAGAAAGAGAGGGAGGGAGGGAGGGGGAGAGAGAGAGAGAGAGACTGCAGACTGTCCATTTGGAAAGGTCTGGGTTGGTTTACAAACATGGGCTCAAAGTGATGGGTTGGAATGGTTAGAGGATAATATCAATCATTCTTGCACTCCAAAAAATAGTGGGAGATCCATACATACAAGCAAAAGACAAAGATCTGGCCAGAAATTCATATTTCACAGCCAATATTAAAGTAAAGAAATAGCTGTTTGTTCTCAACATCCTGGAAGAATATTTTAAAAGCAGTGCTATTAGTATTCATTCTTATCAAAAGATAAAAGTTTTATTCTTTCTTACAATGGAATTTGGTTTAGCACAAATACTTTTTAAATAACTTATTTTTCCTGAAATTGGTGTTTTGATTCAAAACTTTCTTTGTCTTGCCCAGACATGCCACATTAAATTGCATCTTTAAAAAATACACTGGCTTTCTCTACCTATGTGTCTCATACACTTATGGCAATATTTGAGTAATTGGCTTGAGTATTATTTTAATAATATGATTTAACATTTGAATTTCATGGGAGGAAAGTAGGAGAGATTCACAGAACAGTGACTTTATTTCTATGCATTTTGCATCACATTTCCATAATTCCTTTATTTTCAGTTTTCATATATAGGTATGCAGCTGGAATAATGAAATATAGAAAAGGACCAAACTGTGCTGTGTTTTACAATGAGAGTACTGAGGGTCTAAGGATCGCCCTCCTTTGTAGTCATTATGCAAATTGAAATACAGACCGATCCTGAAGCTGCTTTAGATACATGCAGAAAAATTAATTCTTCTCCTAGTAAACAGTATCTAAGGGACTCTGTGTATGTGTGTGTGTGTGTGTGTGTGTTTACTCCTCAATATTTCTGCAATGGAGCAGTAATGCTCAGAATGCAGAGCACTAAATATATAAATATGCAAAGAACTGGAATAAAAGTCATTCCTATTGTATTAGACGCTGTTATACTGAACCAAGCCACTGATTCATCTCTTGCTGCATATGTTTCCCTTGCAGCCATGCATATACTCTGTCACTGAGATGTACCTGGGTATATACAGTACTGATTGTAGTTGGCTTCACACTATGTGTACATGTTTCAGATTTCACTTGCACACCAGGATTTCCTGTCTTCGTCATACTTTTAACTTCTCTGCAGTCTGCTCCATAGGCTGCCCCACCACTTCAAAGCACCTGTTGGGAGGGTATAGGAGATAAGATTAAATTGTTCTGCACATAGTGTCCATAACTAGATTTGATCAAGTGGAATCTATTAGATCCTACTTGATCCATTGGAGAACTACAGGAACATTCTCCTCCTCGTCCTCCTCATCGTCATCGTCCTCCTCTTCCTCCTCCTCGTCCTCCTCTTGTAGCTAATAAGCTTATTTTATTTTATTTTGTCCCTTCAAGACATTTTTGATTTTAGGAGTGTTTTTCTTCTTAGGATTGTGAAATATGACTGGTCCAAAGTTATCTTGTGCTTAAGGAAAGACTAGAATTCATGGTTTCCTGGTTTCTAGTCTGGTGCCTTAACCAGTACATCAGACTGTCAATAATTATGCTGGAAAATTTAAACTTCATTCTGAAAGTTAAAATCAGTAGATTGTAGAAAGAACATGACCCTTAAGATACAAAATCTTAAAAAGTGGAGATGGATGATTTTATCTAGCTAATGGAGGCAAAATGAACTTAGTTTACAAGATCAAATATGGAAAGACCCTTTTCCTTTTAAGATTATATAAATGGAAATATACATGCACATGAGAAATTTCCATGTGCTTGATGCTTCACAAGCTACTGTCAATGTTTGATCAAGGGCAAGCATAATGTTTTAAAAACAAATTCAATAACATAACAATATGTGATTTTTAAAAACAAAATCTACAAGAAGCTCTCAAATTTAGCATAACATTGGGAGATATGTCCCTAAGTACTATAGACATTTGGCTGTTCATGTGTAAATCAATTGATATAAACCCTGAAATAATAGTTTGGTTGCAATGATTAAGCTTTTCAATTGGCAACCATTGTCACTGTCAACTATCAAGTGGAAAACTGACAGAGAACTGGTGCTAACTTTTGATAAAACAAGTTGTTATTTGAAAACCATAAGCAGACATTCAGAGACCATCATTGTATCAGTACAATCAGAGGAATGAAGAAGCCTGGATGGAGGGATCAATCAAATGAGAACGGCTGCAAAAGAAAAATAAAAACTGATACAAAACAGAAACATTTTCTACCTTAAGATTTTAAATAACAGTTGTAGATGAAAGAAGAAAAATCATCATCATCATTATCATCATCATCATCATCATCATCCCATCAATATAAAGCAAAAGAATCTGATAAAGGTGCTGTAGGGATAAAAGGGTTCATATGGAAAATGGAATGTTTTTAGGTGTAGAATAGAATGGAATGAAGTAGAGTAGAGTAGAGTAGAGTAGAGTAGAGTAGAGTAGAGTAGAGTAGAATAGAATAGAATAGAATAGAATAGAATAGAATAGAATAGAATAGAATAGAATAGAATAGAATAGAATAGAATAGAATAATTGGAAGTGACCTTGTAGGTCTTCTAGTCCAAACTCCTGCTTAGACAGGAAACCCTACACCACTTCAGACAAATGGCTATCCAATCTCTTCTTGAAAACTTCCAGTGTTGGAGCATTCACAACCTCTGGAGGCAAGTTCCACTGATTAATTGTTCTAACTGTTAGGAAATTTCTCCTTAGTTCCAAGTTGCTTCTCTCTTTGATTAGTTTCCACTGATTGATTCTTGTCCTGCCCTCTTATCTGGAAGCTTATTGAAAGATCAGGCATGTAAAATGGAGGCCCAGAGCTTCTGCTATACTCCATGCTTGGGTGCATTCTCCAAGATTGTCATCCTATTTTAGTGTAATAATAGGGGATGATTCTTATTATTTAATAAATAAATTTCAACTGGTTTCAAATAAATGGTTTTATCAAATTAAATTAATTCTACCTCCACCCCACCCCGGTCACTATCATTTCTTCATCTTATTCCTGCTTAGTGTGAAGTATGTTGCTTCCAAAATACCACGGAAAATCAAGGGTAATCCTTACTCCCAAAAGTTTGTACACTTAAATAAGTGATTAAAATTTCCTGGGGAAAAAATAAGATAAATAGTATATAGTCCAATCTTGCCTATTTACTTTGGATATAATTTGAGATCCTTATCATTTTCAACTTTAGCAGGATTCATAGAAATTGTAGCCCAAATTTCTAGAGGATACTAGGCTATAGAATGGTGGTATGAATAATATATATATATAGTAAATAAGAATGATAACATTGCGAAAATTCATTAAATTATTAATTAATTCACAGAATAGAGGAACTAAGTGATAAATATATTAATGATTTCAATATAACAAGATTCAGGAAGAGGTTAAAATAACTTAGTAATTGTCTGGACCAAGAGAGGAAAATAAATAAATAAATAAATAAATAAATAAATAAATAAATAAATAAATAATTCTAAAATGAAGAGTCAGAGAAATTATTGATATTTTTATTTATGATATCCTCAGGGGCGGGATTCTACTGGTTCTGTCCACCTCTGTAGAACTGGTTGCTCTGAAGAGCAGCAGACAGAGAGCATACATAGAACCAGTTCTATGTCTGCTGCTGTTTTGGCTCACCTGCTCGCCCGGGCTCTTACCTGTCCTTTATTTCCTGCTTTTTCAACCGCAGCTGCTTTGCAGAGCACAGCTGCAATTGAGAACGCAGGAAAAAGGGGCTTTTCCAACCGCTGCACATCCGCACGCAGCACTGCTCAGCTGTCCCGGCAGCTCAGCAGGTTGTAAATTGCACTCGTGCGACTTGTGTGACTCACATATGCGTGTGTGACACAGTGCAACAGAACCGGTAGTTATACCGGTCGGATCCCATCCCTGGATGTCCTGTTTGTCCTGCACAGTAGCAATAAATGGGGTTGGCAATAAAATAAACATAAATACAGCAATAAAGTTAAAGCATTAAAAACCAAGTTTAAAATTCCAAATAGCAAATCAGAAATAAGGAATCCCCCTCTTTTTTTTTCAACTTCTTGAAAATTTGAAAGCAGTTTAGGAGCCCAATATCATGGAAAGTATATTGTTTGATAGAGGCTTGACCTCCTGTGAAACTGAGCTACAATTGGGGGCAGATGAGAAAGTTTTCAGATCACATTTGTATATAAACAAAAGATTCTAGAAGCTTATCAATGAAGAGAAGTAATAAAAATGTACACATTTGGCCAAAATCTACACTCAGAATTTTGCACTATGATTTGTATCAAACACAAAAACAAACAGAAAACGAACACTTTTAAATCACGCACATAAACTACTGGTTGAAAAAATAATGACAAAAATCTTGTGTACTACATAAAGTGCATTGAAAAATGCACATGGTAGGACAAGAGGAAAATATTTGTGCTTCTTTGTATGGACCTTATATTATCAGAACATGCATGTAAAATTGAATGTATGGTTGCTTTTAAAAAAGTTGATAGAAATATTGCATCACATTTCAGAAGCTATACAGTTCCACAGCTATGGGCAGTAGTTTGCTTGCAACTTCCTTTCATATCTTCACAAAAAATGAACAAAGCTCTTTTAAGTGCCCTATCTACCCACCTAGGTCATCTATCCAATTTAACTTTTCACTTAGCATATGCAAAGTTTCACATTAGGCTTTGAAATTCTTGATGTGTTATAGAAGCTAACAAGACTTATGGTACATTCATTAGCTATGATGTGATTCTTGGCATAGGGGTGCTTTTCGTTTATGATCTTATTTTAATTCATAGAGGAGAATCCTGATTTATGGGGCTTAGAAAAGCTAAAGATGTGCTGAAATTCTTTAAAACATTTTCCGACCACATATAAAAGTAAAGAAGGAGTTTAATTTTAATTTGTGTCAATCCCTACTCATTTTGCATGTTTATTGGGGTAAATTTATTGGAGGAATTTTTCTACTATATTAATGAACACTTTATGGGAAATTTTAACAAATTATTTCACCAGACTATTGACTACTGTGCTTCTAAATTTAGAAGCAGATGCTTGGAAGAGGGTTAGTTTTAACCTGCCCGGCATATCACTATCTCTAAATCTTCCTGAGGCCATTGGACTTTAAAGCCAACCACTCATACTAGCTTAGATGATCCATCCATTACAGTGGGTGGATTAAGTTCCTGCACTTATATATAGATCATACTGCTTCAACACTCTATTACTGTCATGTTTATTAGAAATAGCTATATATTGGATAAGTAATTCCATGATAATATTGTTAACTCTCTTAAATCCAGAAAGTTGTCACTCTGCTTTATCTGTTTCTAAGTAAACAAATGAACATTTACATTTATTTGAATGGTTGAATTTACGACAATTGTGAAATTTAATTGGTACAGTTCAGTCATTGACTGCATCATAGTCAGCTTCTGTCTTTGCTATATCCTTCCAAATTTTGACTCTCAGCCCAACTCAACTTATTTGAAAAAGAATAAAAACACAGGCGGCAGAAGGAGTGTTAGATATATTAACTGCTTTGAGATATTTATAAAAATAATAAAATGATATAAAAATATTTTTAAAAAGTTTCATTTTTTCATTTGTATGTCCTGAGTAATATGATTGTTTGGCTGAAAGTGTCCAATTCTAGTCCATTTCCATGCAGTCAATGGGATGGCCAATTCCTTTCATTTTTCACTGCGTTGAGCTTTCCCATGTTTCTTATATTTCATCTTCCCATTGTAATCTTGTCTTGGCAATGTCACTTTTTTTTCTTGTATTAGAAATTAGTCATCCTGAAGGCTATTATCTAACTATGTCATAAACACCAGGAGTACTCCAAAAGATCTTCAATTCTTTCTCAAGAACATTTAATTGCCATCCAACTGAAGGGATGCATCATCAACATATATAGTGAAACACCATTTTACCTATTGATGTGGTTTTTCTTTTAAAAAAAAGTACAGGCATGACTTGCCGCTATGTTCTCTGGTATAAAATGATACTTTCCCATTGTCACTCACTTCTAGCATCTTCTAATATCCCTGTTACCTTATATACATTAGATTCCTGTTATTTTAGCTGGGCAATTGAAATGACCTTCACTCCTTCAGTGAGCCTGCTGATATGTGTATAATTTTTCCATACATCCCCCAGCATTCTTCATTCATCCTCTCAGAAATATTCCCCTGACATGATGAGGCCTGTCCATATTCATTCAGAAGTACCAACAAAGCTAACTGAAGAGTGTTTCTAGCTTGGAAGGATTTGCTGGTGACAATACCATTGTCCAGGGAATGCCCAAATGTCAAAAGTTATGCAATTCTTGGGGAAGTTCCTTTCATGTTACTCATGATGAAAATAGAGTAGGAAAGGATAGGATGGGTAAAATAGAATAGAAATAAAATAGAATAGAATAGAGTTGGAAGGGACCTTGGAGGTCTTCTAATCCAATCTTCTACTCAGGCAGAAAATCCTATATCATTTCTGACAAATGTTTTGTCCAATCTCTTCTTAAAAACTTCCAGTGTTGGAACATTCACAACTTCTGGAGGCAAGTTGTTCCACTGGTTAATTATTCTGTCAGGAAATTTCTTCTTAGTTCTAGATTGGTTCTTTCCTTGGTTTGTTTCCATCCATTGCTTCTTGTCCTGCCTTCAGGTGCTTTGGAGAATAACTCAATTCCCTTCTCTTTGCTATCATGTTACCGCCCCTTTTCATTAAACTAGACATACCAAATGCCAGCAACCATTCTTTATAAGTTTTAACCTTCAGTCCCCTCTTTGTTGTTCTTCTCTGTGCTCTTTCTAGAGTCTCAACATCTTTTTACTGTGCTTTGCAGTAGGACTTCAAGGAATTTATATTATTGTATCAGACATATACAGTATGCATTTCAGGAATGGATGATTAGTAAGCTAGCTTAGTGAAAGTTGGATTCCTTAAGTGAGTACAATAGTAGCCAGTAAAGTTATACTCACAGAGTGCTCATCAATTTTTCCATATCAAAATAGAGGATAGTATTGAGTGGAAAACCAAAAGATTTGTTTCTGTTCTCTGCACTCTTCAACAATTTTCCTTTGATCTGAGAATTAAGAGGACAAGAGGATGCTTATGAACTGCAAAAGACAAATATGCATTGTTGATAACATACATGAAATAAAATCCAAACTCATATAAACAGATTAGGGAATGGGCTAAAAATAACATAATGTACTGTAATTTAATAAAAGAAATGGTAGAAAAGTGCACTTACGCAGCATAAATCAAATGTAAAAAAATGTTAATGAAGGAATTCAGCAACTGCAAATTGTAAGGACCAAACTTCATGCCATACATAGCAGAAAAAGCAGTTGTACTGTCTATGGAGCAAAACCTGGGGTGGGATTCTACCAGTTCTATCCGGTTCCATAGAACCCCTTGTTAACTTTCTAAGCAGTTCGGAGAACTGGTAGTTAGAAGCAATCTCCTTTTGTTTTTTTTCCACCCTTATTACATTCTTGGCAGACAGCTTAGACTTACTGTCTCTGGAGCTTTTGGTTTTCTTAAAGGGGAAGGGCTGTTTTAAGATTTTTACACTGCTGTTGGGAGGAAATACTTCCCTGGACAATCAGCACTTTGAAGAAATAATTGAATAATGAAGCAAAGTTTTTAGTGACAGGGAATCAAGATGAGTTCAGCAAGGCTTCTTGGCTAGTTAGAGAGATTGACATTTAAACGTGAGTTTACATACTCTTTTTGAGTTTTGGTCTAAAACTGTTTTTTGTGAAGGTTAATTCTGTGCTTGGTGCAGTCCAATCCTGTGTTTATTGATGGGATAATTTTCCCTATTCAGCTTCAACAAGCAACAGCTACTGTTGTGATTTAATTATTTGCATTGTGTTTGAATTTTTTCTTGCCTCATGGTTTCTTTTTGTATCTGGAGAGGAGGTCTTTCTCGCTGCTTTAGTACTATTTGGCACTGTCCTTTTGGGGTATGCTTCCAAGAAGCAGGATGCAAGCTTGGCACTGATTTTTTTATTGCCTTTCTGGGGGCATGTGGCCTTTCCTTAAATCTGAATGATTTCCTTAGAATATCTTGTGTGGTGAGTGAGACCAGCTTTAAGTGGTACAAATGGATCTAAGGATTGCTTTCCGTGGGTGTGCTTTTTCTGGAGACCTTAAATAACCTCTCTGCTAAAGGGTTTCACTTTATGAGCAAGAGTTGGCTGCTTGATAGTTATCATTGCATTTTAACTATTTTCATTCCTCAAGGTGCTCTGGAACCCTGCCTGATTTGTAACTCTGGCTTGCAGGTATTTTTAATCTGGGGGCAGCTTTTTGCAAGCAAAGAAGTTTTTTGTATTTTTGTACAGGTAATCCTTGACTTACAACAGTACATTTAGTGATCATTCAAAATTACAATGGCACTGAAAAAATTGACTTATGATCACTTATTACCATTGCAGAATCCCCACTGTCATGACAGGCCAAGCAAGGAGAAGTGCCCCTTGATATGAGTGATGTCGAGTTGGCTATGCCCACCCAGTCCCATGACCACCAAGCCACACCCACCAACTAAGCCACACCCACAGAACAGGTTGTTAAAAAACTGAAACCCACCCCTGGGCAAAACTGGTGACAGTCTCTTACTCCTGGATAAGAAGAGCAGTTGAAATCAATGCATTATTTGTGTAAAGGACCTGTCTGTCCTCAAGCTTTTGCTTGTGACTTTTTTTAAACTCAGACTCAACATATAGTTGGGAATAAAGCTGAGATGTTGACAAGAAAGTGTTTTAAAAAGTTGGAATAGTGGCACAATTTTGAAATAGAATCCCCAATTGCATCATCCCATAAATAAATCATCCCATCGTTACAGTTGTTTTACCAAAAAAACCCTAATAACTATGGAGGATTTTGTTTCATGTCATCTAATGATCTTGTAGTTGGCATACTAACTTAGGTGATTCATGCATTTGTGTGGGTGGAATTAGTTTTTGTAGTTGTGTATAGATCATCCTGCTCACTGTTTCATCACTCAATTAATGTCATGTTTATCAGAAATAACTATATATTGCATGAGTAACCCCTCTCATGATATCAAAGAGTTCCCTATTTTCTGTATGCCTTTGAATGAAAAATTAAAGGTTAACGTTTGTATTAGTCTTTCTTCTTCTTAGCATCAGAGATTTATCCAATCACATCCCAACTGAATGATCAAATAAGTTGGCATAAACCAACTGCTATGTTTTTTTTTTCTACTGCCTTACTATGAAGTCAAAGCAAAATTCTTATGGGACTCTATGACTTTATTATAATCCTTTAGCTACATATGTCCTGCCCACCTAGCAGCTTAAAAGCATGCAAATGCAAGTAGGTTAGTAGCTATCATTTTGGTGAGAGATAACAGCATTCCCTGCGCCTTTGGGGTATAGCCCTGCTGGCCACATGACAACAGAAATTGATTTTGGAAAACACTTAGCTCCGTTGGCCAAGAAACAGAGATCAGCACCATGCCCTAGAGTTGGACATGCTGACAGGGACACCTTTACCTTTACATACACACACACACACACACACACACACACACATACACACACACACACACACACACACTCAATACCTCTTTCTATTAGCTTTTTCAAGACAGTCTAGCCATTGATGATTCAAAGAATTGTATGCTCAATAGCAGTTGCTACAGCTATTATAATAGAAATTACTTTTTTAAAAAATCAAGGTTTATAACATCCCCCTCACCCCTGAAAATGTGTGCATAGGAATGGCTGAGCCCATAAATGGAAAGTTGGACTACCCTAACCCTGAAACCCTGAAACTCTGGATCTTCCATCCTGTCCCTGACCCTTGCCTTCAGAGAGTAGCAGGTTCCTTTCAGGGAGTGATTAATCTGGAATTATTCATTTGAAAAACAAATTCATTTTACAATGAAACTTCCTGGTTATGTAACATGACACAATAGCTTCTTTGCCTTTTGTGTGAGAAAGTGATGAGCATTTGTGGAGAAGAGTCAGTACCGTTTAGTTGAGAGAGACCATTTCAAAGAGATTCTACCTTAATTGACTTAATGTACCTGACACTGGGAAATTAATCTCACAGTTTTTAAGATTATATATATATTATAAATATTTGTTTTCGTAGATTTTCAGGTGTACAGGTATGCAGGTCACAAACACGAAGCCAAAAGCACCAGCCTGAAGATGGTGAGTGGGACGTTGCCAAGATACTCATAATCTTACATGGGAAAAGACCCGAACACACCAAGACCTGCAATATTATAAATAATATACATACACACATGCACACACACACACACACACACACATACACACACACACAATCATTATTATTGCTTTGATTTGTTGAATACAAAAGCATATATACAAAAGAAATGCTAAAGAATAAAAAGATAAAGGTTAGATAAAACAGTCAGAATTTTCAAGAGAGACTGCATAAAAGTTGACCAGAGTGATTTCATTCACAGAAAAAAAATAGTTGAAGAAGACGTGTGAATCTTAAGGGTGGGCTCCCCATAGGATTGAACTAAAAACACCCCACTTTGCCCTGGTCCTGTTGAAACTGAACATCTCTGTCAAGGATAAATAGCAGAATCAACATGGGTTACTATGAAATGATCAGAGGTCTATAAGCAGGGCCAAAGACTTACCAAGAACATTAGCTAGCAATCTGGAATTCCCAAACAACAGGATGGCAGTTGCAACATTTACACATCTTGTATAAATGCTTATTTAGTGTTTTCTGCATCCACATCTTTTGGTCCACCTAATTCAAATCTACTAGAATAACATATAATTTAATATACAATGAGAGGGTTGAATAATTATACACCTCCCATTCATTAAAACACATTTCTTGTGTTTGATTATGCCATTGTTGCAACAAATAAAATTGGGGGAATTACAATCTTGGTTCAATAACATGCTTTTTTTAATCAGTATTTAACAGAATGGAAAATAATTGTAGAATTCTTACTCCTTACAAATCTGAAGGAACTCAAACAATTAGTATAAAATTAGGCACAAAGCCAGCTGTGTGACTGAGTCAGTTACTCTTTCTCAGTTCTAGAGAGAAGACACTTCTGAAATCTTGACAAGAAAACAGCAAGGACTGGTTCAAGGCTGAGTCTAAAGCAAACAAGCAGGGAGGCAAGCTGGCAGGCAGGTGAGTTAGGTTCATTCAATTTTACTAAAATGGAGAAGAATAGCATGAGAGTACACAAAAGGCATCACATCAGGAATTCCATAGATGTGTCACAGAATCCAAAGTCTAGGATACACTGAAATCTTCCACAATGTCACAAACTCTTTGTAAATGGAATTCCTCCTTACAAGAAAGCATCTGTTTGAAGCCTTGTTAATGCAATTGTTCTAGAGATATTCTGCAAGAGTGATTTCCCACCTATAATAGTAGCAGGTGGCATTACTGTCCTCCTATGCATATGAAAAACTAGTTGTTCCAGTTACAAATAGACCTTGTCTTACAACCGGTTGCTTAGCAACTATTCAAAGTTACGACAGACCTCCACAAAGCTACTTATGACCTGATTTCAAAGTTACAATGGTTACACACACACACACAAACACACACACAGACACGCACAGACACACACACTTATGATTATTTTGGGTGCTGAGCAACCGTTATAACCGTTTGCAGCATCCTGCAGTCATCTGACCATCATTTTCAATGTTTGTTACTGGTTTCTGGCATTTATTTCTGATTTCCAACAAAAAACACCATTCAATAAAATGGAATCACTTAACTACCATTTATTTATTTATTTATTTAAATTTATATACCGCCCCCTCTCCCAAAGGGACTCGGGGCGGTGAACAGCCAGAATAAAAAGCACATATAAACACATATACAATATTTAAAAATTAAAAGAATTAAATATATTGGCTCTTACAAAGATTAAAAATAAGGGGATTAAGAAAGATTAAAACCAAATTAAAAAAATTAAAAATTTAAAAACCCCTAGGCTTCCTTAAGTTCCTTAAGAACCACTATGAGAAAGCTTGTAAAATCAGACATGATCTAGTGGTATTCCACTTAATGACTTCAATGCCTTACAACTGTAATTCTGGGCTCAATTATGGTCATAAATTGGGGAATACCCATATATCAGAATAATTGAAAAAATGAAATTGATTTCTTTTCAAGCTACCATCCTTTGGAAAATCATAGTTATACTTTGGATTATTAGTCCATTGGAGGACAAATAGATAAATGGGATCTCTGAACTTCATCCAGAAAAAAAAAGAAGACATATGATTTATATGGTTCAAAAATAGAAATATATAGTACAAGAAAAGAAGACTGATTACTTTTTTGCTCCCACATGATCAATTTTATTCTATTGAGCTAAGAATGTGTAAGTTTTAATCACTTGCAGATATTTTTTTCCTATGTGTCATTTTGAATTGTTATAAGACTGTGATTATGGCCATGATAAAAACCAAGCATGTCAATCTTATTTTATTAAACTTAGTAGCAGCAATATCTTCCAGCATAGTATCAGTCCATCTCTATTTAGGATTATGTATTTTTCCATGGATTCTGAGTTACCAGAAAAGCATTAAGGTTATATATATATGTAACACCTTCAGAAGCCCTTGCCTTTTCTAAATCCAAGAAAATAAAGTTTAGAAAGGGTAGCATTAATTACTGAATCAAGCCATAAATATCAACAAATTATCTAATTCATTTTATAGAAGAATACCTACTGGATAGCCAATGAGATATACTACCACTCCTTTTAATTATGAAATTGTATGAATCATATACAGGTAATACGTGTGTGTGTGTGCGTGTGTGTGTGTGTGTGTGTGTGTGTGTGTGTGTGTGTGTGTGTGTGAAAAAGAGAGTAATGGTACACATATAAGGACATAATACATGATCTCTACTGAGGGAGCACCTTTCCTACCTATATTGCTTATCTGGTTACTGGGCTAGTTTCAAGGTGTCACTTTTGATGTATTGATCCTCCTAACATGGGATTAGATTACTCTAGAGCAGTGTTGGCAACCCTTTTTGTGCTGAAATGGGAGCGCGCAGAAACTGGAAGAGCACCAGGAATGCCAGGAAGCTATGCTTCTGGTTTCCAGTGTGCACATGTGTGCCAGCCATCTGGTCTTCTGGTTTCTGGCAAGCATGCGTGCACAAAGACCAGTTGGCCGGAACCTGGAAGAGCAGCCGGGACAGCTGGTGTGCCCAGAGAGATGGCTCTGTGTGCCACTTCCAGCACATGTGCCATAGGTTCCCCATCACGGCCCTAAGGATTACAAATATGGATGATAATTAAGATATTCAGGGGATATTCCATTGCATGTTAATAGTAGAATGGCATCTTCTAGTTACCTTTTGGTGGACTTTCTCTATGAGATAGTTTTATTGGCTTTGTTCAAATAAACTTTACATCTTTGTCTGAATTTGTTTGAATTTGTCTGAATATATTATTTATTAGGTATATAACATACATAAGATATATATTACTATGTTCTTCACTCCTCTACTATCCCTTCATTCAGATTTTTGACCTTCTGATGAAGGCCATGGCCAGGAGATCTATTGTCTGGCTTCAGCTTGTCTATTAATTGTGCCTTTGTCACTTTATCACCATTTATGTAGAATACTGTAACACAGTCTAACTCTCATTTCTATAGTCTTTAATCAGGTGAAACAATGCATCATAGGGAAGTAAGTTTTGAACCAAGTTACTTCAAATTGATTATCTTATAGAAAGTGTCCAAAAATTAGGGTCCCGTGGTTCCTAAGGGAATGAAATTTGGGGAAGTTGTGAATGGTTCAGCTGGTGGCTGCTTCTGCAGTCCATTGCTGCAGTTATGTGGTCCTCATTTTCAACATTCCTGCTAGCTGCTTCATCATTCAAGGAAGGAAGGGAGGATAAAAGAAAGGGAGGGAGAGAGGAAGGAACAGGAAGGAAGGAATCTCTGGGCAGATTTCCCAGCCCCAACTCTACACATGCCTTTCCTGATGTGCAGCACATCTTGCATACTTCTGTGCACCCTTTCTGACCTGCATTGCCTGCCACATGCTTTCCCAAACTCATGCAGCATCTTTTGTATGTACCCAGTTGACTTTCTCCTGCAAGTTTCCAATAAGAGAAGTAAATGGAGAAGCTGATAGGAATTTGAGGGAGGGAGGGAGGAAAGTTTCTAATGCTACCAGCTTCCTAGAAGGAAACTCAATGGGGAAGTTGGCAGGAAGTTGGAAGTCACTCCTGATCCCATTGCTTTTTTGCCTACCGTTGGTCATTCTGTTTTTTCTATTTAGGTGAGGAAATATCTCTGAAACAAGATATTGAATTCTTCAAAACCATTGGAAACAATACTGTGATAATTAGCATGGGTATCCCAAAGGGAGCATTATTCCACATATAATCATTTTATATGCAGAATAGCAACAGAATAGAAATGGAAATTAGGTGATCCTTCCTGTATTCTTCACCATGAAGGCGGATGGTTATTATCCAAAAATGCTGATGTTCCCAATCCTGCATAAAATGAAAAAAATGGGGGGGGGGTGTATTAGATACAAGCTTTCTTAGTGGCTGTTACTTAAAACAATAAAAACTAAAAAAAAGAATCAAATAAATTAATATAATACAATATAGCAAAACCCAAATCACCCCCCAATTCCCATCCCCCGCCCCAACAACAACAGGTCACATGAGCCATGTTACTTGATATACATGAGCTTTCAGTGTTGGAAAAATATGTGTGCATTTTCTAGGGTTTTTTTCAGGTTTTGAAGATCTATTACAGTTTACAAAATGCTGGAGTAAAATATCCATAGAGCCTAGTCCTAGTTTTATGCTTTATTGTGCTAAGCAAAATTTCAGAGTTACTTTTTAAAAGAAGGATTTAATTCACTATTGTATTCCTTTATATATAAGCTGTGTTTCCTCTGCTGAAGAATGAGTAGCTGTATCTAGTTTTAGTGGAGAACCAAAGCAGGAATAATCACCTATTATCTTCCTATATCCAATAGTAAAAGTAGCTTTGCTGATTAGTTTTGAATAGTTCCGTGTGAATAAGCACCAAACTTTAGAATAATTTCTACGAAACTTTGCCCAACAAAATGTATTTATAATTAAATTTTGCCTTCATTTACAAATTGTTTTGCTTACTTTTCCATATAATTACTGAACTTATGAAAAAGGCGATACAAATAAACATTGTAATTACACAAGAAATAATTAAATTTTATTGTAATTCAAAAAACTCAGTCAGTTTAAGCATTGCTGCTCTAGCCTAAAATAACTCATTATGATTCACAATAATTAATGAGAAACACTAATAGGTCTCTTTGAAATACCTTTTTATTCATCAGTCTGAATGGAAAACCAATTGCTACTTTGGGGAAAGAGTTTTATTTATGTTAGAACTGATTTTGATTTTCTAAATGTGTACTCAGTTTTAAAAAACCAAACAAACAGCTTTTCTGACTGAAGGAGTATAATGAGAGTTACCTGTGATAAGATGGGTGGTCAATAAATTTTATAAATAAATTGTAAATAATAAATAATTGGTGTAGAGTAGAGATTATGGTGTTGGACTTTGATTGGGGAAATCTAGTTTCAATACCAACTCAGTGATAGAAAGTACTAGCCACTTACGCTCAATATATTCCATCTTCTGGTGTGGATTTATTAGATAAAATTAAAAGAAGGCCCCTCCCCCCATATAAGCTTCTTTGAGGATTCTGAGATACCTTTACCTTTGCGTAAAGGTAAAGGTTTCCTTCGCACATATGTGCTAGTCATTTCTGGCTCTAGGGAGCTGTGCTTATCTCTGTTACAAAGCTGAAGCCAGCGCTGTCCGAAGATGTCTCCGTGGTCATGTGGCCAGCATGACGAAATGCCAAAGGTGCATGGAACACTGTTACCTTCCCATCAAAGTGGTCCCTATTTTTCTACTTTCATTTTACATGCTTTCGAACTGCTAGGTTGGCAGAAGCTGGGACAAGTAAAGGGAGCTTACGCAGCACTAGGGATTTTAATCGCCAAACTGCAAACCTTTTCTGATCGACAAGTTCAGCATCTTAGCCACTGAACCACCGCGTACCTTCATTCTAAGAATAGTAGGATGTAAATGTACAAATCATACAATCTTAAGCTTTGTCATATTCCATGGGAATGCACAATATCTTTCAGCTTCAAAATGTCGAGAATTTAAAGGAAGTGTTACATCAACAAAACATATTGTTTCTTTCCAAGCATAAAACAAAGCAGAAAATTTTTAGTGGCATCATTTTACAAATTTCAGGTTATGGTTAAGCTGCTTTTTTTCCAAATATTTTCAGCTTAACCATCTATCACCAAGAATCAGTCATGTCGTGGCTGTTGAATGTAGTATCACAACATTCAGAAGCTAACAAAAATCAAAACATTGATAAAGATATTTTATTTGAAAGCCTTTCCCTATGGACTAAATGACTTGGCCATGAACTATCTTCAAGATATCCTTCATCAGCTAGAATTGATCTTTCTAATACATTCAACTTCAGGAAAAATGCTTGTAATTCCTCAAGAGCTATGAGCCTGGAATTTTGACTTTTTCCAATATCCATAGCCTTCTGGAAGTAGATTAAGCTGGCAATTTCTGGATTTTTTTTTTTTAACATTGTTAAAATGATGGTATCATGTACATTTTCTTTTTGTCTTCCTCCTTTTTTGGATTGTATCTTAGTTATTTTTATTCTTTTTCATACTATGAAGATTTTCTTTTATTTCTTTTACACTGTGAATGTTTTATATTGTATTTATATGATTTATTAATTATTATTTTATAAACAATGCAAAGAGGAGAACATATCTATAATATAATACAATATATCATCAAGAAGCTTTTGGTTGTAGCAGGACAAACATATGACAAATTTATAAATAAAGTATGGCTATTTCACTATAAGCATGAAACAAGACAGTTGTTCTCTGCCATACTATTACATTTTTATCCTATAGGCCAATTGAATTTCTATGCTATTTTAACCTTTAGCATGCATATAGTACCCAGAAAATCTTCAATTTTTCCTCAACATTAGGTCATAAATCCTTTACAATAATTTTATAATGCTACCTATACTGTGTCTTAGGCTATAGTTACAGCAACTTTCCTAGGTTCATGGTTCATGCATTAATACAGTCATGGTCTTCAAAGACTTTGTCCAGTAATTATTATGTTACTGGACAAAGAAAGGTCTTTAACTATGAAAATTCACTGGATATCTTTGAGATAGATATGATTTCTCAGTCCAGCCTAGCCCACATGAATGTTGTTGAAGGAAAAAAAATGATAAAAGAAAATAATGCTATCTATTTTACCCTAAGGTTCTGAATAAAAAGGGTTATAAACCTAACAAATTAAATTAGTAAATAAAAATAAGCCATGGGGTGAAATAATTTTACTTTATTTTGCAGCGATCAGATCTGGAAGCAGTCCTCTTCAGGTATTCTTTAACTGGCATATTCAACTTACGAGAACTACAGTTTTCTTGCAATATTACTTTAACAATTCAACAGTTGCAGGCACTCACACATTGAATGAGAATATTGGCAGCAGGGAGTCTTCATATGTACTGTAGAGATGAATGTATAATTGTCTGCAACTGTCAATATCATTTAAGTGATGCTAGTAGGAGGGTTCTATAGAGGGCTTACATGTTGAGCATTCTTGGTAATGAAACCACTATATGGAACTATGGGTGGATTGGAATAAGTTCAGAGGGGAGAATGACAAAAATCACAAGGAGCATGAAAAAAGTTGGATAAGAAAAAGTGGGTGAATTAGGTGCAATTTGTTTAGATAATATAAATGGGTGACACAAGAAGTAATGCATTTAAAATATTGAAGCCATGGTAATATTAAGATAACATAAATGAATGATGCAAAGATATTAAGATAAGATACCATAAATGAGTAAACTTAATAATAAGAGCAATACTGAAGCATTTTTTTTGTTCCTGCCAATCTTCAAACAAAGCTGAAAAGCAATGTATTGGGGAATTTTGTAGTTCTGGATCTGTCTATGTCAAAGGTGAAGTCCAAATATGCTATTGCCTGATGCTCTGACAAATTAGCCATCAATAGGCACATAAACATAAACATTATGTACACACTTTGCAGAAGAGACAATCAAGAATCCAAAAAGGAACAAAAAGACCAAAACACTTCCCAATCTGCACCCAGATGAGCATAGATTGATTGAAAGATTAACACAAGACCAACAATCTGCACCCAGATGAGCATAGATTGATTGAAAGATTAACATCAGACCAACAATCAAGAAGTAAACAATATCTTAATCAAGGAACTGCCAAACAAGCTACCAATAAACAGACCAACTAAAGAATCTCCAAGATGTTCCCATAAACACTGACTGGATAAGCCACTAGAATATAAACTGAGAGCAAACTTCACTCCTTAGTAGCACTGATGATGTTACCTAGTTTGAGTAATACAATGCCTACAAGGAAAAAAAAATCTAACATCAAAGACCACCAACTTCAACAATGCTATTATTATATGACATAAAAATTAATTACACACTCTCTACATCAAAGCCAGTATTGTTTAATATTTCACTACAACAATAGAGACTGGTGTCTTGGAGAATTGGGTTGGATATATTGTGTGTGCTGTGCATATTTTAATAACTATGATCAGCTATGATAATCAAATAATGGAGCATATTTAAACATTTCAGTAAATACAATTATAAAGATCACTGGATATTTTTAATAAAAGAAAACAAAAGTTTTGCTCCCTATATATTTCTTATCTTGGCAATTTAAAAAAATCAACACTAGTCAAAGAAATGCAAATATTCATTAAAAATGGGATGTAAGAGTAGACTTTTTTCAAGTGAGAAAGCAGCAATATGTATGCCTTTCCAAATTCAGCAGGTTCTGAATTTGTCACTCCAACGAAGACTGAATTGAATGCGGCTGAGTAAGAAACCATGTAAATTAAAAGAAGAATGTTACAACTACATCACAGGGAGGCCGCTTCTTGATACCAGTTGTTACAATAAATTTAATTAAATTGTTCATTAAATTTAATATTAGTTCAGTATAGGTAATTATCCCCAACACATGTAATTTTTCATTTTCATTATTCTAGTAAATATCCTATTTTACAGTATTTATAATTAAAATTGATATTAATATACTCCACTTTATATAGTTCTGCTTTGTTATAAGATTTGATCTTATCACTTATATTTAGGTCCTGCCCTATCTTCTGTCAATTATACAGCAGCTTATTTATTTATATTTTAACACTATTTCCTGTCTCTTTGGTAAGTTGATCTATTTTACCGAAGTAATTGACATGGACAGAATGACTGCTCTGAAATCTTCATTGCATCACTTTGGTTTGTTCTCTGGTACTTACCAGTAGTACTGCTGTAAGGAGGAACAGTGCAAGTTTTGGTAATACCCTTTGGGTTTTTTTTTTTTTTAATTATTTCTTCTGGAATCAGCCCGGCCCTCAATGCTGCCAGTACTAACTGGTTGTTAGCTCCCTGAGCAGTTTCCAGCAAGTGTCAGTGTCTTGGGTGTTGCTAGCGATCTTGGCCCAGTAATGGTGAAAATTTGCTACTACTCTACTTGCTCAATTTATTCATTTAATTGTACGTTTTAATTTACATTTATTCAAATTTAGCTATTTGCATTTATTCACCCATAAATTCATTTATTTGTCTATCTGCATTTACGGGCTGCCCAACTTCAATGGACTAGTTCTAGGCTACAGTGCAGCTCTGCTGGATCTGCTGTACAATGGCAGAATTGTGGTTTCTTTAGCTACAACACTTGTACTTTGCCTGTGGACAGCACTGTGGGCTTTAGTACTTCTTGTTGGCTTTTCCAGAAGCTCTCAGTTACCACTCCACTGTTGCCATTACATTAAATGGTGCTGTAGTCCTTGTTTCTGGTATCTTCTTGAGACTTCAACTAATTCTTTTTCTTCTGACAATTTTCTTTAACTCTTACCCTTCCAGCTACTCCCTCCCTCCCTCCTCCATCCATCCATCCATCCATCCATCCATCCATCCATCCATCCATCCATCTATCTCCCTGCCCTCCCTCTCTGTTTGTGTATGTGTGCAAGCAACGGAGAGAGAAACAGGGAAACATGGTGATCTAATATTGGAATTAAGGGAAACTCTTCTTTGACTGGAGACTTGACTTCTAATGAACACATAGACATGTTTACTGTATATTGTTTTCTTGGCAACAGTAAACTATTAGTTTGCTACTGCCCTTATTCAGAATATTTTTCTATTTCCAAGACTGAAGTGTAATTCTTGGATTTCTTGGTAGTGCAGTATCCAAGCCTGACTTTATTTAATGCTTTTTTTTTCAAGAATAAGCAAGGTGTGCCATCTGGTGATTCTCTTTTGTGGTAAAGAAATATCTGGATGGCAATACTAATATCCCCCAATTTTTAAACAGCAATAAGAAAGCATTGTTAAAATAATGTGCAATGTTATCTGTACCTTTGATTCTTGACAGCTAAGTCATATGAGTGTGTCTGTTTCCGAAGCCAGGCTAATGTTCCACATAGTCACTTCCTTGTCTGTGCCATGCAGCCTCTGGGGTGTGAAGTTAGAAGGAAAATCTATATCAATTTCAAGTTAAGTCCCTGCTGCATACTATGAAAATAAACTACCTTTGACATTATTTCTATAATGTGAATTGATCTACAACAAAAGCAGTTTCAGACAATGTTTAGATGTCTGCAGCCATTTTTATTAGCCTTCTTTGACATTTTGGACATGGCATTTTTAAAATTCTTACAAGAAACTCTCCCCTTATTATTTATTTGTATTGTGGCCACCAACCTAAATTAATTTTCTGTATTAGTTTTCACTATGTCTACCAGCTGAACCTTTGCACATTCTTTTTGTGTGAGTTTCAGCATTTTTAAATGGATGGCATGTATATCACAGCAATCCAGATCTCAAGTATTCTTCAACATCAGGCCACACTCCAATCATTTCTAACATACTGTATTTTCTTCCTCCAGTAAAGACCTCATAAAAGGAGGAACAACAGCTTTCATTTAATAGTAGGTGGTTGTTTTTTAGCATTTAGTCCCATATGATTCCAGGTTCCATTTGTTTGCATTGCTTTTACCTTGTTCACATGGAAAAGCCATCAAAGCCTGATTCAATGAAGGATTTGTTTTTCAGCCATTTGTCATATATCTTGATTCTAATTTAGTGATGAAACAAATTGAGTGGTCCAAGATTACTCAGGTGGATGCCTAAGGGAAGATTAGAACATGGCTTTACCCATACCTACTGCAGTACTTACCCATTATCCCATGCTGTCTCTCAAATTTAATAGTATATGTGTAATGGTGTCAGATAAAGGTAAATGTTTCCCCTATCCAGTCATGTCCAACTCTGGGGACAGTGCTCACCTCCGTTTCTTAGCCAAGGGAGCCAGTGTTGTCTGAAGACAATTCCTTGGTCATGTGGCCAGCATGACTATACACCAAAGGCACACATAATGTTGTTACCTTCCCATCAAAGTATTTGTTGTGACCCCATCGGAGACTGAATCTACAGAGGAAGATGAGCTGAAACTGGAGCCAACAGAGACTGAGGGGGGTGGCTTTGTTGGCTTCAGAGGAAAATGGGAAAGAGCAGACCCAATCAGGCCAGGGCTTTTCAGGATTGGGACAGCTTGTAGGCAGGGAGGAATGGGGGCAGGATATTCAAGAAAGGCTAAGCAATGAATATGAGAGACAGAATTCAGGCTTAGTAGCTCAGGCTCAGCTTAGTAGGTTTGAAGTATTAGTATATGTGTGTGCATTTTGTATGTATGTATATGTACTGTATATGTACTGTATATGTACTGTATGTGTATATGTTCCATTTTAGCATTTGCACTTAATCTTTATATTTAATATAAAAGCTGTAGTTTATCTACCTTTAGGTGGGTTGCAAACATTTAATTTGATGGACACAACAAGAGGCATGTGTGATTCTAGTTAGGATATAATAAAAATGCAGATACGACAGGCTGCAGCTCCCTTTGTCTTGTCTTATATTCTTATAACTAAAGGCAGGAAAAGTTATGAATGAAAAATGGTGGGGGAAATCAGAATAATAAGATATCCATTGAGGCTACATCCCCGTAAGGAATCTAATATGAAACCTTACAGTTGCTGTTTCTCTTTGTCAATTTACTTAGTAATTTACTTTACTATGCATATTCTTGATGCCATGACTTAGCCCCTATGTTCTTTTCTACAAAGGGATGAAATTTAATTACAGTTTATCCTTCAAATGATACAGGAAAAAAAGCATAAAATAAATTGAATACAAGGGAAAATGACTGACATATATAGGGCCCTGGGTATTTTGTGATTTCCCTCCCCCAGATAAAGTGGGAAGTTGCAATAAGAGGCAATTGTCAGGAATCTTGTAAACTTGAGATGACAATAAAAATGGCACCAAAAGTTAAATGTCTCCTCAGCTCTGTGGGTGCCACCCACTGATTTGCTGATCGAAAAGCCATCATCAGGAATTTTCTGAAAGAAAGGAATGAAGAACAGATGGCAGCTTAGGAAACAAACAGACCAAAAAAAGCATGTGAAATGTCCCCCTCTCAAAAAAGAGTTGACAGTTCTGCTTTCATGTCATCTATATTTAAATCATACTTTGAAACATTTAGATATTTCCTACCTAATTGGGTGCTGAAGTTTTTTCTCATTGTCACTGTTCCAACTTTGACTCCTTACAATAACTCTGATTTTTATCAGGAAATTACTGCACTGACTTTCCCAAAGGCAAGTTCCATCTTTTGGAGTGCAAAACATTCTCTTTTTTTTTTTTTCTGTTCCAAAGACTTAGCAAAAGTGTCCTTTTGCTGTTTATCACTCTAAGCTTTTTTCCCCTTCTGAGTGAAATATCATTGGTGTTATCTTTTAATTCAGAAATGCTATAGGGTACAAGCAAAAGGTGATTGAGTTTATTAGATATTTAACTGGTATCTTCTCCCATCCATACCAGGAAGGAAAGAAGGGCTTATAAATATCAGAAATTGTCCTAAATGAAGAATATTTTGTGTTTAAAGGTTGTTGTTACCCATATACCATAACTTTCTTTTTTAAATGATTTTTTATTATATTTTCCATCAATACAAATCATATTCATATCTACGACAGTGTTTTGACATCGACACATGTAGTTATCTTATATATACCCTAAGTTTCATCAAAGTAAATCATGCTCTGCATTCAGAAATATGGTTTAGAAATTAGTTCTGTATTTCTAGTGTATGTCATTCAATTATGGCTCATTTAATTTGTAAAATATTTGTTATCCCCACAATCCTGCAAGCTTACCCCCTGCCAACGTGGCAAATTAGTAGCATTATAGTTGGCAGGAATGTTTTAAAAGATCACCCTGTAAAGATGCAGCAATATTATGGCAACTGATTCAATCACATTTTATGTAAAAAATCAGATTATGTGTATTGACTGCTGCTAAAGGAGTTATTTGTTGGAAATCCATTGGCACCAATAAGAGTAATAATGAAGAAGCCTCTAAAAACAAACACTTAAACTTAGTCAGTATGAAAGGAATCTTCATCTATCACACTGCAAGGACGAACAGTAGTTTGTAGTATTTTGGGTTATAGGAAACAGAATTAACCAGCTCTACAGTAACCATTTTTTGGTCTCTAGAAATCATAATCAATCAATTATAATAGACATTGGCATGG
Organism: Bungarus multicinctus; assembly: GCA_023653725.1. Taxonomy (NCBI): domain Eukaryota; kingdom Metazoa; phylum Chordata; class Lepidosauria; order Squamata; family Elapidae; genus Bungarus; species Bungarus multicinctus. The sequence continues at coordinate 91,671,719 of CM042838.1, read as the reverse complement.
TGGTATAGAAGTTGATCTCAAACTGTTTAATATCAGTATTACATCATTCAACAAAATAGATTAATTATAATAATAATGTTGTAATCATTTTTATAAGGCTTGGTGACAAGGAGAGGGAAAACCAGCAATCAAGATAATTCTCCAATTTAAGTGATAGTAAAACCAACTTTAAAAACCAAGCAACACACAAACAACTATCTCCATTTGAATTGATTCCTTAGAGTCTATGAAACAGTAACAACCTAATGTCCTAATAGAATGTTAATAAGAAGGGAGCTATCCTAACATAAAAAGCAAGCTGTTTGAGAATAAGAAACGCCACAGCTGAGGCTTTCCGGTTCTTCCTCCACTTTTTAAAAATCCTGAATTATGTTATCTAATTGTCTAATATGAACTAATCAGCAAAATCTTATCTTGAATCTTATTCCCTTCATTAACATTCATTTGCTCATATGTTCAGGTATCTATACAATGCGATTTGATTTGTACAAGTCTTATATAATTTTGTCATGAATTTTCAGTTTGTATTTGTTTGTTGTATGGACTCCAATATTTAATCTTATATATATTTATTATGAAGTGAACCTATTTCACTTCAAATGCAGCTAGTAAATATGTAATTTGTGTAGGTAAACCCACACCAAATATTCTTTCACATAAGACATAAGCATATCACTTTCTCTTTCTCCCCCTCCCCATCTCTCATCTCACTTCATCAGAGAGGCATTGGTTCATAATATTCATAACACTTATATAAAATATGCTGCTGAAAAGATCAATTTATAGTTTGGTGTCTGCAAAGGCACCAGTTCAGAAAACAACAGATGAAACATATATTATCCATAGAAATTCTTACTATGGAAAAAATTATGGAAACAATATGATAAGGTAGGAATACTACTATAGACTTGAACATTGAGCAGTATCTAACAAAATGAAATTCAATGATGAAAAAAGTAAGATTCTACATTTATGCAAGAAAAACAAAACTGATAAATACAGTATTGGTGGTACTTCGCTCAATAGTGGGAGATGGATCTTAGAGTCCTTTTGGATAATCATTTAAATATGAGCCAGCAGTGCTGCAATTGCCAAAAAAGCCAACACAATTCTAGGTCGGATTAACAGAGGGATAGAATCAAGATCATGTAAAGTGTTAATACCTTCTGATAATGCCTTGGTAAGGCCACACTTAGAAACGATATAAAAAAAGTGTTGAGACTTTAGAAAGAGTTCAGAGGAGAGAACAAGATGATTAGGGGATTAGAGGCTAAAACATATAAAGAATGGTTGCTGGAATTTGGTGTGTCTAGTTTGATGAAAAGAATGACTAAGGATGACACGATAGCGGTGTTCCAATATCTCAGGGGTTGCCACAAAGAAGAGGGAGTCAAGCTCTTCTCCAAAGCACCTGGGGAGAGGCCAAGAAGCAATGGATGGAAACTAATCAAGGAGCGAAGCAACCTACAACTAAGAAGAAATTTCCTGACAGTTAGAACAATTAATCACTGGAAAAACTTGCCTCCAGAAGTTGTGAATGCTCCAACACTGGAAGTTTTTAAGAAGAGATTGGACAACCACTTGTCTGAAATATTATAGGACCATGATGGCGAACCTATGGCATGTGTGTCACAAGTGGCACACAGAGCCATTTGCGTCGGCATGCAAGCCGTAGGCAAACTTACCTCACTGCACATTCACGTGCCTCGCGGCTGATTTTTTGGTGGTATGAGGCCTTTTTTGGCCTCCCAGAGGCTTGAAAAAAAGTCTCTGCAAAGCTTTTCAGGATGAATAATAGGCTCATTTCATAACTTCCTGTAATACCGGAAGTATTGACACGGGCCTATTATTCAACCTGAAAAGCCTTGCAGAGGCTTTTTTTAAGCCTCTGGGAGGCCAAAAAAGGTCTCAATCCAGCCAAAAAAATCAGCTGTGAGGAGCAGTGCAGGTAAGGGGGGTGGTGGGGACGGGGATTGCACGTGCATGCTCAGAGGGTATGGGGGTGTTCATTGCCTTCTGGATGCTGGCATGTGAGTGCGTGCATACTTGCGCACACACAATTTTTGGCACAGAAGCCCAAAAAGGTTAGCCACTACTGGTATAGGAAGTTGGACTAGAAAATCTCTACTGTCCCTTCCAATTCTGTTAGTCTGTTCTGTTCTCTTCTGTTCTGCCCTATCCTATCCTATCCTATCCTATCCTATCCTATCCACAAAAATCTTCTGAGTAAACTGATTAAATTAAAATGAGGGGGGGACCCAATAACAGTAATTTGGAACAATTAATTATTTCAAGTACTCTTTTTTTCTTTCATGCATTTTAATAAAAAAATATTTCATTTTTAGGAATTCCAAATGCATCACGTTAAGGCAAGCTATATACTGTAGTAAGGATGGAATGTAGGGCATGCTATTATTTCCATGTGCCAACATGCTCTTCATGTAAAAAAAAAATGTTCAGAAGTTTTTAAAGTTGATCTTCACTTCAAACATAAAATACAGTTATCTGCAATATTAGACTAATGCAAGTTATTTTGCTGATTTATTTTCTTGAGCAATGCAAT